>JAHQRK010000021.1:0-1200000 GCA_019828595.1 Aphanomyces cochlioides | reverse complement strand
TTTTGGGGAAATTTCCCAATTTGGCGGAGTTTGTTCAATCGTTCCAAATTTATTTTAAGGGTGCGTCTGGCAAAATATCAAAATCAATATGCCATTTTCATCTAAATTGGGATCAACGATTTATGGCATATTCAAAATGGAGATAAAACCTCTATTTCCTAAAATGACATTTTGGGAGCCTCCACTGAGTATATCCCAACCAAAAATATTGGATTTGGTGCAAAACTCTTTGAGATAAACAAGTTCATATTTTGACCTAAATTATTGAATTTGGCCTCAAAATGGTATTTTGGGCCTATTTATTGTAATATTTTCGGTTGCCAGACTGGCCCTAAGCCATTTGATTGGCTAATAATCGAAAAATTTCGACTAATTTGACAAAATATGGTACTTGTTTTCGAATCAGCCAATGAAATCCATGGGATCGGTTTGCGGATCGACTTGCCGGCGCGATTCGATTGAGCACCAACCCAAAATTTGTATCAAATCGATAATAAATAAATCATCTTTTCATTTGTATATGATGAGTGACATATAAAATATGTCAGCGACTGATTAAATAATACGTTGATGTTTGAAATGATCACTTGCCTAATCTTCAAATCGTATGTTTTTGACTGGTAGGATTGTGGAAAGTAGTGAACATCGGCTTGGCACGTGGCTCAACAGTTAGAGCGACGGCATCACAGCGATAGAGGAAGGGGCCCGGGTTCAATCCCGGGCAGTGGCAAGTCTTTTTCCAAAAATATAAAAAATATGCACAATTTATTATATATTTAGAATGCTAAAATAGCTGACATGTCGATAATATCTACCATATATTATATGGTGCAACAAGCCTAAAGACTACCAAGTGGCCATAATCTGCCGAACTACGTTTTTCGCCTATTCGTCCATTTTGATGTGAGTTGCAATGCTTTGAGGGATGCGGCGATGGCTCTTGTACTGCTTGTGAGCATACTTGGTCATTGCGTAGTTGATCCCGTCGTTGTAGGCTTGTATATAGTGCGAGCATCGCCGAAAGAATTTGCGAATTGATGACAACGACACGCTGCTGAGACTCACTGGCACACATTGGACAAGGCCATTCCACGAGTAGTTGCAGTGCTGACGCTTATACCGCTTCACCGCGCCCCAGTATGACTCAATTGGATTGAGCTCGCAGTGGTATTTGGGAAAGAACATGCAGAAGTGGCCAGCACTCGTGACAATTTCTTCCAGGACAGACTTTTGCGATCGAAAATCATCGAAGGAGGCGAGGCAATGCCGCGCACAGCACTCCAATATAGCACGAGATGGGGGATATCGACGGCAACACCACACGTCAGCCGCATGGAGGGCTTCCATGCACCACGCTCCACCAGAACAGCCTTGATTCCCTTCGCCTTACCGCGCAAATCAATCACATGATGATCTTCTGGAAAAACCATTTTCTGAAGTGTCCTATTGAGACCATACCATCCATCACGCATTTTGTCTTGCTTTCCGCCGGGGTTCAAGTTCATAGTTGATGTGCGTAGAGCGTCTGGCGCAAAGGCAGCGTGATTTGTCGATTGGTCAAAGGTCATTAGAGCAACGCAACCAGGATGTAATGCCGCAAAGGCTGGTAACACCTTATCATTCACTTGAGCCACAACATGATCGCTGGTCCAGTAGCCTTCTTGGGTATTCCCAATGTGTAGAAGCTCGCGCACATACTGTTGTCTCTCACCCTCCAGCATATACAATCGACCGTGGCATGGGCAGAGAAAGTCGGACACCATGATCGATCGACCATGACTCTTCTTAGGGAGATCTGGGTGGGCCGAATTTGTCCATATCATTCCACCATCGTCGTTGGCATAGAAAACTGACTCGTCGTGGGTCAACCACACAACAGATTGAAGTACACTGTCTTCAGGACACTCGACAGTTTCCATGTCAGGTCCTGTATAACTTACCATGCGCTTGCTCAATTCAATCCACTTCCGGCAAAAATCAGCACGGTATTCAACGACATCACGGCGCTCATGGCCATCAAGAAACACGACTTTCGACCACGCCCCGTACTTGTAGCCAGCATGATCGACGAGCTGTTTCCATCGAGACGCTAGTTGGAGGTTCTCGTTGAGGTACAGCTGGAAATTGCGAGGGGTTCGCTGGGGTGGGAGTGTTGTACGCAACCATTTGCCGCACTTGGATAAGAAATCCTCATCATGAATCATCGATGACGATTTTTGGTGTTTGCCACGCTGTGATTCAGGGAGTTGGCCGTCACGAGCGTATGCCTTAGCCCAGTTCTGGACAGTACGGGGACCAAGATGGAAAACAGAGGGCAGACAGTTAGCCGCAGTTGTCGCTGCAGATAAACGCGATGCCCCATCCAAACGAGCTTCAAAGAACTTTAGGACGACTGCAAGCTTCACAAACAAAGTTGTAGTGAGGTCCTTACCGGTCAGTTTCTCTTGAAGCTGCTTCACGCAATCAAGATCAGGCATATTTTGTGTGGTTTTATCTGTTGGTGCTCCAGAAACCAAGAACCAGTTGTTGAGTCGCTGCATTGGACAGGCACTGTGAGCCTTGGTATTCAGCATTTTCTTTCGTCGTAGTGTGCGACTGCTGGTACCGTCACGGAAAAGCTTACGCTTAGGCTTGAGCCGTGCCACATCTGCAGCAACCATCTTATCGAGAAGCAGAGTAGTCCAATCCGCGTCGACGGTCATGGGCTCGTCGAATGGAGTTTCGTCAACAGTCAGAATGTCATCAACGTCGTTCTTGACAGTGCGTGACTTCCCACAATTTGCACACATATCTGGGCCAATGACGGAGTTGTGCTCACAGTTAATGCATTGCACCATCACATTGGAGTACCGTCCCGTCTCCTTGTCTCGCGCAGCCTTACGGGAGATAATCTGAGCCTTCCTAAGGCCAACCATTATCTATACGAATGTACGGATATCGACAGTTTCATGTCCGGATATTCTCCCTATACAAATACTGAGTATAGGAAACAAGCACCCCTATGAGCATCTCCACCAGCAGAGGCTATGGCTATAGTTATTGGCTTGAATTTATAATTTTATAACTTTCCAATTCACCGAGGGGAGCTATAGCCATGCGTTTAGCACTTTGGCAGTTTCGATGTCTATGAGGGGACGCCATAGACACAAGTAGCTATATCGGAAAAGAAACGAAAATGCCTCGAGGAAAGTCGTGGACTGAAGATGAAGACCGGAATCTATGCTTTGCATGGTGCGCCATATCTGAGGATCCTATGAATGGAGCAGACCAGAAAGCTGATACGTTTTGGGCGAATGTATTTCGTCGTTTTCGAGACATAGACCCTGGTTCAAATCGTTCTCTATCGGCTCTGAAGAGTCGTTGGGTTGATATCAATCGCGAAGTTGGGCGCTTTTCTGGCTGCATGTCCGTCGTAACTAACCTCAATGAGAGCGGTCAAACACGTGACGATATGTTGCAGGATGCATTGAAGATGCATGAAGCAAAGCAAGGAGAACGCTTCACATATCTTGCTTCATATGACATTCTCTCCCTTAAGGACAAGTGGAAGCCACACCCCACAAAAAAGCGACAAGCGGAAGGTGATTTAGGAGCTGTAGATAGCAGCATGGAATCAACAAAGCGACCGATCGGGGCTAAAGCAATGGCCCAAGCTACAGCAGATTCGAAGCTACGAAAATTACAGTTGAACACATCAGTATCAATAGCAAAGGCGATGCAACGCAAGAACGAAATTCTCAATGAAATGGCATGCATCGACCTATTCAGTATGCCAGACACAGACCCACAAGAGCGGCAAGAATTTTTCTCTGCATTGCGTCGAAAGAAGCTTGCTGAATTGAAGTCGACAAATACTGATGCAAGTGTAGTCGACAGCCTCCCTCATGTTGACGACAATGCTGATGCTGCAGCAAACGAAAACAACTGCGTGATCGAATCGATATTGTGAGAATTGTATTTCCTTACTTAATACTTCTATTCATTTCCTTTTCGATTCCATACATGGTTGATGAGATCACGTCGCAATTCAAAATGCAAGGACTCATCACTAACTTCTTTCCAACTCTCAATGATAGTATCAATCGTAGTCGGCCGAGTGAAAGGTACACTTGCATCATCAAAATATCGTCGCCACTTGTTTCGGATTCGTTGCGCCTACTTTCGACGATCATGTTGTGAATAATGCAGCACTGTATGACATTGTTCAATCGTTCAACACTCCAAAACCGCGCTGGCTCTGCAAGTATTCTCCATCTCTTTTGTAAAACTCCAAAGGCACGTTCGACATCTTTTCTCAATCCTGGATGCAGTTCAGTGTAGTATTTTTCTTTCGTTGACGTTGGGGTCGAGACGCCTTTAGCAAACATGGGCCAATTTGGGTAAATGCCATCAGCTAGGAGGTAAGGTAAACTTCTGGTCCTCTCGTTGATGGAGTACAAAATTGGGCCAATGTTGTTGCTAAGCAAAAACGCCGCATGAAAGGTGGCCGATGGAGAACACTGATGTCGTTATTTGATCCTGCAACACCGAAGAATGCATGCCATATCCATAAGTCACCTTTTGCGATTGCTTCAAGAATGACCGTCGGCTTCTTTTCACGGCCTTTGTACTGACCTGCTAACGCTCTAGGACACAAGGCCCACTCCCATTTCATACAATCAATGGATCCAATCATTCCAGGAAACCCACGAGCCTCGTTTTGTGCCATTAGAGAAGCAATGTCTTCAGTTGTCGGAAATCTCAAATAAATGGGCCCATACAAGTTGATCACATTTTTGCAAAAGTGATCCAGAATTTGGAATGATGTCGACTCTGCAATATGGCACAGCTCATCGAGTTCATCTCCTGCCTCGGCATAAGCAAGACAGCGGATTGCAGCGGTGACCTTAACATGAGAACTAATACCACTTTTTCCCGTTGCGTCTCGTCGTTATTGGAAATAGTAAAAGTTGGCGACAAGATCGTCGTGTATTCGATTGAAAAGACACTTTGGCATGCGAAATCGACGTTCGAACATCACATTGTTGTATGTCGGTGACGCATGGAAATATCGTTCGAGCAAGAGCTGGTGTGCTTGATCAAAGGATCGGTCGCGATTGACAGCTTTGCCTGGCAAAGAGCCGCCATGTCTTCGCTTCGTCTCGACGTTGGAAGCCAAAAGTGCCAATGCAACTTGATCGTCGTCATCATCAATCAGCATTTCACGAAGAATACGCTTGCGCCACATGGAGAGCAATGGATGAATGAAGCAGTTGTGATGCTATGTATATATAGACGCTGACCAATCAAACGATTACATATTTTTAGCCATAGCAACGTCCTGTGGAGATGCTCTAAGGCCATGAAGTGGCCAAATCCCATGTATTTGGAAGTTAAGATGGCTCTGCGCGGATGGACATAAGTGTGTCAAAAACTGTGAAGTAGAGAAATATAAACCGCGCGATCTCTTCCTTAGATCAAGATCTATCGATTGCGCGGGTTGTATTGACCAAATATATAATCCAGATATGAGTCATGCTTGGTCGAAGTGACCCCAAATTTTTGTAGTCTTTGGGCTTGTTGCACCATACGAAAATGAACGACGGCGATCAAATTCGGGAGACTGAGAGTGGACTTCCAGTCGTCTGGCTCGTCGAGCACGATATCGAGCTTGAGTTCCGGTGCGCTTCTTAGATGCTTCGTGCGCCATGCTACTGTAGCGCGACAGCACAAACTGATAGAATGAACCATCCGACACACGCAGTGGCATTCTGGTCACGTGCGCGTTAGTCAAAGCAAAGCAGATGCGTGCCACCTGATTGAATCTTGATTCATTCCACTTGAAAGTTGCATACATGCATTTCCAAAGATTGCAGACACGACCAAAGAAGTTCTCGACGAGAACACGATCTAATGACACTCGCGAGTTTCGCTCAACTTCACGAGGATTCAGCATGGATCCTTGGGGCTTCCTCTTCGATTGAATGGACCTCACCTCATGCTGGATGCCTTGGTAACCCATATCAACAAGGACACTCCATGACTCAGGCCATCGCTCTGATCCTTCGTCGTGATTTGGTAGGTTGAGTTCATCTTCTCTCTTCTTCAGCATCTTTGCATGAACGTCCCGACGGTTCAAAAACATTGTGGAGTCAGAGACAGAGCCAGGAGAATAACTGGACAAGTCAATTGCAACGCCGGGATAGGCTACCGAGCATTCGAGCTTGAGTCCATACAGCTTGTGCTTGCCCGAAAAGTAGTGCTTGGCTTCGTTGAATGGACCACTTGGCCGAAAACCTGGCTGAAACTTCACGTCAGTACAGTAAAGCGCCGAAGGAAAGTTCGAGAAGGAGAGGCTATTGTCCATTTGGGATGTCATGGTGACTGGCTTGACATAATGGCTGTAAAGCACTGGCTCGATTGCTTCAAACACTCGATAGACGAGCTTCTCAAATGTTGATTGCTTCATGTTGAAGTCAAGGGCGTGTTTGTCCCACGCGTTGAAGTGCTTCAGAACAGTCAAGGACATAAAGAGAGCATTCTTTGGTGAGACTGGCGACTTTCTTCCGCGTCCAAGTGTCCAGAGCGGGACTAGAGTCATTTCGACTAGTGCCCAGATTGAAGCAAATTCGGATTGTGTAAAGTTCATCATTGTTGTTAGCACCGCATTGCCGGCTTGATGGAAAAAGCGGTCCATGATTGGAGTTGGACTGTCGTCTTCATCTTCGACCTATTGGGTGTATTCTTGGAAGACCTGGCTCATCTCTTCCAACTGGATGTGCTCATCGTCAATATCTTGTTGGAGACAGTTGACAATGGCGAGGGGGTCTATGGAAGGCATTGAAGTTGAAACGATTATGATGAATTCATGTTTTGGTTAGCTCAATTCTGTAGAGTCCTTGTATGATGCTTTTGTGTATAATCATGTCATTTGCATAGTCTTTTCCGTCTGTAAGATGTAAAGTATTCAGATTGAATCATGAAATTTGGGCGGGACAAACGTGATTTTCGGTAACTTTTCAGATTCAGATTCAGATTGAAAATGGGCTTTTACAAAGCACAATGGAGTAGTTTGTTCGGCCAATGACAGGACATTTATCCAATCTGAAACTTGAAATGTTTTCAGATCCAACCCCTCGAAACTGAAAACTTTGACGGGATTCAGATTAATCCATGTGTGTGTGGCGACGTGTGTTTGGGGTTTATTTTGGGCAAACGAAATTTGGAAAATAACTTTATACAGGTTTTATCATTTCATAGAGGAAATGTGCGTCCGAAAACTCTCTAATAGAGAGTTTTCGGACGCACTTTTTGACCTCCTGGAGGTCATTCTGGTTCATTATTGACAATACCGGATACTAGTAGTCCAAGTGCAGTTCGCAGTTCGATGGGCCTCGGCTCGGTGCTGTTCATGGTGGATTCTGGTGCTCGTCGAGCAAGAATGAAGACACCTACCAAGAAAGAATTGATGGATAGACTCAAACAGTAACTTGGGTCGGTTCTTGCTTCCAGCTACTTCGGTCGAGTGATGCCACAGACGCTGCAGCTGCCGTGGCAGCAACAACCGCCACACAACATTCGGAATGAATATCGATCGACTTTATCCGGATTGATCGAACATAATGAGATGAACTATAAAGTCATCTAATTGTCGCCTCATTTTCTGTTTTACTGCAATCTGGCCCTATTTAGGGCTGGTCTGGATGCCCATCAATTTTTTTATTCCATAAAACTGAAATGACATTTTGCAATATTTTTCCAAAGTTCCAAATTCACAATTAAAATGGAATAGTTGGAGCTATTTGTTTAGATGCCACAACGTGTTAAAACATGCAACAGAGTGATAATATATAGTGCGTGCGTGTATTTTTGTAGAGATGACAAGCTGAATCTCAAGCTTGACTCGATCAGTGCGTTCATGACGAAAATATGTCATAAAAATAGACCAATTTGGTACATTTCTTTTATGGCACAATTTGGCAAAAACTCCAGAAAATTGTGACACAAAATTCTTTGAGAAGGTGGCATCCAGACAGTCAAAATTGAAAATTATGGCATGCAGCTCAGTATTTCGAATTATGGCATTTTTATGCCTTTTTTGGTGGCATCCAACTAAGCATTGGACAAAACACAAACAGAATCTGTCAAGTCCATTTTTCGTTCTCGCTAATCGCTTTAATGATATTGTGTATTTTTGTAATACCGATACCAGCCTTATGATATTTGCTTTCACAAAAAAAGAGGGGAGTTGTTAAACATCGGACCCCTTTTTCTATTTGTCAGACCCTTTTGACTTGAATAAAGTATGCACATACAAATCATTGTAAAACCATAAATCTAGTATGGCTAGTTGTTGTACTATCTTCTTTGTGTTTGCTTCGCGTTTGAATTGACAAGAGAGACAGACAGATACCACAAACGACTTAAAGCATTATGATGATTCCGTTGGGAGTAGAAAGCACGCTAGAATATTTTGAAGCTGAAAAGAAACTCTGAACAAACTGGACAAACTCTGTTATGAATGCTTGGAGGCGAACGGCACTATGAAAAACAGCATGAAGAACAAAGCAGGGTCATTCGTTTTTATCTAACTCCCGGAAATAGAAGTGATGTGAGTGAGGAAAATTCATTCGACTCATTAAAAGTTGACATAGTCTTGCAGGGTGGAGCCTGAATTTTTTGGTGGTTGAATCATAATTGCAGGCTCATACAACTTGATCTGCATTGATAACTCTACTCGAGAGAACAAACACAGCATTTCGTTGTTGTAGAGGTCTAGACTACAAAGCTAATCATGAAGCTACTGGTGCGCCTATATTAACACTGAGTCTGTGAGATATTTGTAGATCTGAAATTCCTTGATATCTTGTCAACGATCATTCATTAATTTGACGGGGAAATATTATTAAACGCAATGGACTATCTGATGTTGTTGTGGGTCTACTTGCCAAAGACTGCTGAGTGCTCTACTCAACTAGTTTTGTAACTTGCGAATAATACGGGCGATCACGACCACAACACAAATTTACTTGCTCTTACAGCAATTCATTTGACTACTTTAGAATAACTTTCAAAGGCAGCGCAGGTTCAAATGGTCGACTATGACACAGTATCGATTTCTGTTTTGCAAATAGCTTACTGACATAGCGTGTGGAAATTGTGGCTGGAGACTTTGCAGTTTTGTAGCACTAAAATGTATTGCATGCTTTCTCGAGCAAACCTATCGAACTGCAATCTAGCAGCTTTCCTTTGAAAAGTGTTCGAGCCATAAATGTATTTTCTACTTCAAAATACTCGACAAGCAGTTTGCCATACTCAGGGAAAGTTCGGACCATTTTTCTGGATGCATTTAAATCGTACTCTACTGCATCGTTGTCAACGATGCAGTAGAGTAGGCAGAGTAGGCACAGTGGAGTTCAAAGTCTTTCTATAGTAAGCTTATTGCGACTCATGAGAAATCAAATGACGTGCTGTACGAACAAAGCCATAGTTGACGTAGAATAGATTTACATTATGGACGTGGTTGCTATCAATAATCGCAAGTCACAGAATTGGTTGATTACAACGCGTAGCAGTCTATGTCAGATACATCAACAAATACGCCAGATAGTCGATTGCGTTGATTAATCTTTCCCCATCAAATGAAATTGTTATAGTTGACAGAATCTCGAAGCCATTGCAGATCTACAAATACCTCGCAGGCTCAGCATATATACATCTGCATCAGTAGCTGCTATGGCTTCGTATATTCATATGGACGTATTTTTGTACTTGTATAATACAGTGTACAATCCAATCGATTAGCACAATAGGTACACCTTTACTTTAACTAAAAGAAAACTTTTTTTGTGTACAAATGAGTAAAACTCCCGTTAACTCTTTCCTGTAAACGATTAGCTCGGCAATTTGCGGGAAATAATCTGTTTAGAGGCAGTCTTTGTGCACTTGACGTCAAAGACGGCGATGGAAAGATGAATCTTGGCAGTCACACACCTACCGTGACTTGATTGGACAAAAATAATTCATTTTGACTGGACAAATGTATTTTTTGAAACATCCGATACACGCAAGAGAAATCTTCCTGCCTGTCGCTGCGTGTGCATGATGACGCATTGAGTGCATCGTCTCCAATTATATAGATAAATTACCAACGTTGGATGTCATATCTTCGATGCCAATGACTTTCCGATCAACTTCAAACTGGATGCAGCTTCATTAATCAGTACACAATAATACATGTGTACAGTACAAGTGTACGAAAGGACTGTACTGTACAATGAATTATACGTATTATACGAAGCGATAGTAGCTACATAATGAACTCTTGTCGCACCAAATTGTAATGTATGTTTTCTCAAGTTAAGATATCGATGCTAATGAACGATGCAAGCCTGGGTCGCATGTCAACTTTTAATGAGTTGAATGAATTTTCCTCTCACGCAACACTTAAAGTAAGGAACCATCATAGTGCTTTAAGTCGTTTGTGGTATTTTACTTCATTTCATTCGTGAGACAACTTGAGACCTCTGCAATATTATATCTGATGGATTCAGATTTGAAAAACAACTCAAAATTCTTGTACCCTGTCAACAATAATATATTCATCATATAAAATAAGTATGGAATATTATAGGTGGGATGTTATGAGTGAGTGGGAAAGGATATTGCTAAAACAACATTATCACTCATATCTCTGTGTGCTGTTTCGCTCGACGCTAAGAAAATGTCGTCAACTCGGCTGAGCAGGCGCGAAAACGGCACCTTTTCTAACGAGGTAGGAGTGTCACAAGAGTTGCGTAAATTGATATGCTTAGATAAATAGTAAACTATGAAAACACGTATTTGTTGTCTTGTCTCTTGCACATTATTCTGAAAAAAGTTCACTTTAATATTTATTATACTTTGTAAACTGATTTGACGAGACGGTTATGATAAATACATTGTTGGAGGTTTTCTGAGAATTTATACCAATCGAGAGGAAATGGGTGTATTGTGATTGGAATTTACTATGCAGTCGGCACTGTGCATTTTTTTGTTCAATCATATTGTTTTGCAATTTTGATTGGTGGAAATATATCTCCAAGCGAGGAGTGATTTCAGAGCACATCACACCAAGACCTCCCACACAGTTCCAAGGCCAAGAAGCCACACGACACAGCAATCTCAAGATCAAGGTATGATATACAATCAAACACAAAACATCATCTGAACATTAGTTTGTTCTCATGCTCTCTCAACCGTCCTGCGTCCTGGGTACTTGTTCACCTGCAAGTTGGAGTAGACCAAGTCAAGTGCCGAGTGCCCTCGACATTGGATGTCTGTAGGGCTCGTCACCGCAAGGCCACTGTCACGATGTATAGCCCCTGTGAAATCCGTCGACATACTAATTCCCTCTTTGTAGCTTGAATCTCAAATTCGTTTGAATTCAGGGATATATCTCGACGACAACGCCTTGAACTTTGTAAAACATGCCGTCCTATTTCTTTGAGTTAACACTATACTAGTACGTCTAGGGAGCACTTTCACGATGTATTTGAGCTGCTTGCTACATCCAGTTGCCGAAGAAGACCTACGGTTGTCGCAACTTTCAACTGGGCAGTTCGCCTCTGCCTTTTCTTTGGGGTTGCTTCTTCCATTGGAGCAAGCAGACGTTGGGCCACCTCAAAGGACTCGATCAATTGCAACTCGGTGGGATTCTGAGGAGGCTTGTGACCAGTCAAACCCGATATCTTCGATTATTTGGCGGACTCCATCCAACACGACGCGGGGAATTGAAAGCAACGACTGCTCCTGTTTGGCAAGTGTGCTGTAGAGCTCAACATGTGATGGGACCCCGGAAGCATGTAAAGTTGACGACTCGCATCCATGCTGGACAATACATTTCAGGCGCTGTAGAATAGAATTATTTCGAAGTAGAGTTGATGACAATAGTGCATGGGTGGAAGGTAGTGTGGACACGAGGAACTCATGGTGGTAGACAATGCTGGCCAGACATAGACGCAGGACCCCTTGCAAGTGAAACAACGCATGCAACAAAGGGAACACCATCTTCAACGCTTCGACAACCACCGGATCATCTGGATTGGGAAAGTGAGGGGGGAGAACACTAAAATCCGCGCTGTTTACGGGTAAGCCAGCAACCACACGACCCGCGAACTGATCGTCTGCTGATTCGTAGCGAAAATGCCTTTCCATTACGTTGCCCAACGACCAACCGCAACGGAGGCAAACCGATACAATTGACGGCCCACCAGTGCTGCCCGACGAGCAAAACGTGGCAGCGCCTTTGCGAACTGAATGCTTGCCAATGCCTTTCTTCTTAGATTGCTTTAAATTTGTTTCGCTGTCCACGAGTTTGGAGAGACATTTTCCAAAGCGATCCTATTCTACATAGATCAAATTGATTTACGATGACGTCTAACCTTTTTATTTGAACCTGTAAAGTGCTTTACAGGAGACAATTGTGTGGGGGACGCGAGATAAATTCCCAATGCAGTAAACAGACAAATGGTAGGTTTCAAGGGGTTTGCGAAGCAATGCTTGGGGTCCTTATTGGTTGTTCCTTTGATTTCATCAAATATATACTGCGACTTTGACATTTACCTTGTTGTTTCGTCTTTGTCTTATGAAAAGTAACACCGATGGCGTCATCTTCGCAACTGAAATGATCAAATCTGCAATAAACGCTTAACTTAAAATTAAAGAGCTACTCTACCTTATCATTTCAGTCGATTTCGACCTGCATATTAAGTTCCAAGAGAGAATAAGAAAGAAGTTGGCAAACCCGCCATCTGGGAGCAATATGCTCTTTGCAGCCAAGAATTCGAAGATAGCAAAAGACATTGGTCGCCTTCCTGTATAGCTGTCTTCTGCATTCTGAAGACGTTGAGCGTTTCGTCGCCGTATTCCTAAATTTGTTGTACTGAGATATGCCGATTGTTTGGAGAAATTTACCACTAAATACGTCCTTTAAGTCATCATCGTAGCCTGGTGGAATTCTAATTCGCTGGTCTTTGTACAAACTCTTTATTGCGCTTCTATATCCAGAGAGGGTGCCCACAGATATGTTCTTAGTTTGCACCGACCATTCAATAAACTCAAGAAAGTCGTCATAAGTGAACACACTTAAGTTTACCGTCTTTTTGCCTGCTCGCGTGGGACATTGCATGACGATATCCTCGCGGTTGACTGCTTTGGCCCACTGCAGCACTTGATTTATGCCAGATTGTATCCCTGTTTCGTAGATTCTGCAAGGCGATTTCGTCTCGCTTGTTCGATCGTGAAATCGGTCTCGCCTGCCATGAGAAGATGATAAATAGACCTGAAACTCGAAATCGAATATTGTGGATTCGCTAGAAATTTCCCAATTTGGATTGGTTTTTTGTATCAATCTCCAATCGCGCCAATACATTGGATGAATGAAAATTAGAACTGTGCTTTCACAGTACTTTCTCTCAAATTTTATTCAGCCAAAATATTTATTAGCCAATGGCGTCGATTGTTGAATCGATCCGCTGGCGTGAACGGGGTCTGGAAATTCGTATCAAATCAACAATATTTATCCTATTTCTTCTAATAGTTATAAAGGATTGATTCACCATGCACGCTGCAGAACAATTATATCGCATACATATTCCAAGACTAATGAGTCATCATAAATCCAACAAAACTGAAAATACCAGGCTGTGTGCACGGTGATACGGTTAACTTAACCTGTTCGCCACTGTGTTTTCCGGATTATGTCTCACGAATGAAATGAAGTAAAGTATCTGTCTGTCTCTCTTGTCAATCCAAACGCGAAGCAAACACAAAGAAAGATAGTACAACAACTACAAATGTAGCCATACTAGATTTATGGTTATACAATGATTTGTATGTGCATACTTTATTCAAGTCAAAAGGGTCTGACAAATACAAAAAGGGGCCCGATGTTTAACAACTCCCAAAAAGAGAGGTGCCCCGCCTTTGTTCTCCACGTACGCAATACATGTCTCCATGTTCTCAGGACGAACCAAATGACCAAAGTTGCAACCTTGCTCGTTTGTTTGAAGAATTGACTCTGGCAATTCAGCATTTGGAGGAGCCAAAAATGGAATCACATTGCCAATAGAAAATTTTTCGACGAGACTAGAATACCCTTGCAATAGATGGTTGGCTAGAATCTCTCTTGTCGTATACTCCTCCTCGACAACAAGCTTCAACGGTATCTTCTACCACTTTTCGGCTTGAAATTCCCCATGTGGAAGAGAGTCATTCGGTTGGTTGTTACCTCGATATCCACACCACATAAATGTGACGTTAATACATCATCACCAAACATTCTCGTGCAAGATTTGGAATTGCGCAAGTGCTCAAGGAACAATTGAATTGCTCAATAATGCATTCGCTGCTATCCGTCAAAGGATCAGTCTGGCAAAATGAATTTTGATGGAAATTATTGTGTCTCCAGAAAAAAACTGGAATCTTGCAAAGAAAATATCGACGCAGCCATTTTGACGCAAAAATGACGCAATACAAACTTCAAATGTAATGAAATAGAATGCTTCGAACATGTATTTCAAACATTTAAAACGTTTGAAATAACACTATTTAATGTTCAAAATCCAGAAAACACTTGCGTAAACCTTAAATAGTATATGCGTGAATTAATTGAAACATTTTCAAAACATGTCAAAACTCCAGTTTTGGACCCAAACGACAATATGATGGCAATATCATTTACCTGCGATCAACAACCTGCCTAGAAGGTGCTTATCGAAGGTGGCTCATCTTGTATGCACTTCGCATAGCTGTGTTTGATGAGCGTCTGAGTGGTATCCATGGCAGCGCTCAAGTTGCGCAAATAGCAAGAGAAATTGTTGTTTTGTCAGTAATCTGCACGAAAATCTCTCGTAAAGAGGCTAATGAATATCAACAGATTAATTGTCTCACAAAAGTCATGCATGGAGGTATTGTCTTTTTCACTTAAAATTGTATTTTTAGCTTCTTTTTTATATTCCTTAAATACTATTTAAAGGTATTTGACACCTCACGAAATCCATGCGAAATACTCCAAAAATATATATCTTGTTTGAGAGTTATCAATTTTGCGATAGTCATTTCAAAATCCACAAGCTCCAGCACACGGAGTCTGTCCGTCGTCCGCACTGATCGACAAGGGATGAATCGAAGAGAGATGAAATGGTACTTTGTATTCATTCTTTTGTTGCAAATGATCTACTTCTAGGACAAAGAATGGATTCATTGGTTTTCCTTTGTTGTGATGGCAATTGTTTGGCTGCGGCTGCTGCCGTTTGGGTCTTTCGTTTTGGCTCGTTGCTGCTGTTTGGCTCCTTGGCTGTGGCTCGTCGTGGCTGTGATTCGTCGTGGCTCGTTCTGGTTGTGGGGTGGCTCGTTCTAATTGTGGGGTGGCTCGTTCTGGCTGTGGGGTGGCTCGTTCTGGCAGTGGCTTGTTCTGGCTATTGCTCGTTGCTGCTGCAGTACGGTTTTTTTGCTATTTTCTTTCGAGGTGCATTTCCGTTTGTCGGTATGGGCGTATATTGCTTTATGTTTTCCTGTCGTTATCCCCATTTGTCTTCCCACAGGTGTGTTGTGGTTATTGAGAGACTACGACTTACAATATTGTGTTGAAGCTATTGTAGATTTGTGTATACTAACCTACACTGAAGCCTAATCGTCTTCAATGGTTAAATCAAACATTGAGAGGTAGCAAATACAATTCATTCATGGTTAACACTTTTCTCGCTCTTTCAAAGCCCCGTACAAGGTGACGTAGCTAATGTCGCCATACGCATGCTTACACGTTTTGTCAAATACCTTGAAAAATAATTCACTGCGCAACGATACTGTCATTTGGGCAATCGATTTCTCACTGATTTCGGTGAATGTAAGGAGCTTTTTCATTACCTGCTTAGCCTTGGAAAAGTTTGTAGCATCACACTTTTGAATTGAGCTGCCAGTGACGAGCCGAAGTGGTCCAATTCCGTCGTGATTTACCCCGCTCCACCACAAATTCCAGAGATCTTGTACTTTGCACGTGGGGAATCGAAATCCTTGAGGAACAATGTGGAGTCCTCCTCCCCAGGCGTGTGTTGGAAAGCCATGACGAGGTGTATTGTCTGTGTTGGCAGGCAATGATGGAGCTGGTAGGCAGGAGATGGAATGACTGAATGATGGGACACCAGCATGAGGTCGGTCAAGCAAGTCAGTCAATTTGTCACACAGTTGTTTGAACTCTTCGTTCAGGCTACAGACAGCTGAAATGCTTGCAACTACACGTGAGCAGACTGCATCTGGAAGCGATTGGGTAGTTGTGGTCAATGTGTCAGCCAAGTTTCTCAGAGTATTTTCAACTGTACAAATTCGCTCGGAAAGAGCAACATGGGGTGGGATGCCGCTGGCAATCATGCAAGACGTTGCGTTTCGCATGGAACCAGTCACCACTTGAGATTTGAGCTTTGCGAGATGGCCAGAGCTCCACAAAAGAGACAAAAAGAATGGATGGGATGGGTGAAGGCTAGTTTTGAGGAATTCGGCATGATAGACGATTGATGCGAGAAGGAACGGGAGCACCGAACAAAACCCTCTAGGGTAAAATGTCCTGTACCCAGGCAAGATGGCTTCCCATTCAGCAATTGTCAATGCTTGCCGAGTGAAATGTGGCGGTAAAGCAGCAAACTCGATTCCATTCATGTCCAGCCCTACATAAAGTTATCAACATGAATGATTCCTTCATTACCTGCAGCAGCTCTTCCAACTTGCTGGTCGCCGCCAGCTCCAGCAAATATATATCTGCCTTGCACACTGCCTAAACTCCATCCCGCTCGTAACCACACTGAGACAGCCTGTGGGCCCGCAGGCGAGTTGGATAAAGCCGTCGATACGCCTTTCCGAAGTGAATGAGTTCCGATGTCTTTGGCGCCCACGCCAATTTCCGTCATCCTTTCGTCTTCATCTACACAAATGCGATGCAGCCAACTGGCGAAGCAAGCTTTCCTTAACATTCGCGTCGAAAACAAGTGCCGACATCCCCTCCCGACGAGCACCCAGAGTAAACACAAGGAGTCCTAGACTACAATGTCCATGATACAAAACGCTTTCAAGATATAAAAATGCTACCTCAGTATAGGGCAAATCGTAGGTTCAAATGGATTTGCGTAGACATGGCGAGGCCATGCCATTTTACCTTCCTGGTCATTTTTTGTGCGACCAACCTTGATGACTAACGCATCACCTACAGCTTTGAAGCTAAATTGTAGAATACTATTTACCTTGCCATGAAATGTGGTCAAATCGGATGGATGCAGTGGATTCAGCTCGTGTCATTAAATTCCATGAAAGAACTAGAAAGCAATGGACTGGGGCGCCGTACTTAGAGTTTGACAGGGCTTTCTGAGCCAGAAATCGGTAAGCTATTCTCTTCTTTTATTTGATTTTTTTTGAATATGCATACCTTCGGTGGTCAAAGGAATCTTACCCTCTTGCATGGACATTGTTCCGTTCTCTTCAAACTTTGCTACCTGCCTCTTGTATCCATTTGCAAAAGCTAGACAATATTAGCGGTTAGTGTACCGATGATATTACCTTTGAGCATGTCGTCTAGATCTTTCGGAATTTCCGCTTTTCCCTCTTTATGTAGAAACTTTATTGCGTTGATGTACCCATTCACTGTAGAGTACGAGTTGGGGATATTTGTTTTGCCGCTTGAGACCCCGCGTTTGCGTTTAACTGTTACGGAAGCCAGAAACGATTTGCATGTGCTTGTTGTGAGAGGGAGCTGGATCACGTCACCCACAACTGCACCAGGGACAGACGATTGGAGCCATTCTTTAAATGAACATTCATGGTATTGTACTGAGAGCGTGTGCGCTCGGCAACTCGAGCTCGAAGCACCTTGTCGCCTGGCTCTTCTGCGGCAGTGGCGCCTGACTTACGTTTTTCAGCCATGAAAATTGCAAATGATCAAACAACAAAGGCAACCTTTTCCGGATAAGACTTTTCACAAAAATTCCGCGATCCTGATCTATCTCCCAGATAGTTTTTCTTCATACAAACTTCTATACAGAATAACAGATAGTTCAAACAACAGTTGACTGCGACGAAACAAGAACGAAACGAATATTTTCGCTATCCGATGAAGTATCCGGTCAAACTTTTCGCAATGTACAACTATTTGACTATAGTGAAATCAAGCTTAGGAGGAAGGTACAACAATAAAACGAGTGTGTGTTTGTGTGTGTTTTCGTGTAGTTGGCAAATACTCGATTCTGATTGGCGTATAGATTCCAAATACATTTGGAAAAATAGATATATTTTCTACCCCAGTCACAATTTAGAATGTATGTCTCAATATAATCCCAATTTAAAATTATTGTTTCCTTAAACGTTGCAATTGGGTATTTCCATCACAATAACAAGCTGCTTACGATTGTAGTCTTCAGGATTGTGAATCCACGTGACGCTGCCATTTTCTCTATTGATCGTGACACAACCTACCGAGGGGAATTGACTGGTCCAATTGGATCGAAAATTGGCAAGCTTTGGACAAAACACAATCACAACCACCCAAGTCAATTTGTCGCGCTTGCATGTATTAATATCGCTTATCCCTTCAATGATACGTTTCATTTTCAACCAGCCTTATGATATTTGCATTCACAAAAAAAGAGAGGTGCTCCTTCTTCGTTCTCCACATACACATCGCATCTCTCCGTGTTCTCAGGACGAATCAAATGACCAAAGTTGCAGCCTTGCTTATTTGCTTGGAGAATAGATTCTGGCCATTTAGCATTTGGAGGAGCCCAAAAAGGAATCACATTGTCAAAAGACAATTTCTCGACGAGACCAGAATACCCTTGCAAGAGATCGCTGGCTAGAATCTCTTTTGATTTCTTTTTCTTGGGAAGTAGCTTCAACGGCAACTTCTTTCACTTTTCGGCTTGAAATTCCCCAACCATACAAGACATGAAATCATCGAATGTGATACCTTGCACGCCATGTCTTCGAGAGGAACAAAAGATTGCATGGGCCACCATATTCTTGAAAAGCTAGTAGTCGTTTGACGGTGCCTTCGTATTGCCATGATCATCATGGTTTTTTGTCTTTTCAAAGATCCACCTTTTTGAATAGTGGACGCCATTTCTGAAGTAGGCCGAACGTGACTTGCCACCCAGATACAATAAAACATCTTCGTCAATTGGAAGGAAACAGCATTTCACTTCCCATGAGACGTAGGAAGATGAGTTGTCTTTACATAGAGACGAGGTGTAACGGGGCTTGTGCAGAGGAAGTAGAGACAAGCCCGGTACTTCGCAAATTAAAGAGTGAGATTAGAGTTATCGCTTAACATCTAAGTGGTTTCGAAACTACCACGCGATCTTACATCGCTGTCGTGGCGAAACGACAAGATCTCAGATCTTGTCCTTGTATTGAGGGTTCTTGTAGTAAGGGTGTCACGTCCCCTTACACCCCCCCACGTGCAATCAAACCCACAGTTTGAAAGCTTTGCCAATCATTTCAATCCCCGTTTGAAATGCGCACTTCCTCTCAACAAGAGCCGCTCGTTGGAGGTTCTTCTCGTCCCGTCATCTTGGGAAGGGACAGGAGTCCCGGCAGTTTGTCAAACCGCAGCACTGATCATTTTGCATCCTCGACCGTTGGCATGCACCATTCAGACGATCGCATCGCGCGCGAATACGCCCAAACTCCAAGACCACCGCCAATCCGTCTTGGCATGACGCGTCTTGTCCAACACGACGATGAGGTCTTCAATTCTTGGCGGGACCAAGAGGAGTTTGCCGCGGCGGAGTTCTTCCCTGTGCCGCCGATCTTGCCGGACCCTGCGCGGCGTCCCGACTTTGCGAAAGTCGCTCGTCTAGCGAACCAGCTGAAACGCGGTATCAGCGACACGCTGCCATTCCATGATTTGGTCATGGTTGCCTTGGACTTGCTGTTCACTTTTCGCTCGATGGTGACGTCCCAAATGCAATGACAGGACTACCGCGAAGCATTGCGGCGCCGTGATGAGGAGGCAGGCCAAGGCCGACGTGGTCCAACGTCGACTCAACCAAGTCAGTCGCATCCCACTTGCGCTCCAGTGAACCCCATCATCGACGAGACCGCCGTCGAGTATGCTGGTGTTTGGGTCTTGAAACTTGCCTATCGTGAAGGCCGCCAGCGCGCTCATATCCTTGGAAACTTCTACAACACGCTCCAGGACATTGTGGCTTTTGCAAACTGGCGCCTTCGTGGTCCACGCATCCATTATTCCGTTGTCGCTGACCTTGTGCGACGGCGTGCCCAGCGCGCCAACGGGGTGAGCTAATCCCGTTTCAATTCTTCATTGACTTCTCTTGTAGGACTTCGTTGCAGCCGGCGGTGGTTGGAATCGATCCCACGGCTACGAGCAGCCTGCGGATTTCCCGTCGCATGGTAGTGCTCATCGGCATTCGGCTTCGCCAGTCCATTCGTTTGGACGCCGCTCTCATGGGCGTCGCTCTCAATCGATGTCTCCCTTGCGCGATCGACACCAGTTGTCGCATCATCAGCGTGGCCGCTCGTCGGACCGACACTCTTGTTCTCGTGGACGCATTCCCAACCGCGTCGTTCTCGTTCTCGTTCTCGTGGACGGCATTCCCAAGCGCGTCATTCTCGTTCTCGTTCTCGTGGACGGCATTCTCAAGCGCGCCGTTCCCGTTCCGGTTCGCCTCCAAGACGGCAAAGTTCAAGTTATCGGTCTCCTTCGCGGCGTCAATGATCTCAAGCCCGCGAGATGCCGCATCGCGACGCGGCTGGTCCCGAGCCCGCGGCAGCTCCGTCTCAACAGCCGCAACGGCCGGATCTTCCCCCCGAGCAAGTGCTCGAGCCGCAAGGCGAGCCGACGTACGCGGCGCGTGTTGACCACGCCGTGACTCAGCGACTCTCTGTCTTGGAGGAAGGTGTGCACGCGATTCGTGCACTTCTTGTTGCCGCACTGCCGGTGGCGGCTGCTCAAGCGCCTGAGGTACTAGAGCCGATTGTGCAGCCCGATCATTCAAGTGGTGGCGAGACTCTGCCGTCGAGTCGTTCGAACTCAAGTCGGGCGTAGTGCGAGGTATGTACGGCTTCAGTTTGCCGACATAAAAGACGTCATGGCACTGACATTCGTCTGGGAGTCGCAAGCGGTAGGACACTGCGCTCACAACCTTTGTGATAGGAAATGGACCATACCATTGGCGGCGGAGTTTAGCATTTCCAAGGGCGGCCTTGTGGTACCGCCGACCTATGTAGTAGGACTTGGTCTTGAAGGGTAAATACATTGGTGTTCTTTCGTCCATGTTTGTTGGACTCGCGAGCTTGTCGAGCTTGTGCGAGTGCTAAGTTGTCTTGCACTTGGGAGATGACTGACTCCCGTGTGCGAATAAAGTTCTCGACAGAGGAGATCGTCCTCGCCGGAGGCACGTCCTCTGGGCCTGTCGGCACCCAGTCGGGGGAATGGCTCGAAGCAGCCCAGTGGAATCCTCCCCCACTTAAGCTAGCGCTGTCCATCGAGGAGGGCAGGCGCGGGTGCCGGAGGAAGTTAACGTAGAAGGGAGTGAAGCCTGTAAATGCATTCACTGACGTGTTGTAAGCGAACTCGACGTGTGGGAGCAGCGAGCTCCAGGTCTTTGGTCGAGACTGCGTGTAGCTACGCAAGATGCCTTCAATGACGCGGTTCGCGCGTTCCGTCTGGCCATCAGACTCGGGATGGTCCGAGGTGGACATATTCAATTTGGAGCCCACCAAGGAAAAGAGGGCCGTCCAAAATGTGGACGTGAAACGAGGATCACGATCCGAGATAATCGATTTGGGGAGGCCAAAGCGACAGTAGATGGTGTCGAAAAATATTTGAGCCGACTGGGCGGCAGTGATTGTATCCTTGACCGGGATGGCAACCAAAAACTTTGACGCGCGGTCGACGCAAGTCCAGATGCCAGTATTACCGCGCTTGTCGCGCGGGAGGCCAAAGATATAGTCCATGCTGACGGACGACCAGAGCTCGTCAGGGATCGGAAGACTGTGGAGGGGGGCCTGCACACTCGGCGATGACTTGACCTGTTGGCAGGTAGGGCAAGATGCCACATAACGGGCGATGCCATTGTACATGCGGGGCCACCAGAAGTTGCGTGCTACAGCGAGATAGGTTTTCTCGCGGCCGAGATGGCCACCACTGGGGGTGTCATGGAAATCGGACATGATGAGGGTACGGAGGGCTGCGTCGCATGGCACTACGACACGCGGCCCTGAAGCGAGGGCAGGAGCGTAAAGGAGTAATCCATCACGAAGGGAATAACGGTCGAACTGGTGAAGAAGGGCCGTCTTGGTGGCCGTCCCTTCGAGGGCACGGAGGATAGCCGAGGAGGAAGGATCGCGGCGACAGGCTTGACGGATGCGATCAAACAGATCGGAATGTGCTAGTGTGATGGTGTGGAGGTCAGAAGAGACATCGGGATGTCGACGGGATAGGGCGTCAGCGAGGACATTCTCGCGGCCAGGTTTGTACTCGACGGTCATGTTAAATTCGGCAAAGAAGGTTAACCACCGGGCCATGCGCTCTGAGATGTGTGGCGACAGGATCGCATAGCGGAGGGACGCGTGGTCGGTATACACCACAAAGGGCTTGAAGCCAAGCAGATAGACGCGAAACTTTACCAGGGCATATTTAACCGCAAGAAATTCAAGATCGTGAACCGAGTAATTGCGCTCGGCCGGTCGCAGCTGACGCGATTGATACGAAATCGGGCGATTAGCGCCCCGATGATCCACTTGCATCAGACAGCAACCGATACCTCGCACGGAGGCGTCACACACGACCGAAAAAGGTCGACCAAAGTCAGGTAATGCCAGAATAGGAGCCTCCACAAGGCCTAGCTTGATGCCGTCAAATGCAGCCTGGCAATCAGGCGACCAGACCCAGGGGACGTCCTTTGAAAGGAGGTGGGAAAGTGGTCGCGCGATTGACGCAAAATTCTTGGAGAACTTGTGGAGATACGTGGCCAGGCCCAACCAGCTACGGAGCTCCGTTACTGTGGTTGGGGGAGGCCAGGAGACAATGGCTTCGACCTTAGAAGGGTCGGCTCGACAGCCATTGATACCAACGAAGTCTCCGAGGACTGGGATTTCGGTAACCCCAAATAAGCATTTCTGGAGATTTGCAAAGAGGCCGCTGTCGCGAAGGACGGTAAGAACCGCACGAAAGTGGTTCCGGTGGTCAACCACGTCGGAGGCCGTCGGCGAGGCCCGACTGTGGATATAAATGTCATTAAAATATGATGGTGCAAAGTCGCGCAACGGGCGGAGCTTGCCCGTGACCAGGCGATTGAAAGTCGCGGGTGCATTCGACAACCCTTGTGGCATCACAAGCCACTCCCAAAGCATCCCACTGGGCGTCGAGACAGCAGTCTTGGGAATATCGCAGATTCTCATAAGGATTTGGTAAAATCCATCTCTCAGGTCGATCGTGAAGATGGTCGAACCGGCCATGCTGTCGATAATAACGTCCTTGCGGGGGATCGGCGTCTGTGCGGGGATAGTTGCTGCATTTAACTTGTTGTAGGCGTGGACGATACGCCAGCCGCCTGTGGCTTTCTTCACACAGAATGTCGGACTGGAATGCGGTGAGGTACTGGGCCTTACGTGACCAGTTTGTCGACGCTTTTCGAAGAAGGCGTCAATGTGCTCGACTTGTTCTTTAGGCAAGGGCCATTGGCGCGTGACACACCACTTCGTCCCTGGTGTCAGGTCAATCTCATGTCTGACGCCCTTATCTCGGGGCAGGGATGGCGGAACTTCCTCGGGAAATACATCAGCAAATTCCCGCAGGAGATCATAAAAGGAGGACGTTCGGAGGGCTTCCCAATGTTGGTCGTAAGTCGACGTGCCAGGCGCGTCCGCGACCGCGGGGTCCAGTGTTGAAGATGTCGCCAGCTGTAATTCATCCATCGCATAGATGACTACGATGCTCACGATCTCATGCGACCGGAGCGCACTCTCGAAAGCGCAATAATCCATTTCAGGGAGCTGCACGATTTCTTTGCCCGTCTGGGGCAGATCCTGCAGGTTGCAGTAATGGAGGATAAGGTCTTCGGCATCAACCCGGCCGATTGCGCCTTGGTGGCGCTTGGAGCGTCGGGTGGATCTCACACCGGAGAATCTCCGAGTTTGGAGAACGTTGAAAATTGTGTTTCGACGAGTTTCTTCGTCCACATAGTACGAGTCTGCGTCGTGTAAGACCGACAGAGCCATCGTATCAGTCGCAGAGTCGAGTGTCGCTGGCGCTCCTGGTCGATTAGCATGACAGACGTCCCAGGCGTCGTCGTCAACCTCGCTTGACATGGCTTCTCCAATGCCATCGTTGTCAAAATCGGCCGGCTTGCTCAGCATGTCGACAGCAGTATGTGCGGGGCCTGTGGGGCGCGGGACGCATGCGGAGTCCGTCGTCACATCTCGCGTGGTAAACTGCGAGACTTTCTTGGGGTCGGAAGTGAGCTCATTACTCATCACTCCCAGAGGGGATTCCAATGCTGTCGAGGGCGCCTTATGCATGGTCTTGGCCGTCCAATTGATCAGAGGCTGGTGCTTCTCGAGCCAGCGCATACCAAGGATGAGGTCCCAGCGCTCATCCAGATCAATGATGTAATAGTCCGTCGGCTTCAAACGGGCCGACCTTTGTTCGTAGGGTAATCAAAATTCGAGGCGCGACGATAACCTTCCCGTCCGCCATTTTTACGTTGACCTTTGCTTGGTCGTCGCTCGCCGCGACCGCTGCCGTCAGCAGGGGTGCGTTCATCTTCATTGATTCGCGCCGCGTGTAATTCTCTGAGGCGCCACAGTCGATCAATACTATCAGAGAACGTGAGAATCCGGGGATAGGGATCTCGAATGATAACATGTCCGCTTGTTGTCGGATTTGGCACAGGAGAGTGCCGGAGGCTAGGCCGCCCAACCGTGTATCCCCACCACGGTCAAAGGGGAAGCCTAATCTTGCCCCAGTAGATCGCCTCGCGTCTACTGGGCACTGCCTTTTCCCTGAGTGGGAGTTGTGAAGTCTACGCGGCCCCGGTTGTGGGGAGCGCGACTGCGGCGGGAAAACGCGTTGGGGCTTTGGGATGGAGAGGTGTCTCGAGAGCGAGTGGAACGCTCATATCGTGGTAATGTGCCCGAACGGCGCGCTTCATAGCGCAAGGCACAGTCTCGTCCGAAATGGCCAGCACGGCCACACTCGTAACAGAGTCGTTCTCCCGATGAGGCCTCTTGTTGTATGGAAGATACATCCATGTCGAGAGATTCCAAGGGATCGGCGCGTGATTGACCACTGAACTTGGCCACGTCCAATTTGACGCCTTTATTTGAAACTTGACGCTGGGAAATGACTCTGTCAGAGTCTTCTTCATGGTCGCCATACATTTGTCGAAGGGACTCTTCCAGGAGGGCTTTCGCTGCAGTGAGCGAGGGGACCTGGCCTTCGAGTTCCACTCGAGAGGTTTTCAACTCCCGAGTTTCGCTTTCCAGCTGGCTAATCCGAGCCAGGCTGCGCGCATGTTCTTCTGCGCGGGCGGAGTCAGCATAGCGCCCAATAACTTCCACCAGGTTGAGCAAATGTTGCTCGGGACGATCGGACAACATGATCGCCAGGTTGTCGTCTCCCATAAGATCGCGGAGGCCTTCTAGGGTCACCCGATGTCCGTCGGTGAAGTAAGTTGCATATTCGAACGCCATGCTGGTCCTTGAACGAACTAGAGTGCTACCAGGTGTAACGGGGCTTGTGCAGAGGAAGTAGAGACAAGCCCGGTACTTCGCAAATTAAAGAGTGAGATTAGAGTTATCGCTTAACATCTAAGTGGTTTCGAAACTACCACGCGATCTTACATCGCTGTCGTGGCGAAACGACAAGATCTCAGATCTTGTCCTTGTATTGAGGGTTCTTGTAGTAAGGGTGTCACGTCCCTGTTCAAAATTACGATGAAGTGATTTGATTGGCTGAAAATTTGCATGTGTCTTTCTGTGCTTCTCATTTTCAGTTTTCTTGTCAGTGGTGAGCATGGTGAAATTGCGGTGCGGAGTGTATGGTGTTGCTGATATCTTCTCCGTCGACATTCAGCTCAGTGAAGATGTGGAGGCGCTGCAAGTGGCTATCGCAAACAAATACAACGGCGTGATGAATGGCGTTAATGCTTTCCCAACCAGGCTTATATTGTACAAGGCGCGAAAGAAGAAAGGCAAGAGGAAAGTGTGGCTGAAGCATGACCAACAGACGAAATTTTTTTTGGAAAGTATTGCTGATACAAAATTTGAGGAGATGCTTTCTTCGTCTTCACTCACGCAGTATTTTCAAGAAGAATTCCAGCCACAACCGGGCGAGATTCATGTCCTGGTGAAACTTCCTCAAGTTGTGGCGCATAATGTGGCTAGTACTCCTCACGATGAATCAAACCAAGTGGCCCATGTTAAGCCAGTTACCATCAAGGAAGAGTATGACGACAAAATCGCGGACGAATTGAAGTATTACCAACATCGCGGGGAACTCATCCAAAAAAATTGCAAGGGAAATTGCGATGAAATTCTGAAGAAAGTGGAGGACTTTTATAAACGAACGCCTCCTCTGCCTTTTATTTGTGTGGAAGGATCTTCAGGTATGGGAAAATCGCAACTCGCATTTGCTCTTCAAGGCGATCGTCCCTATTTCTATTGGCATGCTACTCGCCTTACCCAAAATTCTCAGAAGATGTATCAAAGTTTTGCTTCAATCTCTGGTGCATTTGATAAGTATGTGCTCTTGGATGGTCCAGCAACCAAGGACGAAACCCTCATCCTGAATTCCAAGTCGTCGTTTTATCAACATGGTGAATTCTGGACGTACGGCTACCTTCGTGCACTACTTAACTACTGCTATCGTGCAGAATTGGTGAACGGACGTATGATTCGTATTAATGAAGTAACGTTGAATGTGGCCAAGTGCAGCCGTCTGGACGTCTCTGAAGTGATTGAGAGTATGAAATTGCAGAACAAGAACGTACCCTTCTTTATATTGGATGAAATGTCTCCACTCTCAAGCGGAAAGAACTTGGCTGCTTTTCAAAGAAATGTCTTTCGTGTGTGTGGTCTTGTGGTTGTTATCATGGGCACAGACTCAAAAGTTACAAATTTAATACCTCAATCTCAGGCTAGCCGAGATGGGGAAGTTCATCTGTGGATGGCGATTTCACCTCGATTTCCATCATATCAATTTGTCCTCGGTTCAGAGAAAGAAGAAGAAACGTGGAGTCTTGTTATTGAACGATTCCCCGTCGTTCAATACATCGTCAAAACTTCTCGTGGATGGTTTGCAAGGCTTTTTTCGGAGCTAGTGCTCCGCAAGTGCGTCAAGAAACAAGAAGAAATCCAATTGAATGATTTGCTGGACAATGTGTTTGATGCTATCCATCTGAGTATCCTAGAGAAGAAACCGAACTTCGATGCACAATACGCGCAGATGGTGGCTGTATCATACACAAACGTACGCAAATACGATCAGCAACCTCCCAAAAAAAAAGCTCGTTTAGAAGTTGGCACATCTGGTATGCATGGGCATTTTGCCAATTTAATTGACGAGTCTCCAACGGATATTTACTCGTCCGGAAATGAGTTGGGCAAAGGATCCCCCGAAGACACCTCGCCTCTCAGTGAAGAGGACTTGCCTCCCTTGGTCTCCTGGAAAGTGAAATGCTGTTTCCCGGCGATCGACGAAGATGTGTTATTGTATCTATCCGTATTGGGTGGCAAGTCACGTTCGGCCTACTTCAAAAAAGGCTTCCACTTTTCAACAAGATGGATCTTTGAAACGACAAAAAAGCCTCCAGTCCATGACAATTTGAATGCTCCGTCAAACGACTACCGGCCTTTCGAAAATATGGTGGCCCATGCAATCTTTTGTTCCTCTCGAAGAAATGGCGTGCAAGGTATCACATTCGATGATTTCATGTCTTGTTTGGTTGGAGAATTTCAAGCCGAAAAGTGGGAGAAGATGCCGTTGAAGCTTGTTGTTGAGGAAGAGAATACGACAAGAGAGATTCTAGCCAGCCATCTATTGCAAGGGTATTCTAGTCTGGTCGAGAAATTGTCTGTTGGCAATGTGATTCCTTTTTTGGCTCCTCCAAATGCTGAATGGCCAGAGTCGATTCTTCAAGCAAATGAGCAAGGCTGCAACTTTGGCCATTTGGTTCGTCCTGAGAACAAGGAGAGATGTGATGCGTATGTGCTAAACAAAGGCGGAGTCCCTCTTTTTTTTTGTGAATGCAAATACCACGATGATAGTATCGACATTTCGAAAATACACGGTATCATTAAAGGGATTAGCGAGAACGACAATTGGCCTTGGGAGATTATATTTGTGTTTTGTCCAAAGCTTGCCAATTTTCGATCCAAGTGGGCCGAAGAATACCTCTCGATTGGTTGTGTCAAGATCAACTGCAAAGATGCCAATGTCACGTGGATTCACAATCCTGAAGACCAAAACCGTAAGCAGCTTGTTGTTGTGATGGAAATACCCAAATGCAACGTTTAACAAACAATAATTTGAACTTGGGATTATTTCTTTATGCATGACTGTCCTACTCGACATGTTTGAATGATAGAAACCGACTTGGTTGCTCACCGCTCATACCTCTGACCGACCTAGGAAATAGATTGAGTCGAAAACAGGCGACTGCATGTACGGTACATGCAGTCGCCGAGGTACATGATGTCAGCTATTGCTTCTTTGAAAATTTCATCTTCCTGGTGTTATAGCTCAAGAAGAGGCTATTCTGCAGCAAATTTTGCCGCTGATACCTCGGATCAAATTCTTTGACGATGTTGGAGCTACGCTGAGGTTGAGCTTCTTGTTCTGCTCTACCGTCACTATAGCTGACTGGCACGCCTGAATTATGTGTTTTGGTCTAACCATGTGACCACTTGTTTGAGTTCGGCACAGTTGGCTCCTTGCAACACATGAAAGCTCAGAGTCACAGGGATCAAGATTTGTCAATTTCGGTTACGTGTAGTTCTATTCATCGTTGGAGCTCGCTTCACGATTCTCTCGAGGTTTAGCGTAGGGAAATGCCACGAAAATTTACTGGGGAGCGAGGCAAGCGCTTTGCAATGTCTAAGGGATAACTTCCCACGGTTTGAAATGTCCTTCCTCCAATCTTTGACTGTTCAAACTTTCACATTCTTGAACAGTCCTGTCATGCAACTCAGTTTTTGGAACTGCTGGCAGTTACGGACCTCCATTTAGCCATCGTCCTTGATGAAGAATCCATGCCGCGGCGAAGTTGAGCACTGGAATGCCAAATATAAAGCCGCCTCATACAGCTCTTTTGACTGGTATCTCAGCTACCAAGATGTCCGTAGCTATCCGTTGCTTCTTGTCGATGTATTTGCTTGTTTGTAGTTGAGAGACCTTCTCCTTCCTCTCCTCGACGCACAAGGTTCCAAATGCGAAATCCTCGTTCCTGGTACATCCTTCTCTTGTTCAGCTATCCTAAACTACCTGCTCCAGGCTGTGGCATATCTGGTAGGCAACTCCATGCTCCGAAGTGATCATGTCCTCAGCTTTGAGTTTTGAACTCTACCACGATGGCTTTCAAAACATCACGAACATTGACTTTTCCTCCGTCGCCATTGAGCGCATGACACAAAGCCAAAAGAAACAACTTGGCCTTCACAACTCCATGCAGTGTATCAACTTCAGCATTTACCACAGCGTTAAGAGACTCGTCTGTAGTTGTTACGATGGATGCAATGCACATGGAAGCCTTTCCCGCCGCCTGCTTTGACGTTATCTTGGACAAAGGTACTTATAACCTATTAACACTGACAACTACATCAAACTTGCGTAGGTTTACTCGACTCGCTCTTGACTCATCCGACAGAAAACGTTGAACACACCTTGGCTTTACTCGACGAGCTCTACCGCGTCCTGAAAACCAGCGGCACTTATTGCCTCATCTCCCATGGCACGCCAGATACGCGGTTGGTTTATCTTGGTCGCTTCAGCTGGTCCACTTCATGGCAACCTCTTCGTACGTCTTGTTTCGTTGAAAGAAATGGCAACTTCTGGGTAGAAAATAGCACGACGGGACGCATGTACTATGTCTACACGTGCAGGAAGCAACAAAGCTTTAGATGACGATCCTCGTCACGTCGCTGCCGCTATCGCTCGTGGACTCGTAGTCTTCTTGGAGCTCCCAGAGTTCAGATTCTTCCATGATGAACATGCTAGCCGCACTGTCACGTCCCGCTTGATCTCGAGCGTTCATTGACACTCGACCCATTGTGTTAAAGAACCCAGCGCCGTGGTCTGTTGGGGAGTGCCGTCCAACCGTGTGGAAGATGGAGAATGTTGCTGGTTCGCTTGCTGGAGGAAGATTTTGAGGTGCACGGGACAACGACAAAGTATCGTCTGGAGGCCGACTCAAGGGATCAATCAGGTCTGGTTTGTCGCCGGTAGCAGGTCCTCGATTAAATGCAGTGCCTTTTGAGTTGTCGGTCGCTGCTGCGGCTGCATTTCTCCGGTTCGCCCATCGTAAGACAGCATAGAGGGCCAGGACAAGACAGCAAAGGCCAATGCAAGCCAATGTGTACCATACAGTCATGCTATTTGAACCTTCCTTTGTTTCTGAGGCGGCTGTCGTGTTGGATGGAACACTGCTGGGTTGGGAAGTAGATGGAGGAGTTGTTGGATCAGAGCCCAATCTTCGCACGAACGATGCAATCGGCGAGCAAATCGTTCCGTCCATGCACTCAGAGGGAGTAGCAGCATGTTTGCAAAGAATTTGGTCAGATCTCCTGCTCCAACATGGCGGACAAGAAGCCAAGCGAGGATTGCAAGGCGTCGACGACGACACATTTATGCACAGCGGTTCATCGCAGATGCTCTGGCATGACGCTGGCAATGCCAAGCTCATGAAGACTAGAAGAGAATGGCTAGATAAGAGGTGGAGATCCCAGGCTAGAGATACCGGCAGCAGTGGACAACGAGCAGCGAGAGAGTCGAGGCATGGACCAGAGTGATGTCGCTGTCGAACGAGCAAGTGTACTGTACCGTAAAGACGGGAGATCTCACTGCGTTCAGTTTAGTGAAACCAAGTGTATTCTTGTGAGTCACACAGTGAAAGTCGGTCTAGTCAATAAAACCAAGTGACTAGTCAATTTAACGCAAGATTGATAACTTTGATACGGACCGCTTGTGCACCCAACTTGGGAGTTGCTGGACACGGTTTAGGAGCAGTCCAAGCCAAGATGCTGAGCGATATACAGTCCTGTACTGTGCAATTGCTACAGCTGTGGTTTACTACACCATTTGCCGGTTTAGTTCGTTTAACTTGCGATATATTTCGTATCACGTGCAATATATTTCGAATGACTTGCAATATATTTCGTATGACTTGCATTTAATTTCGTGGCCCGCGACGAAAATCGATTTATATTTCGCATGACTTGCATTATATTTCATACCTCTTGCATTTAATTTCGTATTTTTTAGCTTATATTTCGTATCACGTGCATTTAATTTCGCAGAGAAGAGAAAAAGTCCATAAAAAAACTAACAAAAAATTGTTATCGAACTCATGAGAAATTGATGGGACACTTCAATCGCCATATAAGTCAATGCGAGCATCAAGCAAGCTCAGCAGAGTTCATATGCGGCTGCCCGTCGCAAATTCATAGTTCAAGCCAACACTGCAACACATGTGAAACTGCATATCTCAATAGGAGATTGAATATATTTTGCATTTATACGAATTTAAATGCACGTGATACGAAATATAAGCTAAAAATACGAAATTAAATGCAAGAGGTATGAAATATAATGCAAGTCATGCGAAATATAAATCGATTTTCGTCGCGGGCCACGAAATTAAATGCAAGTCATACGAAATACATTGCAAGTCATACGAAATATATTGCACGTGACACGAAATATATCGCAAGTTAAGCGAACTAAACCGGCAAATGGTGTAGTATTAGAGATGCGTTTTTTATAAAATTTTCCAAATAAAACGGTTAATAAATTATAAAATATTTCGAAACAATAACTGAACAATATCCGTAGTTCAGAGAGGGCGACACACTAGTATCCGGACGTTGGGGAAGACTCAGAGGATACCCTATCGATGAGTCAAAGAAAATGGTTCGTGTTAAGTGCATACGTAGTGGCTATGACATCGCCAGAGCAGCGAAACATATCTCACGACATCCATTAGATTTGCAGGCAGTTTCAAGTGCGAGCAGTAGCATAGCTTTGTGCTATAGATAGCTTTGTAGATTTAATGGCACGTGATGGCAGTGTACAGCTACATACAGTACAAGAAGTTTTGGCCCTTTGTATGATCAAGTGTGCTCTACCATTCAATAAAGTAGTATTTCACAGCGCAGACTTTGAATCCGTTTTAAGCTATTGTATCTGAGTGAAGTTGACGTTACATCGGAACTTTGACGGACTGCAGTTTCTGCAACTAGTAATCAATGTCGGTGCTCGAGATCTCCTCGTGCGCGTTCGCCACCATCAAGCCATTCTCCAGCAGCAGCTCTCATGACGAACAGTCGAGTCACCAAGAGTCTTCACAGTCGCGAAGCTATTGCAGACACCCACTTGATGAATAAATTTAACCACATGCAGTTGATTGTACGATCGGAGAATAATATTGATATGACGTTCATCTGACGCATTTCCAACATAGAGGCGTCTGCCTTGGCATAAGGAGGCTGAGAGTACCCGCCAATGCCCTCTAGTGCCCACTGACTCGGAGCACAGACTTTTTCACACCAGCTTGCTCACTAATTGCAATGTTGAAATATTCAATGTTTTGTTCAAATTTTGATCTATATTCTTATTCACAGTCACTCCAAATTAACTCTTCACTTTTTCCTTTCGAACCCATCTGTGTTGTCATTTCCACAATTGGCTGGCACAAAGTAGTATTTGCCAATCAATTCCAATAAAACTTTTAAAACAAAGGAAAATAAGAAAACGTTTTAAAACGGTTATTAAACGTTCCGTTATTTATGTTTAAATAACTAACGCATCTCTAACTAGTACTACTCTGGTCCATAATTATTGTACCATTGTTTTGTTATTGGCGGGATTTTTCTAATATTGCACCAATTCTAACGCTGATAGGCTCAAACAAAAGCACAAACGCAGACGTTTGATTGGCTTTTTGAATCATGAAAAAATTCGCGCTCGTCGATGAGATACAAGGAGCGAAAGTCAGTGTATCAAATTTTAAGAACTAAATCTCTCCGGAGAGTATTCACTTGTGATTTTCGTCGCCACTAACACAGTCCAAACCATTGCCTTCGACATCCGGATGGCTCGTGTACAAGCGCGAGCCTCTAGCGACCCTGCAGACAACGCAAGGCGCAAGACCAACTTGACGGAAGTCGAGCGACAAACGATCTACCAGGAGCTGCTAGAGCGCTCAACTGGCGGCGTGCTTCCGTATGGAGCAATGAACGATCTTGCTCTGCGATTTAACTGGCACTGGAAGACTGTGTCGCGCATCTGGACGCGAGGACGTGCCTCCGTCGCCTCAAGATCTCAGCCCACCGATGTTGCGGCAAAAATGAAAGGTATGTACTCCGAAACTCAATATTATGCCAAAAATATGAATTTATACGATTATAAATTCCTAAAGGGTACTTATGCTAGGCACCCTTTATTTAATCTTAATTAGTACAGTAGTGAGAGAAATTCGATGGGCAGGCAACACAGTGCGTTTAGAAGCTGACATCACCAAAAAATCTGTTGATTTTAAGCCAATCAAGTTAGAGTAAAAACAGTAGGCAAATTCTTTCTACGATTTCCGGACACAACACAATATATACATTTCAATTTTTACCATTTTTTAGATAGGTAGTATTGTTTGTTTCAAACAAAATTAGTGGGTGTCAGACTAATTTTTACATGGCAATAATGAATGTTTTTGGTCAAAATGTTTCTGAATTTAGATAGTTATCTAAACCACTTTTGCTTCCAGATATCTATCTGAAGACAGGTTCGTGGCAACCATGTCGGCAAGTGAGAAGAAGAGCTTTCGATGGGACAGCGACAAGGTCAGCTGCGGGTCATGCTTGCTACAACTATTGCTCAAAAGGGTATTATTTGAGGAGAACTACGTGAAGTGGGGTCGTGGCGACGCCAGCGGACTCACACAAGAAGCGTTGTGTGATCGCATCATCGGCAGGCTTGTTGATGCATGAATCTTGCATCCTGGATGAATCTTATCGCAATCTACATCCAGGGCGCCAATTTCTATCAACTTGGTAGCATCCTTAAGCAAAATCGACCTTGGGCATTCTAACGCTGTCGATCCAGCAAAATTCCCATCTGAAGGGGCTGTCAGATCCAAAGTGTTGTGATTGGACGAAAAATGACATCTAAAATATTGGCTAAAACACCAGTCTGGCACCCACTATTGTGGGGAACGGTTTGAATCGGCCTAGATTTGGAATCGATTCCGAATCGAACGGGGTTCTTTGATTGGCTTAAACTCTAAATTTCAAATCGATCAGCCAATCAGAATCCATGAGTAACTTAACTCACGCAAAACATACCCTTACAAACATTCTTCAACATGATCAAATCGATTTGAAAACGAAATCGATTTTTGGTCAAATATACCAACAAATGAATGACGTCCGAGAAAAATTTCTCCGAGAATTCTGGGATGAACACGGCGAATTTGATGACTGGGACGTCATCAATTGCGACGAGACTGGAATAAATTTTGATACCCCCCAAGATACATCCTGACGCAAAAGGGATCTGACGCCAGCATAGCTCAGGGTGACAAGTCGTAGAGACTAACGGCTGTGCTCGTTGCTAGGCGTAACGGTAAGTCTCTCTTATCTACATGAAAATTCACAATCTATAAGGAGAGAAATTGCCAATTCTTTTTGTTCTTAAGGGAAAGCCAGGGGATATATGGATTCGTATGAATTATATTGTATCCTCCAGAGCATCTATATGCCGTCCAACAAAATGCATGGACGACGGTGAAAGATGGAAATTCTAGCCTGACAACGTCTTAATGTAATTCTTACTAGTGAGTTTGAATTATTGTGCTTTGCAGAGATTTTGGCTATTCGTCGCCGTATTCCATTGTTTTAATGAAGTGTCACGATTGATTTATTCTTGTTACATTCACGAATAACGAAGGTAATCTACTCGATCAACATGGGTTTATGTGAACATGCTCCAATAAATCTTGCTAACACCAAGCGAGTTATCGACGTCAAGATAGATTTGCAGATCTGGAAGTGCAATTCCTTCCGTTTCGCGACTATTCTTAGCCAACACACAAATTGTTAATGTCATTCTTTAAACGTGGTTGAGTCATGACGCACAGCAAGGACATGCGTTGGAGATGCATCGTGCTGCGTTATCTGTATGCTTTGGACGTGGGGATATCAGCTTGTTACTTGGAATGTCAACAAGATCGGTCACCAGGTGGAATCAGCAGTTTAAGAAAGTTGGCCATGTAGGGACAAAGACAACAGCAAAACGTGCCTCTCGTTGGCCACAAGAAGTGGTCGCCTTTGTTAATCAGTATGCAGCCGAACATCCCTGCTTCTATATCGAGGAACTCCAAGCAGAAATCCAAACGCGTTTCCTACAGTTGAATAACGTGAGCACATCCACGATATGCCGAGCTTTAAGATTCGATTTGAACTTAACTCGCAAAGTTCTTGAAATGCGAGCAAAAGAAAGCTCACAACATGAGGTGCGCATGTATTAAAGACGTTTACAGCCATTCTATAGTCACCCTGCACAACTTGTTTTCGTCGACGAAACATCGAAAGACGGCCGTGATGCTTTCAGCAAGTACGCGTGGACGCCTGCGCTTGTAAATTTACCATTCAATCGAGGACAAAGTGTGTCGCTTCTGGCTGGCTTCGATTGTACTGGATTTATCGAGTGGGATTACACTGATGGTACCTTTGATCGTGTTAGATTCCACACGTCATTGTGTGAAAAAATTATTCCATACTTGAATCCACGGCCATTGACACGATCAATCTTAATTCTGGACTATGCGAAGATACATATGTACAAGGAACTTGAAGAAGTAGTTTATCCGTGAGGAGCTTTATTGTTCCCCCCCTATTGCTCTCATCTTAATCCAATCGAAGTTGCCTTTTCCCAGCTCAAGTCATGGATATTGAAATATCCATTAGCTTTTCGATACGATATCAAACGTACACTTGATGTTGGCCTGGCTGTCTGCATGCAATCCGCAGCCTCATCCCAAGTTGCTTCAAACCTATTTCACCACAGTGGATATGACGAAGGCGACATGAACAGAGATAAATTTTTAATGTGATTGATGGAATTAGCATTGTTAAAATGAATTAATCCATATCTTCGTCATCATCATTATGGTCTACGTCTTCAACATTCTCGGCAGGATTGTTGATGGGCACTGGTGCGCGATATGGGGAATAAAGATCGTACTGTGGAAGACCAAGAATGGCACACAAATCAGCAACATTGATTCTCATTGGCATAACTGTTCAGTTGATTTCAAGCCGAATATTGCAATATTCTACATCCGAAAGTGATTGCTGATTACCCTGTCGCGAGCAAGACGAGCCATTTCGTTGTCAATGTGGCGCAATTGACGAACAGTATGATTTTCGGGTAGGTTCACAAAATCTGGTTCGGTGATTTGACGAGCATACGTTGTGCTAGCGTAGTGTAATTCACTTGGCCCTGGCTGTTGAGCACGATCGACACCAAGAATTCTCTGTGCCATGTTGGCAACTCGCTTAGTGGTAGCTCGTCAAATTTGTTGAGCATACGTATCATACTTTTCCAAGTAGACAAAGATGTCTAGAGTAAATTTTCCAGCATTCGACATTTTGCAATGATTAGTCCATGATGTTGCAATCGATGATTTGAAGTTTGAACTGTCAATGACCGTGTAGTCGCATTGTTTTGTGTTTATAGCGGGTTTGAGGAGGACCAAAAAGTTTTCATCAAATTTGAGTTTTGATTTGGAGCGAGATGACGTCTGTGCTTGCTCATATCGCTCTACAATTGATGTCACTCTGTTAGTATGCGGCAGCAAAATGAGGCAAATGAATCTTCATCGGCGTTCAGTAGTAGCTATATTGCCTCTTTGTCCACTGTGCTCCGACTGTTGCTGTGCGGCTTGCCAATTTTCACGACAAGGGAAGCAGTGATCGTCGGTGGCATTTGAATTGCAGCACTCGATGACATCAGGTTTGAACGATTTATGAATATAAAGGAGATTTATCGCTGTTCTTCGAAGTATTCAGTGGAAGAATAGAAGTTTAACCAACATCGATTTATTGGTACTTGTAACGCAGATAAACCCATCTGTAACAGCGATTTAGGCCCCTATTCCAAGAGCCAAAACGACTGCAAAGCACAATAAGATGAATTCATGCTAGGCCTGAAATTATAAAGCCTTCTCTGATTGTCATTGACAGCTTTGATGCACATACGACGTCAACGAACATTGCCTTCGTCGAAGAAAAGCTTAGTTACATCGTTTGCACACTACCTCCCAACAAAACGTCTGTGCTGTAACACTAGACGCGGGAGTGATGGTTCCCTTCAGAGCCAAGATAAGGAATTTATGGCTGCGAGAAAGCTACCACCTCTCCAGTGCTGTGGAAAGGAGAATGACCTACATTAAAATAGCCATTCAAGCTTGGGAAGAAATTTCGCACGAGAATATTCGAAAAGCATTCGAAAAGGCTACACCAAGACGTAGCTAGATGTAGCTATCTTTTATAATAAACTGTCCGATTTGTTTTTCACCTGCCCTTATGAAGATCCATTGTTTCTCAATTGCATGATGTAGGACTGAGATTCAGCATACACCATGCCTGACGCGGTGCGGTGCATGAACATCCTCCGTACTCCCCTACATCATGCTTGTAGGATCTCGATAAGGGCACTTTCATGTTGAAGTCAAATTGGAAAATGAGATACAAATAACCTGGATGTTTTCATAGTTTATTCAAGTCATTTTTTGTTGTTGACTTTATGGTTTTTTGTTTTTACTTGGAGCTCATTCTCTCTGGACATCTCCTCTAACAGTGAATACTGATCATATACTTAAGTTTTGGATGAAATAAGCTTATGGGCGTATCACTGAAAGCATTTGAAGCTCACTTTTAGAACAGTATAAAAGTATATTAGTTTATATAGGTCTTTCTAAATTTGACATGTGGTAAAACTTTCCATTTGGCCAATCAAATCGTAGTACAACTGTACGTGTATTTTTACCAGGGCTCCATACAGTACTTCAAGTGTTGGAATACAAAGTGATTTTTGGAAGACTTCCATTATTGAAATTGATACCTTTCAAACACGACGAGTTACGAAACTGCCGTCATAATAGCACAAATTTAATGCAATTTTGATGCAAGTCCTCTAAATCTGAGCTCTCGACTCTTATCTCGGGGAGACAACTGAAGTTGTATTCCAGCGACTTTTCAAGCTATTTCACTGTAAATCGGATTTGGTGTCAGTTTTGCCAAGCAAGTTGCAAAGCACGTAAGCGACCGAAGTCGAGCTCATATTTTTTGGAAAATCTTCAACATGTCCCATGTATGTTATCACAGTCCACAGGTACATGTATCGATAGAGCAGAAATCAGATTCTAAAAATACAATAAATATTCTTCAAAACATCTTTGATTGAAATTTATACTATCAATATTGACCAAACTTGCATATGTTTTAGAGGCTCGAAGTCGAGCATAGCTTTTAACTTGATCAAAGTATCAAAACTAGAAGTTTGAAAAGGTCAGGTGCAAAAGGGGTAGGCTATAAATTTATAGTACAACATTTATTAAATATTACAGGTTACAGGTTGCATGAGGCAACAACAGTGTTTGAGAGGGAAAGTGGAAACTTAACCTGAAATCCGAAAATATAAATTATTATATTTCAGAGTTTTAACTACTATGGAATACTGCGATTCGATTGGTGCTCGACTTTGAGCCTGTTCTCAACTTCGGTCGTTTACGTTAGTTTTATGAAATCTTTACTTTACACAGGAGAACTCCAAGTTAACACATACTATTAATAGTAACAATTTCGGACGATTGAGAAAAAGCTGAATGCAAATCACACTTGTCATCGTTTCGCTTATATGCTGGCCGTGCGCATCCATCCACTTGGCAGCGTTTTCCTTTGTCAACTCATTGCCGTGTTCGAGTTCAGGTTCATACCTCCTCCGTGAGCCCAGCAGTGTCCGAAGCGCAACGCTGTTTTGGTACAGTTGAGGGTTTTACAAGGCTTTCCTCCCCCGTGTCGCCAACATAACCCCCGTGCTTTGAGACGATTCGCGCAGCCATCGATGGTGCAATAACGAAACCCACCTAGAGGAAACTCATTCAGGATTGTGGAAAACGGGAAATGTCAACCATGTCTCCAGCACACGCCATCCCGCTTCACTTTGTTGCTGCAATTAGGAAAGCTGCATGTGCGTGGACTCTTGAGAGCTTCGGTGTCGTGTTGATCCAAACGATTCTTTGACGACTCGACAAAGAGTGCGGAACAAAACGCATCGATTCGCGTCGTATTGCAGACGAACGACAACGAAAGTCTCGGATCAATGGGCTCAACTTCATAGTCATCAGCAGGATTCAGCAAGACTTTGATGTCCAGATCAACCAGAGGCATGTTGGTGGTCTTCGAGTCAAGATTGTAAATGACTTGAGCCCCACATAAAAAGACAACTTCAGTACAGTGCATTGTTTTAACTTGCAGTTCTCGCGTTTGTCCTCCAGAGGCCAACGAAATTAACTTGACTTCTCATCGCCAAGAAATCGATTGGTGCGACTGATCTGGGACAACGCAATCTGTGGGGGCAGAAAGATCCTGGGTATACAGAGATCTGCCAGCCTTGCTACCAAGGTGCCAAGGCATCTAGATGAAGGACTGATCCAGCCAACAGACCAAGAAACTCCTATGCCTCGATTTTGAGTGCAGACGTGGGCGATGGCTTTGTGCTGTGACGTTGTACAGTTCACTCAACGTCCGATTGGATATCATTGAGCAGTTCCGAAGTAGGTGAGTCGTTGCTTTGAAAAGTATCGATTTGTAGGTCGTCACATCAGTTTTCTCTTGTTTTTTGAGCCGAACAAGTTAGAGACATGTATTTTCGAATGATGCATGAGTTGTCGAAGGTCCAGGAGCTTCCCTGACAGAGAACTCAGCCTCTTCTATAGATATGTCTGAAGCGAGAAGTATGGCGAGCTATGAAAGGCTTTACGCAGCTTGTTTGATCCTAATACTGGAGTGCTAATCGCTAGAACAAACCCAGGCCTCAACATGCTCGAATGAAGTTGTCTTGTGTGAGATGATTTCAGAGGGCTCACGTAAACGAGAGTGATCGCCCGTGACAACTCTGGTAAACTTTTCACTCTGGCCAATTTCTACCTCGGAGTTTTCGCTGTACGATCTTTCAAGTCTCACCTTGCATGGTGGACTAGCTCGATGAAATGCACTTGATCTGAATCCATATGCGCTGTTCAAGTTGTTGAGATGTTGCCCATATTGCTTTTATCCAATGTGGCGTCCATGACGACAAGGCGATATCCTAGTCGATATCTGAGTTTAACAGAGTAATCGATGGGTTAAGCTGGCTTGAACACCGAGTTTGCGGCACGTTTTTCAAAGCTCAGAGCCATTGGTATGTCCTTGACAAGGTTTGAATTCCACTGAGTTGTATGCAACAAAGCAAATGTCTCTCAGGTAAATCATTAAAATCGACCGTTTCTTGCACTTGTCCTCTCATCGCCGTCTTCGTCATCGGTACTAGTACGACTGATCTGCAACATCTGACTATGTGGGGATGACGGGAGGTCCACCATAAGCTGCAAGGTCCAAGCCAGAGCTACATAAAACTGCGCTCCTTCTGCTTGGACTGAAGCAAAGGCAACAACATCGATTTTCACACTTTTCAAATGTCATCACATGTGAAAGTTCAATTTGGCATGCACTCTGGCGGGTGAAAATTGGAATTCATGGATCTGTACGTAGGTCACACTGACTTGAAGCCTGGGATGGGTAGCAGCCACATCAGCTTCTATAAGAACACTTGGCCGCCAAGTGGAGGAGACCGCGCTGGGGACATTTTATTTCGAAAGTTGAATTACTGTAGCCGCCTCAATCCACTGAGATCCCTCGCTCCCTCTGCCTTGGGCCTGGGGACCAACTACAACAATTATGTATCAAGTTGAAATGCAACGACTTCCTCGATGACTTTGACGCTTTGAGTCGTTCAGAGAAGGTTTGTTTTCCGTCGAAGGCTCTCCATGCGCACTCTCGAACTGATGGGGTTGACTCAAGCGGCTTCAAATGAGACTGATATTCGTCCTCGCCATGAGATCTTCATCCGTCGAGAGTTTCTCGGATTATTGTACACATTCTTCAGAACGAGTCAATTGAGTGGCTCTAGCCTCATCTTCCATGCCCTGTCAACGAAGAAGACCCCAAGACAGAAGTGATCAATCGAACATGTCTGGGGTTTTCTATACATATCTACGCTTTGTCGGAAGCCGACGCTGCCTTCTTGCTCTCTGTTCGCTTCAGCGTTGTGACTTCTTTGAGAATATCTTGGTCAAGAGTTTCATTGCGATGGGGGCTCAATTCGCCCGTGGCTTCGAGCAAGTCACGCTTCTGTTCGACCCACTTGACCAATTCGTCGAGGGAAATCTTGCCATCCTTGTCTTCGTCAATTTGAGACACAATCCATTCGGCGGCTTCTTCCGTTTTGTTCTTGCGCAAAATGGTCATGACAGCCGTCTTGAATTCTGTCACGTCGACCACACCGTCGCTGTCTCGGTCCAAAATATTGAGACGGTCGCCGACGTCTTTGTCGACTTGTTCCAATTCGACTTCGAGCTTGAGCAACATCGAGTCGAGCTTCTTGAGCATGCGGTCGGCAGTCTTGTTTTCTTTCTCGGCACCAATGCGACCAGCTGCAAGTAAGCCTTGGACATCCATCACACTCTTGTCTTGCTTCATCTTGGCCATCACTTGTCGTTCCTTCTCGACTATGGACTTGAATGCTAGTGTTTCCAGCGCACTGACTTCTTCCAATGTCAACTTGCGTTCATCCTCCTGCCATCATATCGTCAATTGAGCTGCATCATGCGTGAGAAAACATACCAAGACACTGAGTGGTATAGCTTCCACTGATGAAACGCGTTCGACTGGGACGGTATCGGCCAAAGATTTGACTTCGCTCACGCGACTTTGATCCAAAATCGTGGCATCGACAAATTCTTCCATTTCTTGCTTTTCAAGCACCTTTTCGTCGTCGACTTGTTTCTTCTTGATGTCTTCGTCAGATTTCTTCTTGGCTTCTTCACGCAATTTCTCTTCGTCGGCAATCATTTCATTCTGGTAACGAATAGATTCGAGCTGCAATTCCTTGAGCTGCATCTTCTCCAACGTGCTGTCTGCCGTCGCCGCGGTCTTGGCAGCCAACGCGACTTCCGTCACGAGTTCTTCATCCATACTGGACATGGAAGCAGCCAGGGCCACTTCAGGATTTTCGACAGAGGTAATGTTCATTGCTCGGGAAAGGATCAACAGCGAAGCTGGCACGTTCTTGTTGATGGACAAATCCAGCCACTACATCATCGTTGAGTCGGGAACGATGTCAATGGTAATCGTACCTGACGCATCTGTTTGACATACCCAGCCTTGGTCAATCCAGTAGCTCGCATGCCACGTTCCATGCAGGCAATTTGAAGTTCTTCCTTGTCGAGCGACTCCAAACCTTCCCAAATGATTTGCTGATCATCTTTCTTGAGTGCAGCAATCTTCATGCGCAATTGAAAACGCAGTAAGTTGTCATTGCCGTAAGGATTGACTCCCATATAGCGGCACATGCCGACCAATTGAGGTCGCGAAATGTTGTCGAGCGTGATTTCATCGTTGAAGAGCGAGGCTATCTTGAGCGTTTCTTCACTTGTGAGTGGTTCACCGCGCTGAGCACGTTCAATAAAGCTCATCACTTCCTTGGCTGTCGCTCGCTTTTCTTCAGCGACGCCTACATGGGTTTTAGAGGTGGATAAGAATGTTGAGTATGCATACCTTCAGTTTCGTGCGTCGTTTGCATCACATCTTTGACTGTTTCTTGCAAAAATTCGGCAAGAGAAACACGGAGTTGCAATTGACGCTTCATGTCTTCTTCACGTTGGAAAGCATGCTTGTAAGTACTTGGAAGCATATTGGGGAAGAGCTTGAGGGCGAATGGAAGCGCCAATTCCATAAAAGGCACAATCACAAAGAACGCAAATGGAATCAAACGGAGGAGATCGGCCACTGTGCGTTGAAGTTGCTTGCGTTCACGACGAGTGAGTGCATTACCCTTTGTAATGCGACGCAAGATACGGGTTGAAGTGGTGATTTCGGCATGGAGGAGCTTTGTGCCGACCCAATAATGCTTCAATTCGTGGGCGATCGATTCCTTGACACTCTTCAGCCAAGCACGAGCACGAGCTGGTTCCTGGATCAAGATGCGCACCCATTCCTTGACAGTCTTGCCAGCATTGATCACGAGGGAAGGCGCCGACTTGATGAGTGCAATGGCCTTTTGGGATACCTTTTGGTCCAAGTTTTGCAAATCCTTGACTTGGAAACCTCGCTCGCCAACTTTTTCCAATGCCTTATCCAAGCGAGCTTCTTGAGCTTGTGTGAATCGGCTATTGTTGCGACGCAAAATACTGCCCACATCCTTCTTCGCGTCCGTGCTCATCCATCGCGTCTGTTGGAAGAGCAAAGGATGGTTTTGGCGAGCAGTCAATCCAATCGCGTTCGTGAAGGATGCGTTGAGCTGTGGTGCCGTCAGAAAGGCGCGGTTTTGGGAAAACGGCGAGTTGTTCTCCTTGCGCTCGTTGGAAGACACGGCTGCAGCATGAATGCGATGAATTTGATCCCACGCTGGAAGATGCGCGCGAGAACGCGGCGTTTGGAAGGCCACTCGAAGCATCTTGGAGATTCGTTGGCTTTCAAGTACGCTCGATCGGGCAATTTTTTTGTGCCACAAATCCACCATAGAGATATTTCAAACATGATATCCGGATAAGGAGCAGTATACGGATAAAGGAATCAGAATGTTGGTAAGTGCAATGATGGGCTTATCCCAGAATGAAGTGGGGAATGATGGTCCTTCCCATGGAAGGTCGACGGGACGTAACTTTTTCCCAGGTCAGCAGGGCTGGATTAGCATGTTGGAACAGCGGCCAGCGTATCGAAAAAGAGGCTTGAGGGGGCTCGAGCAAATACAGCTTGAGAAGCGGCTCTGGTAAACCTCTTGTATCGGCTGGAATATGTGGAGGGGCACGAGGAGTTGCAATCCAGGTCAATAAATCCAGAGACAACGCGGATGAGGATTGAGCAGTTTTCTAATATGTGCATGTGCTTCCATAAGACATTTTGATGTCATATTTAGCATTAATGGTAAATGGTGCAATATCTATGGATTTTATAACCTTGCCTTTCCGTCAGCATCGTTGTGCGTGGTCGAGCATGCTTTGTTAATGATCGATAACATTAGATTATGCGTGTTATTCTGAAGCATGACTTAGCAAAATCGTATTGTGGCGCTTCTGTGGGTTGGAAGACTAAAAGACTTCCAAGAACATCTTGACCATGGAGACTTCTGCACAACACTGGACGACTCGGAGACATAGGGCCCGTCTGGCAACCGAAAATATTACAATAAATAGGCCCAAAATGCCATTTTGAGGCCAAATTCAATTGAGGTCAAAATATGAACTTGTTTATCTCCAAGAGTTTTGCACCAATCCAATATTTTTAGTTGGGATATACTCAGTGGAGGCTCCCAAAATGCCATTTTACGAAATGGAGGTTTTACCTCCATTTTGAATATGCCATAAATCGTTGATCCCATTTTGGCTGAAAATGGCATATTGATTTTGAGATTTTGCCAGACGCACCAATGAAATATCGAGAAGTTATTTGGATAGACGAAGATGATGATGAACTCGAAGACAATGGTTTATTTGACTGCGAAACGACGCCATGAGATGGAAAATGAGCTGTAGACACTTTAAAGCGCTTCAAACGTTCTTAAGGATTCGCTTTAACGCCTGAAATATCTCCACAATTAGAAAACTCTTCAAACAAGTAATTTGTCAAATTTGATTCAATTGAGTGTATTAAACATGATAGTACTCTTTTAATTTTATAAATGAAAACCCTGACGACAAAGGGGTCACTCTATCTTCTCTCTTTGTCTTTGCGTCGTAGCCGTGAAGTGGCCCCAGTCGCAATTAGAAGGTTTAAGCGAAGGGTTCGTCCTTGAAAAGTTTGGAGTTCTTTTCATTTGTTGTCCATAGGACTGTTCGTTCGAGACGAGCATCTCTACCATAAAACAGGAATCTTCAGAGCTAGATCAGACGATGGGACAGTGTTTTCATTGCAAAACAATTCTAGCGTGATTGTCGCCATCGATGTGCTCGCGTCGAGCGCGATATTTGTAACAATCACCCATTTTCCAGTGCAAAGAAATGCATGTCGGATCTGAGTCTACCGATGATTCTTGCCTTGCAGACTTACTGATGTGAACAAGGCCTGACTTTCACCTGTCATTGGCATCGTCGGTTTCTTGCATCCATGGGAAGCCTTCTTGTTCTCCTGGACAGTCTTGACGGGGTTGATTCTCTTGCAAGCTCTTCTGAGCGTAGGTCTAGGCCAGATCGTCAGCATTTTACGGGGCGTGAAATATTCAGCGATGACCATATTGCTTCGCCGAGTTAGCTCTTTTTGGCACGTTATCTTGCCTCCAAAATTGTCCGCGAGATGCGCAAATTTTGCCTACTGCAAACCAAAGCTCCACATCGTGCCTAATCGCCACATCACCCTTAAAAAAAGGTTGTAGGAAATGCCCGAAGATGCTGTTTGTGGCCCCCTTCCTGCACAAATAATTAGCCCAGACGTGGAAAAGGCAAGCGCTGCTGACAACGAAATCTGGTGGATAGGGCTTGCTACCATTTGTGAAGAAAATCTCTGATGCACACCTCGAAATGTCCATTTCAACTTAAGTCATGACGGTGGCTCGCAATCCGCGATAATACGCAGCGGCCAGTCTCCCTCGCCATCCAAGAGTAATCTCAACGATTACTGAACACTGCGAGGTTCGATTCCAGTCGCAGTACGACTTTCATTTAGAAATTTCGATATCAAGCTCATCTTGAAGATCGAGTTTAACAAAGTTGTGGAATTCGCTGGTTGACATTGGAAGACAGCGTAAGTACAGGTATAGAACTACTAAGTTAGTAGTTTTGGCGATTTCATCCCCTCATCAAGTGCACGATGTCGTTCTTCACATCTTGTTTCCAGTGCTTCAGATATCTTGTTAGTCAGTACTTGCCACCATAGATTTGCTTCCCTTCTTTCCTTTCGGTATCTGATTCGAGCTGAGGCAGAGAAATTTGTGCCACAGAAACCACCGAGCCATTGAGGTGGTTTCACCCGTAGAAGAAGGCTACGATGATAAGAATTGAATTCGACTTTATAACCTGCGGCAGAGAAATTTGTGCCGCAGAAACCACCGAGCCATTGTGGTCGTTTCACCCGCAGAAGAGCAGAGTTGAAGCCCACAATGGAGAAGATTTGAAACAGACGTCGGGCTGACTTTTAGCTGGACAAGCATTCAAGTCTATACTGCACAGAATGAGTCAAGGGGACAGCACATGTAGACATTAGGTTAGTTGAAAAGTTAGACGCAACAGAGTGAGAGAGAAATCATGCAGTAGTCCTTTCCTGATATTGCACGTGTGGAAGGCGCTTGTGCACACTGCATAAATTGCCGTTCCGATTGTATGCTGGCTTTTGGCAACCCTCGGCTTTGCACCGCTTGCCTACGTCTTGATGAGCCTTCATGATGATATCACGTATCATACCTCCACCATGCCCCCAGCAGAGTCCACGACTCACGGCTGTCTTGTTGCAAGCGTCAAACTTGCACGGTTTGCCTCCACCGTGAGCCCAGCATAGTCCTCTGGATTTTGTTCGATTTGTGCAATGGGGGATCGTACACAAGGTGTATCCACCTAGAGCATGGATGAGTGCAAGCAACTCTTATGGCATGTACCATGCTGCCAGCATTTGCCATATCGCTTGGCACCATTTGGGCAATCGGCCACATTGCACCGTTTGCCCCCCTAACGCAGAGTGAGTCGCCTTGCCTCTTTCGTGATGGACAAAAACCCACCCCATGAGCAATGCAAAGTTTCTTGGAGACAGCGGTTTTCGAACAGGATTCGACGATACAACGAAGTTTCGGGTGTGATTTCGTCAAGCTCGTAAGCTGACTCGCCAGGATGAAGTTGATCGAGAGCTTGGATTGCGCGATTGGCATTGTGTCCACTGACGAAAATTGATGAATGAGAAGATCGAAGATCCCATCATCGAAGACACGAAAAAATGATGAGATACCATCATCATGGGGAGAGTTGTCACTGCCAACCAGGGATAACCACTCGACGAGATACGCCAGTCGATCGAGCTTATCTATCAGACACAGCCAAGTCCAGCTAGTTGTCTGCTCGAGGCAACTCCCACCGCAATGATTTTTATGCAGCGTCCCCTCGCATAGTGTAGCCACCGCTACGTCAATTTGAACACTACTTCCCCCATCGGGGGTATGGTCATCAATAGCAGACGCTTCAATTGCCAACGGGCGGTGGCGATAGCGTCCACTGGCCTCGCCAGGAACAAACCCTCGAGTGGCGAAAGCAGCGACGTATGGATCGAATTGCACCATTCAATTTTAGAAGTGGCATCGAGGCGAGAGGATCACTGTAGCAGGATAATATCTTCAAGCAGATGGTTGCCATAACATTTCTCTGCTATAGCTTCCTTACCCAAAATCTCTGCCGTCACTGTTATCTTGATTCACGTTCAACCCAAGCCAAGTGGTGGCCGACACGGTCCTGGAACTTCCCTCAAGATCGCAAGTTGCGTCCTGGGGAGTGGCACGAGGTCGATATTTTCACCCAGCTGTGTGTTTTAGGGATTTGCGTCGTGCAACGTGATGGCACACGGTGACAGGGAATCACGACATCCACGCGAAACCGATGACAGGATCGCAATCGTGTTTGTTCTCATACGTTCTAAATCAACCAGTGCGTCATCGTCTGGGGCAACTTTGTCAATCTGCGCTCCCCCTGCAGAGTACGAGGGGACACAAGGTCCATCAGACAGTCAAGAAAAAGGTTGGAGTGGTCGGGCGAAAGAGGTTTCTTGGCTTCAGGGTGATGGTCGACGTCGATGTGTGACGTAAGCGAGCTTCAAAGCAGCACTCTGTTGAGGAATCCCAAGATCAGCAACTTCGAGGTCACATCATCGTTCGACTTTTCGAAAAAGAATTGTCGAAAGCTCCAAGTCGCACGCAAGTTGAGTCCAACCTGACATTGTATTGCCACACTTTGGGTAGTTTTTCTCGCCTGTGATCTCACAGGACAATCGACAATACCCTCGAAGAAAACGGGGGATGAGTTGAAAAGTTCGACGGATTATTGCATGAAGGCGACACAGACGTGCATCGAAAAGCGATATAGTTCACCGCGGGTCGTACAAGACAGGTACGTCTTGGGCTAGAGACAACGTGGTCGATCCTGAAGGCGTGGAAGATCTTGGCTTTGTGGCATGACATTCCTGACACTTTGACATTCCACCATGGATTCACCAGAGTGTGGACAGATAGATACACTGTAGATCTTTTAGGCCGTGTTCGGTTTATCATGATTCTGTTAGGGCTAGGTCAAAGAATATACTTTTTCCGAACACGTCGAAAAAAATGGCAAATTCGGATTCTGGTTCAGGATCCTGATTTCTGGAATCTACCTCTCGCTTTTGGTTGGAGGTAGATTCCAGGTGGATTCCAAAGAACAATTTTTGAGAGAGTTTGGCATTGATGGACGACGGTGACGACGACTTGCTTGTCCTCTCGTGCTCTCTGGCGTGTGCTGCTGCTACGATTTCTATTGAAGACACATGGGAAGATCAAGTTGAACCAATTTTGCGCTTCATCCGTCCGGAGATGTCGTTCATGGGATGGAATATATTGAGCACCAGAGATGTGCTTTACAGGACTCTGATGATCGCATCATTTACGACACATTCCGGATGGGTGGAGCTGAGATGGAACAACTCATACGTATTTGTGACTGCTTTATCAACACCTTCTTGTATGAAGCCAGCAGCTTCAGCTCGAGCGTAAGGGTCCAAAAGAGAGCAACCTTCTCGTCCATATCAGGCTTGGGAAAAAATATATCGATAAAAAAAGAAGTATCTTTTATCTTATTAAAAAGATTATCTAATTGACAGTGAGTGGCAGAAATCTTGCCGATAATTTATCTGACTGCCTGCTAGCCACCGATTATTTATCAAAGCGATCCTCGATACTTGTACATATCGTTCACATTTGACAATATCCCCCCTCTCAATGCCGGCACGCGATCACATCGCCTTCTACTTCACAAAAATGTCCTCAACGGGCTATAAGTACAAGATATGCAACACTACAAGAACCAGACCCAGCGGCTCTGGATACAGCAACTTGTATAGTCACCTTGACTCGAAACACGAAGACTATCGTCTCAAATATGAACTTGCACGTCAAGACCCAACAATTACCCTCGAGAGTCTCGGCTTCATTAACACCACTTCAACAAATGTTGCTCGTTGGGTTCGTTGGGTTATTGAAACCAATCAGCCCTTTTCCTCTGTGGAGGACTAAGAAACCCGCAGGATGTCGGCTTTGAAACCAATTTGCACAAAAACACTCAAACATGCAATGCAAAATTCACGTCGGCTGTCGAAAGTGAAATCGCTTCCGAACTCCCTGAATGCTTTGGTCTCTGCTTCGATGGATGGTCCGATGGTACGACGCATCGCACGGCAATATTCGCTTCATGCCAATGCCTTGGGAAAAAAAAGACAGCGCTTCTAGCGATGGCCTCTCTCTTGGACGACGACAGACTGGATGCACCCGCCCACGTCAACTTCATCCGCGAAACACTCAAAATTTATGGGAAATCGATGGACAATGTTGCCTTCTTTGTTGGAGACAATTGCAGCATCAATGGTGCTATAGCCCGGTTGTGTGCAGTTCCTCTGGTTGGATGCTATTCGCACAAGTTTAACCTGGCAGTCAAGCGGTGGCTGCTTCCGTTTGAAGAAGAACTGACGGCGATCAACGACCTCATGGGCCACTTGGCTCCGGTGCGCCGCAACATGACACGCTGGTCGTCAACGTTCAATATGGTATCTCGCTTTTTGGAGCTGCTACCTGCCTGGGATCAAATGGAATCAATTACATTCTCAATGGTGACGAAAACTTTCTTACTACGGGCCAGGCGTTGTGTGTCGAACGCTTTCTCAAACCTATATCTGAAGACAAGGACCGCGATGAAGGTACATGTGCTGAGCAGCTCCTGTCTGCTAAGCGACGCAAGGTGAGCTCTGTGACTAGTAAGTATGTGAATCTTTGCCTTGTTTTGCCAACTAGCAACATCGTCGAACGGTTATTCAGCGTTGCCAAGGGGATATTGACTGATTATAGGAAGCACATGTCGCCGATGAATTTTGAAATGATCATATTTCTTCGCGCTAACTCAGGCTATTGGACTTTGAACACGTTGTCTGCTTATGAACAATAATCAAATTTCATTTTTCATGTTAAGCCTAAGAATGTCATTCAGTAAATATGGAGCATTATGAGCTTAGTACCTGCTGTTAATAATCTTTAAGCTTCACATGTGCGGTGATTTTGAAAATCTCACGGATTCACCCCCTCAAGAAGTGGAATTAGAATCGAGTTGTATTCAGAAATAGTATTGTTACCTTAGAAAGTCGTGAAATAGTGTTAAAGTACCGTACGGAACCACAGCAGGATTTGCTCCACCGTGTAGGATGGGGGGACTTGTAAAGTTGAATCATTCTACTCATGCCCCCTGGTGACTAGAAGTTGCTTTTACACTCGCATAATGGTGGTTAATCACTACACGCAACACAACAATAGAAACAACAATAATAAATTAAAAAAGAATTAGATCTTAGCCCCTCAGCGACTCTAGCCGGGGCCTCCCCACGGTTGTCGTTCGCGGAGCATGGCTGCAGTCGTTGGCACCACCAATCACAATTGTTTTCGCCGTTCATCGCTTCACGCCTTTGCCAACACGCACGTTACCATCACGCATGACTCACGCCGTCACTGTTGCGCCACCGCTTTACTCGTTGATGAGCTTCTTGCTTGTCCCACACAGCACTTCACGATGTTGTGTCGCGTCGAGGTCTTGGTGGTGCTTGACACGGAGGCCGCAGAGCGTCCTTGTTGCGGTCTTTTGATCAATGAGAAAATGCTGAATCCAACATGCATTCGTTTCATTTTAAGGTTGCAAAGATACAAACTAATTTTTCTAGATATGCACCAATCATATAACGATATGGTACATTCCTCAAAACAATGCAACAGTTCCGATAATCGGCCATGATAATCTTATCTTCCTTTCTACAAAAGATAACCTACCGTCTGACACATCCTTCGCAAGATAGTCTATCGGGATTGCCAGCGAGGTGAAGATCACAAAAGATTATATTGTTCCCAAGCCTGGTCCATACCAGCCAATGCAGAATGAACACATCTCAACTGGTCATTATTTATCGAGTTTGACAGTGTAGATGGGGTTTGTGTTCGGAAACGATACTGTATTTTGTCCAAATCAAGATTTGCAGAATGAATCCGGTTCCTCTTGAAACTTGATTCTGAAATCCAGATGCCAACAACTGAATCATGATTCTTAGCCGAACACGGCCTTATCAATTCGAAGATAACTAATGTTCAAAGCGGCTTATTTTGACGGATGTGCACGACAAGGCAGTTTCAAAGACAGTGAGATTTCGCAAATTGCCATTCTCACGAAAAATATCATGACAAAGTTTCTGATGAGATTTTTCATGATAATTTTTGAGCGCGTTTCGCAAATAATTCAATCATGACAAATATCATAGGACAGAGTGGATAAGGAATGGTGGAGCAAATCATACACCACATCTCGTTGAAAATTGAAGGAGAAAGACATGAACTTTCACTCGACATACCAGTGTGCATAAGTGCTTCTTCATCGATTTGCGACTTTGCAGAAGCATTATTTTCGCGTGCATGAAAATAGATTGTGTCAGGTGCATTGCATGGAATAATAAATACCCTTATCATATTTTTGAGATATTCCATTTCTAGAGGTTTTCTCTTGAGTTTTCATGGTCATGAAAACGAGGACTTTCGTGAGAAAATCACAACCAAAAAGTCATGAAAATATCACTTTTAACAATACGCTGTAAAAAAATATATTTTTCGTGAGATTTTTCGTGACTAGGCCATTTGCGAAATCTCTCTAGTGGCGATTCGATCGCAATCACGAGAGTAACGTCAAGATCCACGTTGTTCTTGGAGCGTGATATGTTGGATGTGTGCGCGCATGGCCCAGGCAAATTTTGATGAGCCTGCCTGTGGGATTGCCCATCTATGAGGAGTGCGTACTGGTACATACCTGCTCATTGCAAAGCCCCAGGCAGCACAGAAGTGGCGACGAGTGTTGAGTCGACTACCGGTAGTTTATCAAAACTCAGTTCTATACTTCCCCCCTCGCTTCAGATAAAGCTTGAGCTAAAGTATCCCGGATGTCGTCGTCAGTGGATAAGACGATGCTCTTTGTGGAAAGTGAAGCGGTTGGTCGTCTGTCGCTGATTGAAGTCTCCAGGATATGCCAATACCTGCCATCCTGCGATTGACAACTAAAGCAATACTTGTGAGATTCAAGCTCGTAAGAGGCTGGTCGGGGAATGTCGGTGTCGATGTCTGTAACTCCACCACGATACAATTTGGACCTGTGTACAAAGTGCCTGCTATAATAATGCACTTCGCCACGAATCCCAAATGATCAGCACCATCGAGCTGAACAATCAGACCAAAGCTATTGTCAAGCAAGGCAAAGCACGGCGAGCCATGACGTGATCCACCCATGACTGCCTGAAAGTGAATGGCCACACACTGAAAAGATGGTAAAGTTATACTGTAGTTTAGGCATTTGAAATTTCTCGTTGGGGGGAGGTGTCATTAAAGTCGAGGATCGCACGGTTGACCGCTCGGCGGATGAGTATTTCCTTGCGGCGACCTCTCTCTATCCACGCCAGCAAACTTGCAGGCAACCCTTCCTTCATTTCGAGACGATCAATCTCTTCTAGCGGCTCGCTGGTTGGAAGTGCTAGTTGGGGTATCGAAGAGCACGAAAACTTCTCCACCGTCGTCACAATGCTATCGACAGTTGTATCTATCTTCAATTGGGGTAGTGCGGATTCGTTCGTATCCGCCATCACTTGCATGAGGAGTGTCAATCGACAATGCTTTGGGTTCTCGAGCGGGGTCAATTCAATCCTAGAATCAAAACACCATCACGAGCGGGTTGAGGACCTCGATACCATCCCCACTGATCTTCCACTGCGCCTTTGATCATATCTGGAGTCATTTCGTCTTCATGAACCGTTCGCCACACGATCACATCTCGGTTGGATTCAATGTAGAGCTTGGATATCGTATTCGAGTGACATGGTGTGCCGTTCTTCATCTCTGTGTATTGTTCATAAACTGTGTTGGCGTCGATGACCTCGGTAACCTACAGACAAGGGTAACAAGGTTTCGTCGAGGGTTTCAACAGTTTGGCTTGTGCTTTTGTGCTGCTGGATGTGAAAAGTTTGCCAAATAGCCATGCCGACGGCATGACACGGTGCGGCTAAAGTCACGTGGTTGATGAGCTGCACTATGACTTTGGAATTGGCCAGCCGGATGGGTTTCATGCAGAATACATTGCCACCGACGCCAATCAAGTTGGCGTTGATAAATGCAGTCTCCATACGGCGATACTGTCGGTCGGCAATAGCATGGATAGCAGCAATCCGAAGGGATGCTTGGGCAGCCAATTTGTACTCCATCCACTCTTCAGAATGGATATCAATGTCCATCTACCGACAGCGATTACCACAATGCCAAGGAATTTGGTAGTCAACGTACCGACAGGCGGGGTTTCTTTCGGAAATACTTTTGCATGGTTGCAATAAACGACGTGCTTCCTTGAATGTCGGCCTTCAATTGCTCGTTCTCAGCAATTGCACGAAGTTTGGCTTGCAGTTCAAGACGAGCAGCACGTTCCCACTTTGGCAACTCGAGCTTCTTCGCAGAGAAAATGCGAGCTAGCTCGAGCTGCTCTTTTAGCTCTGTGACTTGCTTTTGAAGTAAGCGAAGCTCCTGTCGCTGTCGAAACTCATACTTGTTACTTACCCAAGCAGGTGCCGTAATCGATGCAGACAGCGAATTCGATGTCCTCTTGACAGATTTTGGATGCGATGATACGGTCTTGCTGGATTCATTGACTTCTTCATCAATCGACGTCAAAATTGCACTCACTTGGGCTAGTTCGTCGCTCAACTCGTCGTCTTTGGCAATCAAGAACGGCAAGTCCGTCGCGATGTCCCAAGCATCGTCCATGTCGAATCAGCCAGTGTCTTAATTTTGGTAATTAGTGTTGAACGTCACACTAAATGTATTCAAAAAGCTAAAATACTAATATTGTGTCTCTAGAAAAAAACTGGAATCTTGCAAAGAAAATATCGACGCAGACGCAAAAATGACGCAATACAAACTTCAAATGAAATGAAATTGAATGCTTCGAACATGTTTTTCAAACATTTAAAACGTTTGAAATTACACTATTTAACGTTCATGATCGAGAAAATGCTTGCGTAAACCTTAAATAGTGTATGCGTCAATTAATTGAAACATTTTCGAAACATCTCGAAACCCCAGTTTTGGACCCAAACGACAATAGAAATTGTAGATATTAAATAGTATTTCCTCTCTAAATCACACTATTTACATTACGAAATTAACGTTGCAAGGAGGAATGGAATAAACAAACAGTAAATTTCAAAAGGTAATCCCGCTGTGTAACGCTAGACATCGCGGACTCGATTGCCTTTATTTTGGGACTTCATTCTGCTACGTGCTTTGTTGTTAATGCAATGCCCGATGTTAAATCTATTGTGGATACACTTGTATATTCCAGTTTTGAAGAATAATTAACTACCAATAGAACTAACGAATTAAGTTAAATTGATTTTTGATTGGCTATTAATGTTATACCGTGTATACTGCTCGATATTAGTCTAACTTCCACCAAAAGCAATCAATTGAACGCAACAACTTCTTTCCTCTGGAAACAATTCAATGCAAATGGCTTTTGGAGTCCGGGAGGTGAATATTCGGGTTTGAACCCAATTGATTCAAGTCAGGGGTGAAGAGTAAAGTCGCCAAGTTACTTGGGATAACAAAATCGATCTTGCAAAGTCAACAACTTTTGTCTCTGCGCTGTCTGTCGACAGGCTTTCATTTCCCCGTATAAGAAGTACGACATGAAACGTTTCACCGCTCTATTTGTAGCTGCACCGTTTGAGAACTTCTCGCGATGCGTCCCCTCCTCAGTGTTTGCATGCACATCAGTTGATTTGCCCCAGCATATAATCTCGAAACGTGTCGCGATAATATGCTTACTCAGTCGCTTGGGACTAATTTTCTCGATACTAGACCCATTTACTAAACAGAAGTATATCGCTCGTGGCCAAGATGGACACGAATCTGCAGACAGCTATCGTATCTTTTTGTTGACTTCACGTGCATTCTTTCATTCTCCGCAACCCCGCGGACATCTTGGCCAAAGTGACGCTGCTTCTAGCCCTTACTCGGCGAAATCGGGTGCAAGAAAGACAACTCGAAACAAACAACAAGTAGAAGACTGGACAAACGATGGAAAGTCACAGTGTCTTTAGGTTGATTCCTCCATGCGACCTTGCTCCATTCATGTCATAACGGCTTGACCTTGCCAGCATCGGCAAGATAACTAGGATGAGAGCTTCATCGACCTCATCTCTAGCGAATTGGTCAGACCTGTCTAGCCTACCGAGAATAGCGTCTAATCCTGCAAAGCCGACCCACGACAAGATCCTCAATACATAAATAAACTCGACAATGACTAAACTTCCGCTGCTAGCTGCCGCCTTCATAACATCAATCAACGCATTTCACCCTGGCCAGAGCATCAGATCATGGAGAGTGACCATGTCTCGCGCAGTAGTTCTTGAATCGCTCGTAGCCCGGTCGATTGCATCCCCGAGCGATACAGCGTTTCCCTAGACGACGCGTCAACACTGTTACAACGGCGTAGAGCACAAACCTCCACCATGAGCCCAACAAAAGCCAAAGCGGAGAGCTGTCTTGGGACAGCCGGCAGCGGAGCACCGTTTGCCACCGCCGTGGCTCCAGCACAAGCCACGGGACTTGGATTTGTTCTTGCATCCTTCGATCGTACACGCCTGAGACCCTCCTACAGCGAAACGCTCCTCTTAGTGACAAGGTCAGCAGGTAATAGGTACCATGGAGCCAGCAAAGCCCGAGTCGCTTGGCATGTTTGGTACAAAAGTCGACTTTGCAAGGCCGTGGATCCTAGTCGCAGACGATAGAACGCTAGCTCATAATGCGCTCGATCGTACTCGTTTCAAGCGGAACGTTGGCTGGTTGAGAATATACGCAATGGAGCTCTTGGCCATGGCCATCTTGTCACGAAAGGGCAATCTGCACACTGACGAACTTGCGATCTTTGACCATCGATCCCGTCAACCCAATGAGCAAAATCACATCGACACCAGTGAAAAATCTCGCATTTCCTTCGACGGTTGTCGCAACATGGCCGCATCCCACGGGTGGAGCTAATTTGTCTGAACATAGAGAGTCTTGTGAATTTTATAAATGTTTCCATGAGCTAAAACAGATTCAAGCATAGCCAATGGATAACGTACGACGATGCTACATCTTTCTAGAGATTTCCTCCATTCTCATGAAAGCCCCTCATCTTTGACAACAACATGACTGGTCGCATGCGCATGCTCCAGCTGGAAAGATCGTTCCAATTGTCACGCCCCGACGGGCACTCATTTGCTCAAGGAACATTCGACTTTTTGTTTTTCAGCCTATCGCGTCTTGCTGGTTGCTCTTCACGGTGCGGCCATGGGCGCAAGGCACGCAGAGAGAGTGACGAGGCGACCAAGGGCTGTAGGCCCTCGAAAGCTTGCCAAGTCGGGATTTATCCAGATGACGTTCTACAGTCAACTTGCGTCTCGCTGTCGTATTGTCTGCTTATGAAGTCAGACGCAGTGCTAGTTTCAACTTGAAGGGATTGCCGTCAAATGTGTTTGTGGTAGAATGGGTGGCGGGCAGAGGATTTGTAGGATTTATACTACCGCCGTCTTGTTATTAGCTGGGTAACTTGAATGGCTGTCGATTGTTTTCACATACGCAATCTCTTCGGTGTTTAGCAGCTTCTCCAGCATAAAGATCAGAGAGAAGGCTTTTTAGTTAACGGAACGCTATAACCGAAAGCGAGGAGGGCATTCAACTATCAGCAAGTTTCAACTTGCAGCCAGCTATGTACATCACCCATGAAGACTCCATTTTCGCGTGGGCGCATCCGTCGTCTTGCATGGTTGACTGTGAGTCAACAGATGCCCCCCCCCAAGCCACCTACACCAACGGTGGGCGATCCTACTGTAGTCTTCTTTACCGAAGAGTCTACCTCACGGGAAGAAAGCACTGTGATATATCACAACTCTGCATTTTCTCCACGCTGTTTGTGAAAACGTAGGAGGCTCCCCTTAAACCAAGTCGAGAAGAATCTGCAGCATAACACGGGCTACCTATGGTCCAGTAGCCTCGGGCCAAACAAAAGATCCATCTCTACATAGTAGCCGCGCTGCATGAGTCGAAGGTGCGCCTTCGTGGCACTTCTGGCGAGCATTCCAGCTCGAACGAGCGCAATTGGGAGACCAAATGAATGCCGATTTCTCCTCTGCAGTCGCGCCTGAAGTGCCAGGTTCTGGCCTGCCGAGTTTCACAGAAGACTGTATTGTACATGTATCCAGCGAGTTGGATATCTTGCAGAAATCGGTGGAATGTGTCATTTGTGTTGCGCAACTTTGTCCTGAGAAGTCAAGAATAAACATGAAGTCATCCTCGTCCTGCATCACCTCGTAGCGAACGTTCAACCGATCGAATTCAACGAAGCTCAGCGTTTCTGCGAGCTCCCAAAGTGAGCTCGGCTCTACTTGGTGGAGCTCAAAGCTCGTTGTAGCAGCCAGCAATCCCCTCGATCTCAAGAAAGTTACAAACAGGGACTCAACTTTTATTCACAACTCCATGAGCGAGCCTCCTCTGCAACTAATACATCGTACTACACAACGTCTCCGACCGACGTCTTGTACTTGACAGCCTCTTCGAGCTGTCGGAGCTTCACACGATGTTGCCCACAGGTTCACGAAGAAGGACCGCGTGTCTTGCGCAGTGATTCTTGAATCGCTCGTAGCCTGGTCGTTTGCAGCCCGCAGCTACACAGCGCTTGCCTAGATTTGCATGTTAGACACACACTTCAAGGCGCACTAGGACTCACCGCCTCCATGCGCCCAGCAAAAGCCATAGCGAAGCGCAGTCTTGGTGCAGGTGGCATTGGCACAGCGCTTGCCTCCTCCATGAGCCCAACACAAACCTCGAGCTTTCGCTTTGTTCTTGCAACTGGGGACTGTGCACGATTGCGATCCTCCTACGTTGCACCATGAGTCTATGGAGCTTGCAAAGAGCGGTGTACCATGGAGCCAACAAAGTCCCAGTCGCTTGGCATGCTTGGTGCACTGGTCTACTTTGCAAGGGCGGGAGTCCTACATGGGATACATGAGCCATTCCAAGTCCATTGACTATCGATGGCCGTACTCGCGTCAAGCGAAAGGCGCCGTCGTTGAGGATAAACGCAATGGAAGTCTTGTTTAAAGTCGTTGTCATCGTCTTGCTCAGCGCGCGTCAAAGTCCAAACTGACAGCAGACTCTGCTTCACAAACGAATCCCGTCAACGCTCCAAGCTTGATCACGTTGGGTACGACGAGAAGTGTCCAAGTTGTCTCATTCGCAGCATCCCACTTGGGGTGCAAACTCGTCTGATGTAGGCTCGCCACCGTCGGACTTGCGCACAGCCACGTCGAGAAGTCGCATCCGTCTCGCACCCAGCTCTAGGTGCATGTCGAGGTGTAGCGCTGGGTGGCTTCCGACCCTTTCGTGGATTCTCTCGCCACCACGGACCGCGATCGAGCGTGGCACCGCGAGTGGCGCAGATTCTGACAAGAACAAAAGTCGCCAAACTGATTCACACACCGAAGCAAACCTTCCATATTTGCTATTGTTCTGCAGACATGTCGAGGCGGTTCATGGCACCGTTGTGGCCCATGACGATGCCATTTGAAAGGCTAAAGCTTGTGGAAGGTGCAAGCGGCTAAAGTGGCTCGAGATAGACCACGAGAGGGCCATCGACCGCCGCCTGTATCGGTGGATGGAGCTTCAAGTAAGACGCAATGCCACTTTTTAAACGTTGTTGCATCGCCTTTCGGCTTCTCCAACACAAGATTCACATGAGAAGCCCGATGTGTAAAACCAACGACTTTTCTCGCAGCCATGTCTGGCGTCATCTTGGAGTTTAACTTGCTCTCGCTCGCGTTGGTTGACGAGGAGCGTCCACTCTTATGCAAAGCAATGACGCGAGCCAAATTTGCTGGTTGTAGCCTTTAGAACGACAGAGCGGCTTGGAGCCTGACATTGTGAGGGTTGACAGACCCCGTCGCGACTTGTTTCGATTGCGCCATTGCTAAGAACACAAAGTCAACGAGGAAATAGCAGGATGAGAGGCAATGAACCTCTTTCCGACCGAGCGTACGTGTACGTGAAGTTGCTTTGCAATGCGTGACGCATTCGCTGTCTGCATTTGAGTGCTAGTCCAAGACGTGGGCGGGGCATTTGGTAGACGGCAGTCTTCTTGAGCTGATCCGTAGTTTGGATGGCTTCATGTTCTTTGTGTGTGGCGCCACGCGTCGAGTGGAGGAGCTGCTGACGTCAAGCCATTGCGTGGTAGCTCTGGCATGATGTGGATGACTTTTTCGCCAACTGATGTCGGTGAAACCAGGATGCGCACAGCGAAATGAAACCCTGTGCGATGTATTCTTACTCGCATGGCTACAGCGAAATGGCACAGTGGTTGCAAGAGTTGAATCTCCACGGGGAAAGTTGCATGCGCGACGACTTGCCGCTATCTTTTGGAGCGCCATAAATGTTTAAAAGTCATCCTCGATGAGATATCCTTGCGTATTCTCTAGACTATTGGCTGTGCGGTAACTCGTGTTTAAAGTTGAAACAGGTGATGACCAAGCCTTCGCGGAAATAAAAGCGATGGGCGTTCGTCCGCTGGCAGCCAGAGTCCAAAACGAGGTTGACCGCGCGGCGACGGACGCCTTCTTCCTTGAGCCATGCCATGAGGACATGGCCGATGCCTTTGCTGCGCTCACTGGCGGCAGTGACCAAGTCATCCACGTACAGCTTGCGGCCATTGAATGTATCGCGATAGACGCGGAAGAGAGACACGCCCACGACAACTTCCGACGTGTTGTCGATCGCAAGGAGGAGTTCCCCGCCTTGGTCAAAGATTTCCGTGAGTTGGTCCAAGTACGCTTCGTCCAACTGAGGGCGAAGTTCACGATGCACGGCCTCGGCCTTGATCAACCACGGGCGGCTTCCATCCGACACGCTCGTAATGTGAAGCACGCGATAAGCCATAGCTTTAGAAATGACGACGCTGCGACTGCTTTGCCTTGGCGAGTTTGGGCCTGGCCCATGGTAGAGTTGTCAACTTCCGAACTTCGAAGTGAGCAGTTGTATCATAGTACAAGAATCGCGGAGGATGCGCTGGCATCCACTCGACTCCACAGGAACAATTTGATCAACTTGTGGCAGCCAGAGGCCACGAATGTATTCCAGCGAGCTGGTCCTTGTAGAACCTCCAGTTTGACAACATCGCATTGGCACTCTTCGTCTTAGTAATATATATAGAATGCAGCAGGGAAAACTCCCCCTCAGCGCGTTCCATGAACAGACGCTTTCTTGCCTCTTCCTTCGACTCTAGCACACCTGAACCAATTCAACAATGACTGGAAGCAGCCTTGAGCTAAAGACATTTAGGATCGATGTGGCAAAAGACAGGAAAAGGAGAGCAAACTTCGATCCAAAGTGTTCTTCCCCCCAAATCTTGACAACTGGGCGACTTTTCTCCTCGTTGCATTCGCAAGATTGTTCCTCTCGTCGCAAGATGCGATGTAGCCAACAAGATGAAAGGAGTGTGGTTGTCGGCAATAGCATCATGTGGGCCATGGACCATGGATCAGCTAGATTACGTATACATATCCATTTGCAAGACCACATGTCATCAAACTCCCCACATGACTGCTAGACTAGTTACCACAAGTAGTACAGCCTGATCTGCACAGCCGAGAGTGGCGGCGGGGGTTATATTGCCCCCCCCATTCTTACAGCTATAATAACATAAGTTCCCCAAAGTTCCGCCACATCTACGCGGCTATTTCCTTGATCTCACCGAAATGTCGTTCAAAAACGGCGAGTGCATGGGGCAGTGGAAATCGCCCTCTAGGATGAAACAATTGCGAACTGTGTTCCCCCTTTCGATCCTGTTCATGCTTACTTGGTTATAAAAGGAATATAAAATCGAGTAGAGAGCGCAGCAGACTGCGGTAACAGGCATCTATATAAGAGAGCTGACATGACGCTGCAATGAGCGTAAGACTTGAATCAAGAGGCGCAGCTTCACACGCTATTGATGTCCATCGAAGTTATCCTTTGGTCGAAGTTTTCGATTGTGATAAACAGTTCTGGATTATACAGACATTAAATATCAGAGGTTCAGTTCCATTATAAAGTTAAGAGAGATTCAATTTTTAGTTATTCATTTATACCAATTATAAAATAAAAGAGTTATTTTTATTTTAGCCAATCAATTTGACTAAAACGTTGCATGGAACCTGTGAAATTTGATAGTAACTCACAAATATAAAGTTTGAGCGTATCATCACGTTGTGGCACACATTTCAAGATTCGCATCCTTCCATGGAAACGATCTCATGGCAAGTTCTGGCGACGGCCAAAGAAGCCGCTCGGCTGGCTGGAAAGCACATGCGGGCCAATCTAGGCTCTGTTGGCGCTGCTGAGAAGAGCAACAAGGACGACCTCGTCACAGTTGTCGACAAGCAATGCCAGGAAATCATCGCCGCGCACGTCGCGGCCAAACATCCAACGCATCGTTTGCTTGGGGAAGAAGACGTGGATGCGGGCAGTGAAGCGTCCAAGGCAGCCATTGAGTCGATGGACGGAACGAAATGGCTCTGGGTGGTTGATCCGATTGATGGCACAACGAATTTTGTCCATGCCCGCCCTGCGAGCGTTGTTTCGATTGCTGTGGCGTATGAAGGCCAAGTCGTTGTTGGCGTCATCTACGATCCATACCGCGACGAACTCTTTAGTGCCTTGCGCGGACACGGTGCTTTCCTCAACGACGTCGCAATGCATGTGAGCAAGAAGGAACAGCAATTTTCCCAAGCGTTGGTTGGATTTGGTATCGGCACCAAGCCCAGCGTGCGTCTACCCATGCTTGATGTCATCACTCGCTTTTCCAATACGTGCCGCGGCCTTCGTCTGCAAGGTGCTGCCGCTCTAGAGCTTGCTTGGGTGAGCTGTGGCCGCCAAACGGTAACAATATTCATGACGACAAATTTCTTATTGCCGGTAGGGTTTCTTCGAGCTCGATCTGAATTCGTGGGACGTCGCAGCGGGATCTTTGCTCGTTACTGAAGCCGGTGGAGCCGTGACGGACTCTGTTGGCGCTCCATTCTCGCTGCATACTCGTCATATCGTGGCTTCAAATGGCCAAGGCACTATCCACCAAGATTTATTGCGGTAAGCTGCCACCTTCCTGAAATTCCATGCTCATCCTATGTCCTTAGATGCATCGCTGAAGCCAACGCGACTGTTCCTCGCTAGAGACTTTATTTCTTTTTCAATCCAACACTGGTCGTTCTTCTGGCTTTGTCTTGGGAGCTCGTGGCTTTAGCTGGCGACGACGGTTTGCTCCCTGGCTTTGGGCTCTTTGCAGGCGACGCAGCTTGCCTTGTAGCTGGCTTGGCCGGTGGATTCTTTCCTTTAGCTGGCGTCCGTGGCTTATCTTTTTGGTTCGACGACGGCGCTCGCTTGGACGACGCAGCAGCAGCTTTGTTCAGCTTGGCGAGCTTCTCTGCTTTCTTTTCAGCCATCAACTCCAAGTACTTCTTCCATTCCACGGCCATGCGACCATTCATTTCTTCAGCCATCATGGCACACCGTTCATTTAGCACAGTCAAATCGGCATCCCAATGAAGACGCACTTGGTTGTACTGCTTGTCCTGCATGCTCTGCACCAATGCGTCAGCTTCGTGGACAATTTGGTCGACGCTGAGAGTAGTAGTTATGCCCGCAGCTTGGAGAAGCGGTCGGTAAGTTCCCAACTGTGCTAGAACTGCGCTGAAGCCGTCTAAATCCACCACCGCAGCGGCGTTGACTCCATGTTGGACCAACCGATGGATATCCTGCGGCTGCAAGTTGGTCCACGAGTGCAGAACAACAGGAAAAGAGCTTTGAATCGCCCTGGCGAGCTGTTCAAAGGGAATATCGTCGAGAGCTGACTCTGGCGTCGACACGACAGATCTCCATGCGTCAACGTCGAAAGTATGATAGCCAAAGCGGTGGCTAAACTGATGGATGGCTTCACGATGTAGCTCCGTGTCAGCTCCGACAAAGACGAGCGCTGGGAGGTCGTGGCTAAGATCGTGGCGATGCTTCGGAGGATGTTTTAGCTCTGGAAAGGGTGCTGGAGCCTGTCGAGATAAGCTCATCGACGGTGTTCCAAGCGTCGTCAGGTACGTAAGCACTCGCCACGCTATGGAATTATGCTCGGTGCTCTTGACAAAAGGGCCTTTGGCGTCATTGAGAGCCACGGTTTGGACTTGAGTAAGTCCTAGGAGATCGCATGCCTTCCAGAGAGAATTAGACGCAAGTCAAGGTGACGGAGAACCATTTTCTGCAGCGAATAGACTCGATGCCGCAGCAAGGAGCAGTTTGAAGCTAGTTGATCTGCCTCCCGTAGTCGTTTTCGACATTTTCGAAGCTGAAGCCGTGCACACGTGGCATCTTTAGCTGCGGCGTCCCATTTTGCATGCATGACTTGGAGCATTTCGTTCTTTTGGTCGAGCGTGGCGCGGAGATCGCTGATGGTGTCATGGGCTTGCTGAAGAATTTCTTGGGTTTCACAAAGACGAGCGCATTTGAAATGCAGTGTTGCTGTCAGCGCCTACGCCAGGAGATGAAGTTTCAGCTTGCAACCACTGGATTTACTTGAGTAAATGCAAGTTCAGCACCGTAGAGCTGCAATACAAACTCATGCGCTGACGCTTCGATGGCGGTGTGCTGGCTAAACTAGTGGCAACGAGTTCAAGAAGAGTTGGGGGAAAGATTTCAACCTCTTCGATGATGGCGTCGTGCTTAGTCCGAAGACTAGCGCAGCCGTCGACAAAGAACTCGAGCTGCTGGCGAGTGTGGGCTTCTAGCTTGTACAGTCTTGCGTTGTCTGCTTGGAGGTTTTGGTTCTTCTCGAGGAGGAGGATTCGGAATTGATCGTCTTTAGCTCGTAGCTAACCAAGTTAGCGTCGTTAGTTGGATCGATGTACTTTGGTCAAAGTTTGAAGGAAGCGTTTGATCTTGTCGTAGGAAATCTCGCCTTGATGGAGCCCTCGCTCAGCTTCTTTGTACGCTGTCTCGACAATCTTGACTTCGTTGGCAATGACAGTGAGTTCTCGGTCCAGGACAAAGTCAAACATCGTCTTGGGCGTCGTCGGGGGAACGATCTGTTTCCTCGGTGACGATGCGATTGTGGGTAAGAACGCATTGGCAAAGTTGGCGTTGTCCAAGACAATTGCAGGAGCTCCTGGTGACATTATTGCCTGCTTCCACGCGACAAAAAGTCCTACAAAGACAGCTGAAATCGAGCATGACGATGGTGGAGTACCCAAGGCGGTATCTCGGTCCATGACAACCAAGTCGATGATGCTTCGAACGACGTCGGGTTTCGAGGGCAAAGTTGACGCGTCCAAGTGAAAGAGAGAACATATCTGGGATAAGCCAGTCGTGTCGACGCCATCGAGAGATTCTGTGACGAAATTCCTCAGCGCCTGCACGTAAGCCATGGTCTTATTGGCGGTTACAGGTGTAACTGCTCCATATCAAACACTAGAGACAGCCTGATGCCATATCCCAAGTACTTATCCTCCAGTTAGACCATTGATAAGTTACATCTTTATGAGGTAGCATTGCTCTCAAGCCACTTGAATGAGTCGAATTAAAGTATGAATGTAGACTATAAGATTGGATTTTGTAAAATGCGCTTAATCTTCCGCTAGGATCCTTCCCAGCGTGCCACGTCGGCTGTATGAGTAGCAGCATCATCTCTGGCAATTTCTACGTCTTCTTAGCTATTGGATTTGCTCTGTTCGCCACATAAAGCGTGACTTTGCTTTACTGAGGCTTTTCGTTCGGTGCTTTGATTGCGTTTCATATTACTTCTGACATTCCAATGCCTATCATCCGGATAAAGCCAACCAACTTCACATTGGAGCTAACATGTCCATTGGCACGATTGCAGCCCAGTTGGAACTCCGTGAATGAATTCAGCTGGAACTCCATGAATGTAAGCCAGAGGGTTGCCTAAAGGATAGAATCGAACACATGGATGTTTATTAAACAACTGTATTATCCGGATGAACCCATCTGAAAATATCAACGATACCGATACAACTGTTACAACGTACAGATTCACAGGTGAATTCAATTTTGGTCGCAGCCTAATGACTGCAGCTTAATCTCTGGAAGGCCGTACAAACTACTTTCGTATTGCAGCTCGCTGATCCAAGATTAACGTTATCGCCTCAAAACACACATTTTGAGCGATTATAATGGAACAAGGATATACATTTCAAGAGGTTTTGTATAAGTCCAGTTGGTACTTTATTTACTTTGGGAGGTATTGAGTACACCTGTGAAAATTAATGTGCAGATTTCATCCATTTTCCAATTGACTGCCATGTTGGTTGAAGTCGTTGCCGTGACGGTGGCCGTTGTGGTCGGCGGCGTGGCGACTCTGCGCGTTCTCTTTGGCCCTGGAGAGGAAGAAGCCAAGGAACGCATGGATTTCCCGTTCTTGAGCGGAGAAATCGCTGTGGAAAAGGTCTACAAGCGCGAAATCGAGTACATTTACCGCCGTGGTGGTCGCATGTACACTCAAACGTGGTACCCGTCGGAAACGCCAAAGGGCGTCATCTTGCTCGTCCATGGCATGAGTGGACACAGCGGTCGCTTTGGGCCGTTCTATGATAAGTTCCTGAAAGCTGGTTACGTTGCGACTGGCTTGGATTTGCGTGGGTTTGGTCGCAGCTCCGGACGCCATGGCTACGTGTCCTCGATTGCAGACCTCGCTGACGACGTTGTGCATGTACTCCAACGTCTCAAGGAACGCTTCCCAAACAAGCCTCTCTTTCTATTAGGCGGGTGAGTGTTCCTTCCTGCTCATGGGATATTGAATGACTTGTGATAGATCAATGGGAGGTCTTACTGCTGTCTTTGCGACTCTGACTCTCCAAAAGCAACCAGAGCCGCTCGTTGCTGGCGTTATTCTCCACGCTCCTGCTTTGCACATCTCGAGTGACTCGAGACCATCTTGGATTGTCGAGCAAATCGGTCGCATTCTATTTTTGCTGGCACCAAAGTTGCCCTTGTTGTCGTTTGACGAGCCCCCGAATGGAGCTGACGGCAAGCCTTTGGCTATTGATGACGACAACGATCCTCTCTACTACTCTGGCCTCATGCGCATTGGCACTGGCCTTGCTATCGTCGGTGCTGTCGAGACTGTGACGCCTGAGCTTCCTCAAGTGGCTGTTCCATTCTTGATCCAGCATGGCGACGCCGATAAAGTCGTTCCACCAGAATCGTACGTCGGCTCCAGCCATGTCTAGCCACTCACGTACCTTGCGTAGGTCCAAGCATTTGACAGAGGTGGCCAAATCGAGCGACAAGACGCTGCTCTTGTACCCCAAAGGCGGCCATCTTCTCTGGGCTGAACCGGATTTCATCAAGGATCCGTTCATGGCCGATATGGTGTCTTGGATGGATGCTCGTCTTTGAGATTTTAAAGTCGATTGTTATATGTGAGTTAATTCTACGCATTGCTGGAATGGAGTCGAAGGTAGCCCGTCCTTGATGGCGCTGGTTTCCAAGGCAAGAAAAGCAGCAGAAGCAAGATGCAGCCTCCTTTTAGAGCGGCTAGAGTATCAGCAGTAGCCAAGATAGTCGGCCACGCAACTTCAGGGCACGCAGCCGAGAATTCGATCGTTTCCAGCACTTGGATCGCAGTATGACAGCCAAAGAACGCCGCAGTCACGATTGAAATGATCAAGAGGTTGCACATTCGCTTGGGTGAATCTTCGCCGACTTTTATCAAGACACAGCGCATTCGATGGCCATAATATGGAAAGAGAATCAAGCTCACGGACGATAGCAAGGCAGTTGTGGCATGCACGCCAGCGTGGATCACACAGACGGCATGGCTTTCACGAGGCAAGACCAAATTCACGACGAAAACGATCGCGTCCATGGTGTAGACAACCACTGTCAATACAATGTACACAAAGATGACTGTAGTTGGACCTCCTCGAGACAATGTATCCATTCTAAACGGCCATCAATAAGCTCTTCAATGACGTGAGCTGACAAGAACGTACCGTCTTGCAATCAATGACCAGTTGTACACGATGAGCAAGAGGGCTACGATGAGAAACATGTCGGCGAGCCACAGGATGAACGGCACAGACGCTGTTTCAAAGACGCAGCGGCCCAAGAAAGCGCATATTGAGCCCACGAGGATATTGACGTACATGACCATGGCTGCTCTATCTCTCTTCCAGTTGAGCCAGAGCCGATACAAGCTCAGGACGGCCATCGGGCCATATAGACCTGCCCACCACCACATGGACACGTTGAATGACACACAATAAGATCTTCCACTTCCTTTGAAATTCGATATTACAAATATCAATTATCAGAGGTATTGAATGGAGTCTTATATGTATATTGTATTGTGTGTTCTACTCAAATTTTCCTCCGGCGATTGGTTGAATCAACCGCCGGCGAATCGCCAGACCCCTGAAATATAATACAAATATCAATTTTAGAAGGTAATATTGACCCTCAGTTGAAGTCGTGATCGGGACGGTAGACGAAATCGATGAAGCATTGTCGCTGCGCTGGCGAGGCCAGTGACCACTCTACTCAACGTGAAGAGCGCTGAGTAATGTGGAATGCTCTACGAGATGAGGTCGCCCTGCGAAGTCATTCAGAGTCATAGAGATTAAGAGCCACCCCCAGCATTTTTTCACACAACTTAGGTCATTTTCAGCCAATCAATTGAAAGTAAAATTGTTTTTAGCCAATCATATCATCTGGTCGATTTGCAGGCGATTGGAAATATCGCCTGAAATTGGCAAATTTGGACGGAAATCACAATATAATCTATTTATACAGACGACTCACAGTTTTGGGATTCACAGATTGAGAACAATCACATTCGAAGGAAACAATTTTCTCGGACGAAAATGAAGTATACAAAAACCAAGTATAATTTTCTTCTGTCACATTTGATGGACTGAAGAACACAAGAACACTAACGAGGTGATCAATTTGATCTACCCAAGAGCATTTTCTATATAAATTGTAGGTTTGTGATAGAGATTTGGAGTCGACGCTCCCCTCCAAGCACCAACGCAGCATGCTATGATTGTCATTCCTTTATGCCCAGTGCAATAATTACCCTTATGTAGGGTACCATGTGGTTCAACGTACACTTTGGTACTGTACGCATCAATCTAGCTTCTACATTAGTGGAGAATAACACAAAAGACCTTCACCATGATTCAGAGAGTATTTAAGCTTATTAAGATCACAAGCTAAGACTTGAGAAGTTATCGTTCTAAACGATGTCGTTGGCATCAAATGCACTCTCCAGTCTTCTTGGTCCATCACTCTTGTTAAGGAAAGAGTGTTGGTACTCCCAATGTCAATAGCCCTATAGCCCTAAAGTATTAATATCCATAAATATAACCTATACTAAAAACAAGTCATGTTCTTAAGTGGAGGGGTTGAATCCAAGAACAGCACTGTGGTTGAGGGACAAATCGTGTTCTCCAATTGTGAGTTGTCTGTAATAATATTGTCGTTTTGGGAAATTTGAGATGTTTTGAAAATGTTTCAATTATTGTTGTTTTCATTCGAATTTGTGAGGTAGACGTTCAAACCGGTACGAATCGTACCGGTACGACGAAGTATCAGCCAACCAAAATTCAGTATTTGGGTGCTATTAATAGATACTATCCAATACTAGTTGCGCCTACTAAATGAGTGGTGGCATGAACTTTCAGAGAGAACAATCCGATGGCAACACTCTATTGTCTTTTCAGGCAAAATTTTGACTTACGTGGGGATTGGCTAAATTGATCGATCTATTCAATTACCTTGGAAATTGTATGGCATAAAATTTTCTATATATGTCACCTTGAGCACTCTCTGCATGATCGCAAATGTCGTATCCAGACAGCACGCGTACAAGAACACAGTCATGTATGCGCTCTATGCACATTACTACCTTGGCATGAAACGGATAGACATCGCAAGAGTGTTTCACAAGTCTCTCGAAACCGTGTCGACATGGATCAATACATACGAACATACTGGTGAAAGTCAAACCCTCGAGTACACAAACGTGTCTTTCGCATGCATGTTAGCTCGCATGCAGAAAAGAGAGGAGCGACTGGGCAAATCAGGCTGAGGGGGCGACGATCTCGTTGGATAGCGGTGCTGGTGGTGTTGTGGTGAAGGTGTGGCCGACCAAATTTTCTTTATCATCACTGTGATTGGCTAAAATCCTTCTGCCTATTTGTCTGCCGATTTCCATCTGTCGATTCATTCGGCATGCCGTTTCAGTTTCGAATAAACACAACAATATCAAGCCGTCTTTGCTGTTGATACTCGTTGTTGCACTGTGTCCTTGACACGAAATTCAACCACGAAGGCATATAGCGCTGGATGTTGTCTTTGGGGAGCCTCATTGGGCTGTGGCTGTTGCAATCTTGGACTGCGTCGAAGTCCTTGTGGCGGTGTTTCGTTGGTGTTGATGTCGGCGTTCTGTCCATGTTCCGTGTGGAAAATTTGGAAACAGAGTCATGCTTGTATTGTTCAAGTTATGACCAATCACAAAGAAGCAAAGAGTCGTCGAACCGGTCCTAAATTTAATAATTTACTGACCACCCTTCACAAATTTGGCTGAATTGACGCATACACTATTTAAAGTTTACGCAAACATTTTCTTGTATTGACCTCGATCATGACCATTAAATAGTGTAATTTCAAACGTTTTAAATGTTTGAAAACATGTTCGAAACATTCAATTTCTTTTCACTTGAAATTTGTATGCTTCAATTGCGTCAAAATTAATTCTGCACGACTCCAGTTTTTTTATTAAAACCACAATAGTCAGGATATTACTTTTAAAAGGATTGCAATTTGCCGGTAAAACGCACATATGCAATTAGGTTTAATATACTAGTCAACTGAAATCTGCGACTAGTCAGCGTCGACTGCACTCTTCTACCGCTGCTGGGAAAGAACGAGCTTACTTAGGATGCTAAGAGCATCCCCATCGGCTGCTCTAATCACGATGCTGTACTTTTAGTTTAGAGTCGGAGAAAGAGACTGAAGTACAGCATCAGAAAATCAAATTCACACCGGTCACTGCTGAGACTGACTATGGACTTCGAGAGACTGTATCCTTCTGCCTCTTCATTTGTTTTGATCGTAGGAAGGTTGAATGAGCTTTATCGAGTGTGTCGTCTTTGAAATGGTCTGCCAACAATCCAAAGGAGTCGTCGTCAGCAAGGTTGTCCAAAACCTTGTCCATAGTAGACGCAGAGACGCTAGCCGATATAAAACTTGACAGATCTGGCGATAAATTTGGCTTTACAGCGCCGTCTGGCGCACACGCTTAAATATACAGTTCCCCGGTGTGGGCACTAAAAACGCTAAAATATTCGTCCAATCAATAAAGAATAGCGTTTAAAGCAGCCGGTGGGGATGCTCCAACAGACATAACGTTATAGCTAAAGCTATTAATAATATTGACTAGCCATGGTAAGTTTGGCATTTGCTCAATTGGGAGATACGCCACATCACCACGCAGTATTCAGTTCAACTCACCCAGATATATTTGGGTTCCTCGTAAAGATCTCATGCGATCGTCAATCATTGATACTACTCTGGTCCATAATTATTGTCCTATTCTTTACACTTGATTTTTGTATGCATTAGCGTCCAATTATATCTTGAAATTTGTATTGAACCGCAAGACTGAATAATCAACGAGAAAAATTATATTCAATTTTTTTAAATCGTCGTGCCTACTGATTCTTGGGATTTCAATATTTCGGATGCCTTGGCAAATACCGCCGGATCGCATTGGACATTGAAGGACGATAGGTCGCTGATACGACTATCCTTGTTCATGTGAGGAATTTTATACCCATTCCCTCCAGATTCATCAAGTGATTTCTCCATTACTTTCTGCAGTGTAATGAATGTCTTGGAGAGGGTGTCGATGGGCAACTCACAGAACGATGTTTCCACAGCACCAATCAATTCCTCGATCGTTCGAGTCATCTTTTGGGACTGTAGACTTTGAATAGAGTTAAAATATCCTAGATCTAGGACATTAAAGTCCGGGCTATTGGGGGTCTGATTTGCAACTTCAATTCCTTGGATGCCGCGCTCTTTCAAAAATTTTGTTGTGACTTGGTTGTGAGGGCTCGCGTTGTCTTGTTGGAGAAATATTGTATCCTTGAGATCTCGCCGAGGAAACTTGGACAAAATAGCTGGCACAACTTTTTTGACGATCATTTCTTGATAGACTTCAGAGTCAACGGTTTGAGGTGCGGTCAAAATAGTTTCCTTGGGTCGATTTTTGCTGGTTCTTTTTGCGCGGACTAATTTGACGAAAGGCCAAACTCCGATTTTTCCGTCGAACATTTGTTTCTTGCTGTGATCGTAGCACGGCCTTGCCACTGCGGCGAGGAACATGACCTTTGTGAGGAAGCGCTTGGATGGGGCTACGCGATGAGGCAAAATTTCGTCGTCAAAAGCATAGAATTTTCTCTTAACCTTCGTTAAATAAAACCACTTTTCATCAATATGCACAAGGTTGTGCATATTTGAGAAAATGTGGTTTCTCTCCAACGAAGGTTTCAAGAAGGACAAAGCAAACCACACACGTGCCAGGGCATTGGATGGTTTCATGACTGGCTTGATGTAGTTGGATCGGCCGCGAAGCTTCTTGCTCTCCTTCTTAAATCGAAGGAGCGTTGTCTTCGGAATCTTCGAGCTGGACGCCAAGGAACGCGTTGTTTGGCGTGCATAGAGTGGTGCTTCCTTGACTTGAGTTTCGATTTCGTCGTGGCTGCGTTTTTTGGGACGACCGCAATTGATTTAGAAGATGCTGTTAGACCATCACATCATCGATGATGCATGCCACCGATTCACACTTAGAAAAAAGCGCATACTGTATATGATGCGGCAAGCATTGAAACAAACTTATGGACTACTGCTGCGGATTAAAATCTGTTCTAAGTGAATACATATAATTGTAATGATCTTTGCTTGCGTTTAGCAGGAACTACAGCAATAAATTAACATATACTTAGCATGCCATTGGTGAGGCTAGGACTCAATTACCTCGTTTTGATGTATGCTTGCAATGTGATGCCACTGATCCAGTGGAAGCGTTTAACAGATTTCAAAGTTACATGTTATTATGTTTGCAGTTAAACGACGCAGAAACACCAAAATGTAGCTAAAGTACATGTAACCACGACTCCACAATACTGTTTCCATGATTCAATCGCAATTGGCTTAATGAACTATTGTAAACTCCAGCGTTACACGCCAAGTTGCAATATGATTTTAAGAGTTTAACACATCGTATACACCACAAAAAAGAATGACAATCAAGTATGTGTTGAGGGTAATTTGTTAGCTTTGTATTACTCTATTCAACTATGAACTTGTTGCCCTGTCGTCCTTGATGATGGGCTTGATCATCAAGCCTTGATGACCAGGAGCAAAATCGAAAATTTTGACCAATTAGAGATCAATATGACTGGTAGAAGATTTGATTCTACGATTTCGATAAAATTTCAGACTAAATTTTTGACTTGGTTTTATTATTGAATCTACTCAAATTCAAAAAGGTGAAACAGAAAATGTAGAAAATATCCTTCTACTTTTTGCCATACGACAGCAATATTTTCCTACGAAAGTTGCATTATGTGCTTTCGAGCAAAATTTCGGATATCGGCGTGATTTGTTGAGTCGTTTATCAATCGTTTTGATTGTCTAATATAACATTCAAGACCAATTTGGACCAATCAAATCCTGACATTGAAAAATCAGCCAATGGGATCGATTCGCGGATCGGTTCTTTGGCGTGATTCGATTGCGCCGCTACTCAAATTTGTATCAAATCAATAATAATGAAGGCATCTGTGATAGGATTCCTATCACACCGTATAACGCGATATGATTAGATGCTAATCTAATAAAGCCTTTGATGAAATGCAGGATGAACTTCGCGGAGGTTTGCCTGATTTTGTGTTGCAGATAGCCAAGACTATGACTACGCTAGATGTTAAACTTATTCGGGACATCTCACGTTGTCAATCAGACTTTATCTGGCGAGTAAACGAAGCTTATATCCGCCATATTCGTTTGTTGGGTAACTGTGATAAAATCTCTATCACAATTGCTCAGAATTTTGCACATTTCAGACGCGTATCATGAAATAAAGTCATAATCATTTGCTGTAAATTTTTTCAGGCAACTGGAATAGATTACCTATCACGCTCTAATACAAGGCCGAACGCTCACAAAACGATTTTCCAAGAGACTAAGAGGACATATTAGGTGACTTGCATCCCCGATACGATACAGTATAGCTCGTCTTGCTCAAGACGAACATGAATTCTTCAGCAATGAAGACAATTACGATGACTTCTCGAGAGTGGAGTTCTAAATGAGCTTTACCATCACTGGCAATTTGCATCCTGTACGAAAGGATTTCGGCGAGTTCACCAGTCTCAACAAACAACTTAAGCGACTGATTCACGGCCACGATGATGTCGTTGAAACCAAACGATGGCGTTAGCCTTGATCAAGGCTATAAGCCAATGTCCGAGATCGGTCACCAAGTGGACTGAATACAAGAAGTTCGTGCGCCGTGAAGACACAAAGGTGACAAACACCCAAGGAAGAGAGGTGCTTCTTCAATGCCAGCGAAACCATTAAGCCAGTGCGATCGCCGATAGGTTGTGTACCCGTCTTACCGCTCCCACACGAGATGGTCAACAAGTACAGTAGGCACCGCGACTACTCCGTGGTAGTGAATCTAGTTAACGCTTGACTTGACTTCAAGAGTCAAGAGCAAATGTATGGGGTCTAGACTGACTTGGAGTGACTCTTCTTGGAGGTGACTCATAAGTTTGAACGGGACGCTGGCAATGATAGGTATGCCTCGCGCTCAGTGATGCTCCAGTTGTGTTGCGCTCCACGGAATAATCCACTCTAGCAAACGAGGAGGCGATGCGGGAGGGAGGTGATGGGGTGCGAGGGATCAAGACATGGGACCTGCGTGACGACGATACACCAACCAGTTGGAGAGGCGTCAGTGAAGCCACAAATTTCGTCATCCTCAGAGGGGAAGGAGAGAGGGACAGAATTGCCGATGGATGCGATAAGACGGTTGAAGACGTCGACGTCTTGGGAGGACCAGTCAAGGTGGATACCAGCAGCGGGACGTTTCGTGCGATTAGAGTGAGCGAGAGCAGTGTTGAGCTTGTCATACAAATGGCAGAGATTCGAGCAAAATCAAGGATGCCAATTGACAGCACACTGAAATGACTGCAGCTTAGCTGCAGTGGAGGGTGTGGGAAGTTGGGTGAGGGCGGAAATTCGCTCTGGGTCTTGAGTAACGCAATCACAATTGATTAGACGTCCACACCACGCAGTTGACGTGCAATAGATAGTCGATTTCTTCAGATTCAAGGTGAGCGAGTGGGACTTGAGTCAGGTGAAGAATTGGCGTAGCTTGGAGACAAATATTTCATGAGTCGTCGCAAAGATAAGGACATCGTCGATCCATACGAGTGCGTGATTGTACAGGAGGTCACCAAGCACCAATTGCATCTGGTTTTGGAAGTGAATGGGTGAATCGGACGCGCCTTGGGGGACACGTGTAGGTGTAAAAATGCCATCGTCCGTGCGGAAGCTTAAGTATTCTTGGCATGATGGGTCAAGGGGCATTTGGCAGAAGCCCATAAAGAGGTCAAACTTTGCAACGTTGCAATGGCAACAGCTCCGCGCAGACATTGAGTTACGACAGCCAAGTTGGGCATGGATCCAGTGAGTGGAAGGGTGAGTTGGTTCACGGGTCGGTAATCAATGGTGATGCGGAACTCAGGAGACTCGGACCCGGCCGTAAACTTCTTCAAGGCAGTGCAGGTGATGCTCATTTACTGTGGTTATTGCGATAGAACAGACCATTCACAACGAGCTCATCGACGAAGGTACGAAGGAACTCGCTCTGGAGAGGTGGGCACTTGCGAGTTCTGCAGACGAAGGGGCGTGCACCATCAACAAGAGTGACCTTAAGAGGGGCGAGTTTTACAGGACCATCGGGTAGCAGTTTTGTTCGCCAGACGTCGTGGAATTCATTGAGTAAGCCGGAGAGCTTGGACTCCATTGTGCTTGGCAGACCATTGTGACGAGCTTCATCGAGGAGGTTGTTGATGCCGTAGACTATATCGGGGGTGCAGTGCGCCATGTCGTCAGCGACATCGTCGCCGTCGTCTTCGACTATGTTGGGTGATGAGACGAGCTGCTCAAAACAGCGATCAAGATCGATGCCAAATGACTTCAGAGTTGTGTTGCTAATAATGCACTCATCCAGATCACCGTCAAAGACGTAGAATCGGACCATACCAACATCCACCCACTGCAGTTGTCGTTTAGACTGAGAACTCAACCTCGTCAATGCATCGATAGCTTTCACCACCGGCAGCTACGAACACAACTGGTACACTGAGCCGGGGTTGGGAGTCATGGATAAATTGACGGGGGATAACGTTGCAGTCAGCACCAGTGTCCCAACAGACGGGGACATCTTGACACTCGTTGAGGATAATCGTGTGAGTTACCGGGGCAATCAGAAGCTTGCATCGGAGTTTTGTAATGATTCGACCCTTGTCATTCGTAGGACTGTCGGTCTTAAGGAAGGCGGCAAGGCCGTTGTCTTCAGTAAGCCTGTTGAAAAGTACAAAACAGTCCACAACACTGCACGCGACTTCAAATCCATCTTAAGATGGGCTCCGAAGAAACCTGGGATTACATGATCTAGAATTTAGGCTAACTGCGGCGAAGCTGTGTACACGATGGAGCGGTTGGATATAAAAATGACGTCGGTAGTGAGTACCGTGAACCCCATTAATTTTGGCTAGTTTGTAATGCGTGAACTCTAATATCAACCAGCTCAGTTGTGTGCACCCATTTGACGGACATTTTAAACGGTAGACCTGGACTTCATGGCAAGGAGGCGGCTGAAAACAATCTTGGAGTGCTTGACTAAGGCTAATAGCCTGACAGACAGAACACAACTAATTTTGATGTTGAATCCTTTGGCACCAAAGCTGGGTGATTTCCTGTATAAAATAATAATTTTAATTTGAAATTTGAAATAATGCAATCGACAAACTTATTGAAGCATTCGATGATTTCCTTTCATCTAGTGTCTAGTCGCCCCCAGAATTCTTTTGTACTAATTTATAGTATATAGAAGAATGGAGTAAGTGGTGCTCATGGTGCCGCTCAATTTGGTGGGTGTCGTGTAATAAATACAGCTTTTACAGTAGTTTATTTGTACCATGGAGTCACTTTTTCAAGGTATGTCTGTATGATTTTGTATATTTTGAAATTTTATCAAACGTCTTCTCGTCAATTATTCTGGTTCATCATTGGGTTGTCTTATAGTGTAACCTTAATCAATGATTTGTGATGAGTTAACTGTAAACTCTTTAATTACATATTGAGGGGTTTCAATCTAAATGTTGAAAAATGGTCGTTTGTGGAAGTCTCAGAAAATGTATCCAATCACAAATGGGGTTCCCTTTCATAGGGAAGTGAAAGTAATTGATTATGAGTCCTTGCTACAGAATTTTTTCACTTCTCATGTACACCAACCTTTTCAACGTTGGATATATTCTCAACAGCAAATTTCTTGTTGAAAATCTGTGTGATGAAGGGTGTTTCGTTGAAAACTTGAAGTCAAATTTTGACCAATCAGATTTCATGACATATCACAGGAAAAATTTGGATTGAAACCCCTATTACGTAGTATTGTTGATATAGAGTCTCATGGTGTTTTGTCCGGATAGAGTTTTGGAATTTCGCAAGTGGTCATCAACGGTATGTTGGCGACGAACATATCCATTTTCTTGCAATGTCTCCGTGGAGCCTATATGGTTTGCAAGTACAATCCAAAGACAATATGGGAAACAAAACTCTTGCTCTGGAAAACTACCCGATTGTCAGCTGATTGCATCCACCTGGAGGATTTACGTGTTTGGACGATTTGATCAGAACCTTGTCTTCTAGGCCATGTCAATAGCGCTGAATTATATAGCAGGGTTTACTTTGAATCAACTACAGTACTTGCACAATGAAACCAAACACCAGTTGACGTTGTACGTCATTTTGAATTGGAAGTACTCAACTGGAAAATCTCGAAATCTAGAAGTGAAGACAAGGAAAGGATCCAACACGCCAAAAACTATTACAGTACAGTACCGACATTCAAAATGTTAACTTTAACATCTCTTCAAAACGCACGGTACTTCAGCCCAGAGCTATTTGGACGACTAAACATTGCCAATTCTATCATTTTATTTATCGACCATTGTTTTTCCAGTCGCAAAATCTTGGATAGCGTTTATATCACCATCACCTCCCTAGCGTTTTGTCTCTCAAATAGGTTTGAGTATTTCATGTCTCTCCCATCACCAAAGAAATTCTTCGAGAGAATTTACACCAATACTGGAAAATAAGGCGACCTGGAGTCTTGAGAAAAATCGAGCTGAAACTTATCAACCCCGAAATTTATTGAAATATCCAATAAAAATGGTATTTGTGCATCTTTGACAATTACCTTGTACGTTGACTGGTGGCTGGTTTGAAGTTCACAGTTGGCGTCAAATTCGGCCATGTTCGTGGTAAGTTCACTTATTTCTTCCATAAGATAATTTCATCGATGACATGCTTAAGATTTCAAGGTGATCGAATACCGAGTATTCTATTTGAGATCCCAATAAACCTCGACAATCTAACTCTAGGATAATGCAGTCGTATTTTGGCATACTTATCTTGTGAATGTTTTGTTACGAATCAAAATTATGGGCACTATTACAATCCACCGTTTTGCAGCTGCAAAGGCAAATCCGCTTTATTTGCCCGAAGTCAACAAGCGGGACAGACAACTGAATAATATTGTTCATCTGAATATTTATAGCTCCATTGTTGTTGCTGATATGTACTAGGTTGCAATTCAATAAATTTGCATTGTTCGTGTCTCTTACAAAAAGTCTTAACAAGCCAAGTTCACAATCAAACTGCAAGCACAGCTGCAGCAAATTCAAGTTCAATCTTCATCTCATACCTCAAAACTGACGTCAAGTTTTAACGATATGATAGCCTTATAATAAGCATCGAGTTGAGAGGCATCACATTGTGCAACTCAACGAGTCCATGCTTGAGAAGTATTGGTATGACTTATGAGCCAAATACCAAATGACAAGCGTTTTATGAAGATTTTCAGTTGTCAGTCTTTCGATTCACTTTCATCGTTCGAGTCGAATCTGAGAATCTATGTCTTAATTCATGTACAATAACGGCATAAAGAGGGTGCATTTAATCCATATTTAACAACTTAGTGGATTTATCGCAGTGAATTGACTGATAACCTGTTATTGTTGATCGTGATATGCAATGCTCAGTCATTGACCCAGCGACTTCCAATGACATACCACGGATAGCCACAACCAGGAACAATTTCTAGAGAATTTACTACCACAAAATGAAGCGTCAACCTCATTAGAATTTAAAGTCTTAACCGTCCTTATCAAGCACCGGGGAATTTTTGCCATTGTCAGAGAGTTGGTTCATTTCAATGCAATCGCGCACTTCTTACTCATCGCCGTAGGTGCAAAGGATTCAAATAGTTTGAAATTAGTGAGCGAAATGCGTAGAATTTCACAAGACAAGTTTCATAGCTAATCGCGAGTTGAGAATTTTAACTTTGTGTCGGTCGTGTGAAAATTATTTGTCATGAAGCGGAAGCTTGGCATGGATATGTGGTACATGTACAGAGAACGTCATCCATTCTTGATTACATGTGGAGATTTTCTTGATCAAATCCTTTTGGTGCAGGCGATGCTGTCTGTCGAGCTTTGTAAACGGCTATTCAAAGTTACGGCGTTGGCTGCCGACGACACTGCGGTCAAGCTTTCATTGAAATACATTATTTGGAAATTATACTGGCAGGATGCAACTCGTTTCGTCGTGGATGAAAGCTAGTTAATTCTTGCATTTGACAGAAGCTAATCAATTTCTGTCAAATTGAAGTGAGCTAAAATTTGGCCGAGGATGAATCAAAGTGCATTCAACTTTCTGCCCATTAGAACAAAATGTCTTGTGTAGGCACAATGTAACAGCGCGGCTAAAATGATGTCAGTATGAAAGATCACAAGATATTATGATGCCGCTTGTAGTTCATTCGTCTTTCAAGCAGTTCACTGGAAATAACAGTAGTGATATACGAGTAAGTCAATACCTATCGGAGTGCAAATGACTGTCTGGAAATACTCCCAAGTTATAAGTATGGGAATAGCTTGACGCCTCGACAAAGTTTACCTTTCTTGTGAGTTCCTGGTAGACATTGTGCTTGCCTCAAAATCGTCAAAGAAGTTATTCCAGAGTAATGACTCGTCACCAAATTTCTTGAAATATTACCAGATTTTCACTGATCCAATGGACTTGACGTGAAATGACTCCTTGGTTCAGTAACTCGCGTATTCTTTCTTAGTAGAACGTCACCAATGTCAAGTATTGAAAAAGCTTGAGTTCTAAACATATCACAATATCGGTTGGTAGCAAGCAAACGATGACGTCATCATCAGGAAGCAATTCTTGACAATACCATGGACGTTGCTTTGATGTCATTTTCAATTGAAAGAATGGACCATCGTAATTGTCATGACATGGCAGTTCGCATTAGACAGAACTCTCATTTATTCACGTATTGCACATCAAAATCCTGAGAGCTCAGTCTTGGCTTTGCATAAATTTGCATAAAGGTTCAACAAGTGCAAAGAGCAAATTATCAAGTCGTGCAAGATTTTGAAAGCTGTATCTTTAACCATGCTGGAAGTTGCAAAAATTGTACAGACCGCTATGATAGATGAATGCACGAGCAACATCAAACGCGTTGCTAAACATTTTTAGGACTTGGATCAATTATTACAGCCATGTTGATAATGCCAATCAAACCGCCATTAATCACGACAAAACAGCGATGTATTGGAAAACTTGATGCATTAGGAGGGGGAAGCTTTGCCAAATAACGCTGGTAAAAGAGATACATAAATCAATGCTTGTCATTTCTTTTGATGATCCTTTTTCAAGTCCATCTTGCGTCCATGTTCGGCTGTACCATGATATCTCGAGATATCCATATATACATTTCATTCCACGTAAACGGCGCAATGACCAAAACATCAATACGATTCGTATCACCAACACAACTTGTGCGATTTGCAATTCGTAGTGACCAATGTCGTGCCAACCAAATGAGGCCAAAGTAATCCATAATTCATGACGTGACAAGTACTTCGTTGAATTGGATTCAACTTGACTTTACCTTTTTCATGTTCTTGATAAAATTGCTGGGCTACGATAATACCAAATGCACCATGGGGGTAATTCAGGCGAAGGATGAACTCTACCTTTGAATTCCTCGTTATGGTTCACCTTCGTTCCGTTAGAAAAGTCCTGATGCCTTTCCTTGCTCTGTTCCTGGATTGGTTCTTTAATTATAGTTGAAACACGACGTTCGTTCATTCGATTGGTAAATTTTTAAAATGCGTGCATTTATTAGCCAAAGCCATTGCGATCTGAACAATGTGCGAGACATTTCTGGAGTAAAAACTGTGCAACCTCACGTCATTGAGGCACAGACGAGAGTTCTTCTGAACTGCTTCTGTGTCTCGCCCATGTCGAAGCATGGTTGCGGCAGTCAATTCAGTAAAATCTTCTCCATATCTTCAATGTTTCAATACTTCTGTCATTAAACTAACTACAAGAGAAACTATTGTGTTAATCGCCCCCATCACGCTGGTTTAGTCACTTGCAGAGTTTGTCAAAACGCGAGAGGCCTTGTTGCAAATGGCTTATGCATTTCCTTGTCGCAAATGTTGTAACGTTAACGGGAAGTGATGATGACAAGGATTTGATTAAGACATTGGATAGACTCATGAAAGGGCTGTAGAGCATGACTCAAATTCTCTGTTCAGAAGGAACTTTGATATTCACCTCAGCGCTTTTCTGTTTATTTTCCCTCGCCATTCACTGTAGGTTTTTTGCCCAGTTTTCGAAGGGAGCAAAGTCCACTCCGTCACGTCACTAATTGTCGATCATATCTTCTTTGACTCAAGAAATCTTCGACCAAGGGATTACTGTACACTCGACAGAGATCGTGGGAGAGCACGACAGAAGTCACAGCATACATGCAAAGCATGTAAGGTTGCTTCTATGAAGAATACAAGCAATTTCGACCTATAGCTTAAACATATCAAGCTGCGACCAGCAGATCCACCGAATAATATGTATCATGCCTCTCTATTCTAACATTAAACATTTTCATGGCAAGTAATAACGACAAAAGACTGCATCTTGGCATTAAAATGACCTTTAGAACACACCACAATGACGTTGACTACGGCTGACTTGGCTTTGGTCTTGGCACCGAGCTATTTCACAACTATCGTAGAAAGATCAAACCAAGGCCAGCCCCATATCACCCTCGAGTATCAGTCAAGCACGTTGGTCAAGTTTTGTGACAATGACAATGTCTCAAGAGATCTTTTCTTTCGTGCTACTCTACTTTAAAGGCGAACCAATCACTCTGTGGTGCCAGAAAACTCAATATTAATCCTCCACCCTCTCGACGCTTGTCGACGGGGTGCAAAGTTTTTAAATTGTGTAGCGAAGTGAGATGTAAGATTAACGTCACTGGACATTTTGCATTGGAACTCGTTCAAGACACCGATTCCACCTTATGATGTGCGTCGACTGTGGATCTATCGAAGGTTTTTCAGCTGAAAATGTTCTAGTAAGCATAAAACCTTGCCAATCTACTCAACTATATTCGTGCATCGGAATGATACGCCGTTCTTGCCGCCACCCAAGTTATGTAGTATTTGCCTTGAGGATATCCAAAGGACAACAAAAGTTCATGTATGTGGATGAAAGGCGCACTCTGCGTGGTGATGCGAAAGAAGTGCAAAATTGGTCATGGTTGAAGTCTACCTGCACCACCGCATGAATGTCCCAGAGATGCTTCTAAAAATCGTTGCCACCAGTGACGTGGGGCCAGATAAAACTACTTGCAAATCACTACTGGGCTTGATGACATGAAAGGCCCTCTCCAGCACATGAAATGCTTATGATAATTTATACCTCTACAAAGGTATAGGGATGCAATGGCTAATATAGAGGCTGTTGTCGAAGTTATGATTCTTGCTATTTCGCGAATTTCATCGTGATAACGCTGCTTTTATCAAGCAGATCACAGACGCACAGGTAGGAAGAGGTCCAAGTGCACGAACTTCATTGACAAAATTTGTCGTGCTGACGCCTTGGTCAAGCACGGTTCTCCTCAACGGATATCATTTTGTGTCGGAATACCTGTCTAGCGGGCGTATTGGTAACGTGGATTTTCCACCTCTTGGAGAATGATCTTGTCGAAGGGCAATGCTCAATTAAAAGGAAAACTCTTCTGCCCTCTCATTCGCTATAACGTAATACCTTCACAAATTTATAACCTACCAAATATGTTTTCTTCGTGAGATTTCAGCCTTCACCCGAAACGAGCTTATTAGAAGACACCATGAAATTATATTTTTTATGCAAGATTTACTTTTTTGATTGCTTCATCTGGATTTGAGAAATGGAAATGCAATCCGAGGTCCGTCAGCCCAACACAACGACAGAGCGCGCCCTTGTACCGTATTATTTGAACCGAATATTTGGATGAACAGGATGGAAAAAAGTCAAGTTGGAAAATATTCCAAAATGGATCTCGTTTATAAAATGTCACCCCGTTTCAATCAGTCGATCTGAAAGGTGCCATCCTCAAATTTCATTCATGATCTACACACTGAGCTCTGTCTCCTTGGATGAAGAAATCCAGGACCTCCTCACGACGGTGTTTTACAACGAGTTCTGCCATGACATGGATTCATCGGATCACGAGAAGAATGTTCCAGTACCGACAACAACATCCAAACGACGGTGTAAGGTCGATCAGTGCGCCAATGCCGTCGTGAGTAAAGGAAGGTGCATTCGTCACGGAGTACGTACTGCGATGTAGACTTGGTGCTGAGTGAAACGCAGGGTGGCGGTCGATGCTCAGTCGAAGGATGCGAAACCAGCTCGAAGCGAGAAGGACTTTGCTGGAAACACGGTTTGCAATCAACAACGAGATGCTGTAATGACTTTGCCCGTAGGTGGCTCGCGGAAATGTCAGCGTGAAGGATGCAAAAACTTGACGAAATCCCGCGGTCGTTGCTGGACACACGGAGGAGGCAAGCAGTGCGCCACTGATGCATGTGAACGAACTGCATTGCGCGGTGGACGTTGCTGGGCTCATGGAGGCGGTAAGTGCCTAGAAATCGAGACGATTTTCACTCGAAATTGTAGGTAAACGATGCAAAGTTGACGGTTGCCAGCGACCGGCATACGAGCGAAATGATAACTTATGCGTACAACATCGAGAAACCAAGTAATTCAGTGGCTGTTGAAAGCAACAATGAACCCAATCACAACATATTTGAAATACATTGCCTAAGTCTAATGTTTAACTAATCAATTTTCGTGATCTTCTTCCTCCAGCGTCAAAATGAAATCGCTTAACGCTTCATACACTTGATGGAAATGACTTCAAAATGGTCCCACCAGTGCGCCTGTATTGATTTTGCAACAGCAAATTGTTTGACGTGCACAATCCACAGTACACATTCATTAAGACAAACGATCATGAGATGGCTTGGACTGTGGCTCGTTCGTTGAAGATGTATTCTCCATTTAAGAAAATAATTAAATTTCGAAGTCGATTGCAGTTGAATATATTAACCATGTGATATCACCATCATATACGCTTTTGTTTGTTCGTTTTTGCTTGTAAAACGTGGAGAAGACATGACTGCAATGCCTTCGACAGTACTTACAAGCCGGCAAAATGGTACCAATTATGTAATGTGATGTTTAGTAGCCATGGAATATACATCGTGAAAGTTATTTCCAACTCTTGTTCATGCTGCTGCTCCACAACTGACCTGAAGAATTGAAATGTCCCTGTAGGAGGGGGCACAAGGGTGTGAAACACGCAAATATAATTGATGAGCAGTGGAGATGTAGGCTGAGTAATCTGTAGAAGTGCCTGAGCTTTCTTCAGTTGCTTTGCGCAATTAACGACGAAATGACCAAGTATGGTCGTCCCAGAAGTGCTTTTGTCAAAGAGGGCAGTTCAAGTTCAAAGTATACTTGCGAATCCTCTTCTGTTGTACAATAGAAGTTTGTCCGCTTGTCTTTATGCTGAATTTCTCGCTTCTCTTGCAATACGTCGTCGGCAGTCTGTGATTACACTTTTGCAACTTTAGTTTGAGGAAGATCCAAACCCTTTCAGGACTTCTGAAGACAAGCATTTGAGCGCTGCGCTGAGCCGACAACCCTCCCAGCAGAGGTTGTGTGGGTCGCAAGAGGATGAAATCGGAAAATGAAATATTCTGCCGTGCCATTTTTGCAATATTTTATTGTGTACAAATATAAAAAATTCCACAAAAAAGAATTGACCAAGACACTACAGTGCTTAGAAAGCAGTTCGATCAGCAAGTACAGCTGTATGGTTGTATTGTCCATAACCACTTGAGGTAACTTCATATATTGGACATTAATGCGACTTGACACACTATAACGTCCGCTGTCTATTGTCAATCATTTCAAATAGAGTTGAAGCTGCAGTAATGAAATCTTTGTTGTGTTCTTTCGGGAAACTGCCTCGATGACCATTCTTCATGTTTTTGGAAAATCGTTTTCAAAAAGTGAAACAGAGTGGGCATGAGAGTAAATTTAATTTAATTTAGACCAATCAAATGTGAGCTAATTGGAACTAATCTGCCGTTGTTTGACGTTTGCATTAGACTTCCACAGCACCTTATTCGTGGTTCGACACAAAATTATGAGCAATATGATATATTCTACGAATTCTCTATATGTCGCATTTGCTGAAATGGTCTGGACGACTTCGGCGATGTCGAATACTTGCTTTTAGGATCTCGGTGCCTTATAATTGCAAGGAAGGTCGCGACTTCGCAAGTGCGTGAGCAATTGGTTAAGTACTCTGTTTAGTACAGAACTACGAAAGCTGAATAAGCCGGCTACGTGTTTCAAAAATCGCTGTCAAATGAATTTTTCGTTGGTCTCGTCGAAAGCCTCTTGCCACGATTCCACTTTGATATGTTCGCAGAGTCGTCGAGTTGAAATCCATTGTTAAGATCTCGATCGTTCACGTTAGCTTGTCAAAACAAATGGTTTAATTACGTTGTACTAGGAGAACATCCCTCGTTATTCCAATGGTGGTCACAATAATTGTTATTCCTCTCAAAGGCTGGGCGCTGGCATCCACTGACTTTGCATCGCTTGCCTACAATACATGACATCCATTCTTCGTGGATTTGGCACGCACCACCTCCGTGAGCCCAGCAAAGACCACCTCGGAGAGCTGTTCGTTCGCAGCCCTCTGAAGCGCATGGCTTGCCTCCGCCGTGTGTCCAACATCTCCCTCGAGATTTGGTCAAATTCGTACATCCCTCGTGCTGACAAACTCGAGAACCGCCTACAGAAATAGATCACAAGAGCAGCACTTTGTGAACGACCGTGTTTCCAGCAAAGACCGCCCCGTTTTGCTGTTGTGTCGCACCCTTCAACTCGGCATCGTCCACCGCCCTACAGTTCGATCAGTTACTGAAAACAAATCGCGTACTCCATGCCGAATACAGCGTCCTTTGCTGACCACAACATTCGTGCATCCTTCCATGCGACAGCGGCGTCGGGTCGACGCTGTGACCCGTTCCAGCGCCGCTTCGTCGTGGCTCAGAGACGCTCCTAGTCTGAACTCCGTGGCGAACTCCGTGGCCAGGAGATCCATAATCTCTTGATCTTTCAGTAAGGCGTTGTAAACGGGCATTCTCCAAGATCTAAGACAGTATGGCAAATGAAGAGCTGTCAGAACACGCAAGCGCACATCCGGTTGGCGTGTCGTATTTTTACTACTGGATCAAATCTAAAAGTTACAGCTGTACCCGAGCTGGGTGAACAATTGGATATTATTCCAAATTTGAAACTGGGAACCAAGAACAATGAAGAAGCTCGGGCTTATGCAGTGCAGTTCGTGTGACGATATCTTAAGTGTCTCATAAACTTGCGCGTAAATGAAAGAGCAAAATCCAACCTCAGGCAATTCTTCAAGCTCGCTACATGACGTTTGTTTTCACGTGTTGGTAGATCGACTGGGAACCACGAACAATTTAAAAGCTTCAGGCTTATTATGCAGTATAGTTTGTGCGCCGATAGCTTATGTGTCTCACAAACCTACTGCACCAATGGAAGGGCAAAATTCCAACTTCAGGCAATTCTTCAAGTCTGCTAAGCGTCCTATGCTTCATGCGCTGGTAGCCGTTTAGACCTCGTGCATCAAACTGGGATGCGATCGTTCGGAAATTTTGGTAATCAACTGAATCAAATAAACATATTCTTAAGCATTTTTCTGCCTACTTGTGCGTACAACCAGTTTCTTCATTCTTCGCCTTGCCAATGTACTGAACATAGATTGCCTCGACGTTTGTAAGCAGGTCGCGTACATCCATTCACTTCACATCGCTTTCCTAGGTCAGGACGTTCGTTTAGCGCCACTAACTCCACATAAATTACCTCCACCGTGAGCCCAACAAAAGCCATACCGCAGGGCTGGCGTTGTGCAATCGAGGGCTTGGCATGGCTTTCCTCCGCCATGAGCCCAACAGAGACCTCGTGCCTTGACGCTTTTGTTGCAGCCGTCAAGAGTGCATTTACGAAAACCACCTGCTGACATTTGAGCCACAATTCACATCAAAAGAACTCACCGTGGCGCCAGCAAACTCCATTGCGCTTGACTTTATTGTCGCAGTCATCAATCGCACAGACTTTAGCTTGATTGAGGAAGAATCGAAGACTGTGTTTCAACGAAACTCGAGACTTGACAAAGGTTGGTTCGGAGGATTGGTGCATAAAACCAGCGTGCAAGTCAAGCAACTTTGGCTCATCCGAGTGAACGTCGGGACTGATCTCAGGGTTCAACAAGAAGTCAATCGATAGAATGGAACGTGGCATGGGAACAAAATGAAAAGTGCTAGGTGTAGCTTTTTTACTCCACAACTCGACATCTTTTGATCCCGAATTCACGAATTCAGAATCCAACGAACAATTGACAACAAAAGCAACCGCCTCGCTGACGGGATTAAAATGCCATCTCTCGTTGCATTTCCACCCGTCAGTGTAACCTGTCGGTAAATAAATATGAGACATATTACACCGAAAATCAACCACCCTTCGCGCTATTCAGGAGACAGCAGAATGCTGCCTAACCTCCACGAGACACTCCACTCGGCGGTTTGAAGTCATTTGTCACACTTGCAAAGACTCATCTTTATTGTTTTATCCTGAGAGAACTACATGTAGCAATACACTGGGGCTGCTGACCAAATCAAAGTACAAAGCATCGTGCAGGGTCAATAAATTATCAAAACGTCTTAATTCATCAGCATTCAAGGCAAGTGAAGACCCCAAATGGAAAATCCTTAACGGCCTTACCGACTGTCCTCTGTATGACAAAGATCATTCTTAGGACGAATTTTGCCTTTGTAGAACCACTTGCTTGATTCTTCACTTGATGACTCGGTAACTACCTGTACCAAAATTATTATTAGGCCCGAAAACATCATGTGTTTTGAAGTCTGTTCTGGTCACCGTTAGAAGATTATCTCATCTTTTGTCCCCTTGTTAAACTGTTGCCCGAAAGATTTATCGCCTCACATTGCCCTCAAGTATGAGCAATCCAGTTATTGACCACCCAAATTCAGCTGTAGTAGTGCTTGGTCGATACAATTTTCATGAACGATCGATGAATAAACTCTCAGAGAAGCAACAAGTTGTCGTGAATACCATAATAATTTCCGAGAGTATTTTCGTTTATTCGGGTTGTACAAACTTGATTGAGAGGCTGAAGCTCTTGAATAAATTGAAAAAGAATGAATAATGCTGCTGACGTTTATTATCCCCACGCATTTTGCAAGAGAAATGACTCAACAAAATTCTTTCATTTCTTTCCGTCAGCTAAACGAGGACGGTCCACATAAATCGCACGTCTATTCAAGCTTTGACATAAAATCTGAATATCTTGCTAGACGCAATGCTTCAACGCAGTCGTTTGGGAAAGTAGCAGTGGATAATTTGTATGGATGCAGTCAAACATTTCTAGGAAAAACATAAATTACTCAAAGAATTGCATCCATGCAATTACGGACTTGAACGTTCTGTTGATCGATTTTCCATCAATGTTTTAAAGGACGCCATTTTGAACGATCACTTTCAAATAATGAGGACAGTAAATATCAGGTTGGTTTGTTCGTATCTTGAAGCATAAACTTATTGCGAAATGAGCATCCACCGATTTCGAGGCCAGCCACAACCAAATATTAAGAAGATCACATAACGACATTTTTTGTTGTGTCCAATTTTTAACGCGGTAAACCTCTACCTAAAACGATGAGTTGTGATAAATGAGCGATAGCATTCTACCACGTTTGTATCTTCGAAGTTTCCTGAGCTTCAATCAACACGATGAGAGTGAGAAACCCTGTAAATCATGCAGAAATGGAGCCTATCACCTCGTTCATTGAGCGATCCCAAGGTAGGCTTCAGTGAAATTTTGTCGTCAAGGAAGCTTCACTTGAGCAGAAACGAATTCATGTAAGACTGGTCGCTTCGACCTCAGAAATCGCGACAGGTTCTCCTCGAAGAAAATGTAGTTTGATGTCCCCATAGCAAGCAATGGCCATGTAGAGTAGTCGTCGATTTTTTGTAATGATGGTTTGACTTGGAAAACATTTGTCAACACTTCAAGCAGCATTTGTGCCTCGCGTCATGCCAAGCTCAGCCAAGAACAAAGTTAAGAAATACAGTCGTGATATATTGAATCGACCTTGTCTTGAAATACAACAGCTCCTTGTATGATCTATCTCTCAACCAGATTCATGGATTGAACCCAAATTCGAGGGTATACCAAAACCATGTCCACATCTGAAGCATTGAACTCATTGAGTTGGACCATAAGAAAGGGTATGAATTAAGATCCAATGACGTCCTCATTTCACAGAGCTTTAGGTAATTGTATAAATGTCGAGAAGCATCTCAAAGAAAACTCCAAACTTCACTTCGGCAAAATTCAATACATCTCTCAACCTCCCATGCCTTGAAATTCCCCACGGAAAAATGTCAACGTCCTCATTGAGCTTTTGGCTTGTCTAATTATCCCGCAATTCTGTGCAACAGTTAAATGAGACGCTTCATATCTTTTACGCTTCACCAGGGCAATAGGTACAGGTTGTTGGCATTGAAGAGCTCACTGCCAGCCATTAATTCCAGTTTCTCCCGAAAGTATAAATAACAAAGATCACGCAACGAGTAGACTTGTCCTTCAAACAACAAAATTGCAGGAGTAGATTCCATGCGCTCAGTGTTGCTTTCCATGTTTCGGCCACCGCAGTGTTTCGTCTACCCAAGCATGATGTTTGCTTCCCTGGCGTCCATTGCAACCGAAGAAAAAACAATGTTGCAACAAGAAAAGCTATTTCTTGACCAAGAGCGCACTTGACATTTCCAAGGTCGACACGAGTACAAGACACGACAGCGTGAGCCATGGCTTGAAAAGATGAGCACACCATGTCATGCATTACAAGATGCAAGGTCGGCAAGTGTCGGTCAACTGATGGTCACCCAATGAAAAATAGTGTGGAGTTGCAAACAAAAATACGACAGTCACCCATTCCGCTTCCAAACTCGAGGCACCAAAGATGAAACGCAAATGGATGGAATCGCTCCTAGGTCGCAGCGCATAGCTGCCTCGCCTGCAATTTCCGTTGTTTTGCATTCGTCAATATCATCCTGTCAGCAGTGATGCACGACGCAAGATGGTCGATCCATCGGGAGTCAGTCAATCCAGGAGACGTAGCACTCGGGAAAAACGATCTGAGTCGATTGCCCAGTCGATCGTTCCTGTGTCCATATTGGAGCATTTTTAAGCCAAGTACGCAGCTGCCACTTGCACGACAGGACTTGATTTCTTCCGCACGTCACTCGACAGAGATTCAAGTTTGAAGCCAACGTTGCCCATAAAGCCTCGAGGGTGAGATTTCATTTCGGAACAAGCGGCACCCATTGGCTGTACATGGTCCTCCTCTTGCGGATGACGTTTACTCAGTCATCTTCACGTTCGATAAAGCACCCATTTGCAGTGCAGCTAGCAGCCCAGCGGCGGTAACAACACTGAGCGCTCGCCTCGAGCTGTCCAATGTGAATTGGATGAGATGTCTGTTTCAACTCGAGATGAGTTTGTTGCCATCGTCCAATGCAGCCATGAGGGATGCTGGGACACGCTTGGCTCCGATGATGACCATCGTGAAACGACGACTGCGTGAGATTTCATCTGGACGTTGGGACAATATAAAGCTCTTCCGTTGACATGAACATGGGCTTTCTAGCGATAGCACTCTTCAAGGTGACCACAGACTTGTCGCTGTGTCTAATTTGCTGGTCTGCCGACGAATTTTTATTCCCTCAAGAGCCACATCCACACACGTCGCCTGTCGTTGAAACGACCACTTTGCTGAACGGAAAGCAGTCATAAAATGCAAGCGTTTGACTTTCGCCAGTGGATAAAAATATTATTTCGATGAGAATGGCCGTGGCGATGGGCGCTGCGACAAGCAAAGACATCCATCTCCTTCAAGACAGCTTGCGAGAGCAACAAAGACATGGCTCCGCAGCAGCGTCGCTGGCGTGTTTGCACTTCGTTGCCATTTTAAAATCTTCGAATCTGGATAATTCCCCTAAACTTGTATCTTCGAAGGATCCCGAAGGACGGACGTGGCGAGTAACTCTTGGAGTATTTGGTGTCGTCGTATTTTCAGATCGATCGGCGAAAGACCACGTTGAAAATGCGCCGTGGCTTCTCATTTCTGATGGGACATAGATTGATTTCTATTCTATCAGCGGTTGACAATGCAGCGCTCGACCGACTGAGATATCTCCTTCACTCGACAGCAGCCATTGACGGGTGTACCAGCGATGGAATGTGAGCTCCATTGAGTGCGATTTCGCCGATATTGAGTTAATTTTAGCCACTTGCGATCTTTCCGTTGGAAACTCAACGAGTAGTGTAATTCTCTGTTTTGTTGCAGCGGATGGATCTCTTCGAATGGATAACTGCCATGTTATCGAAATTCAGTCAAATCTTGAATGATAGAACGAATCTTTCTAGAACAACAAAGACGAATCGTACAAATCCCCATCCTTTTAATGCACTTGGAATCGCACCAAGGCGATAGAGATGATGGCACCGTCCTGAAAGCTGCAAACGAATCTGTGGAGGTTGTTACGATTTCCATCAAGTCGAAAGTTCGACAGTTTGGAGTGGCATTCGCCTGCGACAAAACAGAACTATAATGACGTGTAGAATCTCCCCCTGCGTGGTCTATTTTCTTGAAGAGTGGCAACAGTCGCGTTAGCAATCGCCTTTCCGCGCTTAGCTAAGGCGGTAGAAGCGGCCAGACGGAGGAGATCAAGTCGAGAATGAAACGAGTCGCCAGTGCGCGCTGGCCACGAGATTTCAGAGGCGGCGCCAAGTCGCATCATGATGAGACTATCGATCAAGGAGACAACTCTCGAAGCCCGAAACTATTTCGAATAATAATGTCACAGACCAGGCACACCAATGCAAAGCAATGGAATTTGCAAGTCAAGTTTAGTCGATCGCTTCAGATTCCAAAACGACTTTACTTTGCAATTTGCCACCTCCACAGCGCATAGAAATGCCACTGGTCACCTCAGCAGTCGAGCTCCTCTTGAATCCTGATATGGACGTCTCAGTCGCGGTGATTCCCGACGTCCGACTGAGCATTTCGTTCCTCTGCGAGTCGGAGTTACCGACGCCAAGTGTTGTTTCGCTGGCGTCGTTGTCGCCGAAAAACAAAGCTCCCACCGTTGAAAAACCGCAGCAGGTACCTCTCGACGCCGTCCATCCATTGCTCAATCTTCGATGTTAGGAGTCGCGAACTTGCGTCGTGATCAACTGCAGGAACAAAATCAAACGAAATCATGTCTGCTGGCGCCACGGTTGGTCCAAGTGTGAGTGCTCTTCATCTGATTTGACATCCAGGCGGCTTTCGAAACTGTACCGTTGTCGGCTGTAGCAACCGCGTGAAAGCTCGGGGACTCTGTTGGTCCCACGGCGGCGGTAAACGCTGCATCTCTCCAGGCTGCCAGACCACTGCGTTGCGATATGGGCTCTGCTGGGCGCATGGAGGAGGTGCCACACGCTTAAAATGGTCGAAACTTATTGCGGCGATAGGAAAACGCTGTGTCTTTGAAGGATGCAACAGACCAGCCTACGAAAGAAACAAGAATCGATGTGATTTGCACTGCACTGCTCCCAGGACAGCCAGAACAGCGACTGTGGCTATTTAACAAATCTCTTGTCGGTTATTCTACCATATATTAATGAATGTAAAGTATGAAAGTGTCTTCGTTCACATTGACATTCCTTTCACTGCTCGACTTGCAAAGGGCACCTGACATCGGGGATAAAGATAGGCACCTCCACAAGCACAATTTGTCGTTATGACAAGTGAAAATGACTTCAAAGTTCTTGGCTTGTTGGATGCGTGGCGTCGAAATGGTCCTAGATGGGGATATGCAACCAAACTTATTTCTTGGCCAAGGCACAGATACAGTATCGGGCCACTCTGTTGAGGGTCATCATTGCAGGGAAACAACCTTGACAAGGTCTTCTCGACTGGGTACAGTTTGGGATGGACTCATTTTCCTGTCGGATTTGATGTAGAGTTGAGCGGGAGGGCACCGATACAATGGCGGCAAAGAAACGAAATTTCTTTTCTCCTTTCTAAGAATGCACATGTGGTTGTGGGGAACATGCTTTCTCGCGATTCCCGTGGATGCAGTCAATACGACTTGTCTGAACTCGCTGTGCGCTTCACAGCGAGATTTCACATTGTTGACAGGTTGTCCTGTTGTATAAGAGTTTGTACTTAGTTTGCGCAGCGAGTAAGCGAGACCATCCGGCGCTGCATGAATTGAGAGTCGTCTTGGCGTCCCCTGATTTATGCAACACAGAACAATAGACTCGCAGCCAAGATCGCTAGCGAAAATTTGAGGTCAAGCCACACTGTACAAAGCATTCGACAGCCGATGAAGCAAAATCTCGGCTCCATGGTATTGCGTCTGTGCCATACCCAGGACACAACGGACCTTACATGGAGATAACAAGAGAATATCGTCCATTTGACGGGGAAATGATGCAGGTGCTTTGTGGATATTCAACTTTTCCTTTCGTGCAGTACTGCTGGTTGATTTACTGACTTGTCAGAAATCGTAAATCGCCTGATTTACACAAGATTATCCTCCAATTAGAGTCCAATAGAGTGGACGATTGGGCAGAAATACTTCATAAGCCAGGCACACTGCATGTGCCTGAGGACTAACCAAACTTTATGCTTGCTTCGCAGTGCATTTCTAGGTCTGATTACTGCTGAGCGATCCAGAAAAGCGCACGTGCAATGCAAGCGGGTTTTGATTCCGCTAAAGAAGCATTTTTTATTATGAGTAGAATGAAATTGCGCACTTCCACTCAACTCCTGCATGGTGATATCCCTACATGTAATGCAATTGACAAGCATAAGCAGCAGAAATATATCATTCATGTTGTCGCCACAAGCAGGGCACTTTTCTGGAACTTAATGGAGACGACCAAACTCTCAGGTTAAAGATGGGACAACATTCAACAGTCGAGAAGTTTAATTTTGTCCCATCTTTAGCCTCTGAGCTCGGCCGCAGGAAGTTGTCTTGTTAGTCAAGACTATTCTCTTTTACCTGTCCAATATGCGATGCATAGCCTTTGTGCGCAGGCTCCTGCTGCGGTTTTGGCTTGCGTTCTTAGATCAAAATCGATAATTACCCGGTATTGGGGAGCTTTTTGATAATTCTTTGAAGTCTGATTGGCTTTCCTTCCAGTAAATCGAAGCATTTGCGTTTTCTCTGCGAGTCTCTCCGAAGAAAATTTGTTAAATTTCATACAAATATTCATACTGTTTTGAATAATAATGCAGAATAAAAAATGAGCTTATCGAAATTGTAAATCATTCGATTTACTGGAGCAAATATTTTCCCCTATATGATTTACAAAATATTGATTATGTCGTTTGATTGTCAAGAGTACAGTTGACAAGATCTTCGAGCATGTGATAAGTTTCATTAGAGATTAACTTGTCGCTGGGATGCACAACACGATGGCCGATACAATAGATTTGCTCTAATGGAATTCGCTTTGACGCAGACTATCCATTCGGAAATGCTGGGGACATAGATTGTTGTGGCGCTCAACGCATGGACGGTTGCATCCATCAAATGTGCATCGTTTGCCTAAAGTTCAACAAGTCAATAACGAAGCCTTGGCATAACTTACCTCCACCGTGGGCCCAACAACGGCCGCCTCGAAGTGCTGTCCGATCGCATCCAGTTTTTGAGCAAGGCTTGCCGCCACCATGTGACCAGCAGAATCCTCGTGATTTGTTCAAATTCGTACAGCCTTCTCGCTTGCAAGCCAGCGAACCACCTAAAGCAAATAAACAAACGGTGCCATGACAGGTCGAACCATGTTTCCAGCAGAGTCCATTTCGTTTTGCACTCGTCTTGCAACCATCAACTCGACATCGCAGTCCTCCCTACAGAAAACTTGTCAGACATGCTCATCAATAACAACGAACCCCATGTCGAATGCAAAATCCTTTGCTGACCACGAAATTATTGCATTCTTCGACTTGACAATGGCGCCTCTGGGGAGAATTTGGGGTCGTCGAACGGACGGATATTGGGTTGCCTGACGCTGCTCCCCAGTGGAATTCGTCTTTGAAAACTGAAGCAAGGAAAATTGTGACTTCGCTGTCTTGTAATAGAGCACTGCAGACGGTCATTGGGCTTATGAGTGGACGTGGGATGTGGAAGTTAGTTTCAACACTAAGATCGATTTCCTAGCATGTTTATACTGCTTCCACCTGAACACATGTCGAAAGAGATATCGTGTTCGACATTTTCACTGCAGCTTGTCTCAACCGCAATTTGCACATCATTGCGTCCAGAAATCTTTGTGCTTATCATTACTGAGAAGTCATTCGATCTTTTCATTCCTCGCATCTTCCACTCAGCTACAATTGCAGTGATCTTCATCGTGAATTTTATCTTCCAGAAATGTAAGGCTTCAGCCGTTCCAGTTGACTCCTTTTAAGAGATCGGGGATTTCAAATGAATATCATTGCAACTTCCATCAGCTTTCTTCCGTTACACAAATACTGGTACATCAGCTGTACCCATGACATTGACTTTTCAACGTCTGTTCAAACGGGAAATCTTTTTGAATGTGACTAGAATAGCGGCCCGCTCTTCGCCCGGGGTTTGAAGTGTTACTAATTTCCCTATAATTTTTTCGGCTTTTCTATTCAATTTGATTGTTGCTTTGGTATGTTTCATAAAATCTTTTTGATTTTTCTTCGCTACCCGCTCCCGTCTTTGCCAAAAATTATTTGTAGAGAACAGTAATCTATCCAAGCTTTCCCTGAGAGGCTCTAGAGATGTCGAGCTATGCCTGTCATGGTTCGAAATTCCTCACGTCACTTGTCCACCCCGACGGGATTTCCCAATGCGAGTTGACTCTTCCACTCCTGGGCTTGGGATGGTTTACATGACGACCAATAAAAAGTATTAATTACAACTTATCTGTAAAATTTTCGTCGTGACACTATCACTCCTCCTTGTTTTTCTGAAGACGGACACACAGATTTTCTTTACCTTTATATACTCAATCTTTCCACCTGCTCAGAATAAGGGGGGTTCTATATAGGGGGTTTTCTCGCTTGATTGGTAGAAAAGACTTACGAACAAACATGGCAATCTGACTGGTAGCCATCACATGCAATAACCTACTCATCTGGTCCCAAATTCGAAACAATTCTCCGTTTCCGCAGGATGAGGGACAAGTGCACTAATATCTGTCAGATTCTTTTCAGTCGAAAGATCCTTGGTTACAAAAAGGTTTTCCCGACTACACAAAAAGATACCATTTTGGGCTGTTCGTAGCACAATTCCAGGAGCGAATGCCGGCTTTTGATTGGCCAATCGACAAAATTTCCGGATAATAAGGTCGTTCATGCCACGTTCATGTTTTCAAACAAGAAGTCCTTGTATAAAAGACCTATTCTCAAGTAAAACAAAAAAATGATTCCCTTGAATTTGGAAAAAGAGTCCGGATAACGTTCTTGTTTATCAGGCATGGATGGATACATCGACCATAAACCAGAAAAAGTCGGACAATAGAGAGTATTCGGGTTAACCCAATACTAGTATTGACTTTGACTTAGGCAAAGTCCTATTTAGAAAATGTCAATTTTCGGACAATCTTGTCTTGAGATTAGGAAAGTTCCTAGTTGTACTAAGTCAATACAGAGTTCGACTTAAAGGCCTCTGATCTACTAGTCTATTACTTAAGGGCCTGGTCGAAGTTGGAAAAAGTCGACTTTTTCTTCGTCGATGTTATCAGAAATAGATGGGTTTATCGACTTTTTCCCCAAGTAGGTCCTGGACCTACTTTTTAAAAAGTAGACGAAAACATGTAAAGTTTGTTTAGAGGGATTTGTGAAAAAGTCAATAGCTTTTTTGAGAAAAGTCGATGTCGTTTGCAATTTCACTGGTTAAAATGGATGAAATCACAGTGCTGGCGATGAAGCCATGCATCGTTGGCGCTGTTACTGTAATAGGGAGCGATAGGTGGCGACATCCAGGTCTTCTACGAATCGTGCAAACTATTCGAAACAACGAAATGCCCTTGCGTTGGTTCTATATTGACGATTTGTCCGACTTTGTAAAGTTGACGACGCCGACCACTCGTCGACTTGTCTTCAACGACTTAAGTCGAACTCCAAAAAGTCGCTGTTGCAAACTTCGACCAGGCCCTAAAGCTCTAACGCAACACGTAAGTACGAGACTAAGTACGAGAGTAATTTTTACATACAAACGTCAAGTCAACAAATGAGCAATTTTTATATACTAATTCCAAGTACAAAAATGAGCAATTTTCACATACAAACGTCAAGTCAACAAATGAGCAATTTTTACATACAAATTCCAAGTACAAAAATGAGTAATTTTTACATACAAACGCCAAGTCAAAAAAAGAGTAATTTGAGACAAGTTCGTTCATAATAGTCAGCACTTCCAACCAACATCAACTAATTTGACCACTCAAGGTTGTATTGCCCGATATCCATGGCAAATATCCATTTGGTGTGATGTTGTCAATTATATATTTGGTGTGTTGCTCAATACTTGGTGTCATGTTTTGTCATGATGCACCCATGATGCTGGACGTGCCAGTTGTCGATAATATTAATGATCAAACAATTCCACATACAAAATGAAAATATTGTCCTACTATTTAAAATAATACCTGCCAAAGATCAGATGGATGGCAGTTGAGTTTTTCTGGGACGATGCAAGGTGAGATGCATGTCTTAGGATAGCTTCACTCGGGCAGAAAAGGCCGTTGAATAAGCGGTCAACACACTGTGCAATAGGGTGACGAGCCCTTTCTGCCACTTTAAGCCATACCCTGGCCAGAGGCTTGGACTCCGAAAGGCGAATTCCGACGCGAAATGCGAATGTTACAAAGTAGGGCCTTTTTGGCTCGAAATACCGGACATTTTCATAGAGCAGCCAGGGAGAGCTAAAACGTGTGTTTTTACTGTATTTTCATATTGACTTTGGACGAGTATATCCTCTCCCCATAGTTCAAGTTTTTATAGTAAGGGGACAATGTGTAACGTTGGTTACCACTATTGCAACTGATGGTGCTACTTTTTTATGGAGTACCACTGTTGATAGTGGCCTACGGCGAGTATCATGAATCACTCAAGGGGTGTTGCATGAATACTTAGCAGGTGTATTACCAAGTATCAAAGTATCAACTCATTGGATGTACGAGTTCAATAAGCGATATTAAACAATGTGATGTTTAATAAATACCGCGAATTCTGGACGATTTATGAAAGAAATGAGTAGTATTTTCTGGCAAACCACATTATGTTAAGCTTAAGCGGCGGGACACATATCCACAGTATTTTTACGATCCAATCACATTACCATTTTTGTGTTGATGTTTTTGTATGAACATTTGTTTGACGCAGTTTTCTGCGTAGAAAATAACAACTACTCGGCCTCTAAGAAAGGCAAAGGCAATGGCAATCATGACAATGACAATCAAGGACATGCGATCGATAACTCCGAACCTGGGAAGCAAGCAGAGCGGAATGAAGTGCATGCTACCGAACAAGAGTCTGCATCAACTGGAGCTAATGGCTGGGCTGTGGATGACGATGCCTTGAACAGGGCAATATTAACGACGAGGCGGCTATGAGATAGGCCAAGAAGGCGGAGTACAACAAACGTGCTCGCGAAAAGAAACGGCAAGCTCTCCTAAAGGCGGAGTACAATAATCGTGCTCACGAAAAGAAACGGCAAGCTCTCCTAAAGGAGGAGTACAACAATCGTGCTTGCGAAAAGAAACGGCATGCTATCGTGGATGAAGTCGACGAAGAGGTGGCGCTGGACTAATCTAAAAAGGCGCAGTACAACAATCGTGCTCGCGAACAGAAACGGCAAGCTCTCCTGGAAGAGATCGACAAATCCAAAAAGGCGGAGTACAACAAATGTGCTCGCGAAAAGAAACGGCATGCTATCGTGGAAGACTTCGACAAAGAGGTGGCTATGAAAAGATCCAAGAAGGCGGAATACAACAAACGTGCTCGCGAAAAAAAGCACAACACTGAGGTTGCGAATCAAGGGCGGGGTGCCATCATTTTGCACCATACGGACATAGATAAGAGCGACGAAGAGGAAACCAAGGAGGGAGAAGACGGAATCCATTATCACGCTCAAAGTGACCATCATCTCAAGATTCTGGCAGCTCAGGAGCAAGAAGATCGCGAGCGCACAGTTGACAATCGAAGGATCTATGCTGCGCTACAACCTAACCGTATGAATGAAGGAGGTGAAGAAGAAACCAAGGAAGAAGATATTTCCGATGGAAATGTGGATTGCAACACTGACAATCAATTACTTGCCTTGGCAAATGCTGATCCTCCGCTAAACGTGGATGTGGATTTCATTGATGTACAGGGAACGACCATCCACTTGGCCTATCGAACTTTTGATATGGTACTACTATAAATTTAACCAATCAAAAAATTAATTGAAATTTTGCTCTCCGATTGGCGGGATTTTTATTCGCGCCAAAGAGCAATTTAAATTACACGTTGCCTCAATTTTAATGCCATAAATCATCCCATGAAGAAGTGCTCATCACACACGATTGAGGAGCGTCGTCGTGCCCTTGAGTTGTTGAAGACAATGTCGTCCTATGCGGTTGCACAGGAGATGGACATACCGCGACGCACGATACGAAATTGGGCTTCCAACAGTGATGCCATAGAAGCCTTCAAGGGCAGCAAAATGCGTAAGAAGCTAAAGTCTGTAGGAAGAGCAGAGATTCTCCCCGACCCTAATGGCTTAAAAGAATATATGACACTCATGCGGGCAAAGGAGCGCGCTCTAACATGCACTCACGTAATCAAGTGGATCAAGAAGAATTACCGGGAGTGGCTTCGGTCATATCTGAGCGACAAGTCCAACGGATACAAGTCTCTACTGCGGCTACTCCAGCGTTTTTCGCATCGTCATGGATTTTCTCGTCAGAAGCCTGGCAAATTGAAGCTCAAGCAAGATGTACTGATGTCGATTCGCGACGAATTTGCGGCCGACTTCCATCGACAGTATGAAACGTACGACGACTGCTACAGGTACAATGTTGATGAAACTGGAATTTATTATGAAATGCCACCTCGTATCATTTGGTCGATACGAGGTGGCGATGCCAAGATATCTGCTGGTGAGAAGAATGCCTACCGCATGACTGCGGTGTTGACGATACGCGGCGATGGCAAGAAACTACCACTCATGTTCATCGTCCGAGGAAAGCCCGGCGGCAGGATCGCGACGAATGAGATTCCCACGTATCCTGTTGGCCATTCCTACGCAGTACAAGAGAAGGCGTGGATGGATGGTGTCGTTTGGAAACAATACATTGTTGACGTCCTCGAGCAAGATATCGAAGGGCCCTCAGTCGTGATGCTTGACAATTTCGAGCCCCATGTCAGTGTGTCCTCCTACAAGGCAATCAACGATATGGGGTGTCATGTCTGTGCCTTACCACCCAACTCGACGTCGGTCTGTCAGCCCTTGGACGTTAGAATAATGGCGCCGTACAAGCGCCACATGCGGGACATTTGGCTTGATGAAGACGACATCGAAGATGATGAAACTGAGGATCTTGAGTCACCAACTGCCGCCAAGAAGAGACTTGCCCTGATCAACCGCTCCATTTTGGCCTGGGGACGCATCACGGAAGATGAAATTTGCCGCAGTTTTGAAAAAGTTTTGCAGCAGTAAAGTTATCTTGTTTTTTGTATTGAATTTGTGTGTTTGGGGGTTCAGGGTTAAGGGGGGGTATTGAAGTATACTGACCAATCCGAGGCGACTATTCGTGAGTATTCGAAGTAATTCTGTAGGCCAAGTGGATAGTCGTTCCCTGTACCTCCTCGCGAGCAAGGACTAAGTCTCCGGAATAAACCCAAGGGTCGCCCGAAGAAGAAGAGTGCTCACAACAGTGCACGCGTCAGTTTCGATGACTTCGATGAATCATTGGTGCCTCTTCATACTATTGAGCAGCGTTCGATTTGCCGCCATTGCGAAGCGAAGATTTGGCCAGGCGAAGAAAAGGACTGCTGCGGTGGAGGGTCTCGAGTGCTGCCTGTTGCTACCTGGCCTGACACACCCGAGTTTCGCGAATACATTGCTTTGTTCAAAACCAGAGGGTTTGTCAATAACACTCGCCGGTACAACGCCCTCTTTGCCTTTACATCTATTGGTACCAAAGAAATTATTCACGGCAACGGTGGGCCGAGATCTTATACAATCCAAGGCGCTTTGTATCATTGAATTGGACCAATGTTGCCTGCGGACGAAAAACAAGCCAGTAGAACCTCCACCCACCACATGCCACGCTCACATTGGACACATCCGTAGATTACCATCTAAGGTTCGCCTTTCTCCATCTAGATATACTATGTCTCCGACATGTTGGTAGTCGCCTTGAGCATCATCTAAGCGCATGGTCATCATTGTCTTGCCGTCAAATGCGCCGTGAATAGGACTGGGTACCTCGAGCGTCTGTATTATCACTGATAAGTCGTTCGTGTTATCTGTGCAAGTACTGGCATTTTTGCACAACAAAACAGGGAAACTATTGAGGCCAATTCGAAGTAAAATAAGAAAGAAGTGAATAAGGAGTGCGAAGTAAATGCCGTCTCCTTAGTTTCAAAATAATATGATCTCTGATTGGATAATTTATTTTTCTTTCGGTACGAGTCGACGGTTTTTTGGTCAGGACATGATTTATCTCCTGACGAAAAAAAAATATTCGTCAGTCAACAGTAGCCAATCAGAATGCTCGGCGTTAACTTATTTTTTTACTTCGAACTGGGCCTGAATCAAATTCAAAATTCATAGTGTCTGCACTCTCATTTAACATCGCGATGACATCCTGCACATCCTACAAATCGCAATTCGCATTGAGATTCAAAACGGGAAGGAGGCGATCACCACAAGCATTCTTGGCGACAGAAAAGAGACACAACAAATCACCCACAGCAAGGATGAAACGTTGGCTTGCATAGACAATCAGGGGAATACCGCATTTTGGAGCCAGTGAGACGTTGGTTGCGCAGTTACCTATAATAAAAGCAACCATATTAAGCAGAGTCTTGTCGTTAACATCAAGCACAAACACAATGAATTTCTTGTGAGTACTCGCATTTTGTGAGTGTTCACCTCCCATTGGCGTGAAATCCAAGAGAACTTTATCGAAACCATGCATAATTTTCCCTGGAAAAGTGGCAAGTACAGCAATAAATGCATGGGTCCAGCCATCAAACACTAGGGCGAACTTATCTGGGGAGGAATGCGACCTTCTTCTCGACGATCAATATGAGTGCTTGGACACGTAAGAGGCAAGTGTTTTTCTACCAATTGCTTAAGACGGACAAATTGACGGGTAGATTTGTCGTCGAGAGAGGAAAAAGGCCATAGGGAGGTAGTAATCTAACGTAAAGTTCCAATTGAAGGTCCGGATTCCAATTTAAGGGCATCTCCACCAGACGACGGCACACACAAAAATTTCTGTCAAAATTAATAACTGAATTATACAGTTGCCCCACCAGTCGACGTATACACAAAACAGGATGCCGTCGACAGTAAATTTGGACCATTCGACACAAAAACAGACCGATATTGTGTCGAAAAATGGAGCAACGCTATATACTCCAACTGTAGGATTGGTAAATATTGTAAATAATCTGTCCAATCATGACGTGTAGAATGGTCTATGCACCAGTTGATTGTTGAAATGAGAGTCAACAGTCGCTCAAAGCCGACGCAACATGAAGACATTGACGACGAGTGAACACCAGTCAACAATATCTCGGTGTTGCTTCAATCAGAGCGACTGGTGACTTTCGTTCCTACTGTAATCACTGGTGATAAGAGCCAGTCGTTCTGGTCGACGCAACACCACGACATTTTCGACGAGTATGCACCAGTCGTCAATGTCTTCGTGATGCTTCGATCAGAGCGACTGGCGACTTTCATTTCAATAATCATGGTGGAAGGGCACGAAGGAAGAGGAAAAAAAGGGAAGAACTTCAACACTCATGCATCGCGCAACCGAAAGTAGTTGGCTTCATTCTTGATGGCTTCACACTCTCGCACGAAGTCATCCAGTTGTAAAACCATGCTCTGGGATCGTTGTGTCTGGGTGGCTTGATTGTCTGATGCCTCAGCGTCGATGCGTGATCTTGCTCTTTCGACAATCATGATGTTAAATATAATGCAAGCTCTCCAGATACTTGCGATCGTTTGAATATTCCAAAGACGGCACACTCAAGAACTTGAAACGCGACTTCAGGACACCAAAGAATCGCTCGACGTCCTTGCGAATGGCTTCCTGACGTCGCGTGTAAAGCTCTCGATGGCGTCCTTGGGGGTCCGCAATTGCTTTCATGTAGACTGTGTACGAAGGATAGATTCCATCTGCAAGGAAGTATGGCACTCTAAAACTATAGGAATTAGACAAGGGGATACAGAAGCGGCATACCTTCTACCAGCAATATTGTACAGTACGTTATGCTTCTGGCTGGTCGTTTCAACCACTTCATTAACAGAGGAGATCTGTCGGCAATGTTGATGTCATTATTGGCACCAGCGAGAACAATATAGGAGCTCCAACACCATAAGTCCTGAGTTACTACAGCCTCCATTGCTATTGTAGCTTTGCTAGATTTTCCTTGAAACTGGCCTCTCCAAGCTGACGGGCAATTTTTCCATTCAATATGGGTGCAATCGATAGAGCCAAACATGCCTGAAATCTTCGACTTGCATTGATCTCCATGTAGTGCTCGATGTCGTTCTTTGTCGGATCTCTCAAGTACTCGTCTCCAAATTCGTCAATCACTGCTAATGCAAAGCTACAAATGCTATTGACTCAAATTGTCCTCTGTATTTACCGTTTCAAACATTTTAACGCTGTGCTTTCACCAATACGGACATAGTTATCAATTGTTCAGCAGCTGAACCATTTGAAAGGATTCGAATCGGAGCCGTACACTTTTGCAAAGTCGACATGCCTGTATGTAAGTCTAAACAGCTTTTTATTATCATAGCTTTACCTAATTTTCTTGTAACATTGCGCCTTTGCTGAAAATACGGGTCTCTCTGAGCGACTCTCTCAGCAATTCGGAGAAACAAATCTCGTGGCATGGAAAAGCGGCGAGCAAATTGTTCGTCGGAATAGATTGGTGCGGGGCCAAAGTAATCACGAATGAGATTGAAATGATCTAACGAGCAAGTTCGACGACAGTTCTTTCGCCATCATACCTGATTCGTGTCCTCGCTCGATGTTCGCTTTCTTGCCTTTGATCGATCCTCCACGACGACGTATCGCTGTTGTCGCTTCATCGTCGTTGAACACAAGATCCACGGCTTCTTCGTCTTGAGAATCCCAATCGTCTTCAATCGCAATCATGGCGTACCAGCGGGATGGAATTTCACGAATGGACAGGATCTGAAAACTCGACGGAAATTATATGATTGGCTGTATATTTACCAATTATGTTGAGAAAATTATGCATACCGTTCGCTGGTGGGAATGATTCATTTACAGTAACAGAAAACGTTTCGATGTCACGACAGTAAAACAGATTTTACTGACCCTTTTACCGTCGCACCCGTGGAGATGCCCTTAGGGCCGTGCCAATAGCGTCAACTTATTTTTAGTGCGAAAACCTGAGCACCATTTATATAATCAAGCATATGTTTTGTTTAAAAGGACAGCTTCACTCTTCGTGCAATGTTGTGCCGTCCGCGTCGACGTTACACTGACGCAGAGCTTGAGGCGGCAGTAAATGCTGTTATGAGCGGCTCAAAGGTACGAAGCGTGTCCGAAGAAACTCGTATTCCTTTTGTGTCGCTTACTAGAGCGGTGCGATATAAGAGATGTGGCGTCTTTAAACAGAAGCAGCGTCGCGGACCGAAAGTCTCGATGCCAGAACTTTTTGAGAACGATCTGGTCGACTACATTGCAGATATGCAAATGGACGGACATCCTGTATGTCGAAGTGATATCATACGTGTCGCCAATAAAATGGCCAAGAAGATCCAACCTCCACGAGCCTATGGACCCGGATGGTACAAACGATTTCTTGGACGTCACCCTGAGCTGTCAAAGCGCCTCGCGCAGTCAATATCTCAGTCAAGAAATGCAGTGACAACCGAAGATGTAAATGTCTTGTATGAGTCATTAGAGCAGGCTCTTATTGTGAGTGATCTCACTCCTGACAGGATTTTTAACATGGATGAAACCGCATTTAATTCTCAAAAAAAATGTAGGTACACTGTAAATGAATCACTCCTCCTTTAAATCTATCACTACTGTAGATGTGTTATTGCACTCAAAGGGTCCAGGAATGTGTGGACCAAGCAATTGACACGAATTTTCACATGACTGTGGTTGCTTGTGGCAGGGCTGACGGCACTATGCTGCCTCCTCTAATTTAGCTCCCGGGTGAGGAAATCAGATCGAGAGCTCAGCATGAGTTCGTTTGTGCCTGGAGCAACAATTTCGACAACCGCAAAAGGCTTTATGAACGAGGTCCTCTTTGGTACCTGGCTCGAGCACTTTTCGACACAAGTGCAGCATTTATAGACCATTCTTACTTGTATTTGACGGTTTGGCCTCACATTATTCTACAGAGATTGTTGAACATGCCAACGAGTTAGGAATTCGAATGCTATGTCTACCTGCAAATGCAACACATTATTTCAAATGTGTACACATTATTTCAAATGTGTTGCATTTGCAGGTAGACATAGCATTCGAATTCCTAACTCTCGATATTTGAGTTTTTAGCGCCTTCAAGGATGCTATTCGAGCAGCAATATCAAACGTTATGATTAAGGATGGTATGTTTTTGATGAATTAAAACCGAATTACTCTATTATAGATACCGGTATTTTGTCAAGTTTCTCAAAAGAACTAGCGATTAACATTGCGTCAAATGCTTGGGTTTCCCATGTTTCAGGGCGCAACGTCGTTCGTGGGTTTGAGACTACAGGGCTGTGGCCTCTATCCAAAGATCAAATGCTGAAAAGGCTCTCGAAATTTACCGATGGAGGGGTTCCTTTGTCGTTTTCAAAAGCAAGCTGGTTACAAGCGCGAGAAATTCTTCGCAAAGAAGTTTTGCTGCTTCCTGCAAAAAAAAACTCAGAGAAATATCCCAAAGAAAATTACCGTTGCCGGGAGAATCCTTGACATGCCTCTTCTCGCTAAGATTGACGCCACCAAAGAAGAGCGCAAGCATGTCACAGCAGTGAAGCAAAAGCTTCAAGACGAGCGCGCAGCAAAAAAGAGCAAGACAAAGAACCAGCGAACCCGCCAGACCTGCGGCGCAACAGCGAAGACGACCGTGAACGGCAAGAAAGGACCCAAAGAAACGCGCAAGCCGGCGAAACAAACGGAAAAAACAACCACGCAGGACGCAACAACGGCACCAACAACCCTCGGCTTTCAGTTGGATGGAACCCTGGTGATATAGATTAATTGACTCAACACGTTGTTTCATACCTCTCATTGTTGGCCAACTTGCTCTTGATCTGGCAAATACTGAAATGAAGAATGGACGTTAGAAACGTTCCACATGTTCCTTTGAAAGATTATATCCTTATAAATTTGTTATTTTTCTTGTCATAAACTTATACCCTAACCTTTTTTACCATGTATGGCAAGTATATTGAAAGCAAGTTTAAAAATACGACCTTAAATTGGAACCTTATTTTTGCTGGATTGACTTTGACAACATCTTTCTTTCATAATAACCTTCTAAAACAGTACTACTCTGTTCCTGATTAAATGTCGATGAGTTTTGAAATATTATAAAAATATTGTGGTTTTAATAAAACTGGAGTCGTGCGGAATAAATTTTGACGCATACAAATTTCAAGTGAAAAGAAATTGAATGTTTCGAAAGTGTTTTCAAACATTTAAAACGTTTGAAATAACACTATTTAATTGTCATGATCGAGGGCAATATAAGAAAAGGTTTGTCTAAACTTTAAATAGTGTATGCGTCAATTAATTGAAACATTTTCAAAACATGTCAAATTTCTAGTTTTGGACCCAAACGACAATATAATGATCTATATTTATATTATCACATGAACTTGATTTAGAGAATTAAGCTTGAGTAAAGCATTCTTGCAGACGGAGTCATCACATTCCAGATTGAACGAGACAAAGTTGGGGATAGTCGAATCCTTCTTTAAGTGCTCTATCGTGAAGTTATTGCCACCGATATTCTCAAGTGAACTCCTTAGAGTTGTTTGAAAAGTGATAAATGTCTTGGACAGACTACCACTCGGCATTTCATAAAACGATCTTTCAGCAGCAGCAATAAGCTCCTCGATTGATCGAGTATGCTTTTGATACTGGAGACTTTAATATAATTAAAATAACCTAGATCCAAGACATTAAAGTCTGGACTATTTGGAGGTTGATTTGCCACGTCAATATTGATGAAACCCTTTGAGCGAAGCAGCTCAGATGTAATACATCGATGGGGACTTGCGTTATCCTGTTGGATAAAACTTTTTTGTCCCTATAAGGACGAGGAAACTTCTCAAGTATGGCTGGGACAACTTTTTCCAAGATCAGCGCCTTGTAGATAGGAGCATCGACGCTCAAAGGAGCAACAACAGTCGTGCCTTTTGGACGATTGTTGCTGCTCCTTTGAGCAACAACGCTCTCAACAATCGGACAAATTCCAATCTTGCCGTCAAATTCACCCCTCGAATGGTGACCGTAGCGAGGCCTTACAACAGCAGCCAGGAACATAATCTTTGTGATGTGGCTCTTGTTCTTCACTGAACGAAGAGCAACTTCTTCGTCGTCGTAAACGTAGAACTTTCTCTTAACCTTGGTCATGACGAACCACTTCTCGTCAACATGCACATAGTCGTGCATGTTGCTGAAGATGTGTTTTTCACACGACCCAGGTTGGAGAAAGCTCAGCGCAAACTTCATGCGTTCTTCCTTGTTGGTCTCCGAGAGGGCTGGCTTGACATAACTTGATCGGGCTTTCAATCTTTTCTCTTCCTTCATGTGGTTGACAATTGTTGTCTTCGGGATGCCGCTTGCATCGGACAGGGAGCGCAAAGTTTGCCGGTCAACATGATCCACTTTCTTGATTGCTTCCTCAATTTCTAGCGGCGAGTGCTTACGCTTTGCGCCATATTTCCCTAAAACGTTATCCTTTTAAAACTTATTATTCCCTAAATTTATATAATATAACAATATAGAGTATTAACCCTTCCGTTGTGAATCCACGTTGGCGACAATTGCGCCGGCCCGAATCGATGCTTGTCCTCGGTCTCAGATGCGCTGCACGGTTTTCGCATGGCAGCCAAACTGTTGGGCAAGCTTGCCAAAAGTTCCTGGCGCGAGATTGCCGTCATTGGTGCTCGCTAGCAGTTCACAGTAGATTCAGCGGCGCTCGGATTTCTTCAAGTTAGGACACTTCCCAGTACCTCGAATCAGAGGCGTTGGCGCTGGGGCTCGCGCCAGCTCAGTGTCGCTAGAAAGCTCAGCAACAGAGACCATGCTGCTTGCACCGATCTCGATGACCAGTTGAGATATTGCGACTCTAAACGCAGCCAATGAATGCTGAGATCTTGAAGTATTCATTAAGCCAATAATTTCGTATTTTTACAAAAATCCCACCAATACAAAGATTTGTTGGACAGTTATTCAGGAACAGAGTGGTATAAGTTCTTGTTCATTGGATATCACGGGTTTTCATCTGTCGGGGCATTTTCCAATCATCGTAAAAGCCCTCTTGGATCCTGAGATAGCGCGGTTCTGCGGTGGCTCCTCAAAAAAACGACCTTAAATTGGTACTTTACGTTAACGTAACCAGCCGTAAGCGGTGGGTGCAGTTTTAGGTATAATCATGTCGATAATTTGAGAGGCATAATACGGTTTTTGCTTGGCCCATGTCCGGTTATTCAGCTTGTTGCTTGACTGGATCAAGCAAATTCAGCTTTGATGGAAAAAAATGAGCCTGGTATCATACAAACTCCTACATAAATATTTCTTCGTTCTATTGATATATTGCTTGACACGTGTCAAGCAGTTTGAGTCCTTACGTCATTTGTCAAATTACCACGAGAAACCGGCAACTGTCAACGCTCGATGATATTCGTGGCATGCGAGTGTGAATGTCCACCAAATCAGGCTATAAAAGCGGTCTCAGCCAAATTAAGAAGTGGATTTCAAATCACGGAACGCCAAGCATGTTCAAAAGCGACACCTCAAATAAGCCTGGAACAATCTCGAGTTACAGCTCTGCCATAAAGGATCAGAATAAGCGGGAGAAATTCCCCATACCCGTCGTGTACGACACAGAACTAACCGATATATTTCGAGGTAGTCCTCAAAAGACACTCAATCTATCTCAACTATGTAGGAATGAGGCGAATCCACGCCGAGCCTGAACAATCTGGGAATGTTAAAGAATCAGGAAAGAGACCGGTTGGTTTCTCGATGTATGAATCTCTTTGAGATTTCTCGTTGATGAATTTGGATGGTGGATTTGGCCATTTTTTCTTGATGCTGCTATGGAATCTCATGTGTCGATCAATGTCGACTCAAATGATTCAGTTTCATCATATTTCTTTCGAAGAGGACGCCATTGGTATTCTATTTTGCAAAAGTAAGACAGATCAGGCTGGAGATAAGTCGCGCGATCCTCGACATTTGTTTGCTCACTGAACCCCTCTCTGTGTTTGTTTCTAGCATGTGGTGTATATTTTGCTAGTCATCGAAATGTGGAGTCTCGGCGATTGTTTCTACTACACCATTTGCCGGTTTAGTTCGTTTAACTTGCGATATATTTCGTATCACGTGCAATATATTTCGTATGACTTGCAAAATATTTCGTTTGACTTGCATTTAATTTCGTGGCCCGCGACGAAAATCGATTTATATTTCACATGACTTGCATTATATTTCATACCTCTTGCATTTAATTTCGTATTTTTTAGCTTATATTTCGTCTTCCCACCTGTGGTTTGTGCTGCGTCATGGCACCTGTTCTAACTGGGCACAGAGGATATCAGGCGCGTGTGAACTGCGACTGATGTGTAAGAGTAAATTAAAGTTAAAGCAACCTAAGTCTCATACTTGTCTTGTTTCTCGTTGGCTGCCGCTCAGCCTCACTTAGGTTCAACTTCTCTGGCCTCCCAAGGCCAGTCGTTCTCTTAGCAGACCGCGGGAAACCGCTACCGCAGGGCGCCAGGTCAGTTCGCAGACCGCGCCTTCATCTCATGTACCTGCCAGACATGGCATGGTTACACCTGTGGTGGTTGGGCAACTTACGAAGTAATGAGCCAGCGTACCGCTTAATTTCTCTTCGCGACTTGCCCACCACAAATCAACGAAAGCTGTTGCCTCAGTGGAGGTACCTCATGGGCGAATTCGAGCATGTATGTCGCGAATGCCTTGAAAACGAAGCATTCTGTACGGAGAAAGGTTTGAGTAAGTCGTTCTTCATCGTCGGCAAGTACCTCGAGATTAGTGTGCGACGGTTTCTTTTACCCCTCAACTTACAGTAAAGTAACTTTACCGTTAAGAAGGGTAAAGAAAGAGGACGCCTGTTTACTTTACCAAATAGAGATTAAGCACAATATTAACATAGCTATTCACTTTTGATTCATCTATAATGACAGCTTTCGTCGATAACCACGTCTTCCACAAGGGGAAAGGTGGCAAGCGTGTTACGTATTGCCGCTACTGCTCCCAATCTATGACATCCCAGTCCAAAGCCAGCTGGGGGCAGCTTATGCGAGGATATTTGCAGTGACACATCTGTCGAAACTTGTTAAAATACTGATTTGTTTGGAACAAACTATACTGAATAAACATATTTTGTAATCTCATTTTTCCTCTTGTTCTGGCTTGTTTTCAAGAACGACTTCCAAGTCGTTTCCACGAAATTGTAAGTTAAAGATAACTCTTTCTGGATTGCTGCGAAAGAACTACATAAATCCTTCTACCAACATCAAAATCGATAAAAATTACGGAAAGCTATTCTTGTCTTGCTTCCGATGTCTATCGCACATATAAAAATTTGATTTCTGTTTAGGATGATAATGAAGAATTTAAGAAACTTGTTATCTACCGTTGGTCTTTTCCACGCACAGAAACCAAGAGTATTCCATATAATATATGGAATACTCTAACATATTATGTTAGATTCAGCAAAAAATGTGGATCGGACATGATTGACGATGATAGAGTGACTACATTTCTTCCAGCTTCAAGACCACATTGTTACTATAGCTTATCCTATCGAAAAGTCTCAACTCGGGCTGGAGATTGATGAATTTGTCTGGTGACTTGACCAAAAGTAATTCAATTAGTTTATAACTTCAAAACGTTTTGGGCTGCCCATGGCCGACGACATTTCCCAATTCTTTACCTCGTTGCCTTGCTCGTCAATTCTATCCGTACCTTACAAGCAGCAGTTGAGCGTGGTTGGAGCATTTATAACTTCATTCACACGGAAAGTAGGAATAGAGTTCATCATTCCAAAAGCACTTAACGTGTGAAATTAGACATGAATTTGAAGAAAGATCAATTACCGGTAGAGCATGACACGATTGATGTCACGATAGCGTTGGCGATGTCAGTAGCAAGTAGAGTTCGGAAGTATACGAGTATAGTCGGATTCACTATACACAATACATATTATACAATGTATAGTGAACGTATATTATACATTCTGAATTTGGATTGAACAGTTAGCAAAAATATTCAAGATATCGGTCACAACACTTCATCGATGATTGATACCTCATTGACGTCATTTTGATTGATGAAAATTGACAAGGTTCTCTAATGTTAACATGCTCATTTCACTTTTTTTGTCAACAAGCGCGTGTTCGTCTTAATCCCGCAAGGAGGATCTGCTCCAACCTCATAGCTTCACCATCCTCCACATTGGCTCCACTGGGACAAAGTCCATACGGGGAATAGGCCATTGCAATGGGTCAAAGGTGCTCTTGCTGTGTTGAAATCCAAAATTATTTTTGGATGGAGCACCCAGACTTAAATGCAAAGCTTCTTCGCGACAACTGTTTAACATTTCTAGTTCAGATAAATTTTAATCCAAAATTTCCTGATTTGCAACTCAATATCATAACGAATTATTCGGCACTTTAAAACTGTTGACAGCAGTCAAAGAACGCCATAAAAGTCAATTGTACATTCAAGGAATGACCAATGTAACATCTTATACCTCATCAATATTTTGGTTCACGAAAAAGTTGCCAAATTCATGGTTGGAGTGTGTTAAAAGGCCCAAGAGGCCCAAAAGAATTTGTTTGAATTCATCGTTTTCTCCCATAAACCAAATAATCATTATCGCTAATACTTTAACATTTCGTTTCTTCACAGTGGTCGAGACCATCGAGGGGGCTTTTTGTCATATTTCATCAACCAATGAGCGTTTGGTCTTGAAATTATATAGGCAGGTTCAACTTTCAATGCAGAATCCATCTGTGTACTTCAATTTACACAAGAACTAATATCTTGTGATTAACGATATTAGATCCAACAAATTTCTGATTAAATATAACTGTGACAAATTAAAACCTCTATAATTTGTATAAAATGCATTCTTCGGAGGGCACTCAGTCAGGAAGAAAAGCTCGATATACTCCGTCTTTACGCACATTTTCGTCATGAAAACCTCGACGGAATTACAGATCACATTGCAACCAGATGAGATAATACTCTTGTATTTTAATATTTTTCAACCTCTATCTTTCTTGAGATAAAACATGGGGAGGATATTCTTGACTATGTTACTGTATAAAATTATGGGCCTTTCGAAAAACCCCTCGATGATCTCGACCACTGTCAAGACAAGTAATCATGCATTTTTATCTTAAAACTATAAATGTCAGATAAAGGTGATATCTTTAATTTTCCTAAGTCTTTGTTTCTTCATCAGAGTCCAATGCATCAGAGTCGTAGTCACTTAGCTCACCAGTCATGAGCGCTACTACATTTGCCTCGTCCACGCGGATTTTTGCGTTCGCATACATTATTGTCAACGCTGTTGATTTTTCTATAGACAGCCTGTTGCGTCTCTTTGAATGAATAAAATCATATATGCTCCAAAGGCGCTCACTGGCAGCTTGAGAAGTTGGAATAGTAAACAATATTCGTGCCGCATTTGCCAAATTGGGAAATTTAGAAAATCTAATGACAGCCCACCAAACTTCTAATTCCATTTCATTAATCATTACCTCTTCCTGCAATGTAGGATTTGCTGCGTACATTTGATAGTCCGAAATTTCCTGTTTGACAATTTCAACATTGCTACAAATTCGTCGGCAGTTTACAATGTATGTGGGCAGCAGTCGAAGGACCTCATACAAGTCATTTGTACACTCACGGGGAACTTATGTACAATCCTCTACCTCCTTTATTTCTTGGGTCGAGAAAATATGCAAAACCCATTGTTGGAGTGTGCAAAATGGCCAGCGGCTTAATAGAATTTGTTTCAATTCATCATTCTTTTCCCTGAGAGTAAACAATTCCAAAAATCCAGCGTATACTTCATTTAATAAACAACAATTTGATTCCAATTTCCCTAAAAGCTTTGCTGTTGGTTTGACAACAGATAGAAATTCATCAGCATTTGTCCAGAATATTTCATCCTTCACAATGTTGGCATATTCGTCTTTCTTACTGGATCCGATAAGTCGTCGGAAAACATGATGATTAAGTAAAGTATCGTGAACAAAACGATTTTCCACATTACGAAGGACCGAGTTGTGATGAGTATACCAGCGGGTATCAACAACAAAGGCCAATTCATGAACAATTTTCAAATCATTATCTGCGACCATTTGATTTTGAATAATTCTAAACCGATGAATTAACTGAGGTCTGTTTTTAATAAAAGCAGGAAGCACTCCAGATTTTTTAATGACATCGTTGTATTTGCTCAGTTGACAAATATCTTTCACCATCAAGTTGACTGTATGAGCAGCACAACCATTGCAAACAATATGAGGAAAATTGGATTCAATTATAGTCCAAGCCAATCTCATATTTGGGGCGTTGCCAGTAACCACACTTGCCATTTTGTCAATTCCAATTTCACACATGACGTCGATTATTAGCAAAGCAATGTTTTCACCAGTTTGGATTGTATCATCTGTGGGCAAAATTTTCCAGGCTGCAGGTTGAGTTCGTCTATTGCTCAATAGAATAACAAAATTAACAAGATGGTTTCTATTGAGGTTGGAAAAATCATCGGTGGTGAGGGCTAATGAATTCACTGTTGTCATTTGTTTTAAAGAAGATTGTTTGTCCAGCATTGCAGCTGGATTTAAGAGGGATCCACCGATACGTTTGCTAGATGGAGGGGTATAAGATGGACGTAGTAAGTTGTGATAGCGTTTCCATGATGAAGAGTCGGCCACTCGAAATGGAATTCCAGTGTCATAAAATACTTGAGCCATAGAAATATCCAAAAGATTTTTTTCCTTGGCTGTGATAATATCTAGATATTGCGTCATTTTTTGTTGCTGCTGTGGTTGCTCTGATGACAATGCAGCCTTAGCACTTGACTGCTGTAATATGTTATCATTCCCTCCATTAACATGGACGATGGTTCGTTTCCTGTCACCTAGAGATGGAAGAGGAAATAGAGATTTTGTCTCTCATTGGAGACATTCGGACAACTTCTTAAGTGAGATGCCCATCGAGACTTGTTTGCAGGTACGGAGTGTTGACAGGCTGCACACCTAACGTCACGGGAACGGCCAGCTCCTTGTTTCAAGAAGTGTGCGTCGAAGTTGGAGGGATCCATGAAAGATATCGTTGTGAAACGACTCCTCGAAGCATCGTACATGTATATTAAATTATGGTATACAAATTATACGTGTATAAAGACGTATAGTGCTCTAGACACGTATATGTATAGGGCGAACTCTAGTAGCAAGCCCAATATATTGAATTTGTGTGTGTGTCGACCTTAGTTTACCTCACTGTACCGTCCACTGGTAAAGTGTCAAAATGGTAAAGTGTAAAGAAAAAATGTACTTGACGGTAAACCGTCGTTCACTACTCGAGATGGTGTACAACATTATTCCAAGTAAGCAGTCGCGTAGGGTTGGCCAGCTTCGCCTCTTGTCGGTCATCAGGAGTCTCTGCCAAGCACCTCTTTCGATAAAAAAAGAATGCCTTCACAGTAGGGTTGAACTGGTGAAAAAGAGATAAATTTTAACCAATAAAATCGTGCGTTCCTCCTGTCAAGCAAATTCCAAACACAACACATGATGTGCGCCTTTTGCTCCGAGCCGTACGAAATCGGGATGATCAGATGCGATGTGGGAAACAATATTTGAGTAAGGCGGCCCGAAAGGGGTGAGTCATGGCATAGTTTCAAAATTATTTCGACCATTTCGGTCGGAACTACTGGGATAAGATGAAGGCGAGTGTATCGGAGGGCTGATTTCATTATCACTCGTCTGTACACAATAGAGACTTTGCGCAAATCGAGATTATACTTTGCAAATATATTTTTCGGAACTATATGGAGTTTTCTCGGTCATGACTGCGGTCATAGTTCATTTTTGGTCGTTTTATAACCAGGATAAAATATTCTGTTTTTTCATTTTTCTTTCACAATAGGACACCGAAAATCTTGTTTTCAAGCTTAAATCAGGCATCACAAGACATGTAAACTTTGTAATGACCGCTCTAGCAGTCGAGATGGCTCTCATCATGGAGCATGATAGTCTTGACCTTGGCAGGAGTGATGACAACGAGTGTTTGTATTAGCTTAAAATTAGTATGATGACCAGAGTTAAATATATCTCGAATATTTATTCAAAAACAGCCAATTTGGAAACTATATCTCTGATATTTATTTTCTTGGTCATGACCCAGGTCATGACCGCAAAATTTATATTATAGATTATACTATAGACCATGGATAGGCTTATAGTATAATTCACTGAAAAGTCGGATTGAGCATCTCATTATTGATTATAGAAGAGACTATAAAACATGATAATTTCTCATGAGGTTGGACAATTCACGACCAGTCGTTGCAGTTGCAAATTTCCCCTTCGAGGAGAGAATGAATCCTTTCATGTTGGCTCTCCTTGCTGCTGGGGGTGACGAAGACCTTATGTTGCTTCTGAAACGCAGTATTCGTGAACGGCTGATGATACCCCAAGAAAGGTTTCAACTTGCTCCTGTATGTGACCAAACATGCTCAGGTTTCCTAAAACCGACATTAGGATGTTGTTAGTGAGTATGAGTCTTCCTGAGGTATTTATCACGGGTAGTAGACTCAAATTTTCTGCTTTAGAAGGTCTATTGATAATGTTACGATGATGGGTCTATCCTAATCGCTGGATGGAATTGGAAATGACATTCGGCCGGGAACCATCGGAAATTTGCAGAATATTCGTGTACATCCTCAATGTTTTGTACGAGAAGTATGCCACCAAGCTCGATTTTGACAGTGACATGGTTCACTTTGTGGTGTTACATCTTGCAACGCAATATCGCGTAAGACTGGCATCGATACATCATGTGCTGCATTTATTGATGGAACGGTCCGCCCTATTGCAAGACCAACGTATTTTCAAAGACAAACCTACAACGGTCACAAACGTGTAGACTCAATCAAATTTCAAAGCGTTACGTTGGCAAATGGAGTCATTATATCTATGTACGAGCCAATTGAAGGCCGTCCGCGCAATGTGATTTTACTTCATAACAGCGACATTATTGGCCACAAATGGCAAACTTGTGCACCACCCGGCACCTACATCAACAGTGATCCAGCCTACCCTCTACGTCCTTGGCTACTGAGCCCTTTCAAGGGAGCGTCTTTGAGTCGAGAACAAGCAAAGTTCAACAATCAAATGAGCTCTGTTCGAGTGTCTATTGAGTGGTGTTTTGGGGCCATCTTGCGCTTTTGGGCCTTCCTTGATTACAAGAAGAATTTGAGAATATTCTTGTCACCTGTGGCCAAGATGTATATAATCGGTGTGCTCTTCACAAATTGTCTGCCTTGTGCTCGCAGCGGCAACTAAACAAGTCGCTTCTTTCGCCTTGATCCTCCATCGCTTGAACGTTATCTGAATGACGAATAATTAAATTCAATGTTTTTATTTCTCAACTTAAATTATTGTATACAAAAATTAATATAATAAAATATTGCATACATAAAATAATATAATAAAAATATTATGTACATGTGAATGGCTGAAAGCCATTCAACGATACCAGACTTTTGGTGCGCTGTCGAGGGAGCAAGATTCACTTGGCGTTTATGATAGCAAGCACCATCGATGTGTAAATTATGCAAAGGCCGTGCTCGCGATGGGCAGCAGCGCATATGTTTTCGAACCACGTCTAAAAAATTTCAGCATTAAAGTGTCCACGGTAATGAAAATCGTCGTCATCCGTGCAACCTTTTTTCTTTGACTTTGTAGAATTCGAGCATGCAAACGAATCTGTACACCATTTTACCTTCAGGTTGGGATTGTATGAAGTTCAAGTGGGAAGGACAACGTGGACTTCAAAGGCCTTAAAATATAAAAACTGTACAAATGAATAAACTGTATAATCTTTTACTACAGTGACGTAGAATTGTCTCGTGTGCTGGAAGCATGGCCAACAAAGGGAAGCTGCAATGACAGAGACAGAGAGAGCTTCAACATGTTGCAACATTACCGCACGGTGACCACAAATGGTCGATCCGTGTGGCGCAGACAACCAAGTACTGCGCTCGCGACCCAGATATTGGCGCCGAGATACTTTAAACCTTGAGAATGCGCTCTCAATCGGGTAAAACATCGGTGAGTATGGGGCGAGGCGAAGGAGGTAGGCACACTCAAAAGCATTCGCCGCAAATACTTCTTCGACGCTAGAATGACAAGGAGTGTTGTCTAGGACAACAACTGCTTTGTCCAAGGGAACTTAGTGAAAAACGTCATGTCGGATGCAGTATTTAAGCCATATCAGCGTTTCCAAAAGGTAAGATCGCCTCGCCAGAAGCATGTAACGACCTGCAAATTTTCAGACTTCGACGAAGTTCTGACGTCCACAGCACGACGACCGACTTTAATCCACGCGTAGTACTCTCGTAAGCTCCATGTATTATAAGTGGTCTGTCTACATAAATATTTCTTTTTTCTTCGTTTTCATAATGCCACAACTTCTCTTAATATTCTCTACGTTTAACCTAACAAGATAAGTTAACTTAGGTAGTTTTACATACCTTATTCGCCATCCTATTCATGTACTGGGGCTCCTAATGCTTCTTTTTAAGTGAATACATCTCCGCGTCCAGTTTATCGTCTTTGGTGACATAACGACTTGGTAGCGTGTATCGGTGACTGCAGCCATGTCCTCCAATGTGAGGTCTGGCGTTACACTTAGGGCTTCGAAGTGGCACTCAATGTGCTCACTTGTCACCTTTATGTATCGGCTTCCTACCCATGAGGCAGTTGCCGGTTCCCCTTCGCCTGTTGTCCTCGTGCGCGAGACCCACTCCGCCTCCGTTTTCTCATTTATGCCCAGAGTATTGACCAGAAATCGCCAGTTCTCATGTTTCTGTGCCGCCGTCAGGACGAGTCATTTGCTTTATGCTCGGTTCGCTTGACGCATTGCGTGAAATACCTCAAATGAGAATACGTGGCTAGTGTTTGTGCTGCATGGTGCCAAGAATTCCTGCCTAACGTAAATATACTCTCATACTGTATATTTTTAATTATAGTTTTACGTCTGGATGGATGCATCGTACAACCCACTTGACCTTCCGACAATCCCAACTTGAAGGTAAAATGGTGTAATCCACTCAACCGACACACGGTCTCTACGACACCACACAACTCCAGCACTAACAATACAAACTCGCTGTCCCATACCGATTTTTCTATTTGTACACCAACCACCGTCAACGGTGGTTGGTGGTGCTGTCGATCCATACCAATTGGGCAACGCGGTGCAGGTTGCAGTACGATTCATCCAAGAACACGTCTGGCTTGGCCGGCAGATATTTTCTCGTCAAGTTGGCTCGTCAATAAACGGTGCGGAAGGCAAAAATCGTATATGTATTCCTATCCTATGGTAAATATAATGAAAAACAGTGATATCTATACTTCCCTCTGAGATCGAGCGCCAAAAGTTTTGCTCTTTTGGGTAACGTTAAGACAGCTTTATTCCTTCTGTAAACAAGCTCGCAAAACTCTGTGACTATTGATTGAATCTGTATATTTTGACTCGAGTATCGATGTTGCTTCTGAATCTGCTGTCTCTGACATAAATCTCGCAGAGTCGCCACTCCGATTGTACTCAGCGAAGATGATACACACCGTGCTCACTGAAATGCCACAAGTTTCGGCTACCAGGCTCCACAATCGATTCTTCTTTTTCGCTGCTTGTTTGCTTGCTTCGTTGAGGAAAAATTTGTGGACGCGCAACACCATCATTTTTTCGGCTTGCGAAAGACGATGCTTTGCCTTTGGTATCTCCACCATTTGTGCCTGAGTTTACAGTCCATGGTAGCCATTAGTGGGTGTCAGACAAGCATTTCCGCTGAATTTTTACATGACACAAATGAATGTTACTGGTCAAAATATTTCTGAATTTAGATAGGCATCCAAAACACTTGTGGTTCCTGATCTCTATCTGAATTAAGAAGCCGAGAGAAGGCGATCAGAAGGCGATCATACATACGAAAAATCATAATAAAAATTCATTCCTCGTGCTACGACCGCCGAATGAATTATTCAGCGCCATGATCTGCGCGAAAGAATTATTCGAATATATTCTTGCATTAAACATGCATTTAAGATGTAAAGTGATCTAAAGCTGTACATCATCAGAGAGTTCGCGGTTTCCATGAAGCATATCGCGAACATCTTGAACGTCCCAAAGGTTGCTGTTAACATGGCGATACATTTGAGCTTCAAAATTTTGAGGCAGAATTCGCTGGCGTCTTTGCGGCAAAGCGTGCTTGGCGATTGAAAAAATCGTTCGCACATGTTCGACGTCGGGCGAAGGAATCGCACATCAATGTAGTTGTCGCCATTTTCGGACTTCGTCATAATATTGCAAGCTCGCTCAGCGAGAGATAAGCGCTTTCCATCAGGGACAGATGACAATGGAAGCAAGCGGAGCAAGACGTGAAGACGTGTCGGGATCCAGAAACGCTTTCGATGGGACAACGATGGACTCAAAGGCGGGCCAACCTCGCTACAAGTCTTGTTGGAATAGATAACAGTTGAGGGGAACTACATGAAGTGGTGTGGTGGCGACCGTAGCGGACTCAAATGAAAAAGAAGTGCCGTGTGGTCAAATCCTCGACATGCTCTTCGATCCAGGGATCTCGCATCGAAAGCCTGCGGATGTACGAGACAAAATTCAACATCTCGAAATGCAATATTGAAGCGCCGTAGATAGACTTGCATCCACGGGGCAAGGAGTTGAGGACATTTTTTATTTTTTGACGCGTGTGGTATGTTGATCCAGTCAAATTCTACTGGAAAGACATCTGAAATGGGGTGTCAGATCCAGTGTGCCGTGATTGGTCGAAAAGTGACATCTAAAATTTCAACTGAAACTGATTTGTGAATGGAAAATATCGGGCTGGGAGCACTACTCTTCAGTTTTGTCCAATAATATGCTTTTCATGTTACGACTGGCCAAAATTGACTTTTTGCGTTCGTTCATCATGCACATGTCCAAGTACAATTGGACATGAATATGATGGCTGAGCACCGTGTTCGCCAACCTACATCCAACTTAATTGTTATGTAATGAATTACACTAGTGTCGGAGCACTTGCAAAAGCTAAGCAGCTACCAGCAGGGCTCTGAGTAGTATTTTTCGTGTGTAGTGCGAGGTGGTGGAGGTGTGTGTAGCTGTCACTGATGAGTACGATCAATGTTTCGTCAAGTGAATGTTGCATGTGTACAACACAATCGACAACACAGAAAGAACGTAGACAATTAAATTACTTTAAGCTCTAGATGTACCAGACAACAGTGAGTGTTTCACTCCTAGCAATGCTATACTCGACTTTGCAGTAGGAAAACTTCAATTCTGTATGACTGTGTCATATGCTTATATAGTTGTTGCTAGTTTAGCATATTAAATGCACTCAATGACAGCTGTATCAACTCTTATGTAGTTTATGATCACCCTTAACACGTCGGAGTGACATGTTTCTATCTTGTGGATGCATATTTGGCTTGACGGCCAAAGTCAAACGAAGTCCAAAGACTGGTTTCACTACCTTTCATTTTAATTTAAAGTAATAAACAAAATGGTGGTCTCTTAAAACAAAGTAACTTCGACACAGAGACTAATCTCAATAGTTGTGAGAACGAATTTTGTGAATTTCTCATGTTTCCATTGGGTAACGTTATCGTCAGGCTCACAGCCCAACGAATTCTTGTTTGGTTTCCATAAACGCCCAACATATTTTATTACATACAAATTTGAAGTGACTTATATTTTTATTACCCCTGTTAATTTTGAACAAATAGAAAAATGTCAGGCTCATTGCACTACGATGAGGCAAATGTTACGGATATATCACGATATTTTCCGGATTATGAATCTGACACCCACTAATGAAACGTAATATTTATGGATTCAGGCATACGTGCGTGTTATTTTACTTCGACGAAATAGTTTGCATTGGAAATTGTATGGAGTGTGGTTGAATAAAATGGTACATATTAATAGTACATGATAACTTTTGACCAGATCAATTGAGACCACGTAAATGTAGAATAAGGAAGATGGTTGAAAATGTTTTAAATACTGTTTCTAGCATATATTGACAAATTACAAATTACAAGCATTCGATATGAAGTCATTGCAGTGAAGTACATCATAGTAAAAAATTGCAGTCATTAAAACGAATGCCAAAAAGCAATTTTAAACTTGCGACAAAGATATGCACAGACACAGTTCCATGCCACTTTTTTCCACACGAGGTCAAGAATTAGGCAATTGGCATCTGTTTCTACATTTTCAAATAAACACTAAAAATGCAGATTGCAATTGTCAAGCTTGTATTCGATACTTTTTTGGTAAACTAATAGCATCTTTATGTGTTGGAAATCGCCATCGCTGCTTGCCAAATACCGCACCCGACGCAGAAAAATAGCAAAGAAAAAGATCAGCAGCCTTGCTCTTTGCTATTGCCATTGACTAAAGCGGCTCTGTTGGCTATTTGACATGACAATCTTTAGCGGAGCGAACTTTCAAACTGCAGTTCTTGCGCTTCGAAAACAGGGAAAAGGCTACATTTCAGAGAATGACTTGATATCACACGGTCCAGCTATGGACGGTACAAAGACAAGTCGTAATTGAGGGATGTCAGCACTGATGCAATCATAGTTCGCAACTAAGAAGACAGTACATATATTACACTCGACCTTAATCAGCCTTATACAAGAGCATAGGGTCATCTAAATATCAATCGATGGTTGTTCATCGGTTGAACTTGCCTCTCGATGATCTCGATAAAGTTACGAGCAACATTTGCATTTCATGGTTCTACGTGCATTCGGTTAACTTTAACTTCAACCCTCCATGAATCTAGGTTACGCTGATCAAGCAAGAGACCATGAGGTGTCAAAACGCTATATGCTATTAAGTCGTTAAGCTAGAAGGATGTAAGTATGAAAAATGAGCAACTCTCGTGATTGCAACACGATATGAACTTGACGGAAGGAAATCTTTACACTCAACTTGTCAAGGGCAAGGCCAGTGGTCGCCATTGCTGCCAATCAAGGGCCAAGTACCGGATGACATGTTTAGAATCATTTGTTTGCGGAGTTGATGAAAGGAACGTTCCCCGTTGAAGTGTTATTTTCCACGACGATATCTCGAGTCCATGAAACAAGTGTCTCGTTCATGAAATCAAGCATTCTAACATTAAAATATCGAGGCTGGTTTGTGCGGGGTAGGCATAGTTTGATGACTTAGTAGGATGTATAACATCAACGCTGCATACGATGGATGTGGGTATTTCTTACCCTTGGTCAATATTGTACAATTATCGCATCAATAGACTCTAAAATCTCACCTCCTTTTATACCAGTAGCTTTGCTCAACTTTGATCATGCGTGGGAAGTGATTACATGTCGACACGAGCGTCACTAGAGCTTTTTCAAGTTGTGGCTTTGGCTCGTTTCGCCTTAGCGTGGTTTGGAGAGAATCGTAAAACTGAAAATGAACACAACTAGAGAGTGCAAGTAGGAGGCAGAAGTGTGGTTATTTGATGAATGCTCTGCCCAGTGCTGATCACAATAGTTCTGATTTCGCTTAAAAGCAGGTCGGAAGCACCCTGTGACTTTGCAGCGTTTACCTGGAAATGTGTATAGCATTTAGTAAATCGAACACGAATCACACCTCCTCCATGAGACCAACAATACCCCCCACGAAGGCAAGGGCGATCGCATCCTTCAGTTGCGCAGGGCTTGCCTCCTCCATGTGACCAGCACAATCCACGTGACTTAGTCAAGTTTGGACAACCATCATGCTGGCAAGCTTGAGAACCACCTGCATTTTCAGTTAGACACGATTAGAATCGCTGTTTGAACCGTGTTTCCAGCAGAGACCACCTCGTTTCGAGCTTGTATCGCATCCTTCTATTCTGCACCGACCTCCCCCCTAAGACATCTTGGTGATAAATTGAAGACTTGAAATTACCCCATGACGGATGCAACGGCCTTTGCTCACTAAGACATTGGCACACCCAGCAACGTTGCAGCGCCGCTTGGACGACGCGACTGTGCTTCCGATAGTCGGTGTGGCGGTGGCTGGGGCGACTTCTGTCGCTGTAGACGCACCCTGGAGGAACTCGTTGGGGAACACGGTGGCGAGGAGATCCATGACCTCCTCGTCTTGTGAGAGGGCATTCAATGTCGGTATTGTGCCACAATTTGGAGGATGGCGTGCCGCCAGTTTTGCCACAAGGCAGGGCACCATTTCAGACGTAACAAGGGGCTAAACAGCCTACATTAGCTTTGTTTAAAAGCGTATTTCAATCGGTGCATACCCAGAACGCACTGAATTGTACGCAAATTTGACAACGACATTTGAGGTGAGATCAGCGTGATTCATAGCAGATGGTGGAGGTGGATTACTTGCTAGGTACCATTTGGAGAAAGTGAATCGGTGGAGTAATCGTGAAATGGTGGAGAAAGTCGGGTTTGCAGACAAATACCAGCCTAGTCGATGCGCCAGGTGACTGGCAAAGGGCTTGGATTTTGAGCAGAATCGTCGCGAAGTTCAGGGACCCTATGGGGGTACAGCCATGTCTCATGTATTGCTATTCCTCCCTTGAGTCAAGAATCCAAAGTAGATCAAGCAAGGATGGCGCAAGGCCGAACTGAAAACGATTCCATTAAAGGCAACAATAATTCCAATTGTTAACTGGTATCAACGATGGACTGCCACAAGCTAGCTGAAGAGGGATTGCATGAAATTTCAGGGAACTGACCGTGATTGTTGCCCAAAAATCGTTGTCATAGACTTCTGTAGCAATCGCGGACAGACATCGTCAAAATCACGATCGTAATGATAAAGAGGCGAGGTACTTGCTGACCGTGATTGTTGCCCAAAAATCGTTGTCATAGACTTCTGTAGCAATCGCGGACAGACATCGTCAAAATCACGATCGTAATGATAAAGAGGCGAGGTACTTGGACTTCTATTCTCCTGACGAACTTGCCGCCGCACATCTTTAAATCGTCGGTTATGGCTACATGCCCACCGATTTGCGGCTGCGTCGGTTGTTGCGTGGAGCCTCGTGGTGAAAGCTGTTCGTGACCGTCATGTCGAGGGAATAAGAGGGTATGTAGCTCCTTCGGAAGCACCTTGATTTTCATGGCAGCGTCTATGGAAGGTCCTCAACAGAAGAAGGACATCGCCTTGGTTATCGCTAGCGTCATCTGCCGTCGTCTTGGATGGCCAACACCTGTTCGCCATAAACGAGCGGCTCATCGTGCAAGCTATACGCGGGAGGTTTCGATTCGTAGCGGTCAGAGCGATACCTGGCGGCGTGAGTCGCTGATCTTTTGCCGGTTCTTCCGTTGACCATGCACCGTCATCATGTGGGAGCGTGGAAGCAGCCAAAAAATGAATGGTCCAATTGTTTTGTCTCAATTTTGTCCTATGAGTCAATTTTATACAAATAACACCGAATGGCCTCTCGCCATTTGAGGTGATTTGGATTCAAATTGGCGAAGTGGATGCGGTCCTGATGGAAACATCGAGAAGGGCTCCGTGAAGATCTCCGAATTCATCCTGACGGGCATCGTCGTTGTCGTCTTAAAGAGTTTTAACATTGTGCTATCTGATTGGCGTACCTTATTTCTGGGTACATGATTTAGACCATTCAAAATCCAAGCCGTATGTTCAGTGATATCACTATTTATGGCGTTCAGTAACCGTTATGTTTGGAGAGCAAAGGAATTGAATTGTCCCCAAGCCGTCCATCGCGTCTGCTCAGCAAGATTATCATCGCTCCAGCCCAATATATGCATGCGCCAATACCTTGTAACGTCCTCTTCAGTCAAACTTGCATTGTGGTTCGAGGTCTGCCGCACTTTCTGAACAGCTATGCTAGTTGTCTTGTCAATGGAGCGAGCTCATACCTCAATCAATGACGGACCCCTGGACGGCTGACATATCTTCAAGTTCGGGTCAAACGAAACCGACATGGTCATCCTCTCAAAGCTGCCCCAAAATATCAGGGGCGATTCAACCTTTAATGGGGGGCTATTGGTACTGCTCACCACCCTTCTTGACTCAGCCTTTTGAGTCTTCGTGCTTGTGCTCCACATTGCGCTCACTTTTTTTATCGAGAAAAGTCTCTTTGAATTTCCTGCACCCGCGAATTTGAAATTTGTTGCCAGTACCCTATACAATCGACATTGCTTTGACCTTTGACCCGTGCTATTGATGAGCAAGAATGCAAGTCTGAAATCGCCCCACCGCGAGTGGAGATAGATCCAATGTGCAATTTGATGATTAGAATGCACCGATATTTAGAGTCAGTCGAATCCCCGCATCCTTGGATGGTGTCAAACAGTATACCCCTTGATGCCCAATTTTCTCGCGGAAAAGGCAACCAACACCGATCAAATTGACCATTCAGTGAGTGTGGCTTGCGGCTATAAATCCGTTTGCTCAGGCAACAGGACCTGAAATCGCTGCTCTGTACCGATGAAACAAGATCAAATCTGGTCATCTCTCGTCGCTCTTTTTGAGGACCTTATTCTGGATTGAAGAGCCACATATTTTATGCAAAGAACAATATAAGGTGAGTAGAATCGCTGTGTTCAGTGAAGCCACGAACGCGTGCACAGAACGTGAAAATGTGGATATCGTTTTTTGAGAATTGGCTTCCCCCTGAAATTTTTTTAGTGGGCTGAAATGATTCTCGACCATGTTTGCGGCCTGGCTACAGTGTGACCGAGCTCATAACAATTGTCAGGTTTAAACGGCCAACGGTCAAAGATCAAGCCCTGGTTCTTGCGAATTCTGGTATGTTCTTGTGAAACAAAGGATCACTCGAAGTATACGTGTACGATTAAATCTCATTTTCAAGAGGCCGACGAAGGGGAGCTTGAGGTGAATTATTCGTTCCCTTAAATGGTAACAACATGATAGGAATCTGATCTGTTGGGTCGAAATTTACGTCGATATTCAACAACAATGTCCATTGTGAAATTGAAGATTCGGCTCTTGGTTTTTGGTTTGTGAGCAATATTTCCGGCACTCGTCATCAAGCAAGGAGAGCGACAAGAAGAATGGAAACACGATTGAATTATGTCATGAGTGTTTTTCCGAAGCTAGACACAGTAAGTCGCCCACAAAATACTTGCGTTAATTGAGTGTGTCTAGTCCACATAGCGTTGATATCACTATACTTGATCAACTCAAATCAAGGCGTCGACTTCAAGCCAATCGGTTGTTGCTGCATCACTTGCTTGAAATTAATGAACCAGATCAATAGTTCTGCAGGCGGTAAGAAGCCCCAGGAAGTATTGTTTCCATATATTTTTGGTTGGAAATTTGGAAGATCCATGACTGATGTTGTCCAAGCTGAAATGGAATGAGAAAAGCCCTCACAAATTATGTGTCGTTTCAAGATCCTAAAAGCGATCTTCCCATAAAGACTATCTTACCTCCAATCCAAATTTCCGATGAACTCTGCTACAATATGGAGTGAGGCAATGATTCGTGGTCGTTTAATGGCCCCAAACAAAAGTGACATACTCTAAAACCAACGCGGAGTGGTCAAGCAAAATATTCAACCTGCCGAAGGACTTGGCTCTCAGCCAAAGACGGTTTGTTTGTGGACTAAGAAATTCCGATAAAAGATATTGGCCACAACCAAACAAACTTGCAATGAAGTTGGAGATATATGGAATTGGATTATGACACCAGCACAATATGGCAATGGAGAAAATTCGAAATCACCAAAAGAATGGTTTCAGTTTCTACTGGTATCACAAGAAACTTTTCTGATTTCAAGATCGACCACTGTGTTTCTCTGGGCCACTCAGCAACGTGGAGCAATGTCCTCCTTGACCCAACAAAGCAATACTGCAGCAGAAATGCCAAGTTTTCCTGTTACGAGTCGTTCATCCGATGCGCTTGTCCATATCGCCCTATTTTTGAAGTGTTTTGCGTTGAACAGTCAAATAGTTCCCCAACCTTGTTAATCCCAAGCACAACATGAATTGTACGTTGCTGACCTGAAGATCAAATAAATATGCCAAGGCATCAGCGATCTAAAAGTATAACATCAATCAACCGCTCAGAGCCATGAGGGAAGAGGGGAAGATATTTGATAGATCACCTCGCGACAAAAAAATCATGTTAGCCTATCAACTCAGCAAAGAGCACGTTAACTCCCTGCGTATAGCCCTCATACATAATTCTCCTCGGTATAATCCTTTTCAAGCTTCGCACTTTGAGGCCCATAGAAAAATCTCGCCGACAATGAACGAAGGACTTGTCTTCGTGTTACACGGGGTATAAAAATGCAAAGGATATTGCTCATACAATGGGTGACTAGGTCGAAGTAAATTCGCGATTGTTGTTGGTCAAGAGCTCTTTCGTGGTGCCCTCGTGTCCAGCTGATAGTCCGCAGGTGTACATGTGTCTTGCTCGGCTGGTAAATGTCCGCTATTAAAGCTGCTTGGTTATAAAATTGTCGTTAATCCTATTTATGATTTCCCCTTGCTCTTCCAGTGTTGATCGCATAAATTCTCATTCCGTTGGAAGGCTGGTCTCTGGCACCCTTGAATTGCGCATCTCTTGCCTATTGATTACTTTAATGAACATTCATGTGAATTGCATTCACATACCACCGCCGTGTGCCCAGCAACGGCCTCCTCGAAGAGCTGTTCTTTCGCAACCTATCATTCCACATGGCTTGCCTCCGCCATGCGTCCAACATCGTCCTCGGGATTTCGTCAAGTTTGGACAGCCATCGTGTTGGCACATCCTTGAGCCTCCTATTTTGCGGTTGAGTGACATAAAGAGCATAATGTACCGTGTTTCCAGCACAGTCCGTCTCGTTTTGAGCTCGTGTCGCAGCCCTCAACAATACACCGGCCACCACCCTGCATTTACTGTGAGGCAAGAACTGAAACGGATCAAAACATTACCCCATGCCGAATGCAGCGGCCTTTACTGACAGGCACGTTGCTGCATCCGTCGACTTGACAACGGCGTTTCGAAGGTACCTCAGTGCGTTCCTCTGTTGAGGCCGATGTTGCCACTTGTTCACAGTTGGCTGCAGTTGCCGCCCCTTGTTGAAATTCATTGCGGAAGACAGTCGAGAGGAGATCGACGATCTCGGTGTCTTCCCACAGACCCTTCATGATGGGTATGGCCGGCGAATTCTACGAATGGCGTCCTTGTCGTAAGATATTGAGAGGAACAAGTCGTATAAGGGTGATTCAGTATCCCAGTTTGTTCATTCCAATAATTTTCCAATTTCTCGCTGAGTAGTACAAGTACGAGCAGTTCCCCCGCAAGTTGACTATCCCCCCTTAAAATAAATATGACTGCCCGTGGTGGTCCTGCCATTTTCGATTCCATTGGTGGCCAGAAAAACAGTTCTTCAGCCAATCAAACAGAAAAATCATACGTCGAGTTGAACGAACAGTGAGTACTCCTACCATGTATGTCCATGTCGTGAAATTACACTCGTCTCAAGGCAATGTTGCCTTGAGAGTAGTGTAATTTCACGCAGTCAAAGTCATAATGGATTTTCATTGTCCATGGCATCAAGACCTCAACGATGCATGACATTGAAAGGCGAGTACTGTCGACAGTACCACTGAGGTGGGATCGTTTTGTCGCGAAAGACATTTAAAAACTGGATTTTTCCATAGACAATAGGATGGATCGCACAATATTCTACAGTATCCGCCTTCACAATACCGGTGGAGCACTAATCTGTCGTCACAACCACTTCGGCTGCGTCTTTAAGGGCATGTTTATCAATGGAACAGCGAAATGGTGCACTCTTTCGGCATACATACATCGTAAAGAATCGCACAGAAGTAACTTCTTTGGAAGCTAGGGGTTAAGACATGATACACTGACGACAGAAATTACTGCACGGAAGTGACGCTGAAGAGTCGACTACGCAAGTGTTCAGTTTACTTGAGTACATTGGATTTTCGATGGGAGAATAGATCGTCGTATGGTGCCAGCCTATTTCGTTGTGGATGAGCTCCTCCAGAAATTGATACGTAGATCAGATTTTGAGGAGATCCAGATGTGGTTATTACGGTGGGGTTTATTCGTCACAGGGCTTTGTTTCTACCGTTGTGGAATACCAGCTCAAGGGCATGAGCCAATGTGCGAGTAAACAATGCGTCAACCATGCTAACTTTTTCGTACTAATCGCGACTTGCGTAAGCCGCTCCACGTTGCTTCGAGTATGATTCAGATAGACAAAAAGGCTTCAACATGGGAAAAAGACTGCGATACACATCGATTTCAATCTTAGTGAGGGCTCCAAGCATATTTTGGCCGGAATCATTTCACTCTGGGTTTAAGTTAAAAAGGATTGATGTCGAGGCCCAACTGTAAAATATGAAGGATCAACATTGACTTTTGAATCAGTTTCGTCCCCTTGTCGACGTTGACGAAGGATTAGTCCAAATGTATATTTCTGTATTTATGAGGTGACTTGAAGTTGGGTGCGTTCGACTTGTGTGATCATCCCTACAATAATAGATGGGAAGAGCTCATGGGAACCACAAAAAATGATAATGTGAGGCGTAGCTAACCTGAAAGTTGGTTCGAGCTTGCAGAACCTCTTGCGCGACCTTAATTGCCTCTAACGTTACGATTGATGTCACATTTTACAAGCGATAACTGCAGTATTTTACCTTGCCCACAGAAGTTGCTCATTGTCCTCAAACTTTTCTCTCCCTTCAACAATGCGACTTGGGCATTCTCTTTGAAATTGAGTAATTTATACCCCGTTTCCAAGCGATGCTCTTTAGTTGAAGGATGTAATTTCTCGGAATAGACGCAATTTTCGCAACCTACATGAAAAATGATCAGTACCATGAGGTAGTCAACACTGTCCGTACTAAATCTGTCGTGAACTGGCCAACACTTTCGGATCCATGAGTGCTAGTGATATTCATCTTGCACTGGGAAATAATGAGCTTACAGCCCAACATTGAGTGCTTGAGCTAGGCAAGTGCCTTGCCCAATAGGGGTAGAACAGAATTTTGTGTACTCGAACAATCATCAGTATTTTTCCAGGTTCCAAGTAAGTCGCTATTGTGCTGTTTGAAATCAGTCTACCGAGTTAATGGATGAATGAACAAAACATTGCCTACAGAATTGATTAGATGTATTTCGCTAGTGTTTTACTGAGCTTTGCAATTCGGTTGCTTTCGACGTGTTTTTCTGTTTGATTGACTCTCCTCAGACTTGTCTTGATTGCTATCAAATCAATGCGCAAAGCATTTTCTCCTTGTCAGAGATATTCACTCATTGAAAATGCTTGCATCTATGGACACAAAATCAATGGTAATTGCACACTTATTCAAGGTGCAACAAATGGATGGTTGCGTCGGTTCTTTGCTCGAGGAGGATTTTGCTGGCAAATTGAATCGCACTGATTAACTAGCCAGCCCATGCTTACAGGTCGCCCACTCCTACTACCATGACTCTCCTTTAGACGCCCTAACCTCGAAATGAGATGTACAATGCACTTGAAGATACCTTGAGTATCGGTAGATGCTCATTTTGAGTTATCCACTGTCACTTCAGCTCATTAGAAATATTTAGAAAATAGTGTCCTCCAGTACTTGAATAAAGTATACATAGAGTCTACATTTTTCGCCTGGGGCAGGTGAAGCCTTCAGGTCAAATCTACAACTGCTTTTCGCTTCTTTGTCGGTTTGTTCACGAGTCGATTGACAATTTCGTCTGGTGTTTCCTCCCCTAGAGTTTCATACACATCTTTCGCGACCCATGGTTCCTTGCATTGCAGCAATAGCTTTTGCATTTTGTGGAGTCGCCAAATCTGGCTTGGGGTTTTCCCCATTTCATTCGACAACGCTTGTCTCAATAGTATCGTTCGATAACGTTGCGTCAGAAGCCCCTGGTCGTCAGTCCAGCAAACAATCTCTGGTGGTGCTCCTTCACCGCGCTCAAGCTTGGGCGCGCCGTAGTCGGGAACAATATATGCATATGTCGCGTAAGGTGTGATTGCAAATTCCCATTGCAGAATGTGTCTACGTGGAGTTTATTCGACAGATGTGGGTGGATTTACACACTGTAGTGTCAACTCCAATATCCAGCGTTCCACCGTTCGCCGGCAGGTCGAAATCAGAGATAATGAGGATGCCCAGCCATTTCTTTTTGCCATGGCTTCATCAACCAGTTGCTTGAAGGTCCACCGCTTGTCTCTATGATACTATCAGAAACAATGGATAACCTGTGTCTGAATACTTGGACTTGCGGAGCCACTGGAGGACTCGAAGGCACTTCTGTGTAGCTGCAACACTCTTCTCATCTTCAGGCCAAGAGTCACAGCCATCACAATGATCAAAGCACGGATTTGCCATCATTTCGGCAAAGTACGAAGCCATGTTCTGCTTTCGGCAGTGACCTGGGGGCAACAAGCAATACGCAACCATAGATGTGAAGTTTCGGAGACCATCACGCTCCGAGTGAACAAGGGCAGCAACTTTTGGAACGTCGGATGGACGAAAGAAGAGAATGCAATGGGCTGGTGCTCCATCTCGACCAGCACGGCCTGACTCTTGATAATAGCCGTCAAGAGATTTGGACATTGTGGCATGAATGACGAAACGGACGTCCGGTTTATTGATCCCGAGTCCAAATGCAATCGTGGCAACCATGACTTGGATATCGCCATTGACCCACGAAGTATGAACTTGCTGCCGGTCTGGGGACCAAGCGTGATAATATCCAGCAGCAACTCCGGCGTTTTGCAGGGCCAGGGCTAAAGTCTCGGTTTCTTTTCGAGTAAGGCAATAGATAATTCCTGATGACAAGGCAGAGTAAGCTTGAACAGAAGCAACAATTGCTGCTATTGAATCGTCTTCCTTGTCAGGTTTGTCGCGAAGTTCATAATGCAAATTGGACCGAAGGAACGACGTGTGAAAGAAGGCACAGTAAGATATCTCGAGAATATCCTTGACATCATCAATAACGGCTGGCGTCGCTGTAGCAGTGAGGGCTAACACCGGTACGGTAGGGTAGTGCCTTTTCAGTAAGCCCAACTTGTGGTAATCCTACTTCACTTCAGAAAGACAAATCCAAACGGCTAATGTACATGGCGAAAATCATGGCCCCATTGACTACAGCAATGGGCTTCGTCAATCACAAAGCGCTGGAGACGTTTGAGTTGATAAGCTTTGTCGAAACGGGAGAGAAGAAGCTTGCTGTTAGAAATCTTTTCCGGTGTGACGAAGAGGAGCAATAATGGCACCGTATTATTGACATCAAGCATTCGAGCGTACACTGCTGAAGCTTCTTGCTTCGTAGTCTCGCCTGTGAGCATGCAAGCAGAATTTTCGCCGTAGATATTGCAAAAGTGCATGACCTATACGAAAAGAATCATCTATGAAATTGAATCAAGAATGTACTTGGTCGTGAATCAATGATACAAGAGGAGAGACGACGACTGTAAAACCATCATCCTATTGTAGCATTGTGAGCTTGGTAAAAGCGCAATGAACGTACTTTCTCCAAGACTGCTGGGAGTTGATAGCAGAGACTTTTACCACCACCACTTCTCATGATTACAAACGTGTCTTTCTTGTTCAGTGTTGAGAGAATGACATCTTCCTGAGTAGGACGAAACTTGTCCAGACCAAACTAAACCACATTAACTATCTTCTTTGCAGTCAATGCCTTACCTGCGACTGCAGAACCTCAACGAGTTGTGACGAAGAGTATCTGCCCTCTGGGTGGACTTCGTCGTCTTCCGAGTCGGACAGAACTATTTCTTGGCGTGCTTGCTGCTTGCGGAGGACTTGCAATTCCCTTTCCACCTCAGATTGCTTGTAAAAGAGGACGTCAATCTCGTGCTGGATTGCTGCGATCTCCGCTTCTTTCGCTGCAATGTCTGCTTGAAGGTCCATGGAAAATCGCGCAATAAGATTGATTCTTCACACTATTTAATCAAACTCACATTATTTGCATTTTTTATGGATGGAGATGCCCAGATTGAAGATAGTGTTGGAGTCAAGTTGAACAATCCAACTTTGGCTGGATGCTCTCCTTCTCCATCAGTGTAATCGAAACTGACAGAGATGAAGACTAGTGTCTCGTGCTTAAGGCTTCGCATCAAAGTTTCTGTGCAATTGGGTTTGATTGGCTCGACATAGACATGGTGTATAATGCTGACAGCTCAATTCTTGCCACGGCTATCTTTATTGAGGCGTCATTAATATTTTCGAACTTGGAAACGGTCAAAGCTGGAACAACAACGAGTCCACGGCATTCGGACGAAGATTTATCCGGTGTCTAAGGAGTCCCGCAAGCCCACTTCATGGCGTATATCGCCACAAGATGATCCTTGTTTGAGTGTATGTGTTGGCAGCTCAAAGCATGATCTCGATTCAAATTGGCTAGACTGGATTTGTCGGTAAGTTGGTACGCTTCAGCAGTCCTCAAAACGTGACCATACCAGATTTGGCCCGCAACTCCCCATGAGACATCTGTCATCCCTCAATGATTTGGCTTGGCAAGACATTGTGAATCCTCTCATGGTCAGGCTTGTTATTCAAGCAAACTATTTGTAGTCAGTCCATCACATATACATCACTGAAAGTGGATTGAAAAATGCTCCTGAGCATAGAATTATTCCCAGCATCGATGCGTCGCTATTTCCTGCATTTGGAATGTTCACAGAGTTCGTTGTTGTCATGCTACCATGAGTCCAGTCTTGGCAAATGACTTAGGGAATGGAGCCTCAAAGCATATAATCACCTCTCTGAACAAGCTGATGAAACAGATTGACAAGATTCCAATGTCGGGCTGTATTGAGGGAACTTTAATTCCGTGGCGAAGCTATTTTCAAACAGAACTTTGACAAGACAAACTGTCATTTGCAATGGGCATGATGAATTGTGTTGTTCAAGACAATATCCAGCACTTTAAACGACAGCATGGTGGGGAAAATGGACACGTCCCAAGGAAACTACATCCATCGTTCTGTGTCATGTTGCTTGAGATGTCCCGTCCTTCCAAGAAGTAGTAATTCGATTCATTCCTCTCCACTATGGCACAAGGTCAGCTCCTGTAATGACAATGCTCAACTTTGGCATATGGATATCTCGCTTGAGTTGACGTCGTTGCCGATTACGTCTTGCTGCATACAGAACATCCGCGTCAGAAGTGCAGAATGCTTCGCTGTCTCAATGATCGTTGCAGCGTGAAGGAACACTTGATAATCGAGCGTGGTTAATCCGTACTAACAGCTCTATCAATTTCCTCAAACACCATGTCAGCCAAAAGGTAAAAAGCTAGTCGTCTATATTCTTCTGAAGGACCTCTGGAAAAGTGTGCTGGTAGTGATGTCACAAATGAAAATCGCGAATCTGTCCTGTTTGGAGCTTCCTCATAAAAATTGACAAACGACTCGTAACAAAGTCCAAGAGATGAAAGACTGTGCTGTATTTGAACACCCTTGGACCAGTAATTTAAAGGCAATTGAAGACCAACACACTGTCAAATCCTCAAATCTTTCGAAAAAGTGCGGTGGACTTCAAGTACGACAGAGAACACAACTCTACAATTTTGCTTAGCTACTCATCGTGACACAGGCGTATCAAACAAAATGAAAAGAATTGTTTGAGGTCCTGCCCGGGCAATTTGGAATTTCCTGCAATGAACCTTTCAAAACCCGACGAAACCAAGCGCAGGTTGGTCGAAGGCGCCATCAGACTCGTTGAAGATATCTCATCTGACATTCAGGATTGTAAAGTGATAGAAAAACGACAAAGTGAAATATTGAAATAAATGCAGTCGACAAAGAATTTCAGAGAAGAATACTGCGTTCTGACTGTCAAATATGGACTGCGGACGAATCAAAATATGGAATTTCAGCGAGGGGCTATCTCGAAAAGTTGATGCAATCAGAGTAAAATGACTGCGCAAAAGACAGGTTGAAACAATTGACTAGCTCTTCAAAAAGTTGCCATGATGGTTTGACGTTGTTCGAACAAATACAGTCAAAATAGGATGTGGCGAGTCAATGAGAGACGACGTGCCGTGAACTAGCTTTTACCTCGAGCCTCAACAAAAAATGCACGAATTTTTGTTCAAGTGTGGTGCTATTACCTGCCCTCCTTGTTGATTGAAAATCTTCATAAAACAAAGCTCTTTGAGGTAGTGGTTCGAGTCGTTACGGCTCGCATTCTTCCACGGATATCAATGTGGAGATGGAAAACTGTCAATCAAGAACGTCGGTACAGTTATGAATCAAAGATTCAAGAATAGAATGGAGGGACTCGTTTTTGCATTCAAATTGGTCCTGACATACACTGTACTCACCACTGCATCCATGCTGACTGCGAATACATGCACACTTGAGTTGGATTCGATATTTGATGGAGAAGAGACGAAATTTTGCTCATGGCGCATTCAATTGCTATTTCCTTCAAGCAATCGTTCGAGCGCAATTACAACCAATACGTTACCTAGCCTTGTGGTAAAGCGATCAGTTTTGTCTGCTAATGATAAATGCTCTTGAGTTTTGTGGATCAGTGATGCAAGGTTGAAGAACTATTGAGCTGACTACGTGGGGCGAGGTAGGGATTCATTAGCTTAAGTTGGTTCACTTTGGAGGGTTCATGCTTTTCCAATGCTGGTCACAGTAATTTGCATTCCGTTTAAATGCTGGTCGCTGACACTCTTCCACGATGCAGCGCTTGCCTATCATTGAGATCATTCAAGCAGTTTCGTGTTCTCCACTTACCGCCTCCGTGTGCCCAGCAACGTCCACCTTGAAGGGCCGTTCGCTCGCAGCCTGGAGCACCGCAAGGTTTGCCGCCGCCGTGGCTCCAACAGAGTCCTCGAGATTTCGTCAAGTTTGTGCAGCCTTCGTGCTTACACATTTGAGACCCTCCTGCGCATCTGTTAAGTCACGTCAAGGCGGGAAGTGAACCATGTTTCCAGCATAGTCCGTCTCGCTTGGAGCTCGTAGCGCAACCCTCAACGATACATCGACCGCCGCCCTATTCTGATGGTCAGTGAGGGTCTTCGGCAGGTACAGTACCCCGTGTCGAATGCAGCGTCCTTTGCTGACCAAGACGTTGTTGCATCCTTCGAAATTACATCGGCGCCTCGACGACGTATCAGCTCTTTCGATCGATGACGCCGGAGCTGTGTCTTGCTCACTGTCTTGAGCAATGGTCAGTCCTTGTCGAAATTCGTTGTGAAAAACATTTGCAAGGAGACTGACGACCTCTTCGTCTTCAAAGAGATCATTCATAGTTCGTCCTCTCGGAGGATTCCACGAATGGTTTGCGTTGGTTAAAGATTTGCATCGAACTTACAGTCACTCGTGAGTGATGCAGTAGTACCCGTTTGGGACTTTCCAATAATTTTCTTGCCTAACAAAGTAGGACAAGGCCAACGTTGGTGGTGGACTAAAATATAGCCCGACCAATGAAAGGGAAAGCATCTTGAGCACATAGAGCGATCAAGTATGTTAGGGTAGACTGAGGCTATGGACAACATGGTGAATAACAACAACTCAACTACGACATCAAAATAGCACATGGAGGATTAAATTGTCCATCGTTTGGTAAACTCAATCGTTTGGTAAACTCAATCTCGCTGCTCATGGAAGTCTGGTCGTTGCATCTCGCCTCTCGGTTGTAAAGAAGTGTGAAAGGTCAACAAGTGCTGCATTTGTATCAATTCATCGGAATCAATAGTTGTTCAGAGGCATGGCTTAAGTTGATTTTTGATCGTCTCCTTCCTGCACCTGATCACTGCACAACGTCATGACTATGCCACCGAGAGAGTGCACTACTAGTATTTCGACGCGACGGAGAAATGTTGTCTGCTTGTGAGAAGTCACTTCTTCATCACGTTGGGCAGATGGCATTTTGTTCTGATCTATCAAGTTGTTCGACTTGTTGGAGTTGACTCCAAAGGTGAACCAACGAGAAACTGCTCTTTGCTGCTGTTGTCGCGGCTGATTACAGGCTCGAAGAGTAGATTGAGGTAAGAAGTCGACATTCTACTATGGAGGCTCTTGTGACGTCGTTTCTTATCCTCAAAATGCACAAACACAACATGAGTCGCCGCTTGCAGTCTATTTGTAGGCTGCAATCTCGACTTGCTTTGATTCGAAGCGCAACAGGATTGACATCTTGAACTCTTTGTTGATCGAAACAAAATCACCATCTCCCCATGACCATTTTATCACGAATGGGTTGTAGATTTTCATCTCAATCTCTTTTAAAGGTAAAGTTTACATTTGGCTTATCACACGCACAGAGGTGGTGCCTTAACTCCCAAAGCAACCCGTTTCCGAGAGCAAAGAGCCCTCACGTACCACATTCTTATCAGTACCCCGCAAAATATTTTGGGAGTGTTCTCCAGATTTTCTGCTAGATTCGTTTGGGGTGGGGAACATTTGGAATGGGAAGATAGGTGGCCAGCGATGATGGAGCCTGGAAAAATCATGCCAATAACGCCGCAAATACAGTGGTGGAAGTAATGATATGCCACCCTGCAAATCCAGCTATATTGATGTTTTGATTGGTTATTAAAACGAGAAATTTGCACCAATCAAAGCAACTAGTTTGTACTGGCTTCAGCTGACATTCCCGCGCACTCGGGTGGACAGATAGGCGCGAAAATGGCGGGAATAGATTTTTAAGCGGGAAATAATCATATGCCACTTTTGCTCATTTGCTGTTTTGACTCGTTCAACTCAAGACTCACGCACCACAACTGGTATGCTGATGACCCAAATCCTTGCCCTCATGTGAGCAATCAATCTAGGTCTCAGTTCATGCCCAAAGGCGACACTTTGACGGACGACGAGAAGATCGAAATTCTCGTCCTCCGCCGTGAAGGCAAAACAATCTCGTACATAGCCAACGAGATCAAACGATCTCGTGGTTGTGTGCGAGGCTTCCTACGTGATCCTGGGTCGTATGGAACGGCCCGATCAACAGGCCGCCGCCCAACTGTCGACGACGCCCTCCACCGCCGAATGATTCGAGCAGCGTGTACTGGAAAGTACACTGCTGCAGAACTAATCAAGCGCCATTCTCTTCCAGTTGGACCTCGTCAGTCTGTCAGCTCCTCAACAAGAGCTGCAGACTCAAGTTCAAGAAGCGACTTGCTGCGCCGATGATGACTCCAGCCCACAAAAAAGCCCGTGTGCTTTGGGCGTCTGAGGCGCGGGACTGGGCTGACCAGTTCAATGAGATCATCTGGTCCGACGAGAAGAAATGGAACCTCGACGGACCGGATGGTTTCAATTATTACTGGGCAGACCTGTCTCGCCGCCGTGAGCACTTCTCGAAGCGCCAGAATGGTGGTGGGGGTGTCATGGTTTGGGGAGCATTTAGCTCCAAAGGCAAGTCTGATCTTGTCTTCCTTGAAGGCAAGCAAGATTCGGAAGCGTATATCGATACGCTTTCCAATTTTTTGCTGCCGTTTGCTCATTTCCATCACGGGAATGACTTTCGTTTCCAACAAGACAACGCCTCGATTCACACGGCGAAGTCAGTTTCGGAATGGTTTGCGGAGCCCCATGTCTCGATTGAAACCATCAAGTGGCCAGCTAAGTCTCCGGACTTAAATCCGATCGAGAACTTATGGGGGATTATGTCCCGAAGAGTTTACGACAACGGAAAACGACAATTTTCGAACAAGGCGGATCTGAAGGCTTGCATCCGTCGAGTTTGGGATGAGATCGACTTGTCTTTGTTGAAGAAACTCGTTGATAGCATGACTAGGCGATGCGAAATGGTTGTAGCTAGTCGTGGTTCAAAGATTAAGTACTAATCAACATTTTCGTTGTGACTGGCATATCATTTTTTCTTTGGCCTTTATACATTCGTGCGTGTTGCTCGGTGAAAACTGAAGTTGTTGGTGCCGCAAGTACTTTCCTCGCTTGTGTATGATCAATTCACCACTGTGTATCATTCATTTAGTTATTGAGTTGATTTATCGATAGCTGCGAGTGATAAACCACACTGGCATACCATTACTTCCACCACTGTAGGTCACAGTAGATTGGTTTGCTGTGATTTTCGGGCAATCAAAAGCATGCCCTCGTAACACTAGAATCATCGTGTGATTTGAAAAAAAGCATTGAACTTCGACAGCTCTGGATGCTCTGTGTGCATTTTTTGCTCAATTCCACCACGACAATAGGCGATATCAGTCCGCCTCTCACCCGAACTTCGACGAATTGGACCGCAGATGGGATCCTATTTTTCTTTGTTTACTACGGAGCCCCAAGTCACGTAACCAACAACTGTGTGATTCCTGGACGCCTGTGCTGGATTCAGCCATCTGATCACCAAGCAGAGAAGTGACATCTCCCCGGAATAAAGTGAGCGCTGAAACTGCGCACTGTTTCGCTGCTGGGATTGCACAAAGACATTTCAGAGGCTACGACGAGATGCTCCTATCTCTCAATCGTCAAGACCAAACTAGATTCTCGAATTCAATTTAGCACATATCCCTACCGTCGAACGAGTCTACCATTTCTTTCACTCACGCCGATCTCATTTTGGTCGTTGTTTCAGTGGCAAAGAATTCAGTGGGGCGTTGGACAATTTATTCCTATTTTGACGACAAAGTTGAGTTGACAGGTCAAAAAGCCTCAATGTCCATAATATATAATATAAGAAAATGCTTGTGAAAAGTTTAAATAGTGTATGCGTCAATTAATTGAAACATTTTCGAAACATATCAAAATTCCAGTTTTGAACCAAAACGACAATATCTTGCTGCAATATATTATCTCTCTCAAAATTTATATGAAAACCTCTGAAGTTTTGTTTCTTCCTGACAGTCTAGACTGTATCAAATTTCCAGTTTTGGACCCAAACGACATTTTGAGATTAGGATATCTGAAATATGTGGATATCAATTCCGACCAATCAGCAACGGAATTTCGGTCGGAACCGGTCGGAGTTTTGATGATATTCATCCATATCCTCAATACCAAAACATTTTTTTTTATCGTTCCATGTGCTCAAAACGCATTCCGTGTGATTGGTTGGCGAAAGCTTGTGCAGGCCAAAATTGGACAAAGATTGTAAACACGGGCAGCATCAGGAACAGAGGATCCATGGCTATTACTAGTACTAGTATGCTGGGAAAAGCAAGATTTTCGGGGGAAGAGGAGCTCGCTCGTCCCACTTCGGGAGTTTCGAAAACTTTTGAAAGTCCCAGCTGGATGCTGCAGCATTCTCAAATGACCACTATTCCACGAAAACCTTCCAACAACCTTTGTGAAATCTCCGAGAGGATGAACCATGAATGCTCTCTGTGAAGACTACGAAGTTGTAAGCCTCCTCACAACTGTTTTCACAGCGAATTTCGCCAAGGACTCGCCACTGCTCGCAACAATGAGCAAAACACTGCTCCGGCGTCATCGATCGAAAGAGCTGATACGTTGTCGAGGCGCCAATGTAATTCCGACGTGGGGTACTGTGTCGGCTAAATATCCTCACTGATGAGCATAGGGTGGCGATCGATGTCTTGCGCCACGAGCTCGAAGCGGTGCTGGAAACACGGTTCACTTCCCGCCTTGACATGAGCGCAGAAGAGTATCAGATGTGTAAACATGAAGGCTGCACAAACTTGACGAAAGTGAACCAACCTAAACTAATACTTATATGTATTCGGGCAAAATCGCTGAATAAATGAAAATAACAAGCATTCTACCAGACTCTACCACCACTTTACCAAGACTCTACCCTCCGTATAAGTCGTCCGGAAGAGCTTGTACCGAATCAACGGAAGCAATCTTCGGTTGATTGTTGTTGGCATCTCAATATCAACCGCATGCAGTCGTCGGTTGAATGTGAAAGTTGTTCTGTTTCAACGACAAGGCTGCTGGTCGAATGCCAGCGTTGCTGTCTTTCAACGACAAGGCAGCTCAATAGCATATAATTCACTTTAAAATATGCCCAACTTTGTCGATATGTACACGATTGAGCAAGAGGTTCAAGCTTTGGCTGATGCTCATGTGGCTCTACTCTTGCAACGACTCCAGCTACAACCATCCACAGTTATTCGGACCCACACTGGTGATCGCTGCTTGAAAACAAACTCAAAAGCAGCATACAAAAAGCACATTCGTGGACTGAAGTTTTTTGCTCTCTTATTGGTGATTACGAAAGTCTATTACCTCTGCTTGACAACCCTCCGGAACCATTTTGCCCGTCTATGTCACCCACATCCATTGCAAACTTTATTGCGTTCAAAAGAAACAAGGCAGGCACACCATTCATACTCATTGGTGAACACATACAATGCCTTGATGTACTTCAAAGACCAGTTGTATGCCAGGGTGGCTGGACGACCCTCGAAATGTCGATCAAATGTTATCTGCAGTGACTGTACTTCACACTGCACGCGGACAACGTGGCAACTTTCGTGAAAAATGCGACAATTGTACTGCTCTCCTCGATTCTGCAACATCATATGGTTGTCGACTTCACAGAGGTACTCCTTTAGATTGGCGAACTGGAAATCCTAAGCTTAGTTCAATCGTCGAGAACACAGCCAAAGGGAGTATGCAAATGGGTTCTGGCTACGTTGCTACTGGTGATTCACCTTTGTCTCCTTGGGAATTGCTTGATATTCGTTCGTATTTGCTGGCATCAAACAGTATATCTGATTTACAGCTGTTTACTATGGTGCTACTGTGCTGCAAACTCTTTCTGCGTGGAGATGAAGTGGTGTCTATCCGCTTTGATGATTTTGTTCCTGACTTGGCTATTGTTTCGGATACTGGTGTTATTGAAGCTTTAGCAGTTAAGATTCAAGGCGAATGTGATGCTCGTCCAGTCACTCTTATGATCTGGAACGATGATGAAATTTGTGCACTGTGTCCAATTCGCCATTTGTTGCTACACGTATGTTTTTGCTGCTCAAAAAATGACGAATACCTCTTTTCCGGTGATTGTGACGGTCACTATTCTACTGGTGCCTTTCAAGACCGATTTAAATCAGTGTGTGGGAAAATACTCAATCGTGATGGTCCATTTGGCACGCATTCCTGTCGAAAGACAGCTTATCTACTTGCTGTGTGGGGAGGTGGAGAAGAGGGTGATATGATGACCAGCGCCAGACATAAATCACTGTCTCAGGCAGTAAAGTACAAACGCGACGCATCGTTCACTCTGAATGTCGCAAAAAGCAACAATCGCAATATTAGCCAAGTTGTCCCGTCCTGGAAGCCAATTGTATGTATGGATTTGCAAATGGGGCGAGCAATCAATACAAAGAGCTCCTGTGGATTCAAACCTTTGCATGATCTTGCTTTTGACTTCATCTATGGTACATGCAACTGTTCAATTGGTATGAGCGTGGTACAGTCTCTCCAGATGGTTATGGAATTTCGCAAGCCTAGTACTACTCTCGAGACTATACGTGAATTTTGTTCAGCTCATATGCCTCCTGATCACAAGGCACAACTCTTTCGAATGCTCGACATGTTTGCTATAGAGGTTCGTTCGAGTGTTGCCCCAGTTGTAGACTCAATTGTGAGTGGAAATGATGCTAACAGTGAAATTGTGGCAATCGAGAATCAAATTCAAACCGAAATTGAGCAATCCACTACGAAGCGTAAACGTGGTGGTTCGTTTGACTTCCCTGGTCGTTTAAGCTTAAAAACGACATCTGATCCTTCCGAAAAGCTCGCAAAGATCATGGAATTCTATCATAGTTTACCATCTGATCGCAACACAATGACCGAAGCTGCTCGAGTTTTTGCTACAACCACTGTGATTCCAGTGGCGTTGTGTCTTCGAAATCACTGGAAGGACGATCCAACGGCATTTCTTGACAAGTGGAGGCCATTTAGCCATGCCAACTTTTCCAAGAAGTGTTGCTCCGGTAAGGATAGCACATGCTCACAGAGGAAATAGTCAACTGAACTCATGTGTTGAAAGTACCGATAGTTACTGTATATTCAACATCTGGATTATTCCGGATATAAAGTCTACCAAGTCTACCAAGCAATACTTATATATACATTACACAAACTCAAATATTAAGTACGTGAAACGAACTTTAAAAATCGAAAAAAATGGCGGTTGAATACAAACAAACAGTCATTTCTAATCGAGCGGATCAAAGCCCATTAAAGTCATTATTCTTTACTTTCCATCCACAAAACATTAAATATGCTGGACTTCATATACCGGACGTAAGTGCGGACGGCACACGCGGATATTTTATGTCGAAAGATGAAAATTTGCATTCTATGACGTCAAAACGGTGCCGTATGCATGTTGTCCTCACTTACGAGATTCGGACTTGACTGAACACAGTAGTCACCGCTCCGCACGAATGCAAGCATCAAGCGGCAAGGGACGCGGCACTAAAATATCAACTGCCTCATCTTCATTGCCTCTTCCTAACCGCCTCTTCTTGCACCATGACTGTAAATCAACTGCCACATTGTTCGTCGACATTCCCATATCATCATGAAGCGCGCATCGACCGCGAAGCAAGGAAAACAAAAGCGGCAACGAGCAAATCAGATGTAAGTCCTTACGAGATGTCATTGATGCATGTCATTGTAGCAAGCAAGAAGAAGAAACGAAAGCATCCGATTTCTTCGCCGAAATTCATGCAATGAGAGAGCAATTAGGTGTTCGACCGTCAAGCGCGATGGGATCCAACGCTGTCTTGACTCAAGAGCAAACGGTTGTTCAAAATCTTAGAGAGCAATGTGGCCTGCAACAACGAGAGGTGGAATCATTGAGATACACGATATCGATGTGGTATAAGTCACAACAACTCTTCAGGACTCCCACGATCGATCGTACAGACGAAGAAACAAACACAATTCCAGTTCCTACATTGGCTGTACCAGACGAAGCCAACACGCCATACAATGAAATTCTACCTCCACTTTCCTTGGACTCTCGATGTGAATACTGTGGCGCATTACTTTGGGCGGCGGAGAGGCACAAGAAGAAGACACCGTGTTGCATAAGCGGTAAAATTGCAGGCATTCAAGAGCCCGAATGGCTCCGTATATATCAAGAGCAAGTGCGTCGAGGACAATATGCTTTGGATGCTTGCGACGAGCAAGTATTTCAAGCCGACATGAAATGGTACAAGACTCTTTTCCGAGACGAATCGTTTGCAGATATATCTCGCAAGTACGAACTCTCTGAAACTTTGTGAGCTTCATGTCGTTTAGTACAATGCATTGCTTGCTTACACTTCGATCGGTACGAATGAACTGACACTTCCCCCGGGTCCTCCTGCATACAAAATCCGAGGCCAACTTATCCACAATATTGGTGCATTTGAACCCCCAGGCTCCAAGTCACAGACGTACACCCAAATTTACGTTTTGGACTCCGACAAACAACACGACGTGTGATCAAATATGGCGGATTCGTTCTACTTTGATGATGGTCAGAAGGCAAAAGTCAGACAAATTCAAAGCGTGATGACAAGACACAATGGATTTGCGAAAACGTAAGTTTTGTAAGTATACATGAGATACATTGATATGTTTAGTTTCAAATCCTTAACGGATGTTGTTGAAAGTCTTCGTAGTCAACATGACCGAGACGAACCATTTGAAAATTACGATGTGCGAGTGGCAATTCGTCCACGGTCTGGGAGAAACAGTCGAACACACAATGCACCTGACGTGGCAGAAGTCGCAATTTGTATGGATTACGATTTGAATTCAGTTGGCAGAGATGTTGTTGTCATGCCACGCCGAGGAAAGATTGAACAGGTGTCTGAAGTGGCTGTAGTGTATGATCCTTTACAATATCCGTTGCTTTTTCCTCTGGCAGAAAGTGGATGGGATTTTCATATAGTGCAAAATCCTATGGCTACATCAAACAATGCCAATTCCAAGCGACTTACTCTCACGGAATATACAAATTACAAACAATACCAACGTCTCCCATTTTCACCTTTACACGAAGCTGGCAAACTTGGTTTACAGTATTGGACGGATCAATTTTGTCGGCGGGTTACGAATAATCTTCGATGGTATCGCGAAAATCAGACACGTATTCGCGCCGACATGTACAATAACGTTCACGATGCCGCACCGAACGATTTCGATCCAGCTCGAAGTGGCCAGCGAATTATTTTCCCAGCGTCATTTCATGGCAGTGACCGTCACACAAGTTGTAATTATCAAAACTCGATGGCATTGGTCCGCAAATTTGGCAAGCCTGATCTATTCGTGACTATTACGTGCAATCCAAAGTGGAAAGAAATCGAGGATGCTTTGGAATTTATCAAAGAATTTAGTGGACTGGAATCAAAACCTCAAACGCATTACCGCATGGACATTGTCGATCGAGTTTTCAAAATGAAGCTGGACCAATTGAGAGCTGATATCATGAAGAATCACATTTTTGGCGAAGTGAAATATTGTACAGGGTGGTTGAGTTTCAAAAGAGATGATTACCACATGCACATATCTTGATTGGATTGAAGAAAAAGATTGAACATGCGGCGGATGTCGATTGTTTTGTGTCAGCTGAAATACCAAATCAAGCAACACATCCACGGTTATATGAAATCATCCTCAAGAACAACTTGCATCGCTGTGTCTCCCGCTGTTTGAATCATGACGGGAAGTGCAAAAAGCGATTTCCGATGGCATTCGTTGATCAAACGACCACTGACACAAACGGATATCCATTGTATCGTCGTCGAAGCAATGATGAACGAAATAGTCGTGTCGTTCCTTACTGTGGTGAACTGTCCTTAAGATACAACTGCCGCATCAATGTTGAAATCTGCACATCAGTGATATTCATCAAGTACATGTATAAATACATCTTTAAAGGTATACTTTCTGAAGAGGAGATATCATGAACAAATGGATAGGACCTGATCGCGCTGACATTGAAGTTGACGTCAACGATGAAATTACCACGCATGAGTCGATGCGTTATGTTTCGTCGACAGAAGCCATTTGGAGAAATTTTGGCTTTGAGTTACACTGGAGTAGTCATGCTGTCGAAGTATTGCCTGTACATTTGCCCGGAAAACAGGCAGTCCATTGGTGTGAAAATGATCCCCGGAAGCTATTCGAGTACGAGGTGCATCAACCAAATTGACACAATTTTTCAAACTTTGTCGTGAGTTTCAACATGATCCTGTTGTTGCTAAAATCAAGTACTCTGATGTTGTTGACTACTTTGTGTGGAATAAATCAAAACGGGATTGGACTCAACGGAAACATCAAACCAAAACTATCTGACGGATTCACACAGTCAGTCCAAAGGACTTTGAACGACATGCTCTTCGAATTTTATTGCACCATAAAGAACGTCCCAAGTCGTTCGAAGATTTACGAACTGTTGATGGCATTTTATTTCCAACATTCAAAGAAGCTTGCATCAAACTTGGACCTTTGGTCTCTGATGCTGAATGGGATCGATGTTTATCGGAGGCGGCCAACTTTGCCATGCCTGGAAGTTTTCGAAATCTGTTTTGTGTCATTCTGCGAAATTGTAACCCAACAGACGTCGGTAAGTTATGGCGAGACTATTATGAGCATCTCTCCCATGATCACCATTATCGACTTTCAAACGATCCTGCTTATCAAAATGATGAAGAAAGTATGAATACCCAAGCTCTTGGATTTACGTTACTTGATGTTGATCGATGTCTTTTGTCAATGGGATCGTCCTTGACTGAATACGTGACTGCCGGTATGTTGCCGTCTATTCCTCCGACATTCAATGGTCCGCAAACATTAAGTGACAACCCTCTCCTCGCAGAAGAACTTAAATATGCCCACTTCCACAAATCAGAGTTGCAAAAGATCATGGAACAACTACAAACGGCACAAAGACTTCTATGACAAAGTTAATGCAGCAATTGAAGATCCGACGAAAAACAACATGTTCTTTTTGGAAGGCGAAGGTGGATCGGATAAAACATTCATCTGCCAAATTCTTCTCGCGCATCATCGACTTGAGGGAAACGTTGCAATTGCTGTCGCGTCATCCGGTTTAGCAGCTTTACTTATGATGGGTGGTCGCACGGCTCATAATCGCTTTAAAATCCCCATTACACCGCCAACTGAGACAATGTCTTGCACATATAATGTCAAAAGTGATATGGCAGAAATGTTGTCCAAAGCTAAGCTGATCATTTGGGACGAAGTGTCTATGGTAAATCGATACATTGTCGAAGCCGTCGATCGAATGCTTCGCGATATCACTTCATGCGATAAACCATTTGGTGGTAAAGTCACTATTTTCTCCGGTGATTTCAGACAACTGCTTCCCGTGATGCCGGGAGAAGATGAAGGTGCAGCAGTTCGAGCCATTTTACCGCGCAGTTATTTGTGGTCAAGTATTCGTGCCAACCATTTTCGATTGACCACAAGTATGAGATTACTGCTGCAAGACTTGAACGAATCTGACAAACGAGAAATGGAAGAATTTGCAAGGTTTTTGATTTCTCTTGGTGAAGGTACAGCGCAGTCAATTGATGGAAAAGTTCGACTTCCTGATGGGATTGCAACAGAATATGTGGATGAATCAAGCGTTACAAATTTAGTCAGAGCAATTTATGGTGATATAGCAAATTCGACAGCATATCAATCTTGGCTGTTGCAAAAGAAAATGAAGTACTTTGCAGAAAGGGCACTGCTAGCACCAAAACACGACGTCGTGACAAAATTGAATCGAATGGTGCTAGACATGTTATCATCCAACCAACGAGAATACGTCTCGCTGATTGTGTCGCCGATGTTTCAAATGATGCAGAACAACATGAAGCTGCAGTCAATTTTCCAGTCGAGTTCTTGAACACCTTGGAAATAAACAACTTTCCACAGCACGTCCTTCGATTAAAAGTTGGTGCTGTCATCATGCTGTTAAGAAATCTTTGTCCAGCAAGTGGTCTTTGTAATGGAACTCGACTTATCATCACTGAACTGCATCACAATGTTATCCAAGCAAGGATCTTATCGGGAATTCATTCAGAGAAGGATGTTTTGATCCCCAGGATTGATCTATATAGTGACTCAAATGATGGCTGGCCATTTGCATTGAAACGACGACAATTTCCTGTTCGACTGGCGTTTGCTATGACAATCCATAAGTGTCAAGGCCAAACGCTCAAGTATGTTTCGCTGTACCTTCATGATCCAATTTTTTCGCATGGTCAACTCTATGTTGCATTTTCCAGAGTTACATCCAAGAAAAACATCCGTGTTTTGCTCCATCATGGACGTATTGATGGCCAAGACGGTTTATGGACCCCAAATGTTGTTCTATTTCGTCATGATTTTTCATGATAGTTTTTACTGTAGACTTTGAACTTTTTAGTTCGGCACCCAAATGAAGTCTCAATAATTCATGATTGTAATTTCAAGTGTTTAACAAATTTCAATTGTACCAGACAGGCAGGAAAAAGGCTGAGTCTCAAAAGTTGACGAATACTCTGTTTACATTGGTACAAAATATTACAAAACAACCAATAACCATGTAGGACTTAAACTGGAGCATTGAAACCAATGCATCACAACCTTAGAGCCTTCAAAACTCACAACCGCTAAATTCTCCTAGAACTTCAAACAAGATGCGACTGTTATTAACGTTCTTCACCCTCTCACAATTGCTTTCTCTCCAATTTCTTCATGGGGACCAAAAGGCAGGCTTTCTTTTTTCGCTTGTCTGTCTTCAACACATGTGCGACAAAATTGCATCTTGGAAGGGAAATGACATTGTCACCGTGGAAGCGAATTCTCTGCAAAAATATGGAGGCGACTGTTGTCAAGGAACCTTGAGTGCAATTGTGAATCATACAAAAAGAACCAACAAGCAAGTGCCTGCAATTTTTCAACCACAAGCCGCCACGAGTACTCAGGACTACGACACAATGACTCAAGGACCACACAAAGCTGTAGTTGACTCAAACGAGGATTCACAAGAAACTATTATGCCCGACACAGACGGATCCCAAGATCCACCAAAAACAGCTTCTCAAAGCATGCCAACTCGAGCAAGCAATGTCAAAAAACGATCTCTGACAAATGACACGGATCCAAAGCCAACAAAAAGAAGTGCCAAAACATCAAGATCCGCTCAACAAAGCCGACGCTTAACAAGCCATCCATGTATGTTTTAATAAAATCTCTATCTTCATGTTGATGTACTTCACACATCGATATCGGCAAGCCGCACTTCAATTGATTAATCTTTTGGTCGCTTCAAATGCCATTTTACTCCCAGCCTTAGATAATGCAATGGCCGTCTTTATAGTAAGCACGAACAGTAGTTAAAGTTCCTGTATGGTCTATTTTTCCAACTGCCTTTCATGGTACTATAAATTCATGCATACCATCATAACTAACATTCACACTCAAGTGACGTTCCTTCACTTTCGACATAGCTATGTCATTGCGAAAGCTCTTACCCTCGTGCCCATCTATCGAGACGACAGCTAAGTCGAGTCCATCTTCGGCAAATTCAAGACAAGTTATTGAAGTTGTACCGGTTGACTCATCAAGAAAACATTACGTGTGTCCGTTTCAGTCATGCACAAGTAAAACTTTCAGTCTTGAAAGCCTTCGCAAGCACACTCAGTGGCATCACCTTGGATACACGATTCGGAAGCAAAAACTAACGGAGGATGAAAAAAGACATCGAAAAGCCCTTCGAAATAAACAAACGTATGCTTCTGCCTGTGCACGACAAAGAGAATTGCGCCAAAATCAACTCTATATCGAGAATCCTCGATTTCGTCATGCTAGACCAACCAACCCTCTTCGTCCACCATTTGATTTGAACGACGTACTAAATGGACTCGGCATCTTTCAGCATGAAAGGTGCATTTTGTACATCAAGCAGTCCACACTCAAAGATGCTGGAAATGGTGTCTTTACAAGCATGCAATTGATACCCGGTGAATACTTGACAATCTACGATGGTACGTTATTATTCGAACGTGAGCTACCAAAGGACAGCAACGGAGAATACAGAATGCTCATCGACAACAACGAAGGCCTTTTTCTTGAGGGCATCAAGAAACCCACTCCAGGTCTCGGGTTTGGCTCTTTGGTGAATCGAGCAAATACACCTCAAGAAAAGAATTGTGAGTTGCACGTCGACGATTCCCAAGCTGAGTTCGTCGTAACTGCACTACGAGCGCAAGCAGGAAAAAAACGAAGTAAAAACTCCCAACGTCACCTCGACATATCCATCAAGACAATTTGTGTTGTACGAGCTATCAAGCCAATTGCAATGAACTGTGAATTGCTTACTACCTATGGCTCAAGATATCCATTAAAGAGACACAAGTAATTTCTTTCAATGAATACATAACAATCTACGACACAACTTTCTTCTTCAAATATGTCGTCTGTCGCCAAAGGATGGGGTCGCGCTCGAAAATAAGTAAAAGATGCCGTGATCCTTTCCAAATTGCGTTGTGTTTTGACGTTGTCCATGTAGTTGCTTGCCATTCGAAGCAAGCATGGAGATGGACAAAAGGAGAGTCCCCGTCTTGGCGACTGTCTGGCTCTTGAGATGGTTCCAGCGATGGAAGAGACGAAAACGTTGACGGCTGTCCTCAAAAGCGTTCGCGCCCACAGTCGTCTTTCAATCGCACCGTTGGCCAAACGTTCCTTCCTTGCATGCCTAGTGGCATCTACACACGCTAGAAATCTCTGCAGGCTGCGTGTGTGTGGCTACAACTGGATCAACGCACGCCGCGTTCAACCATTACCCTTCCGATAACGTCCATTTCACGCCATTTTCACAACAGAATGGGCCCCACACCTTGCGTCGCGGCTCAAAATGTCTTCTTCTTCAAACATGAGCTGCCAAAGAAAACAAACAGAACATATATTGCTCATCAATAACATCGATGTCATTTTCTTAAAGGCGTCAACAAACCCATTCCAGATCTCAAGATTGGATGAATCAGAATACTGCTCAACAATCGAATTATAATGATTTATACGTCGCCAATGCGAACGATTAATCACTAAATCAAGTAAAAACATCAAGTACTACATCCTAATTTCACCTCGACATAACCAAAACAACAATCTGTGTTGTTCAAACTATCAAGCCCATCAAAATGAAATTCCAATTGCTTACAACTTATAGCCCGAATTATCCCATAAAGAAATACATCATAATGTTTCTATTCGTCCCAACAGGCAGCAAAATGGCTGAATCTCAAAACTTGACGAATAATGTATTTACATTGGTACATAATTTAATGAACAACCATGGAACATCCGAATCACTGCTTATAACTTTTCTGTACACTATAACCTGATTGGTCGATACAAGTTGAAAAATGGCTTAATCTGAAAACATGGCGAAATATTCATCCCGATTGATCACAATTATATCAAAACAACCAATCATTTCATTCGATATTTTTATTTTGTTTTTTCAAAATTGTTATGACTATTTGTGCTGTAGTACGTATGGGTATACTGTCTTCAAGTACAAAAGCGTCGTCATTCCACTTGAAATGGAAAATGTACCCCATAATATTGCTCCATTCAACTCTTTTCTAGCCAATAGTTAAATTCTTAAAACAATCAATGATATCTTTTCAAAAGCTGGAAATGGAAATCTCTTGCTGGGTCTCACGACAGTCGCCCACTTCAGTCAATGTGAACGATTAGTCGCTTCCGATTACAATCAAAACATCAAGCAAAAACGTCGCTGATTGGTCAAGACAAGTTGAAAATTGGCTTAATCTAAAAAATTGACGAAATATTAATTTCAATTGGTTATAAACAAATCAAAATAACCAACCATCATTTCCAGATGTCAATTCCATATTCAAACCGATGTAAATCAACTTTGAATTGGTTTGTCATTTGATTCCTGCCGCCCGAAGGGCGGCAGAACCTTAATTTCTTGTATTGAAAAAGTCGCTTTAAATTTTTGGCGGTTGGATTCAAACGGTCAGTCAAAATTGTATTTTTATTCAGTGGTGCCGCGGAAGTGCGTTTCATGGTTTTCATCGTGGATTTTAATTTTATATCTTGAACATACTATACTGGGCAGTTCATCGGGATGGAACAACTGAAAATAAAATGGCGAAAACTGCAATTTATTTATTCGACGCCGTCAGGGGGCCTTATTGTGAGATGTCGATTCGTTATGTTTTCGCATCTAGATGGACTCGGATGTCATCGCGCCTGTTGGACCTTGAAGTTTGTATCCAGCCCGAACATGTCCAACTGCCTCATCGTTCACAAATATGAAATGCCGCATTGCATGTCGAGCGATCAATCCCGCAATCGGACATCGGCGTATGGATCTCAACGCCGTGATCTAGACATGATGTGAAGGTATCTCGACAGGAAATCGTGTCATCATGCACTGGATAGGGTTTACAGTCTACATTCCATAAGAAGACAGGATCGTTCTCAAACTTGATCGCATGGCGAGAGCGCATCGATCCTCCAGTTGGTGTTTTGGATCAAGGTATATGACCTGCCAATCGATATCATGATATGGATCTAGACATGACAGCAACGTTTCTCGACAGGAAGTGGTTCCGTCACGAAGGAGCTGTCTCCTTGCACGCCGACACATCGACCCTGCAGTCGGGGTTTTGGATCGAGGTATATCGACTACAAATCGATATCATGACAGGAGTCTAGACATAGCAGCAAGGTTTCCCGACAGGAAGTGGTCCCACACGAAGGAACTGTCTCCTTGCACGCCGACACATCGACCCTGCAGTCAGTGTTATGGATCGAGGTATATGGACTACAAATCAATATCATGACATGAATCTAGACTTGGTAGCAAGGTTTCCTAACACATCGACACGCAGTCGTCGACCCTGCAGTCGGGGTTTTGGATCGAGGTATATCGACTACAAATCGATATCATGACAGGAGTCTAGACATAGCAGCAAGGTTTCCCGACAGGAAGTGGTCCCACACGAAGGAACTGTCTCCTTGCACGCCGACACATCGACCCTGCAGTCAGTGTTATGGATCGAGGTATATGGACTACAAATCAATATCATGACATGAATCTAGACTTGGTAGCAAGGTTTCCTAACACATCGACACGCAGTCGTCGACCCTGCAGTCGGTGTTCTGGATCGAGGTATATTGACTACAAATCGATATCATGACATGAATCTAGACATGACAAGATGGTTTCCCGACTGGAAGCAGTTCAGTGACGATGCACGCCGACATATCGACCCTGCGGTGTCCAAAGCGTCAATACATGGCATGTAGACAATCACCGACATCTATTGCAAGACGGTGTCCACACAGACCAGGTACATCGACATGCAAACCTCGATAAAATAACTCCATTGGATTAGACAAGCAGAAAAATGGCGACACAGCGACCTTGCGGTCAGTGTTTTGGATCGAGGTATATCGACTACAAATCAATATCATCACATGAATCTAGATATGGCAGCAAGGTTTCTCGACAGGAAGTGGTTCCGTCACGAAGGAGCTGTCTCCTTGCACGCTGACATATCGACCCTGCAGACGGTGTTTTGGATCGAGGTATATCGACTACAAAGCAATATCATGCCATGAATCTAGACATAGCAAGAAGGTTTCCCGACAGGAAGCTGTTTCACGATGCACGCCGACATAACAGCTCTGCGGTGTTCAAAGCGTTCAGGCATGGCATGTAGGCAATCATCGACATTTATTGGAATATGGTGTCCACACAGAACAGGTACATCGACATCCAAACCTCGATAAAATATCTCCATTGGATTAGACAAGCAGAAAAATGGCTGAATTTGAAAAGGGGTCGATTTCCACAGCGGTCTGTTTCATCCAGTTCAGCATGACTTCAAAGCAAGGTTGGTGAACCTAACATCCTATTGTCCATCGTCGAAGTGATAAACAATATGTTCTTTTTGGAAGGCGGAGGTGGGTCGGGTAAAACTTTCATTTGTCAAATTCTTCTCGCCCATATTCGACTCGAGGGGAATGTAGCCATTGCAGTTGCGTCGTCTGGGTTGGCTGCTTTACTAATGATGGGTGGTCGCACAGCTCACAACCGTTTTAATATCCCAATCACACCACCAAGTGAAACAATGTCATGTACATATTGTGTCAAGAGCGACATGGCTGAAGTATTGTCCAAAGCTAAACTTATTGTTTGGGATGAAGTTTCCATGGTGAGTAGATACATTGTTGAGGCTGTCGACAGAATGCTTCGCGACATCACTAAATGTGATAAACCATTTGGTGGCAAAGTTACCATTTTCTCTGGCGATTTCAGACAGCTCCTTCCAGTGATGCCTGGAGAAGATGAAGGAGCAGCAGTTCGAGCCATTTTGCCACGCAGCTATTTGTGGTCAAGCCTTCGTTCCAACCGATGTCGATTGACCACAAACATGAGATTACTGATGCATGGTTTTACTGAATCGGAAAAGAGAGAGATGGAGGATTTTGCAAGATTTTTGATTTCTTTGGGTGAGGGCACAGCGACAATGATTGATGGGAAAGTGCGACTTCCCGACGGCATTGCAAAGGAATACGTGGACGAGACAAGTGTCAACGATTTAGTGGACACCATCTACGGTGATCTGGCAAATTCTACTGCATACCAGTCTTGGCCGTTGGAAAAGAAAATGGAGTATTTTGCTGAAAGAGCGCTACTTGCTCCAAAACATGATGTCGTGACAAAATTGAATCGGATGGTCTTGGACAAGCTACCCACTGACCTACATGAGTACATCTCTGCATTCTGTTGGTGATGTTTCAAACGACGCCGAAGAGCACCAAGCAGCAGTGAATTTTCCGGTCGAGTTTTTGAACACGTTGGAAATCAACAACTTTCCACGCCATGTTCTCCGTCTTAAAGTTGGTGCTGTGATCATGCTTTTGAGGAATCTTTGTCCAGCCAGTGGACTGTGCAATGGGACACGACTTATTATCACTGAGCTACATCAAAACGTAATCCAAGCAAGAATTTTATCGGGAATCCATGCAGACAAAGATGTTCTTATTCCCCGTATTGATCTCTGCAGTGATCCCAGTAATGGCTGGCCATTTGTACTCAAACGACGACAATTCCCCATGCGACTTGCGTTTGCAATGACAATCCATAAATGTCAAGGCCAAACTGTGAAATACGTCTCATTGTATCTTCAAGATCCAATTTTTTCTCATGGTCAATTGTATGTGGCATTCTCACGGGTAACGTCGAAGAAGAATATCCACGTCTTGCTCCATGACGGACGTATTGAGGGTCAGGATGGGTTATGGACCCCAAATGTAGTCATTCAAGAGGTGTTAAGATCAATGTCATAAAGAATGACTCTATATTATTTCCACTGTCTTTCACACAGAATTACTCCGGAGTATATTGTTAAAGTGAATGAAAATCTATTGGTTCAGACAGGCAGAAAAATGGCTGAATCTCAAAAGGGGTCGATTTCACGACATTATATTATGGTTAACGAGACGAAATAATAACACTATTTTCTGAAATTGTAATTATAACTTCATTTTGGATTGAAAGGACTACTCGAATGCATCACACAAGATTTTGGGCTCAAGACGTTGGCTCTCTATACAGAACAGCTCGATTGGCGACATCAAAGCAATAAGGCACTGTAAACAAGCATGACATATGCTTAACGTCAAAGTTAGACTATACTCAGTTCAATCATAGTCATCTCAAAATTATATGTCTATGTCGTGCGATACTTGAAAATGGAAAATAGACTACTCGGCTCCGGCAATCTCCAAGTTGTAATGCTGTGAAATACGTAGCTTTAATGTACATGCAAGGCCAAAATAACGACGTTTTTCAACTGCTTTTGATTACATATTTATCCATGCATTGTGTAACCCCGAGCATTTCCATCCAGTAGCTTCCAAAAGACCTTAAAACAAGATGTGGCAGTTGATAGCTTTTCTTCACAGTCAACTCACAATTTCTTTCTCTTCATTCCGCCATGGGCAACGAATTAAAACCAAGCTCAAGCAAGAGTTAGCTCACCAAGATACTCTACCCCTCGAATCTATGGACGACATTAAAGATAAAATGCCGACATTGCAATCCAAATCACAGTCCATGAAAATTCGCCTTCGGATTTACAGTATCGAGTCTGCTGTCAAGCGGTCGGGCGACGAATTTGGTAAATGGGTTAATCTCATTGACATTGACGCCGACAATGAAGATTTGGCTATGCTTGAAAAACTAACCTTGCAAACAAAGCAAACGTTTCTCTTTCGTTTGACTGTGTTCAACAATATGTGCGACAAAATTGAATCTTGGAACGTAAAAGACATTGTGACTGTGGAAGCGAGCTCTTTGCAAAAGTACGCAGGTAATTGTTGTCAAGGCACATTGACTGCAATTGTGAATCACACTTCAAATACAAAACTAGCTCCCAAGTCAGAGTCAACCTTTTTTCAAGCAAAAAGTCCTCCAAGTACTGAGTACCAAGATGCCACAAATCAAGAGCCAAATGGAACAACCATGTTTGACCCTAAGGAGGATTCACAAGACAGTACTCCGACGGATCGCAAGACGCACCAAAAATATCACCACAAGTTATGTCAACGCGATCGACCAATATCAAGAAAAGACTCTCAGCAAATGACGCGGATGCAAAGCCAGTAAAACGATTTCTCAAAAATCAAGAATAGCTCCATTGAGTGGACACACAAGACATTGATATTTCTGCAACAGTTGAGCGCAACAGCATAACTAATACATTATTTCCATCTTTACGATGATAAATTCATCGTTCATCGCTGTTGTGAAGAGACATCCAAACTTTCAAGCAGGGTCCGAGGGACGACTCACGCTGCCACCCAAGACACACACAACTGTTTCAACCAGAGCAACCAGAGCTCAATTCTCATTTTTGTACAGCTCGAGACCGAAAGGTTGGATTCAACATGCTTACTGCAAAACACGAGAGTATAAATTCATCGTTTATCTATGTTGTTCAGAGACATCCAAACTTTAAAACATGGTGTTTCAACCAGAGCTCAATTCTCATTTTTGTAGAGCTCACAGTCGACAGGTTGGATTCAACATGCTTATCCAAACATTGTACGCCAACTGAGATATCGTCGTGTCTGAGCCGTACATATTACAATCAAGTCAACATGATTCATACTGTGCTCATCTCGCGAAGCAACTTAGCTGGCGTTCATTGTACCTCCTGTTCTGTTTTCTGTCTCGATGCCTTCACGCCATGATTCATCTGAAGGTAGTCAATAGATCAATCTATTCAAACAATCAAGCCAGTAAGTGTGCTAACAGCTATGAATCACTCAGGATCTCCAGACACATATGACAAAGTTAATCGTGTCAATATGATTCGATCTGAGCTCCCATTGCAAAGCAGCTTAGCTGGCGTTCGTGTACTTCCTGTACTATTTACTGGCTTGGATCACTGTATTACATGTAAACAACAAAATGCTCTGTTTCAGTATCGTGTCTTGGCTGAGTAGTTCGTCTAGGCACTACGAACAATTCAGATCAAGACCAAAGTAGTGTACCATTCATTCATCATAATAGAGTCGAAAGATTAATGTGTGGAAACAATCAAGCCACTCACTTCTGAATCGCTTACCAGCTATGAATCTCGCATGATCTACTGGCACCCACAAAAACATTGCTCCCTGTCGAAACAACTCGTTTTCTGCTCACATGTAAATGCACAAGCAAGGTGGCGTACAAGTTCAGTGTCCATTCTGTAATTGCGAATAGTCTCTGAACTACCTCATCGGCTTTTGTAGCCGGTAAATGAAAGTCTCATCTGCTTAGTATGAATACTCCCAATGATCAAATACTCAAACAGTATACGACAGCATGTAGAATTGTCTTATTTTAATTGGATCAAACAAGCAGAAAAATGGCTGAATCTCGAAACGGGTCGATTTCTCCATTACACTTTTACATTCGTCTACAGCAGCATGAACATCGAAACAGGGAGAGGCAGGAACTTACAGGGAACGACGGAAAATAAGGCCCACAGGCAGTTTCGAGGCAGAGAAAATTGTAGCATATCATTGGTCAGTTGTCTTCGAACTACGATATTAATATCAGCCAATAGTACAACAACTTTATAATAGTTCACAAGTTATTAAAATAAACAGCAATTTTATTATTAAATTAGTATTTCTCCAATCCTAAAGGAATGATCTCTTAGAAGATATAAAATGTGAAGTATTCTGTCAATTCCAGAACAAAATACGAAACGAAGAAAACACAACATGTCATCCATCATACGTGGACTGCGCATGGTCTTCTTGTGCCGCTCGGTTTGCGCTGGGCGTGGTCCGTGGCTTGCGCTTTGTCTTGCCGTTGGTCTACAATTTGTTTCGCCGCCTTGTTGAGCCTGCGCTTTGTCTGGCCGCCGTGTTCAGCTTCCTTTTGTCTTGCCGTTGCCTTGCGCTTTGGCTTGCCGCCGAGTCCAGTTTGCCTTTTGTCTTGCCGTTGACCTGCGCTTTGGCTTGGCGCTATTGATCAAAACCGATAAAATGACCAGTCAAAATATCCATAAAAATATCAATATAAAACATTCACTCTGTAATCTAATGACTAACATTCATATGTAAGGACACAGTCGACAATGGGAACAGGACGTTGAATGGAAGCGTGGTCGTGAGGGATGGGAACGTTGGTAAAGAATCTGAATTCAATTTCTTACAAGTAAGCGCGTCCTTGGAATTGGTCGTGGATCACAAACACTACATCGCAATCTTAAAGATGTCATAACGTTAGTTAGACGTACTTTGTACACTCCTATTGGTCGTCTGGAATGACACAAACTGTGACATCTTATAATCAAATTATAAAATTTTGAAGTCAAGTGTATTTTTATTCCAGGAGGTGTACGCCGATTTTCTGATTCGCTCCATTTTTTTGGGACGGAGGGAGTATCATTTTGTCAAATACTAGTATAAATTTTGCGGTCATGACCAAGAAAGAGATATAAGGTTGATTCTGCAAAAAATAAATATCTAGTGAAAATTCGAGAATTGGCCAAAAATGAAATTTCTTGTGGAATTTGCATTTGCTATCATGAATTTCTTTTTATGAACAGCGACGCACTGCTGTTCTTCCCAGCCATGGCGCTCTTGGCCGAGAACGACGAAGAACACTCCCGTGCGATCCACATCCCAAGCTCACGGTTCAATATTGATGTTCAAAGTGACCAGACGTGCGAGTTTCACTTCAGATTTACGAAGTCCGAGATCAACGAGCTTGTTGTTTTGCTTGAAGTTCCTGATCCATTTTGCACTGTTCATCGCTACAATGCGACCCCTGTCGAAGCCATTTGTATACTTCTCAATAGGCTGACATGGCCGCATTGACTGGGCACATTGACACAGCTCTTTGGCCGTAGCCGTGAAGCATTGTCTGAGATATCCAACGAGATGATGGCCCATGTGTACCATCGGTTTAAGCATCTCTTAGTGTGGGATCATGCACGTCTGACAGGGCACTGGATGGAATCATGCGCTCAAGCTATCCATGCCAAGGGAGCTCCTTTGGACTGTTGCATAGGGTTCATTGATGGGACAGTGAGAGGAATTTGTCGCCCTAACAGTCACTCACTGCTCTTCAATCATGCATTACTGATTAATTGAGTTCAAGAACTACATCCTGTGTTGACAGAATTGATCTCTGCTCCAGTAGTCATTAGTCCAGCTATTCGAAGACCTTTTCTATTTTAAGGAGAGATTTTTATCAGACATCGAGCTGGTTGCTTCAATGCAGTTGGCTGATGTGAATTTAGGCAAAATCAGGTTAACTAACCTACGTGAAAGAGCCAAGATACGACTGACTGAAAATGAACGGTATGACTGTGAGAGTTTTATCTCGCTAGAACATCTCGTGCATAAGCATACCTTGAGTTATCTTCAAAATCACACCGAAGTTGTATTTTGTCTGGTCTCCACGCTCACATCCACACCTGAGAGGAGGAGACTCCGAGTCTCCTCTTACAAAGTGTGAATGAAACATTATCCGGATCCGGTATTTTAACCAATCACGTGCCAGTTATCGTCATCTCAGATGTGGATGTGAACGTGGAGACCAGGCCCTAAGGGCCTGGTCTAAGTGTGATTTTAATTTCTGTTAGGGCCCGTCTGGCAACCGAAAATATTACAATAAATAAGCCCAAAATGGCATTTTGAGGCCAAATTCAATAATTGAGGTAAAAATATGACCTTGATTATCTCAGAGAGTTTTGCACCAAATCCTATATTTTTGGTTGGGATATACTCACTGGAGGCTCCCAAAATGCCATTTTACGAAATAGAGGTTTTACCTCCATTTTGAATATGTCATAAATCGTTGATCCCAATTTACCTGAAAATGGCATTTTAATTTCAAGTAGAAATATCCCAAAAAATCTGTATAATGTGATATTAGAGAGTTTTCAAACGCGTTTTTCAGTTCAGATTCAAGTTATTTCCTCTGTAAAATAATATTTCCTGTATAAAATTGTTCTCAAGATTTAGTTTGCCCATAAAACTGCCCCAAATACACGTTGGTACACACACATGGGTGATCTGAATCTTGTATACATTTTCGAGATACACGTCTGGATGTGACACCAGATTTTAAATTTCAGGTAGGATAATTGCCTTCTGATTAGTTAATGACAAAAGCCCGTTTTCAATCTAAAAACCTTCCGAAATTCACGTTTGGCCCGCATCAAAATTCAGATCGGATCTGAATCTGATTCTAAAACGTTGTGTTTCCGAATAAAGTTTCAAACTTTAAACGTGCATAACGCAGCAAGGCCGTGAGGTCGTCCGTGTCTTGCTTACCAGACTGACATCCGAGTCTCCCCAAAGGTGTCGACGAAGTGGTCATCCGAAAACTCTCTTGTATTTTGGCACTTTGGGTGTGATACACGGTGTGATTTCTGTTGCAAGTCATTTCTACCTGAGATCACACCCATCACACTGTTTACAATTTTTGTTGTGTGCTCTGGCGTCTCGTCAACACGTGTAGGCAACGTCAGGCGGAAACTGACGAGATTGGAAGGATCAAGCAGATCTCGTTCGCTCGTCGGACAAACCCAAGGAAAACTGCAAAAGCACTTCCGATGACGTTCCCAACTCTGCAGCGCTACTTCAAACATGGTGTAGTGGTGAAATATAGGAGTAATGTCAAACCCAAGCTCTCTAAGGCTAACAAGTTGGCGCGGGGCCGCATATTCTTGATGCACTTTACAACCAAAAGGAGACTAACGACACGAAAAGAACAATTTCAATTTAGAGTCGAAGGCAATCTACTCACACACATACAACCATTCAATCTGAATACTGTTTTCTTCGAAATTCTTTGTTTTTTGGACATTTGATATTCAGCGTCAAATCTGAATGTCAAATCAAAAGCGATATATCGCAAAAACCCTCTAGTGCTGAAACAATAAGATCTAGCTTTAGAAAAGCATTGCCAAAAGTTCATTGAATCAATACACTGTGCATTTCGCGTTGCATTGCGACTGCTTGTTCATTGACACATCTTCGAAATGGATGCAGCAAATATTAAATTATAGATTTTTCCCTGTTTCTTAAAAAATCCGAAGACTTTCGATAGGTTGCATGACAAACTGTGTAATTTGTAAACTCTACGAAGTTTCAAAATATATGAAGTCTTACAATCTTGTTCAAAATAGATATATAACTCATTTCTAAATTTCACTATTCAATTTGAAAGAGTCCAATTTATTGCTGTACTTGGAGTCCATGTTGAGCCTGAAATTGACCAATCACCGAAGAATTGCCCATGGTATTATATTACCGGGATCACTGTATTTATTTATTGCAAATTCAATCTAAGAATTCGTGGAATGAATTCAAGATTTTCACCATTGCTTTCGTCTTCGTCGAGCAAGACTCCATGTCTAGCCCGATTCAGGAACGTTGAACAACAATTTCTTGACCCTCCAAGCTTGCCAAGAAGTACTCAAGGTCGATGGAGACAGCAAGTACAAGATATCTCACATGTGCAGGTGTTCTTTGATGGCGTGTGGAATGCTTCCTGAAGTTCCACCATGTGAAACCTGTGTATTCAATCGCTGCTGTAAACTGCTCGATGGAGTTGACATCGAAGAACTCTTCCAACTCCTTGCGGAGGGAGTCAAAAAATGATCTTGAAATGAGTGAGATCTGTACCGCATTGGAAGACATTGGCGTTGGGAATACTATCCACGAACAATTGACAGCGTCGATGATTTCCATCATATATCGCGAGTGACAGTTCTCTTCTAGGCTCTGGATGGCTCGAAAGAAGCCCAAATCCAACATATTCATGTGCTGCAATGAACATAACTTTGGTAATATGTCAGGGCGGTGGGGAGGTGCTTCGTCTCAGGCAAGATAGTTGTTGTTTTTTTGTTTGTTTATGAAAAACCACTTTTCGTCAATATGGATGAATATCATCAAAACTCCGACCAGTTATTCTTTCATTATGATACATTTTGTCCAATCAACTTCGTCATATGTCCAGTACACCAATGAGAATTTGAATGATAACACTATTTGCCCAATAGAACTTATTAGGGTTAGGTAAGTAGGGTGAGTTGGGGCTTCCGACCTACAAAGTCGGAGGTTTTGAAAAAATATGTGTATGTCTTTACAAAATACAAGTCTAATAGATATCAAAGAAATATTTCGACATCGTCCGACGATGGCGTTATCCGGACATACCAGCCTTTTACCGAGTAGTATATCTTCCTACAGATGGAAACTTTTTATCCTTTGCGTCATAATAAACTTGACTTGATGTTGTCCTTAATGAATGGTTCCCCTTCAGCTACCGTTCTGCCCTGTCTTAACAGCTAACGAATATAAAACGTGTATGCATTTAAGTCAGTCGTGGTGCCCAGTAAGAAAAGAAGCATGGGCGACGTCAGTTGCCTTTTTAATTACATATGATATTTCTAAGAGGTACTTCGAAGTATATAGAAGTAGGCCTTCGGTGTTGGCAGTTTAAAGTTCAAAGAGAAGATATAATGGAAATTCCAAATTGATTGAAACTTTGACTGAAAAGTCCAAACTCGGATGAAACGCTCTAGATTTACCACAGCTTGAAAATAGGGAGGATACTCTGTTGTAGAATGATTTAAAATTTAACAAAGAAGTGTAGTTATCCATTACAACAAAAAGCCTTCCTTTGGGTTCACTGTGGAACAATTGTCCTACACAAGAGCTCGTACAGCATTTTCTTCTCAACATTCCACATATTCAACAAAGATATAATCTCCATGAACTACATTGAACTACGTAAATAATTTTGGATCCATCGATTATTCTTGTCAGAGGCGAATACGGCGAGAAGATCAGAAAAAATTGACTATTGATATCACTTCATTCCTATTCTTAGCTAAATAGTAGCATAACCATGATTATTGGCACACGTAGTATTGTTTGTTTCGACCTTACGTCGACTCACTACCGTCGACCCACTACCGGCGCAAGCTGGTTTTCATGGTTCGAGTCTATAAACATTCACTGGTTCAGAATCGTTATACGATGCTTTATAGATTGTGACAAGATTTCTTGTCATATTTTATTGACGCAGATTGCTTGAATTTATTTAAATATCCTATCGAAAATATACTGTCTGTATATATTATAATTATTTGACGCGAGTATATAGACTGCAAGGTATTTTGATTTCTATTGGTCAGGGGGGGTACAGGCATTCTTCTTGCACTGCACACCTCAATGGGTTTTGGACGATGTGCAATCTGGGAATACAAAGCGAGCAAGGAAGACGGCAGTCAACGCTTTCGCCAGGTTCCTCAAAGCGGAAAATGTTATGCTTGATTATGTCAAGCAATGTATTCAAAAAGACGCCACCGAAAAATGTTTTGTATCCGTCATGGACAAATTTGGCATGTTCCTTGCGTTCAGCGAAGGCTCTGCTGGCCAGCCATTGACAAGACATTCATGTATGCAGTACTACAGACAAGTGAAACACTGGCTTTTAGACCAGTTCCCTTTGCTACGACATGTATTGGAAACTCGACTTCTCAAAATGGGTAGAACCTTAGAGAACTTTTGTCTCAAAAGAGAGGAAGGTGGGTTTGTGAAAAAGGCACCTGCGTGCTCCAAGTATGACTTATGTTGTATGGTACGTCATCTGCATCGCTTTTGTGTGATGTGGTACATGTTTGGACGTGCGTCAGATTTATCCTTTGTTCGAAAAGGAAATGTTTCGATTGACGCAGGCAGAGTGTTCTTTGTGCGCCTCATCCGTCTAAAAACGAGCGAGGTGCAAGTCTTGTCTCTGTTTCCCGATTCTGAACCCTTGACGTGCCCTCTGTTTACTATGGCTGTAGCATTGTCAACCCAAATTGCTCCATGTGCCGATCTGCTCGACAACTTGCCACCCGCTGTGTCACGAACGAATGCTGATCTCAACAATGATTCCCCTTTGATTGATTTGTTGGATGCACCTGACATGGATGTTCAACCCAAATTACCCGACACATCCTCTTGCAACTCTAAAATCACGCTCCACTCTACACTACACTCTCATGTAAATCGTTTACTCGATCGCGTTGCGAAGCCAGCTGGTGTTGAAGTCCATTTGTCGTCACATTCGTTTCGACGCGGTGGAGCCCAGTTTGCGAATGGCTCGGAGCATTTGACGGCTCGGTGGATCTTTGATCGCGGCGCGTGGAACGTCAGCACCACAAACAAAGGGTTTGGATATGTCTTCAATACCCTCAAAGAAGATCATAAGGTGGCGAAAGTCCTTAGCGGCCAATCTCCATTTCATCGTGTCCGCTTAGCAGACTTGTCGTCATTTGACACTTCGACAAGACTGAAAATTCAACAAGTGCAAAGGCTTGTCTTTGCGTCCTGCTCTGGGCTCGAGTCAAGAAAATACAACATCGACGGAAATGTGCTGGACATATTGATAGCTTACTTGATCCTACAATTTCCACTGTTTAAAGAATTGAGCCCCAACAGCCCAGCGGTGGTGCGTCTCGAATCGTGCTTGGAACAGGCTGGATGTACCATACCGCAGCTGCTCTCATGGTCAGTTCATTTGGCTGCGGCAATGATCCTTCCTGTTGAAAGCGTTCAATGCGAGCAAGCCAATGAGTCAGATGAGCGCAAGATGATTAGACACCAAGCATCTGTCATTAACCACTTTATTGAGCAAGCCAAGCGCCAGGACGAGCGTTTGGATGCGATGGAAGCAAAGCTTGATGCGCAAAAGTCGACAACTGAGCAAATTGCTGAGTGCCAGGCAAGACCTGTTGTTGCAACAATTCCTGCAAGTGATCCACAGTTTCCCCCCAAATGCCGACGAAAAGCCTCTAATGTTCCTCTCAGAGCAATCTGGTATGAATGGTACACGTCAGAGCCACGATCGTGGGTCAAATGCGTCAACAAGCAGAAACGATCGGATTCAAAGTTGCTTGTTGCGTATTTGAAGTTGTTTCTTGACAGTGGATTTAAGCTCGATGACAAAGCCTCCGCATATCGAGACGACGTTATGACGTTGGGTTTGCTTGTCGACGAGCGGGTGTTGGCGTTTTTGAGTCAACATGGATCGAAGTCGAAAGGAGCAAACGCTGTTCTCAAGATGATGCGATTGCTTCATCGAACAGGAAAGCTCAATGGTAAAATTGTCACGCATCGACGGCTTCTTGCTGCAAGAGCCATCCTTGACCCCTCGCCTGCCTATACTCAAGATGTCCTTGACACTCGTAGTGAGTAAGATAAAGCAAATCAAACAAGTTGTGAGATTATACCTTAATATCCGACTATCAGGTGCTATCGCACATGCCAGAGTGTCTTCTGGTTGTATCTTGCGGCCTCTCATGGTAGTCGACTTGTTTCCACAGCAAGCAAATTCAATGTTCCTTGGTCTCGACTGGAATAGAACCAGTTTCTCAGGGTAATGCGCTCTACGAACGAGCTACACGACCGGCTTTGTGTCTTCTGCGCCATCCACATTGGCCATACTGACGAATACCCAGCGGTTGAAATCAAATCGCACGTCTATCACTTCATCTTGTTCGAATGGCTGCTTGTCGTTGTGCAAGACAGATAGTGTGCAAGGTAGACAGTCGTTTTGAATGATTGAGATTAAATACAGTGTAAATCCAACATACCTTGATCATGACTGGAATCTAACCAGTTTCCCAGGGTGACATACCCTGCGCTCTACCAATGAGCTACACGATCTACTTTGTGTCTTGTGTGTCGTATATATTGCTCATACTGATCTTCATCAAGGGGTTGAAGCCTAGTCGCACATGCTAACGCTTCGTCTTCTTTTCATCCTTGTTCGTCGATTGTGCAAGCCAAACGGTTGTCTGAAATGCTTGAGAGTTCGTAAATCCAACATAATGTGATCGAGACTGGAATCGAACCAGTTTCTCAGGGTAACAATCCCTGTGCTTTGCCAATGAGCTACACGATCAGGTTTGTGTCTTGCGCGCTGAATATATTGGTCATATTGGTGGCACCAAAGGGTTGAAGCCAAGTCGCAGGTGTTAACGCTAAGTCTTGTTCACAATACTGCTTGCTGATTGTGCAAGGTGGTTGGTTATCTTGAATGTATGAGAGTTCGAAAACACACCATGATCTCGACTGGAATCGAACCAGTTTCTCAGGGCAATGAGCCCTGCGCTCTACCAATGAGCTACACGATCGCTCTGTCCTTGATCTTGGTTGATCTTGATTTCATTCACAGTGAGCCGCAACTTTATGTCTTCATCGTTGACAATGATGGGTCCTTCACGTACGACACATGACATTCCGCTTGAGGACTTGCGTGAAAGATCGAGAATGATCTCTTCGGCTTGCAACCTACCATGGGGATATTGATGAGTTTCTCCATATCATGGAGTTGCTGCTCGCCCTAAACATCGTTCGATTTCGTGCCGCCCGGCCTGTCGTCAACTTTAACAATGCATTCGACCGACGCATGGACGATGGGACGGCTCGCGCACGGTTTCGATTCACAATACCTCAATGCAGCTCCTCACCGTGAAATTGGGTATGCCTGCGTGGATTGTAATGACCATGCCAATGCTATAGAGTCCTTGGTTATCATGTGCGCGCGTTTGGTTGAGCCATCAAGGCTATTTCCACTGGCAATTTCATTTGGTCGAGCTGTCTCGTCTGTTTGTCGAATACTGCGTGCGGTGATTGAAACTATCTACAGCAGATTCATTGACCTCATTTACTTCAATGAATCGCTCTTCGAAACCCGAGCGGCTCGCTACGCTACTGCTATCTGTCGTAAGTCTGGCTTATGCGGCTTGAGAACCTGCATTGGCTTTATAGACAGAGCGAATTGCCCTGGTCAGGAAGTGACGAAGAGGACGCTGAGATTGTTTAGATGAGACTTGTGCAGCCAAATATTTATCAAGGATGAATGAGGCAGTACATCAGTCGACCAAGTGCTCGAATTGACGCGTCACCGCATGAAAATCTTCAACGATCCGTCTAAAATGGACATCCGCGACGCCACTGTATGAATTGTCAAGCAATAACCACCCGATGGACTTATTATGAGTATGTACGGCCCTGTAGAAGGCCGGCGACATGACTCGACAATTCTATCTATGACGCGCAGCCTAATGTTGGAGCCTCCCTTCTTCAAGACGATGACGATCGGCGAAGCCCAGGGAGAATTGGAAAATGTTACAGAGTGCTGGATCGAATGATGAACAATTGCGAGCTCAGCAAGTATTGCATCTACGGGGATCCTGCCTACGGTTGATGCCAATGTCTGTCTAGTCCTTTCACCCACGCTCCTCCAGGAACATCTGAAGCCCAATTCAATGTGCAATGAGTTCTGTGAGGGAATCAGTCTAATGGGGCTTTAATTTGGTGAAGAGCAAGTGGGCATTTGTTGAATGGAACAAGAAGATGAAGGTTCTCTCCAATTGGGAAGATGTGGCTTGTTGCTACACTTTTGACGAATTGACATACTTGTCTGCAGCAGCAAGGCAACCACATCTCGATATACTTCGGACTCAAGGCTCCATCTCTCGCCGAATACTTGGAAGCAGATTGATTTTTATTTAAAAAATACCAGTTTTGAGCTAATTAAAATAATCTATAATAAATTTGAAAATTGAATCTCACATACATTATTCATAATAAATTTCTATATATTTTATATAATTATATACTAGTATTATAAAAATATTAATTAAATACAATTTGTATTTAATGGCTAGTGCCTGCATCAAAGCGAACATCATGCACTGATTTCTGCATGCAGCTGCTGCTGAATCGCCGCTTGGTCTTATTCGAATTGCAAGCGTTTTTCCTTCAACCTTGTGAGATTTGCCTCGCGCTCTCTTTTTACAGTAAGTCCAGCGCTGATTGCGTCAAGCAAAAGCTTGACTTGGTGTACCGGACTTTCGAAGCGATGCCGCTTCGCCGTTTGAGGAGCGACGAAGTCTCATCGGGAATGTCTTCGACTTCACGATGCATAGTGCAATTGCAAATGAACAGTTCTTCATCATATATACAGAGAACTATCCGAACTCAACAGCTTTTGATTTCCCGGCCTTCGATATCAAAAGTTCTTGATTTCCAGTCACTTTTGAGATAAAGTTTTGGAGACAAATTATCTGTCAAAGGTTTTTCATCTGTATTGTAATGAGGTTTTACCCGACAGACGTCAGCTTTGGGACTAGTGCCTTACGATTGGATAATATTCATATTATTATTCAATTGAACGCTTTCTCGCATTTCTCAACTGTTTGACAACAGAGACAAGCTTGATTTGGCCAAGTCGACGCTGCCTGCTGCCACCTCCAGCGCCGCAGACCTGTTCAAGGTATGGAATCACAACATGAAACATCTCAACAACTTGAATAGACGATGGATTTTGTGGTATGGATCTCCCAGGCAGTGACACGTATTGACTCTCAAGATGGCACATGGCTCCTTTCCAGTCGGAGAATACCTTTTTCTCCTTTGTCGATGACAAATCAAAGGGTGAGACGGATCTGTAAGGTGGATGCTTCACCGACACGTTGTCTAGCCACCATAAACGCCATGCTGCAGCAATATCCACAGAGGGGAACACAAAATCGTGCGGTAGTTTGCGCAGCTTGCCTCCCCAGCTAAACAAACGCCACGGTGAGGCATCAGACAATGGTTCTAAAGGCTCTACATTCTCCGAAGGGGTCGTGCGAATCTTTGAAAGTGCCTGCGCTAACTCGTCCTGCAACACTTGTCGAGTAATTATTCCTGTTGAGAAATCTCTGGCTTCAATCAAACGGTCAATACGAGCAAGTATTTCGTTTGGAATTCCACTGATGGCTGAATGATTTAGCTCCAAATGACTGAAAATTTGAACAAGAGGGGGGACTCCTGTTGGTAGTAGTTTTGATGAGGTGACAACCAGGCTCTCCAATTTTTCCATCATACATCTGTCGACAAACAATATAGTTGAGAGTAATTGATGTGTATGATGTAGTTCATATTGGAGATAACGTTTGTGGTACACAAGTGAACTTAAACAGAGCCCGAGTACACCAACCATGCTGGATTTCTTCGAGAGTTGAGGAAACACAATTGATAGGCCTTGCATAATAAAAGAATTGTCCAAATCGACAAATGGGGTGGTAAGACGGCAAATTCACTTGAGTTCATGGGCAAACCCGCAACAACTCGTCCCAAGAATTGATCACCAGCGCGCTCATAGTGCATATAGCGTTCCAGAACATGGCCAAGGGTCCACCCACAGCGTAGACAAACGCTGACGATTGAAGGGCCCGCGGTGCTTCCACTACAAGCAAAGTTGCAACACCCTTACGGATTGAGTGCGTTCCTATCCTGTCGCAAACAAAATTCGCTTCTTTGATAAGTCTAGAGAGGCATTTACCAAATCGGTTGCGCTGGTCATTGCCAGGAAAGAGTTTCTCGGTGATAAAGTGTGTGTTACATGCAAAATAGACACCAAGGGCAAGGAAAACACAAGTTTCTGGCTGGAAAGGATTGGAATATACATGTTTTGGGTCGCGCCGCTTCAGACCTTGTTGATCTGTTTTGCTTTTATAATAAGTCACCCCAATGGCGTCTTCCTCGATGCTGAATTGTTCGAACCGCAATGCCTGAGTGGTGTTCGGCCGACACATGAGATTCCAGGTAAGGACCAAGAAAAGATGGCAAAAGACACCATTATTCAAAAGCAACGAATGCTTGCACAAGCCAACGTAAACTGAATATCCCAGAGGGCGTTTTCCCGATTTTTTTTAGAGCGCCAGACGCATTGTTTGATGCATGCTCTCGTCGAATACCTACGATAGTTTTGCTCGAGGATTTTACTAGACTATATATACCTTGAAAGAGCTCTCTCATGTCGATGTCATAATCTTCTGGGAGTGGAATTCGCTTACGTTTGTAGAGATCTTTAATTGCTAATAGGTAATTGGAAATTGTTCCTGCTTTGTTGTCTGTATATTGAATGATTTATTCGATGAATTGAAGGAAATTTGAATAGTTGAAAGTCAATAAGTTTGATGTCTTCATGGTCGTCAAGCATGCCTGGTGACCCGAATGACTGAATCCACTTCTTTACCTGGTTCAAAGCGCTCTTGTAGTTCTTTTTGGTCGCGTCTGATATTCGATTGGCACGCAGATCCTCGATAGTCGTCGTTCGGACCTGCAGCGCTCTTGTGGCTCTTCTGGTCATGAAGGAACTTTCGTTTTTGTGTGAGAGCAGCTCAAATCGTCTAATTTCCTCCAATGAAACGAAACGACAGATCTACCGACTCGTGTCGGGAACTTTGTGGCTGTTTGCACTGAACTTTTCTATCTAGAATTTTGTATACAGTTTAGGACTTGTCGGTGAATTTAGTCGCCACCAGTCGGGTAGCTGCTGTCAGCATCCGGAATCCGTCGGATAAAAGTACGAGAATGAATATCAAATCAAAAGTGGTCACGAAAACCCTCTAGTGATTGCCTCCCAAGCTGCAATCGCCCTTTTCTTTGGCTGTTCGCTAAGTGGTCGTCTCAGCAAGCCACATTCGGCGCAACACACTTTTGAAAGGACCCATCACGCCCAGTATTGAGGTTGCAATACTGATTTGCAATTCTTGGGGAGAGGACAAAGGTATGAACTCAGCTCCTCCTCCACAATAGAGTAACTTTGATCACTCACATGAGCAGCGAAATTGTCAAGAACAAATAGTGTTGGACCTCGCACTTCAGATCTAAATAGTGTACATATAGCTCCGTTTTTGTTTTTGATCCAAATCCCAGACTTTACTTCGACGACATAAACACGTGCACTTCGAATACTATCCGGATATTCAAGGTGGATGGATATTGAACTTTGCCATGTGCCTGACCAGTTTTACATGGAAATGTCCAGGCGGCGTGGAGCAGACGCCGCGCACGCCGCCTGGACATTTCCGTGGTCCGACTCGTATGGACCAATGCAAACTACCTCCTTTAAAATATTTTCATCCATTTATTGGGCCATACAACTTGCGTCTTGTTCGTGACGCCGATCGGTGAAACCACAAGCTTTTGACGACTTGGCTTGTCAAAGTCAGTTGGGAAAATGAAATTCACAACTTTCAAGTCGTGACTTCCCGACTCCATCGAATTTCGAAGTAAATCCACTTTCACGACTTTCTGAAACGCTCTAATGTCTAATTAGTACCTCATGAAATCAGACAAGAAATATTTCTACCCATCAGCGTCCATCCACGCTTTCTTCTGAACAAAATACGCATAGGGTTGAGGAGCTCTTTGTTACTAACTTTAGTCTCTAATTTTTATTACATGTCGTCTACGTGGATTGACATGCTTGAGTGAACACAACCCGAATTGATGGGATTAACATAGCTTGAAGTATTAATCATGACATGGTACGCTTCGTTTTCGAGTTTGAGAGCCAAATTCGCGGTTTCTGCAGTCTCCAACTGCTCCTGCAATAATTGGTTTTGTTTGCGCAGTGAGAGTATTTCTTTTTGCTCAAACTGAGCTGACGCCACTTGTTTATAGATTTCTTCCATGGCCGACTGCAGATGAGAGATCGACACAGTCGTATTGGCTAAATCTGCTTCAAAATTTGCCTTCAGGGTGGACCACGTGAAGCCAAAGGAGTTGGATTGGACTTTGTTCGTAGCTGGCAGGTGACGGACGACCTCAGGTTCATCGGTGCTGCCGGGTGAATGTTCTTAACGTTGCACTCTCCAAAATTACAGAAAATCTGTCCTGAGATTTTCAGAATAATGAAAATAATTTCCATTGGGACGAATAAAAAATATCGTAATCTTTGTATGAAATAAAATATATACGAAGGAAATGTGACTGGCCGAGAACGCACAGAATAATTTATCTGTGGAAATGTGAACCAATTAAATTGGCAAAATCTTAATTTATATGGATCATTTCCCTCTTTACTCTAGGATGGAAGATGAACGACGTGGAATTACGATTGAAGACAAGAGTCTAGGGTGAAGTATACATCAGGGGTAAACCAAATCAAAAAATGATGTCGTCTTACTGGCAGGACCAGCCTGCTTAAACCATGCAACGAGTCGAAAGACGAAACAACAATCAATCTCTCCGTTTTTTCTTACAACAACTTTTTGGAATTCATAGAATGGAGTATTTAAAACAAACCAAAAATCACTTCTGGGACCCTCAGTGGATATCGTAGTTCGTTGAAGAGTTTGTACAAGGACCAAAATGGCCATCGTCCAGATCAATATGGCGAAGATCTCAAATTGATTTTTTCGGGTAGACAAATACGATTATACATCTAGCTAATATCTAAATTTCCAGGTATAAAAAAGTCTATGGCCACAAACATGCATGTTGGTCATAAGGACTACACAGGCACACGACCTCTTACTTTTATGATGTTTGAGTCCCTTGCTGAAACGAGCCTCAAGCTGAATGACAGTGGCTTTTACTCATCTACAGATGTATATCTCGTCATGACTTGGAATTTAATGTGCAGATCACAGTCAACTGAAACGATAAGGTAGATCTCTTACTTTTATGATGTTTGAATCCCTTGCTGAAACGAGCCTCAAGCTGAATGACAGTGGCTTTTACTCATCTACAGATGTATATCTCGTCATGACTTGGAATTTAATGTGCAGATCACAGTCAACTGAAACGATAAGGTAGATCTCTTACTTTTATGATGTTTGAATCCCTTGCTGAAACGAGCCTCAAGCTGAATGACAGTGGCTTTTACTCATCTACAGATGTATATCTCGTCATGACTTGGAATTTAATGTGCAGATCACAGTCAACTGAAACGATAAGGTAGATCTCTTACTTTTATGATGTTTGAATCCCTTGCTGAAACGAGCCTCAAGCTGAATGACAGTGGCTTTTACTCATCTACAGATGTATATCTCGTCATGACTTGGAATTTAATGTGCAGATCACAGTCAACTGAAACGATAAGGTAGATCTTTTTTTAGGAATATACATCGATATGGCTTAGAGCGTGTTCCGCACCCACAATATTTTCTTTTTAAATAGTCAAAAATCATGAAATATTTTATGTCATGATATTGATATAGAGTTATGTTCGTATGTCCCGAATAATTTACCGAATTATTTTTATTAAATTATTCGGTATTAAAAATGAAGCCATTTTCCTCAAGACGAATGAATCAGTAGGCATCCATGCGCACGCTTTCGGTAGAGTCGACTGTTATGTGCAACTAGGCTAAACAGCTCCAGTACATAAGCTACTTCATTCAATGCATGTGTACGTCATAGTTCGTTGCATGTGTGAGCGGTGGACTGCAGTGAACCTACGACCAATGCTCCTCGATCCATGCTTCCCGGCCACAAAAAACAAATATCATGATAAAAATATACATGGTCAGACCTGAATGTTAATATCATGATATTCATGGCCTGTTTTCATGATATTTCGAGTGTCTCCGAACACACGAAAATTACAAAATATCATGATATCGCGAAATATCATGATATTCAGCCAATATCACAATAATTTCATGACATCCGAACACGCTCTTAGATTTGATCACATCTCGAGAGAAGGGGATGCAATAGGAATCTCGTTTTTTAAAGACAAAGTCACAGCAAGAAGGTATAGGACGTCTCGTATGAAGTAATAATTTGATAGGAACAACAAATAAAGATCCTAGACACTGCTATGGAAATCCATAGAAACCAGGTATATGTTTGTTTGTTGCTTTGGGATTGGATCTGTCTTGCAATAGTCAATTTGTACAGAAGCATTGTTTCCAGGTTCAAAACAAAAGGTACAATTTATATAATAACATAATTATATTTATTCCATCTTTGTACGATCGTTTCGGTAGTTCTCTCGCTAGAGTGCTTGGTTTGGAAGGTGCCACGACGGTGAAGAAGATTTTGGCAGTTACTTTATAAGAAAGGGAGTGCTAAACCTTTGCTTGCTCTGGGTCAACAGGTGGACCATCGGTTAATAGTGTGTGTGTTTGTCGTGAATGGTCTATAGGCAACATCATGGAACGATATTTTAGATATGAGGCAGCCGGAGATCAGCTTACTGGTCGCGTCGTGGCTGGGTTGCCTCTACATGGTTCTGAGCTTGCGGTTCTGCCGCCTCACTTTTCCCACCCGAATGACCCTTCAATTTGTCTGGCATCAATGCTTCCTAAATTATGCATAATGGATCATCTTCGTGGTGTTTTAGAATTGAATCTGGCTTTATTGGTACACATAGCAATTTTCTTGTTGAAGCACTGCCTACAAACCATCCTCTCTTTTCTACTTTTATCTTTCGTGAATGTGACATGCTTAGGACCTGTTCGGACCAATTTTTTGTTCAGCGATTATTGAGGCAGACAAAACACGCTCCGATGTCAGCGATTTTTACTTCATAGACGATCGATGCCATTGGCTAATATCAACCAATGAAAAGTAAAATTCGTCATGATTCCCTCCACGAACAGTTTTACATCGACGGTAGACAAAGCTGTGATGGAGGACATGTTGCTGGCCTCATGTGCAGCCGTTTCGCAGACTCCCGGTCGCACAAAAAAGTCAAGGAAGGCCATCAAAAAGACCTCCAAGACAGTGTGGACCACTGAAATGGCGGCGACTCTGCTCGAAAAACGCTTGGACGACTTTGCGGCGAACTTTGAGCTCCACCGAAGCGCTGCACAACTGTCAATCCTGTGGGGCAAGATTGCTCTTGCCATCAATAATCTCCATGGAACAAGTGTCCCGTCCTCAGCCGTCGAAAACAAGTATTCGAGTTTGAAACGTGAATATTCAAAGATAAGGCTCGCCGAGAAGGCAACCGGAAATGACGTTGCAGTGACGTACCCTGTATATTGGGAGCATGTCGTTGCGGCGTTTGCTGATAAAGACGGCTTCGGTCATATTGATTATGCATATGCGGCTGGTCGGACATCCACCAAGCCTGATGACGAAAGTGATTGCGACTCAGACAAAACTGATGACTCGACAAACAAAAGACAAGCACTTGTGGAATCTGAGTTGGCTCGTCAGCGAGCCAAACGATAAAAAAAGTTGGACATTGGTCAAAGCCTTGTAGCCTTGGGGGAAAGCTTGGCAGAAGGCTTGAAGGGAATGCATAAGCCAACTACTGAAGCCAAAGAGCCTGAGAATAAAAAGCTCTTGGTAGCCATCGACAAGTTACAAGTTGCTGTCGAACAGAGCACGTTGATACAAAGTGAGCTTCTTGCTTGTCTACGTCGTAACAACTCCTAGTACTATCAAACAGGCTTAGTACAGTTCATTAAGATAGTGCATTACATTGTCTCTTGTGAGCTTTGCTAAATTACTATCAACGACGTACTTTTCATTCGAATACACTACGTCGCCACCGAGATGCATCCAGTCTCATCGAATTGGCTCATCTGTACACGGCTCGACCTCAATGATCCAGTTGTGAAGAACCAACGTGGCCACAATTACAAGCGCCATCGTCTTTGGTGATTTAAATTCAAGAGGCTTCTTGAAAAGTCGGAACTTGTTTTTCCATAGTCCAAAGGCCTGTTCGACGACAATACGAGTTCGCGAGTGCAACCAATTGTAGTGGGCTTGGGCATCATCCATATTGGTTGTAAATTGAAAGGGCGTCAAAACGTGAGGAAGCAAGGTATATCCTGCATCAGCAAGTATGTAGCCACCTTGAGGTATAATTCGCGACGAGCCAAACATTGAATATCTAAACATCATTCGATCATTCTGCGAACCAGGCCGCAATAAATAGGCCATACATCGCTTCTTATCATCTACCATTGCTATCAAGTTAAATTCTGGAAAACCTTTCCGGCAGTACCAACTCTCGTGCTGCCTGAAGCGCCTCACCATGACTAGACAACCATCGATTGCACCGAAGACGTTTGTAAATCCCGCAATCGACTCAAATCCATTTTATATAACGACCCAAGCTTGGGGAGACGACGGAATAGTGACTGTGTGACCAATATGAGTGTGTTGAAGTAGAAGCATCACTTCCATAACGTGTTCGTAGGCTTTTGTCTTCCCGATTCCAAATATAGTCTCAGCACAATCGAGACCGTCGCAGTGGGTAAGATAGTATATTGTGATTGCTGTTCGGTCAATGATATCAAATTGAGCGGAAGCATGTAGAGGTGGGTGAACTGTGGTCCACGTCATTTGTATTCGAGTTGCGATAGCATTGAATGTGTCTCTCGAGCAACGCAAGTAGCGCACAAACCAGCCATTTTTGCCAGAACTGGCATTGATCGTAGGCAAGATGGAACAGCCATCTCCAACGTAGTCGTTCTCATTCTCGCCGCGGAACTTGCGGTCATCAAGCAATGCAACGGCTGCAGCGACGATGACAACGCTGGACGCAATACTGGCGACCTCCAAACAGAGCAGACAATGCATTGCAGCCACACAAAAAGTGTTGGACACCATCAGCAAACAGCATGCTATGGGTTAGGGATGCAAATACCGCTCCAAACTACCTCCAAGAGGTGACTACCTCCAAGAGGTGGTTTGGAGCGGTTTTGGCAAAACACGATGTAAATGGATTTGATTGGCTAGATTTCCAAAAACCGCTGAATAAAAAATCAGTCCGAACAGGTCTGAAGTCAATAATATTGTTTGTTGGTGAGTTCTCTTGCATTCAAGCAACATGTGTTCCCCTTCATGTAAAAGTTTACAAACAATTGGATCGAAACCATAACTCTATCCTAAGTATTCCTCCAAAAGTTTTAAGTGGCGTGCGTCAGATTAATGACGAGTAGTCAATATCAGCTGGATCCTGATATATTGGAGAAATCAATTCAAAATGCATTGGCGTTTGTTGTCGATCCGTTGTCAGCGAGAGTGACGGAGCCTGAAGAGCCAGGCATTTTTGGGGACGACAGATATCACATGCTGCCTGCAGGCTTCTTATTTCCCAGCGTCGATTTGTTTACGGTTTGGAAATTATGGTGGCTTGGGCATCCTGCCAGAAAAATTATGTCATATCGTAAAATCCAGTTGATGGACTTACCAAATCAAAAGGAAAGAAAAACGAGGATATGTAACTTTCGACGTCTATGATGACTCTTCGTAGACACAGAAAAGGTACAGTACTGTACGTCTGCGTAGCCAAAACACACAACTGGGTGAATCGAGAATTTATAGAATGTGAAAGGAAGCATCTGTTGGTCATAAAGTTGTACGAAATGATTTAAAATATGTTCTTTACTGAGATTTTAAACGTAAATTTAATTGCCACGGTTGCACGAGTTGGTACGTGTTGCTTTTAGCATTTTGACTCACCTTGAGATCAAGCAATTTGTGGAAGATGAACATTTTGTCGTGGTTGATTGTTGTGTTTCATGGATAACGACAATTAAGACAATTTATTTATATTGTGGTTTTAATAAAAAACTGGAGTCGTGCGGAATAAATTTTGACGCAAGCAAATTGAGGCAACAATTGACGCATACAAATTTCAAGTGAAAAGAAATTGAATGTTTCGAACATGTTTTCAAACATTTAAAACGTTTGAAATTACACTATTTAATGGTCACGATGGAGGTCAATATAAGAAAATGTTTGCGAAAACTTTAAATAGTGTTGCGTCAATTAATTGAAACATTTTCAAAACATATCAAATTTCCAGTTTTGGACCCAAACGACAATATAATCAACACTTTTTATTTTCGTACATTCGCTCCACGCCATTTTGTAAGCATTTGAAATAGAATATTTATAATGAAGAGATTATTTAAAAAGCTTTTAAAATATTTGTGAATGGTGATTCGACCCGAGAACATCATTCATTTGATGTTTGTATGCTCGTTGGTGCTTTATAACAAATCTAACATGATCCCACATACAAATCCCAAGATAAAGGACATGTACTTTTTCGAGGAGAGGATCATTTCATTCCCCTTTTTCGGCGGCAGTCCGTGCAGGTCCAAGCGATGAACGATTCCGTCGTGATGCCGCGCGTCGGCGAGCAGCAGCAGGTGAATTCCTATTCAGATTTTCAGCGCAATTGCTACTTGCTGGAAAACGCATTGGGCGATTCAATGACAGATCCACGGCCAAGCCTCCAAACCCTCCAGACATGGATCGATTGGGTCAATCGAGGAATGGGAACGCCGAGGCACGACAATCATTTATATACGCACTGTCTCCCCCGGGTGGCGAATGGCTTTCTACGACGCTCGTTCAACTTGTTCTCTGATCCAGAGATCCCTCAGCATGTTGTAGCCTTTCTTGTCGAATTGGTACGTCTCTTAGTTCTCCGGTTCCAACAGCCCGATGCGTCTCAAACGCATCTCGAAACGATCCACAATATCCTCAACCCCAACCACTTATTCTACCAATGCCACGGCCACGCCGCTGCCTCTGTCACCGAAATTGAGGAGGAAAATACGTTTTCCGACCAACTACCCGATGATGTGTCTCCAGGCGCAATCGTCGATGCGTTCCATCCAATCCACCGAACATGGCTGGAAGCTGTTGTGATGAATCGCGACTTTAATCAGGTGTACGTTGCATTTTTTGGCGTAGAACGAGAGGGCGATTGTTGGATATCTCTTGAAGGTGGTCGCATTGCCCCGCGTGGAAACATGGCTCAAGGACGGCGTGGTCAAGGACCAATCCGTCCAGATTTAGATGAGTCCATTCCCGATGAAACAGATCCGCGAGGCGAAACCAATGGATTTCCATTCGCGATTGTGCGCCCAAGAGTGCCGTGCTCGCATTACTTTGTCGAGCTTATCAATACATTTGGAGTGATCGGTGGCTTCCAAAAGCTGCCCATTCTTCAAGGGTCATCCATGTCCATTTCGCTTCTCACGACGACTCTTTCTTTGCTTGCCAACGTATTTCCATGGCTCACACGCGCCTGGGCAACAGAGCTTCATGCTCATTGCGCCACATGGATACACCAGTATCTAAACCAAGTTGTGCGTGCGCTCGGGTGCGTTTATCGAGTGTAAAATTTGTTTTAGGAGCTGCGACCAGTCACCAAGCCTATGCTGGACACTCTCCACATTGCGTACAAGAGCATTTGTCGCCGCCTGATGAATCGCCACGAAGCGTCCGTCCAAGCTGACACCGTTCTCTTGCAAATATGCCTCAAATGCCTCCACAGCTCAGTCTTGGAAATTCGTCTTCATGGTCTGAAGTGCGTCACGGATTTTGTTTCCATGATCCGCCAAGCTCAGGTACATTGCAATTTCGTGAGACCCCTTGACTTATCTTTTTAGGTAAATCCAATGGGTGTGAAATTTGTAGCTGCGTCGTCTGTTTCGCATTTGTCGTCGCCAACGGCTGCGTCACTATCGATGGTTGTGCACGTGTCGATCACAGAGTCGACGACGAAACAACAATTTGCCGAGTGGTTTGCGAGCAACAAACTGTTGCAACTATTGTGTGAGTCACACGAACAAGTCATTCGTCGTGCGCCTGAATTAGTCCGCTTTCTTTGTGAAGCTGAATCATTTGACTTAGCGTCGCTCGATTTGATATGGAATGCCATGCTTTCAAGTGGCCCTGACGTCCGAGCGAGCTTATTTTACCTCTTGGAGTCCCTTGCTTCTTATGTAACTATTCCAGTCTGCTCGGCCCTGCTGGACAAAATTAATGCTTTCGGCATTGGTCATGCTAATGTTTTGGGTCTCGTGGGTGCCCTCGCCAAGTATGCACCAATCGAATCGACTCTTGACGAGGATATGGACGATGAGGACCAGCTCAATTTCTTTGTGTCGCCAAATCCATTCCATGTAAATGCAGTGTGCAGATACCGAGCGATGGAAATGCTTTGGACGACCATGCAAGACAGCACAGACGAAACCACACGCAATCTTTTCGATACTGCAAAGGGCCACTTTCAAGATGCAATTAAGGCTAACGTGGAAGACGAGTGGAATGCGATTGTCGTCGGTTGCGTGTCATACCTGCTCGAAGTGGCAATGCAAAGTCTTAGAGACCATCGCAATGTGCCTCAAGCATTCAGTATCCTTGGCTATTTGCTCCAACTCCTCGAAGAAGAAAAAACGCAAATCGTTCGCGTGCTAGAGCGTCAAGGGCTTCTCCAAATTATTCTGGACGACTTGTTGGTGTTCAAAACTACGTATGCTCCATTTCACGGTCGGCCGTATCATGTTGATGTAGCTGATTCCGTCGTATTGCCCCAGCTGAATGCGCTTTTGCTGCAACATGGAAGCCACGTGGACTATTTGGACCAGCTCAAAGCTCGTCTTGGCTTCTTGTCGTTATGGCTGAGCATTGAGCCAAGCTTGAATTGGACATTTGCACAACTCGCACTCGTCTGGACGACGTTGAATGCCAAGGCTACGATTACGACTGAACGCACGATGTTTTTCAAGTGGCTTACGACAAATGCATTGCATTTGTCACCATCAAACGTCACGTTTATCTTTCAAGAGCTTTTGGGGAGCGAGGATTTTGTTACAAGTAACGCTCTCACACCGCTAAGTCTTCAGTGCTTCCTGTGCTTCTTTCGGCTGACCAACCACCACCATTCACGGCTTGTGCTGGACAATGTGGCAAGCGTAAATACGCAAAATCAATTCACTATCCAGCGATTGCCGCTTATGGGCATGTCAACCCTTTGGACTATCCTTCTCCATGGCTCAAATACTCTGGTGTTTACCCAAACTATGAAATTCCTCACCCTCTTGCCGTACAAAGTGGTTGATGGATTGGAATTTCACTTCTTGTCTGATGGACTTGATCACTTGCGTAACCTCGCCGAAACTGCACCAGCATCCAAGTTGCGTCGCTGTCTTCTAGCCCTCTCAAGCATCATCGGCACGGACGAAGCATCTGCTCTAGCCCTCGCCACTGGTCAGTGGGTTCCCCATGGCAAAGCATCACGTGGTCCTCCTCTGCACTTGACAATCAATAACACAATAAAAATCACAGCCACAAGTGGTCAGAAGCTCCATTTGCAAGTATATGCCAACGACACTGTACTTGAAATGGAGGTGGCTGTTGCTCAACGTCTGGACGCCCAGCCACTTGCAACGAAGGGACTGCGCTTCTTTCGTATGGGCTCTGAGATTCATGAACTCAGTCGCTGTCTGACGCTCGCTGAAGCTGGATTCAAGGACGGAGACACGGTGCTCGTGGTCTATCGGCCAAACATTCCTTTAACGCCGCTCGTAACCCGTCCACCAGTTGTTTTTGATGTCCAGCTTGCCCAGGTCCTCATGCAGCTCATTCAAGCGCAAGATCCACCTCAAGAAGCGTGGGATTTGCTTATGAGGCTTCCTACTCCACCTGCTATGGTTGATGACATCCGCACGCACTCTGATGACTGGACAACGCTGTTTTCCCCACGACTTTCTGTCACGCAACTACTCTATCGTCTCCAAGTGCTGGAGAATTTAATATCAACTGACGACAACATGCTGACAACATTTGTCACGACCGACGGCCCTGCTTGTATCGTTGACCTGCTTATGAGTGCTGATGACCATGATGCTCAGCAATTCGTCGTATACCTCAGAAAGGAATGCTCGATGGTTTGTTTGCGTCTCATCATTACATTTTTGAGCCACTCGGCCACTTATCAAGAGTTTGATGTACCCAAAGCAACCATGACTGAATTTGACCCTGAGCACCTAAACATTGATCTCCTCCTCGTGATGGAATTGATTTTGAGCCCATATCAAATGAAAACTTCAGTAGCCCAAGAAGCGATTACACCTTCCAACGCTGCCATGCAAAACCACATCGAAACGTTTGTCGCTTCAATGAATTATCCAGCTCTGCATGCAGCGTGCTCAAGAATTATGTCGGATGCGCTCAAAGAGTTGTCGGTCCCAACATTGGACTCTGCCCTCCGCGTATACCTCATTTGTGCGCCTTATTCACCGCTCTTCACGACACTTCCAAACGATGTATTAGCGGCAATTTCGAGTCCACATCGAGACATCCGTCATTTGATTTGTCACGCATTGATCGTCCTGGCAATCGATGTCACGTCGAGAGCTCTTGTTCCTGCCAAGTGTGGTCCACTAGCTGCGCAGTTATTAGCATTGGACTTGAACGACCCGCCATTGCAATACTACACACTCGTCGGCTTGTTTTTATTTGTCGCTAAGCAAGTCCAATTACCCCTTGCGACGCCTCAATCACTCCTTGAGCAACAAATGCGTCTTTTGCAAGCGTACCGCCGACCAAACCCAACCACTTTTCTCGCTGACTCATCGCAGCATCTCTTTGGTGAACAGCAACATGACCAATATCTCCTTGGAAGGCTTTTTGTCATTCGGTGCTTGCTTGCGGGATTTGATGAGCTCCAAACATTTCAGCCTGATTTACTGCTCGATGTATGGAACAACTGCCTCATGGCATACCCATCAAACACAGGCGACCCAGTATGGCAACCTCGATGCACGACATCTACGACCCGTCAAGGGGCATTTTGCCTTCTTGTTGATTTGACAAAGTACCCACCAGCGCAGCCTCAAGACAGCAGCAAAAATGGAACTCCAATTGTCGATATCACGAATGCAAATTTAGCATTTATCATGCAACAAATCCCACGCGTTGTTCACAACGTCAAGCAATTCCATGAAGATTGGGAATGGCAATGGGATCCACATCTCCAGATAAAGGCTACAACGACATACTCTGGTTTGCGCAACCTCGGCTGTACATGTTACATGAATTCGACTCTGCAGCAACTTTTTATGATTCCATCGATACGCTCGGCTGTCTTGAGTATGGACGTTAGTGATCCTGCCAATGACCCCTCCGGTCTGTTCAAACAAGTCCAAAGACTATTTGCCTATCTCCAAGCCACTGAACTCAAGAGCGTTGACCCACAACCCTTAATTGCATGCTTGACCGACGAAGGTGGTGGTCCGTTGAACGTCATGGTTCAGCAAGATGCTGAAGAATTCTTGACAAAATTCTGTGATAATCTTGGGGAATTCCTCAAGAAATTATCGACGCCACCTCTTTTTGACGGCACTATCTGCACGCAACTTGTTTGCCAGGGAGGCTGCAATACCATTCGAGAAACTGCGGCAACTTCGTTTGTGTGCATGACAGTCGAAGTGAAGGGCCACGATTCGCTGCTTCATTCATTGAAGGGCTGGTCGGACGGTGAACTACTTAATGGTGTCAACTGTGATGCATGCGGATCTAAACAAGACACGATGAAGCGTGATTGCATGGCAACACTCCCCACTACGTTATTGCTTCATTTGAAGCGATTTGAGCTCAACTTTGACACTTTCTTGCGCGAAAAGGTCAATGACGAGTTTAGCTTTCCCCTCACGCTCGACATGTTTCCCTACACGAAAGCTGGACTCCAAGGCGAGTCGGGCTCGGAGATCTATCACTTGGTCGGATGCGTTGTCCACATGGGCAGTACTGAATCTGGCCATTATTACTCTCTCATACAAGATCGTGGCTCCAAGCAATGGATCGAATTCAACGACGAGAACGTCACACCGTTTGACATGCGAATGCTCGAAGCCGAATGCTTTGGAGGCTTCCACGAATCGACGTCATCCGGAGGTGGCATCCTCAGCCACAAGAGCGCTTACCTTTTGGTGTATGAAAAGGAGCAACATTTGCAAAATCCCCAAGTCACTGCAATCCCACCGCTTCCACCTACCATAGTGAGCGACCTCCGCAATGAAAACGAAGCCTTTATTCATGCGTGCTACGCCCACGAACAGGAATTCCTCAATTTTGTTTGCACCCTTCTTGAACAGCTTCCTGTTGAGACTGAAATGAGCATAGACATGCCGCAATGGTCGTTTATTATCGCAGCTGTCGAATGTATTCCTCTGTACACTCGAGCATTTACAACGTCTCCACTTCAATTGATTACACTCGTGACCAAACATATTCAATGCCCCACGCTCGCTACTTACATCCTCGGCCAATTTGTGAAAAAGCTGTCTGTTATTTTGGATTGCTTGCTGCACTGCACAAAGTCCGCTGTCCGCACTGACTTTGGGGGCCTGTTATTGCATCTTTGCTCTATTGCCGTCGTGAAGGAACGACTGATGGTTATTGCAGATGCCCAACGGTCAGTTGAAGATGATTCGCAGTCGATTGTCGGACGCCTTGTGGACGTCATCTTTTTATTTACCATGATGGATAACGTGGTTTCACATTGGCGTCAAATGCATGAAATTTTTACCTTCGTCCACGGCCTTGCCACACTCGATCCCATCGTCCGGGACCTCCTTCGAGCCCGAAAATGTGGCATGTATTTGCTTGATCTTTATCTTGGCGACATGAGCCCCCTCATGGGGAAGCAATACAAGGCATATTCGCGCAAGCGACTTCCGAAGATGCTACCCCCTTCTGCCCTTGTGCTTCCCCTCGCAACTGTCGCCCTTTTGTACCACGACCAACCCCATCCAAGCGTCGATCCTGAGACTCGATCATGCCTCCTCCTTCGCACTCTCTATATCAAAGCGTTTGCCCATGCAGAGCATGCCAAAGCCATCAGTGCACTTCTCGTCCAGTGGAGCTGGGAATGGGAAGCGTTTACAACATCCGTTATCAGTGTAGTTGGTGAAGTGGTGGCATCGTTGAATACATACAGCACGACAATTTCAGGTCTTGTATGGGTTCTCGATGCTTTCCTCGGCTTGACCGATACACTACAAGAAACTCGCATTGCCAACTGGTTTGAGGTCATGTGGAAGAGCATAGATGGTCTCAAGAGTGCTCAAGCCCAGGGCCAGGTAAGTAACCTCCCCGTAGTGCGTTCTTATATTGTGACAACTTAGTGTGTGGGTGTTCTACTCATCATGGGTCATCGTCATCCTGCAGTACTTGGTTGTTTGGTCGCCCACTTGGACACGTGGGGACCCAGTGGGGGGGCCATTCTAGGGCTCATGGCAAAGCAGCCTTGGACGCTTTTGATGGGAATGGAAGACAAGACCGCGATTGAATGGACGCATGCTCGAAGCCACGACCGAATGACGCAGTTATTGATTGAAAACGGTCGAAGTTTGGAATGGCTTGAGGTAATTAATTCCCTGCATTTCCCCTTGGTATTCACAACATTATCATTTTTGCATAGGTCAAAGAAGACATGGCTGATGCGTTGGACGACGGAGGTGACCCAACGGCCTATCTGTGGGATGCGGCTATTGACTAAAATGATATTAAATGCATGCCGATATTGTGTACTTTTTGAATCTCCATTTGATGGATGGTCACGATTGCAAGAGAGAATTTTTATATGTACACTGTACAGTAGGACAAATTCGTCATTGACTTTATAAAATCTAAGAGGTTTTGACGATCTGATGGTCGACATCCGTCTGAATCTTTGCACGTGATTGGTCCAGGTGGAGAGAAAACCTCTTAAAGTTGATATTTACCATTGCGAAAACCAGTTGGTTGTCAAATTTGGTCACAACTTCAGCCACTCCAGTTGCAGTCAAACGACAGCCAAAATCCAATTCGATCCATCATGTCAACGACGGCGTCTCGTGTGAGCTACAGCTCTGAAATTGACGACACTCCAGCCATCATTGAGTACATTTGGTGCGGAGAAAACGTCGGCCTGGAGCTCGTTCGTCCAGACCTGTCTGATGCCAAGCCAATCTCACATGTCTGGAAGGAAGGCGAGCTCGGTATTATCTTTGCGATCGATTTTTTTGCGAAGAAAGTGTACGTTCGCCGTGTGACCAAGCAAATCGACTCGATCAAAACGAAATATCTGCTTCATACTGTCAACGGCATACCAGTCACTGCCGAAAACTACCAAGAGATGATGGTTGTGTTGAAATCTGGCCGTGAGGCTGGGCAACCTCAGACTTTGGAGTTTCTCCCGCGGCCGCAACCCGTTATGGTCAAGAGTATTCCACCCGCGGGCGAACTAGAAAAAGCCGGCGTGACCACGGACTATGAACTTGTCATGATCAACAATATCAATGTGGATAATCTCTCCATGGACCAAATTGGACGCATGCTGCAAGAATCCAACAAACCATGCCACATGACATTTGGTCTCCCAGTCCACGCCGAAAAAGATGCGATCGAAGCAATGTTGGCGCGCTTGGACTTGAATAACTCATCAGACATAGTTCGCGTCTGACCATGCAGTTTAGTACGATGTCGTGTTTATTTAATGAATCAAAAAGTTGCTGGCAAACTATTTCCTAAACAAATCCAGCTTGGACATCTTTGGACAAGTCCGCAATAGCAGTTTTGAGTTCATATGCGACTTTCATGGCCGTCGGTCGATTGCTGGCATCAAACGATAGACATTGGAGACTCAAGTTGACAAACCATTTGGGCGTTCTTGGGTCAAACGAAGGGCGCAATTTACCCTCCATGACTTGGGAAATAATAGCAGCGTCGGTCAACGACCGATTGTCTCGGGTCAAGTCGCTGTATGGAATAACTTCCGAGCTGATCTCCGAGAGAATGACCCCAAAACTGAAAATATCTGCTAGTTCCGAGTAGTGGCCGCTCATGAGCACTTCTGGAGCCATCCATCGATATGTACCAATACCTACCGTCATGGTTGCGTCGTTGGTTTCTCTAGCAACGCCAAAATCTGTGATTTTTGCATGGCCTGAGGAATCGAGCATAACGTTGCGCGACTTGAGGTCGCGGTGGATAACAATTGGATCGAGCGAATGCATGTAGACCAGACCTTGTGCGACATCAAGTGCGGCCACGAGTTTGTCTTCCCAGGTCAGTCGCTTTGTAGATGCATTGGAACTCAGCGCGTTGAGTAAATCGCCTCCATCCATGTATTCGATCAAGAGCATAATGCCAGCGGGCGAAACATCCCAAGTCACGCCTCTGAATGCGACAACGTACGGCGAAGTAATCCTACACAGACAAGATAAACTCGATCCAAACAAGGCGCTGCGTACTTGGACAGGAGAAAGATTTCCCAAATAAAAAATTGCACTTCCTGCGATTGCATCGCTGAAAGAAGTTTCTTGACGGCGATGCGTTCGCCTTGATACTGGCCAAACCAAACTTCACCAAACGCTCCTTGTGCTAATGGTTGAATCATCTTGACTTCATGAAAAGGGACTTTGAAATCGGCCAGGTCATACAGATCCAATTCATGTGTGAATGATGGAAGCGGAATAACAATCGTCGGGCTCGCGACGACCGTGGTGTAATTTTCTTGTTTCGAATGATCGACCATGGTGCGTCTCTTGTGGCGGCAGTAATAATAAATTGCAACAGCGGTGGCTATTACGGCTACTGAGATGCACACGGCAACCACAATCACAGTTGTGTTGCTTTTGTCCTTGGGTGGCTTGGGACAATCGATCGGAAAGATGTGTTTGTCTTGAGCACATTCACGGATGGTCGAGCTATTGTCACTTTGGAAAGCGGCCAAGAGACTACTGCAGAATGGATCGGCGCAGTCTTTGTCGACGTCGTAGAGTGTGAACGATACATTGGCTCTGAGCGCTCGAAACACTTGGCATTTGTCCACTTCACTCAATGGTGCATCGGTTCTTATTGCAGCCAGAGTTTTGTTCAGCTCTTTCAGCGCTGCACAAGATGCCGACAGTGGAGGCGCAGCTGTCGTTTGCATCTTCGCTCCCTGCAAATTATGAAATCAAACTCCCCTCAATCCTCCAGTGACAAACAAGAGTTGCTGATTTCAGTGCCCACCATCTGCCAGGCTGTGCGCCGTATTCCCGTGTGTTCTCAATAGTGGAGACAATCGATCTGACCAGTGCGAGACAAAAGAGCTGCAAGCGAGCCCGTCTTCCTCCGTGTCTCGTTTCCAGGAATCGCTAGACAGCCAGCATTGTCGTCCATGTCCTTGGCGTCTGTACATGATTGTCATACGGGTCATATATCATACTATTTCGAAAGAAATGAAATAAGTTTTGGCATTTTTCTATTCTTTTTTCGAATTGATACTAAAATTGATACCATTGATGACAATTTCGTGATTTTTTTAGCATTTTTGAAAAATTTCGAGTGTGTGAAATCTCATCATTTTCAAATGTCCCGTGAAGAGATCTTGAACAGACACGCATCGTTGTTACCAGATCAACTTGATGGGATTCCATATCCTTTCAGAGACCAATGCTCGAAAAGAATTGCTAATTTCTTCCCAGGATGGATTCATTCGGCTGTCGCCATTGTCAACTCGACGACAAGGAGCGGCCCGAGATGTTGAGAGCTCCAGATTTTGGATGATAGAGTACTTTCGGAACTCTTGGGCATATCCTCTACCGTACTGTTTGGTGAATTTTCATATTTTTCCCTCAAAAATGCGTCTGAGCTGTTGAGATGGCCTTCGCACTGTTTCACCAACACCATCGATCTTCGTCAGTTGTGGGTGCGTGGAATCCACAAGGAAAGACGTCACTTACAAGTACCGGTATGAAAACTATGCATGGTCGACAATTGCCCCAAGCAATACCAGTACAGTACATTGGAGTGGCAAGATTGTACTGTGCTCTGCGTTGCTGACATCAAGATTTCCCGCTTGACTCATAACAGTACGCAAAGAGATACAGGCTCAGGCCCAGGGCGAAGAAAGCACTAACATTGGGCTCCGCGGTGATGACAAAAGTACGCAAACAACGAAGCTCACATGGCTGAAACCATGCGCCTTGCTCATCTTCACGAAGAGGTCTCTTTGACTTCACGTGCCAATGACATGTATGCTCTATGGAATGCCACTTGTCGATACTTCATTGTAGAATATGCGAAAGCTACTGTAATGAAACCTCGATATCAACGTTGCCTCGCCTCCCATGGATTTATTTTTCGTTGACTCAATTGCTAAACGCCATGGATTGGGTTGCTGGTGTCAGGGAGCTTTGACCTGAGGCTGTGAAATCGAATGCATTAAACATTGATTGGTTAAAAAGACAAAATTTTAGCCAATTATTAGCACTTATTAACGTAATATAGAAATATTAACCAATGAAAACACTTGAATTATCAAACAGTAACGTTATCCACGAACGTTTAAGTAAATGCTTCGTCTTCCCGAGCGCATGGGGGCAACTTGCCAAAAGTAGATTACTCTATCGTATCTAAAACCCTACAGTCAAGCTCGCCCCAGATATTCGCTTGGCATAGCGAAATCCACTATGAGGGCAATCTAACGGAGATTTGCATACCTTAACCAAGTCAAATTTTGAATACATATAAATCTGAAGATAAAACATTCATTCTGACAAGATGAAATCGTTTTTGACAGACGGTGACATGCCAAAAGGGCCACGACTGGGTGAGCGTGAACTTGGCGCTGTGTTTGCGCTCCACGACGAAGGAAAGTCCAATCGGTACATTGCAAAAGTAATCAAACGAAGCGAGAAGGCTGTGCGAACAGCTTTGCGCAATCGAGTCGCTCCACCAAGTGGGAAAAAGCTTGGCAGACCTTCCAAGGTGACTGAAGACCTCGCCCGTCAGATTGTGCATCATGCCATTGTCGACCGCATGACGACTAGGAAAATTGAAGAGGCTTTAAACAAGCAAGTCAATCGGACGACCGTTCTTAAGGTCCTTCATGCGTCTGAAAATGCCAAATACATCAAAGTAAAGTCCCATCCCCGCGAAATTCCTCTCGATGATTTGGTCGATCAGAACGATGACAAGGTCGGCAACCATGCTGGACCCATTGAAATCTAAATCCAGTCCCGAAGACTCCCAAAGCTAGCGAGTCCAAGCATTATTTGCAACAATATTTTGGCGTTTCCAAGCAGTAACATGGTGTTCCAAGCAGCTACCACATCCATGCACCCCAAGCAACTTACAACACTTTTGCATTTTAGATAAATCCTTGGATGCGACTACGAATATTGAACGCAACTTTCATTGCAGTTGGGCGCTCGGATGGGTCTAGCTCGAGACATCCATGGGCCAGTTCAACAAACCAGCGTGGACATTCTGGTGTAAAGCTTGGCTTGAGCTCGCCAGACATCACTCTGGCCATGATCGCCGTGTCCATCAACGGTTTCCCGGCAGCATTGCGCAAGTCGGAGTACGGGATGATCTCCGTGTCTAGCTCGGATAAAATCACACCCAGGCTAAAAATGTCCGCCGATTCCGAGTAATGACCATCTTGAAGGACTTCCGGAGCAATCCAGCGGTACGTGCCAACGCCTGCCGTCAATGTCGAGTCGTCGATCTCACGGGCAATGCCAAAGTCCGTGATCTTGGCATTGAATGATGAATCCAGCAGAACGTTGCGGGACTTTAGATCACGATGGATGATGCTTGGATCCATGGAGTGCAGAAAGACAAGTCCTTCAGCGATATTCAAAGCACATTCAAACTTGTGTGTCCAAGTGAGCTTTTTCGTCTTCTTGTTGGTCTCGAGGACTTGGCGCAGATCCCCTCCACCCATAAACTCAGTTAGCAGCATGATGTCGAAGGGTGATGTCCATGCGACGCCAATGAACTTGACCACGTACGCACACTCAATCCTAATCAAAAGCAGTGGTGAGGAGATAGATGCTAGTGGGGACTCACTTGGAAAGGAGCAGGATTTCCGACGTGAACTTTTGTTGATCGGCCTCTGTGTTTTTGGACGAGATCAACTTCTTGATGGCGATTTGTTCACCAAAGAGTTCACCGAGCCAGACTTCACCGAACGCTCCTTTGGACAAGGCTTTAATCGGATGGACGTCGGCAGCTCGAATGCGATACAGCTCCAGATCGCGGAGATCATGACCTGGTGCTAATGAGAACTGCTGGTTAGCACTACCGGTAGAGCTTTGGATCGTCGATGCTGTTCCCTTGGTGGCAATGGCTGGTGGCGGTTGCTTCGTGGTATTCATGTTGACATAAGTGTCTCCAGTTGGTGGCTGCGGTTTCCTCCTTGTTCGCAAGTAGACGAAAGCACCGACAACGATGCCAACAACAACGACGATGGCCACTGCAATCACTGCAACAGTTCCAGTGTTGCTGCCACTACTCGTGTTTGTCGAGCTTGACGGCGATGCAGGGTTTGCTGTATTGGGAGCCGCGCCACCTGGTGTTGGAGCCGTCGACGGAGCGACTGTTGTAATGTTCACGCAGAGATTTACCACCTCTTGGAACGATATCTTCTTCGAGGTCGACGTGTCTGTCAAGGTGCAATTCGTGTAATACTCCATTCGACTCGTTTGTTCCAAACTCTGAAACACGGCGCGGCACATTCTGTCGGTACAATCGATTTGCTTGATGAGTGCGACGTCAACCTTGGATGCGGCAATCGCCTTCGGAAACGAGCATTGATCAAAGTATGAAGTGGAGTTGTAGCCAGAGCCGAGGCCGTTAAAGAGCGTGCCGCAATAGTACTCTGGACCGACTGAGTTCATGGTTGCTCAACCTGGTGAATTTCGAAATGACCGACATGCGGAAAAATGTGTCCAGCTGGTGGTTATCTTTGGCAGAACCACGACTCTGCACTGCCACATGCAAGCAATGTCACCCTCTACGTCAAAGGACAAGAGCATGAGATGTAGAGCAGGATAAACAAAGAGAGAATCATGCTTTGGGCATTTCCGACATGAGATTTGCTGATCGCAGGCCATCCAAGCGTCATATCACGATGAAGAGAAAGAAGAACATCATAGTTGGTTGCATTGTTCCACTGTATTCCATCAATGTGTAATGCAGTAAGAACTCCAAGCTCTGTTTGTTGGTCTGTCGCTATTCAATCACTGTTGGCGATGGAACATCCTACTAGACATAGCCCCTAAGCTCCGTGGCCCTGCGCTAGAAGCCAGGGAACTCTGCTCATAAGCACTCGACGGCCTAGCTCAGGTTATCTGTCGGATGCCCAGCAAGATTGCAAAAGCGTGAACATGATGATAAGGCGATAGCAACAGACATGACGAGGGTTAACTTTATATAAAGCCTTGAATGTGACTGCGGATTTGGTATGCGGCTTTCATGGCTGGTGGTCGAAGTTCAGGATCCAATGCCATGCATTCAAGTGCAAACTCGACGTACCACCTGGGGCAATCAGGCGTAAAGCTTGGCTTGAGTTCGCCAGACATGACTTTGGCCATGATGGCTGTATCGGTGAATGGCTTCCCTGCATTATTGCGCAAGTCGGAGTACGGGATGATCTCCGTGTCAAGCTCCGACAAGATCACACCGAGGCTAAAAATGTCCGCCGATTCCGAGTAATGACCATCTTGAAGGACTTCCGGAGCAATCCAGCGGTAGGTCCCAATGCCTGCCGTCAATGTTGAGTCGTCGATTTCACGGGCAATGCCAAAGTCCGTGATCTTGGCATTGAACGACGAGTCGAGCAAAACATTGCGGGATTTTAGATCACGGTGGACAATCTTCGGGTCCATCGTGTGAAGGAAGACAAGACCTTCAGCAATACTCAAGGCGCACTTGAGCTTGTGCGTCCATGTAAACTTCTTCTTGATCTGGTTGCTCTCAAGGACTTGGCGTAAATCGCCGCCGTCCATATACTCTGTCAGGAGTAACATATCTGACGGCTTTGTCCATGCAACGCCAAGGAATTGGACCACGTTGGGGCACTCAATCCTACAAATACGAGTACATATGACGATTCAATGTGGCGTGGCGTACTTGGAGAGGAGATGGATTTCCCAAATGAACTTTTGAACGTCAGCAAGCTTGGCTTTGGTAGGAAGGAGCCGCTTGACGGCAATTGTACTGCCGAGGTGCTCTCCCAGCCAGACTTCACCGTACGCTCCTTGGGCGATGACTTTGATGAGATGCACGTCGTTCCGCGCAACGCGATGCAGTTCCAAATCGCACATATCGAGCTCACCAGAGTACCCAGTGCTGCTTGCTTGGGTGCTTTCTGTGCCTTTCGTTAATCCTTTGGTCGATCCTTTCGATGATCCTTTCGTCGTGGCATGATGGCTTCGAGACGGATGCGAACTGACTGTCGTAGCATGTTGCGAATATCGACCGTCTTCAACGACTGCTTCGTAAGGCTGGTTGGACGCGTAGGGCTGAGCAGACGAAGGTGGCAACGGGGCCTTGTTGCGCTTTCGATTGCGAACAACAAATATGGCGGCGATAGCAATAACGACGACAGCCACACAGATACAAACGACAATTACCGTCGTGTGGGAGGACTTTTTCTCTTCGGTTGGAAAATACTGCGCAATGAAAGGGGAAATTGTCGATGGTGCTGATGACGGGTTCATGACTGAGCTTGGTGAAAACGTATACGGCGAATTGGTTGGCAGCGTGTACGACGGGGGCATTGTGAAGCTGCTACCGCCACCGGAGCTTGAAGCGGTGATACCATCACATACAGTCGTAAGATTTGAAAGGGTGAGCGATTTCCCCGTCGATGTATCCGTCAGCGTGCATTTCACCGAAGAGCCGAGAGCAAGTTCATAGGTGCCCATACTGCTCAGCAGCGTCTGGCATGTCAAATCGAGACAATCGGAAGTCTTGAGCGTCGCAACGTTCACTTTACCAGACCCGATAGTCTTTGCAAGCGTACAGCTCGGGTAATAGGCTGACACCGAGGACACGGACGAGAGGATGATGCTGCAGGTGTCCATGCCGCCACTTGAGAAATCGAGATGTTCGCTCTTGATCCAGCTTTACTGAACTTCCTCTCGCCATGCAGCACATCACATTCGATAGTACACAGTGATAGTACTATTATACTTCCACTGCTTACTATCCCGCATTTGACAGTAATTCCACCATGTCCAAGTCATTCAGTTGCCAAGAGCGACTGCCCCTCCATGAAGGCACATTTTGATAGCCGTCGGTTGACAAAAAATACGAGATACCATGCTGAGCTCCATGTTGAGTGAACTTCCAAGACATCGCGGCCATGCAGTACTCCTCCAATGAAGAAATGCGATGGATCTTGCCTGGATGGGATGAGGTAAATTAGGCCCATTGACCACATTTTTGACGTCGTGACATGTTTTAGACTTAAAGACCGCTATTCAGTACTAGTATACATTTATACTGAGCCATGCCCCTATTCTATGCCCATGAAAGCCCCGACATTCAATCGATTGAGGGCTCCATGTACCAGTTAACCCTCAAGGACAGAATGCCCAGTTGTATAGCTGCATGCTATTATGCTATCCATTCAAGTCCATGGCATCCAAAGATGATCATTCGAAAGGTTATGGCATGGGGGGGGAGTAAGTGATCAAGCCGTCTCCATAGTACTATTAACAGTACACTATTTCATGAGCTTTTATGCTGACTTAGTAGTTACTAGACTAGTCCGAACAGCTGAAATGAATTTCATCCAATAGACAAAAATGTACCCATCAAAGTGTAATTCCATGCAATCAAAATGTCGTTTTGTTGAGGAGACACTCATCGAGCAGAAAAAAATTTGGATCATCGCAGGAACAAATTCCATTTCTGTTGAAGGCATCGAGCTCGTTCTTCAAGGAGGTGCAGTGTATACCTCACGACAAGTTCAAACTTCCCACAACCGTGGCAAATGATTTGTTGACGATCATGACCTGATGCGCAATTGTGATTTGGGCAAGTCAACTTGGGTGGCTCATGATGTCGTTGCGGGGGTTCGTCCAGGACATCCTCCGTCGGTTGGAGCAGCGAACTGCATTTTTTTTCATTAAGGAGAGGAAACCAGTGGCAGTAGTGAGAAGACATTCATGCCGAACGAATCGAATCCAGCGCAATATTGATGTCGTTGTAATGTCCGCTTAAGGGCACCCCCTTGACTCGAATTTTAGATGGCCCCATCAACGAGGGGCTTTTGTTTAGAACCCTTCACTTCAATGGTAAGCCTCGGGCATTGTTCTATACCATGGAAATTGTAGGATCATTGGAGTCTTGATAGATTCATGACAAATTCATCGAGCTTATGCAGACTTTAGCTATATCTGCAGTTGAAATACCATCGGGACAAATGGCCCTTTGTTTGCTGTCACGTTCTCGTCTTTTGAACAAGGGAGACATAAGTGGAAATTAAACACGCGCGACGAAGCATACCCGACGCCTTGAAGGACTCCTTTGCATCCGTCGCAAACGGAGTTGAAGAACACATGCGATGCTGGTATCGGCGCAATTTGAAATGGGCCATGCGAATAATCGAATTGTTGCGAATAATTGTGGCAGCTTTCACACAAGCAATAGCCCGGGTCGCGCGACGACAAGTACAAATCGCCGAGGAAGGGAAACATTTGGCATCCGTCGCATTGGGAATCGTATCGAATATTGGGCGAGAGGAACGGCTGCTGGACAAACGGTCCGTGGGTGTTTGTCCATTTGCCAGTAGCATGGCATCCGACACAGAGATCGAAGTTGAACACTTTGGCAGACGTAAAGCCCAAGGCATCGATAGAGCGGCTGCAGCCATCACAGAGTGCATCGAATAGGCGATGGGATGTCGGCACTGATGACGTCAAATGATCCATGAGACTGGGCCCATTGGCCCGACAAGACGCACGTTGTGCAAATGACAAAGTGGTTGTTCATCGTCGAAGCGTAGATGTCGCCCACAAATGGAAACATGCCACAACCATGACACTGAGCGTCGAGGCGTCCTTTGATACCTTCCAGTGGTTGTACTTTCAACATTGTCGATCAAATCTTAAATTGACGATCTTGGTCATCAAACATGTTCAAAGGTCCCGACGTCGTTTGTACGTTGCCAACTGAATTTCTATGGATTTGTTGAGGAACAACCACATTCACGCCGACAGTTCCAGGCATGATAAGCTTTTTTCTGGCGATGTTTGCCGCACCGACGGCAGTATCGGCTGATATTGCCAACAAAATCGTGTGAAATATCCTACTAACCACAGTGTGTGCTGTAGAGCTTGTTGCAACCTCTACTCCTCGTGAGCATCCACGAAGCGGTGCAAGAAACACACCATGTAGTTCTGTTACGGGTATGGTACTTGGAATGGATAGATTGACTAAATCATGGTCATGGCATTCCAAGAGCCAAGCTCGTAGAACGGTCCTTGGAGCAAGTCGTACTTGCCAGAGAGCACGCAGTCACCACAAATTCGAAAGCCTGCAGCGTTCCTCCACGCCATGACATACATCTCAGCATGGCAACCTTGGCAAGTTCCTTCAGATAGAGCTTGTAGTTGTTGTTGTTGCTGCCGCTGGTGGAGTTGAAAGACCATGGGTAGAAATGGTCCATGCGTTGTCGCTCCAGTTCCCGCTTTCTTGCAAGGGAGGCACAAATGGAAATTGAACACGCGCGATGAAACATACCCGACGCCTTGAAGGATTTCTTTGCATCCGTCGCAAACCGAGTCAAGGACCACATGCGATGTTGGCGTCGGTGCGATTTGAAAGGGGCCATGGGATTGTCTCCACCGCTGCGAATTGTGGCAACCATCACACAGACAAAAGCCAGGGACTCGCGACGACAAGTACAACGTGCCCAAGAACGGAAACAATTGACAGCCGTCGCATTGTGCATCGTATCGAATGTTGGGCGAGAGGAATGGCTGCTTGACAAACGGTCCGTGCGAATCGTTCCATTTGCCAGTCGCATGGCATCCGAGACAGAGATCGAAGTTGAACACTTTGGCGGACGTGAAACCCACGCCGTCAATGGAGCGGCTGCAGCCATCGCAGACAGAGTTGGATCGAATTGGCGCTGGGATGTCCGCCGTAATGATGTGGAATGGACCATGCGATTGACTCCACTTGCCAGTCTGGGCACATGTCGTGCAGAGAAAGAAGTTGCTGTTGTGCGTCGACGCGTAGATATCGCCCACGAATGGAAACAAGCCGCAGCCGTCGCATTGCACATCGAGGCGTCCGGGGATTGATTCCTGCTGCTGTTGTGGATTCATCCTTGGCAATCAAATCTTGGAATGACGGCTGTGGTTGTCAAAATTCAGGCAATTTTAGTCCGGCCTTGGAATTATTGTGAACATTTGCAGTGACATGAGGTGATTGTTGTCTTCCTCAATCTTTTCACCTTAAACCATGCTGGTTGATCTTGACCGCCACAAAGAGGAGCGCGTGCACTTGCTCCTCTGGTCTGATGTAGATTCTACATCAAGAATGCTGTGAAATGACGATCTTGGTCAGCAAATTTCGGCCAAGAAAAAATTCAAACTGGCAAACTTCACTGCCCCCGACGTTTGTTTGTACTTCACCAACTGAATTTCATAGATAACTTGGGGGACATCCATATTCATGCCGACAGTTCCAAGCACGATGAAGCTTTTGTCTGGCGATGTTTGCCGTATTGCGATTGTCGACAAATTCGTTTGGAAAGGTCCACAAGTCACAGCTCATGCTGTAGAGCTTGTTGCAACCTCTATATCCTCGTGAGCATCCACGAAACGCTGGAAAAAACGCATCATGTAGTTCTGTTGGTTTGTTACGGGCATGGTACTTGAAATGGATAGATTGACTAAATCATGGTCATGGCATTCCAAGAGCCAAGCTCGTAGAACGGTCCTTGGAGCAAGTCGTACTTGCCAGAGAGCATGCAGTCACCACAAATTCGAAAGCCTGCAGCGTTCCTCCACGCCATGACATACATCTCAGCATGGCAACCTTGGCAAGTTCCTTTCGAAAAAGCTTGTAGTTGTTGTTGTTGCTGCCGCTGGTGGAGTTGAAAGACCATGGGTAGAAATGGTCCATGCGTTGTCGCTCCAGTTCCCGCTTTCTTGCAAGCAAGGCACAGATGGTAATTGTACACTCGCGATGAAACATAACCGACGCCTTCAATCAGTCCCTTGCAACCGTCGCAAGCCGAGTCAAAGACCACATGCGATGTTGGCGTCGGTGCGATTTGAAAGGGGCCATGGGATTGTCTCCACCGCTGCGAATTGTGGCAACCATCACACAGACAAAAGCCAGGGACTCGCGACGACAAGTACAACGTGCCCAAGAACGGAAACAATTGACAGCCGTCGCATTGTGCATCGTATCGAATGTTGGGCGAGAGGAATGGCTGCTTGACAAACGGTCCGTGCGAATCGTTCCATTTGCCAGTCGCATGGCATCCGAGACAGAGATCGAAGTTGAACACTTTGGCGGACGTGAAACCCACGCCGTCAATGGAGCGGCGGCAGCCATCGCAGACAGAGTTGGATCGAATCGGTGCTGGGATATCAGTCGTAAAGACTTCAAATGGACCAACCGATTGATTCCACTTGCCAGTCTGGGCACATTTCGTGCACAGACAGAAGCTTTTGTCGCGCGCCGAGGCGTAGATATCGCCCACGAATGGAAACATGCCGCAGTCTGCGCATCGGACATCGAGGCGTCCAGGGATAGACTCTTGCTGCTGCTGTTGTGGATTCATCAAATCTTGAAATGACAACTGCCGTCAAAATTCAGGCAATATTAGTCGGGACTTGGAATTATTATGAGCACATTGCAATGACACGAGAAGAAACTGTTGGCACCCATCTTCCTTTTTGTTGAATAACCTGATCGCCACGGAGAAGAGCGTGTCCTCTCAGTCGATTGCGTAAGGATGACGATCAGCTCATGCAGCCAAGTCAACGGGTGTATCAACCTTGTTCCTCAGGTTTGGTGAAAATACTGTACTTCTGAATGCGCTAGCTCCTCCGCTATCTTTGTCATGATGCGTCATTGATTTAGAACAAGCAATGCGCTAGTCGCTCGTAGTATGCAAGGACGGACCACATAGGGGCTGAGCAAGTGGCTGCATGCATTCAATATGACAACCATCGACTGACGGCCAACTCGACCTTTTGTTGACTTGAAGATGTACACAAATCGGGATCAGCCGAGGAGCTCGTCCTGCTCGTACAGTCTCAAGCAAAGAAACCACGACATGCGAAGGATCAAGTTGACAAATTTGGATGGCTAAAACAACAGATAAATTTTCTCTTGATTCAAAGTCAACACTTGGAGAACATCAAGGAACACTCTTGACAAATCATTCAAAATAGACAAAAAGCTCACCCGACGTAACACTTGAAGACCTGTTCATTTGGGGTCAAAGATTGCAATATCTTCTGGGGATTCCGAGCCACGAAGGGCATACTTAGAACCAAGGGCAGCAAGAGATCTGCTGTGACGTCTTACATGTCGGCTCAGGTCTGTCAAAAGGCAACCATTCAAGGCCCAGCACGTCCAACATGCCATCTTGAAAGTTCGGTGGAGTTTTGAGCAACCTGGAGAGCACATTGGACTGTAGGGCAATATGGAGACTGCATCATCGATTGAATTCCATCACGATCCACCTGCCAATGGGCCAAGGCCGTGAGGAAATCGATCCTAGGTCATCACGATTTGTGATGGTCCATGCTGGGAGAGCTAACCATGTCATCGGCTACGTCTAATGATGAACTTCATCGCCAGCTATGTCTTGCCAAAGGATCGGCGTGGGGTCGACGTTTCTGCCGCTGACGACCTTTTCATCACTTGTTGACCGTTGCTTGGAGGATCATCTGGACGCAACGATCGTCGTTGCGCCTTGCAGCTAGTCGAGGAAGACGACATCATGACGAAGAAATAAATTACTCAATGCTAGATCTACATGCCATCAAACAAAGCCACCTTCGTCGTTGTTTCCAGCCATGCCTTCCATGAATCCTTGGGCAAACTCGCCCCAGAATTCACCGCCTTGTGGTGCTGGAAAGAGGTGTTCGTATGATTGTGGAAAGAGATTTTCGCACGGCGCTGGCACAGCGCATGGCATTGCCGGGGCAGGAGTTTCTGGCGCGGCCACGAATTGATCGCCTTGAGCGGCATTTTTCTGGCTGGCTTTGCAACAGCAGTAAATGAGTGCGATGACGAGGATGATCGCAAAAATGATGATTGCAATCGTCCCGCCACTCAACGCTCGACCCGCATAACTGCCCGCCATGGAGTAGATGCTCTGTTGCGAGACAGCATGGATCTTTGGGAGGCAAATCGTCGTGTTCAATTGCGCCAAAGACCATCGCGTCGCCGTCACGTTGTCCCAAAGTGTGCAATTCGGTTGGTTTTGGATCGTCAGCGCGGACAAGAAATCAACGCAGGCTTGGTTTGCACAATCTTCTGCCAGGAGTAAAGTCGAATTGAAGGAACCAGTCTGGAGTGCTTGAGCCACATGGCAGGACGCGGCATTTGTCCAGTTGACGAGGATTTGGTCTACGTTGCACGATCGAGGCATTTTGAAAATGGAACTTGGATTCCAAAGTTGACGGGCGAAAAGATTCAATGGATTTCTTCCTGGATGTAATCTAGACCTCAGCAGCAAATCCTTCAGTCAGACTTCAACATTTTTGACAAGATCCCACTTGAACTAGTTTCCAGTACCGATATCGAACCCATCAACTTGTTTGAGATGCATGGAGCGGACGAAAAGTACTCAATAATGGTGCTGCCTAGTTGGCACGACCTTCAGGGCGGTCGAGCCCAAGGCAGTGGTCAGCCATACTCGCTACCTGGCGTGTGTCTTTTCAGATCGATAGAAACGCAGGAACGTTACTGGAACATAAAGGAAATATTTCAGAGTGAGTCGAGTACAGTGTAGAGTACTTTGAAAGAGTCAATGCAACGACACCAACATTGGGTGGTTCGTCCAAAACGAATAACATCGTCGAAATGCTTATCCCAAGTTGGACTGTCGTTGCTATCACTTTCCCCTTCGGCTGGCCCACAGTAGCGCCTTTTTGACCAAGCAAACTGATGTCGTCACCATGTGGAGTCCCAACCGAAAGACAAATTTTGTCTTTCGCGACTTTTATGATAAACTATTCAAAATGCACATTCCTCTCGCATGTTGGTCCGAATGATGTACGCTGCTTTCATCGCCGTGGGGCGCTTTGCTGGGTTGAGAGACAATCCTTGGCGAGATTGTAAAACCACAATGGACATTTTTCCGAGAAGGTTGCCCAGCAGTCATCTCTTGCATCAAGTGCAAGTCAGTGAACCGGCGCCGACTTGGGGCAATCAATCCCGAGTACGGTTGGATGTCCATGTCCAATTCCGACGGGATCGCACCAAAGCTGAACAAATCCGCCAAGTCCGAGTAGTGGCCATCCTTTAAGACTTCAGGAGCCATTTCCAACATGATCACAAGAAAGATGAGCGGTCGATTCCGAGTATTGGCCATCCGTCTAGACGATTGCGTGTTCCAGTCATTAGAGCGGTAGTCGACGCGGATGTGCAAAACTCGTTGAGTTTTCAGTGAGATATCACTTGCACGACCGTCTCGTCCATGCAAGACTGTCAATCACAATCGAGGTATGAAGCAGTTGTGGCTGTCACGAATAAAGAGTCTCTCCCATGGGATATAGGTTGAGGATGACAGCGAGATGAAAACTGCACATCTCTGTGTCTCCGATCACTTTGTTGTGATCATAAAGCATATATAGAGCTATTAGATTAATATATTTCTAGCACGACCGGCAAATGGACACAATGATCCAAAGGCCAAGAAGAACCCCGCAGACGATCAGTCCAATCTGCCCCCCGTTCAAGAGTACGCCAACATATTTTCCAACGGAGTTATAGAAACCCTCTTGGGAGACAGGAAGAATCTTTGGAAGGCAAATCGTCGTGTTCAAATGTGCCAGAGGCCATCGCGTCGCCGTCACATTGTCCCAAAGTGTGCAGTTCGGTTGGTTTTGGACGGCCAGCGCGGACAAAAAATTAGCACAGGCTTGGTTTGCACAATCTTCTGCCAACACTAAAGTCGAATTGATGGAACCAGTCTGGTGTGCTTAAGTAACATGGTAGGGAGGTGCGGTGCGGGAAATCAGTATTATTGACAGAGAATATTGAAAAGGACTTGGTCGAAATTGCATGAAGGAGTTGCACGATCGGGACATATTGAATAATGCTTGGAAATTAAACTTGGATTCCAACATTAATGGGTGAAAGGAGTGCATTTCTTCTATGGTGCATGCATGCTCCCTGGCCTCAGACTTGAATATTCTCGACCAGAACCCACTTGAGATAGTTTGTACCACTGATGTCGAACCCATTAACTTCTTTCGGACATGATGACTGGCACTACTGAGGTATTTTGCACAAGGCTCACGACGATGACTTCGACATTCGAGCCCAATTGTTGGTCAGGCAACTTAGTTAGCTAGCCATTGTCTCTTTCGATCGAAATGCACGAACATAACTCGACCTTTAGTTGTAGTGTGCTCCTGTATTTGGATGAAATATTTCGCAGAGCAACTCGTGTGCAGTGCAACTTGTTTGGAGGTCAATGAGGACATCAGCGTTGTGGTGGTTCGTCCAAAACGAACAACATTGTCGAGATTCATATCCCCACCTCTGCTTGACTACATATTGTTCCAATTACACAAGTTTTAATGTGAGAATGCGCGAGGACGACAATTGCGAGGTCTGGCGATATTGCTTGTCTTTCCACTACTCTAGATCTACTCGAGCATGTGACACCTTTCGAATTAGGTCTCAGCAACAATTGTGGTCAAGAGCTTTTGCAGTCGTACAGTAACTGGTGCTTCGAGGCACCATCTGGACAGAACGACGTGACGATCGTCGTTGGATCTTTGGCCGAAGAGGAACACGCTCTCGAATACATTACGCTGTGATAGATTTGTCTACATGCGCTGTACAGAGCCGCCATTGCCGTCGTCTCTAGTCACGTCGTCTACGTAGACCTGGGTATTTACGACCCAGACTTGGCCACCTTGTTCTTGCGGCGCTGGAACTGGCATTGTCGTGGCTGGCGTCACTGGTAGAGCTTCAAAGTTATTCTCTTCAGCAGGAGTGGCCTGACACGCCTGGCAAATGCAAATAAGGATCCAAATGGCAACTATGACCCCGACGACGATGAGTGCAATTTGACCCCCGGTCAAGCCACTATCACCAGACACTCCAATGTGGATGCGAATTCTCCCGTTGGAGACGGGAAGGATCTTGGGGAGGCAAATCGTCATACCGCTGCTTAACCGATTCGTTTCCCCCCATCGTTAAATGGGCCAGAGGCCATGGCGTACCCGTCACGTTGTCCCAAAGTGTGCAAGTCGGTTGGTTTTGGATCGTCAGCGCGGACAAGAGATCCACGCAGGCTTGGTTTGCACAGTCTTCCGCCAGCAGTAAAGTCGAATTGATGGAACCACTCTGAAGAGCTTGAGCTACATGGCACGACGCGACGTTTGTCCAGTTGACAAGGACTTGGCCGAAGTTGCATGATGGAGACATATTGGAGAATGCCTTCCGAAATGTGAAAACGAAACTGGATTCGAAAATTGACGGACAGAGTGGATTTCTTCCAGGATGTAATCTCGACCGAGCAGCCAACACCCTTCATTCACACTTGAATCTTTTCGACTGGATCCCGCTTGATTGAGTTTCCACCACTGACATCGAACCCATCATCTTGTGTATGTCGGCCACGAGCTGACCGAGAGAACTCAATTGCTGAGGAATTTTGTACGACGGCATTGACGTTCAAGTCCCTATCGTTATTCAGGCGAGTTGGCTGGCTAGTCAATGTCTTTTGTCTTTGGATAGATGTGCGCGGTTGTCACTTGACGTAGTAGTTGCTGTAACTACATTTGAATGAAATATTGCAAAGAGCAACTCCAGTGCAGCACAATTTCCTTGGATGTTCATGGCGACACCAACATTACAGTGGTTCGTTCAATACAATGAACACCATTGTTGTCGAGATTCATATCCCAACCTCTACTCGACTGTCGTTGCTGCCACTGAACTTTACTTGACGCACAATTGCTGTTGTTGCGCCGACGTGAACAAATTCAATGCTCTCAAAATCTGCAATCTCAACTCGACATATAACAAACTGCGCGTTCATCTCGCAGATTGATTCAAACGCTGCTTACCTCGCCGTGGGGCATGTTGCAGGATCGAGAGAGATTGGCAATACTCACCAAGATTGAAAAAGAATGACGGGGACATTTCAACAAGCAGGGTGGAATCAATCGCCCACCTGGCATCTAATCGAAGTAGTGGAACGGTCGTCCAGTAGTCGACGCTGTCAAGTCCAAGAACGGCGGGGGTACCATGTCCAAATCCGACATGAGCACAAGAAAGATGAGCGATCGATACCGAGTAGTGGTCATGTCATCGGTCGAGACGATTGCGTGTGCCAGTCGTTGGTGCGATAGCGATCGCGGATGTACAAAAACTTGTTGAGTTGCCAAGACAGTCTCGTCCAAGCGTGATTGTCAATCACAATCGAGATATGAAACTCGAATGGCTGGCATCCATTGCAAACTGCTATTCGATTCTACTCTCTTCGTCATGACTTGCTTGGCCCCTCATGAAGCTAAAGTGGCGAAGCTGAGCAGAAGAACACTTCGTAGCTCATTGAGGCAATACGAGCACACTGAGGAGTCGACGACGATGGAAGATGGGACTTGAAGGATTGTGGCATTTTGTGACTCTGGTCTTACAAGGGGATCTTCGACTACAATTGGAATCTGAAGACCATATCATGTCAGACTGTCATATTTGCTTGCGGCGAATTCTGGCAAGACAATATACATTTCCCAAGCTCTGCCTCGTGGCGGTATACCTTGCAGTTGTCCTTCCGTCTGGAGAGGTTGGAGCGCTTGCATAAGGAGCAGCCTCGGTGGGGCCTTGCTTTTGTGCTTTGCGTTTCTTCATATCGATTCAAAGACCACCAACCGCTAAGCTTCGCCGAGCCACACTTGGCCATAAGCGCCTAATTCGATCCGCTGAACCAGATTGACTTTGGTGATTTCAATGGGGTAAAGCGACAGCTCAGCCAAGTCATTTTCAAGATTCCGCATTGAGGCAATAAGGTCGACGTCTATTGCTATCCAGAGCTTGCTCTAGTAGGGACCCCAGTCTGGACCTTGGAGGCAGTCGAAGTTCCAGTCGGAGCTCTTGGACGAGGGCTTGCTCGAGATGTTGGTTCCTGAACGCTAGGGGAAGGAACAGTTTGGACAAACGGCCCTTGCTTGGGCTGCTTTCGTTCTAGCAAGATAGTAAATGAACCAATCTGTGTTGGGCGTCGCCACTTTGTTCTGCTGGAGGTAGCAGTAGCACGTTGTGACTTTGCAATCTTTGGCTATGACTTGACGCGAATCAAAGTTGGGATCGACGACTGATGCAAAGGAATACGATTTTGTGTCCGTCTGGTTGGAGAACACTCGGTACGAAGCGTCGATCACAGCTTGGGAACACAACGTGGTTGGTCCTGAGGCTTTCGTCGGTCCAGGAGTCGTCACCAGTACTTTTCTCGGTGCCGTGGTATTGGCGAATGACGATGTCGGTAGCGCAGTTGCCACGGCAGTGTCGGTGTCGTCTCTTCTGCAGTTCGGAACTCTTGCAACACTGACAAGCAGCTGGTCTTGGTGCAGTCCTTCGTTGCGACAGCGGTCGAATTGAAGTTTACTGATGTAAGCATCGTGAAGTAGCGCTGCGAGTTGACTGGATCAGGCGCCCATCCTGGTGCCATGCATCAACGTGAGCTTGGGGGCGACGCCGTGGAGTGACTGAATCGAATAGCGCGGCGACTCTCACGTTTGCATGGATTGGTCAGGGTCACACCACTCGTTCCACATTTCCACATCAACACATGCAGCCACCGAGCATGAGTCTTTGCCTTGACAACCTGCTTCGCATATTCAGCGAGACAAAGCCGCCGGCGTTATCGTTTGTTCGTGACTATGCCTTTGGAACAGCGTTGGGCAAACTCACCCCAGAGTTCGTCACAATGTGGAGTTTGGAAGTGATGCTCGTACGACACTGCAATGCGAGTTGGATGATTTATGACTGGCGTTGGTGGCACAGCGGGGCAGGTTTTTCCTTGGAGGAGGCTACAAAGGCCATGGTGTGTGTTTGGGCTGCGTGGAGCTACGTTTGTCTTCGTTGACAAGGATATGCACTCTAGCGTATACTGCAAGCTAAATCGTCAGGGACAACCGAAATCAAAGCAGAATCTGTCGAGAGCTCATCCATCTCGATCGAAAGGATCTTGTGAATTTCTTGCGAATGTAGAAAAAAGACGCGACGCCAGCCTTCATTCCACGGTGGCACGCGATGGTTCGTCCAGCCAACTCTTTCAAGTCTCAAAAAATGTTTCTGCGGGAGGCAAACAGTGTCATGAACTCTCTCTTCCATTAACGGAGTGCTAACTTTAAGTCGATGGGTTGAAGTGCTTTGGGATAGATTTTTGCAATTTGATATTGTCCGTTACATACGACGAACACAGCGAAAGTTGAGTCCTTGGGGCTTGATTCTTCATGGACGAAATTTTGGTCTTCAATAATCACAGAGACAGGCCCGAGGATTCGTTCGCTCGACCTCTGCGTACGAATCAAAGTGTAATCGACGCTGCTCTTTGAGGGAGATTCGTTCCGATTTCCAATATGGATTGTTACTGCAGTAGTAATCAATATGAAATGGAGGTTGTATGAACAAAGAGCAAGGACGGTAAAAAAGTTTGCTGGTTTGTTGGCGACAAGTCTATCAGGTTTCGGACGGCTTCACCAGTTCTACAGTACTGTACAGTACTTTTAAATCAAATCCAACCGAAAAAGATCATGCTTGGATTCGCCCTCTTCTTCCGGCAGCAAGGGCACCAGCTGAGGCTTTTGCCAATTAATATTGTCGAAGTGCATTGAATGAGATCCTGGACGTTTGATGCCATGGCGTATTGATCTTTGATGTTCCTTCTTGACGAAACATCAAGGAAAAGAGCCAAATTTGAGCATGTTTACACCCATCATGAGTTTGTGAGCGATGGATCCCTTAAACTAGAAATTAATTGGAGTCAAACAGACTCGAGAAAACTTTTTTGCCTCATCCACTACGGTATACCGTAAGGGCTTTCACATCATCCATGCAGTTACAGTATTCAAATTCATGACCGCTGCGAGATAATCACACCAAGCAACGTCCAAATACTCCGAATGAAACCATACAATCCTTTGGTATCGTCAGGATGCCCCCCCCGGCTCGAGTTGGCAGTAGTCTGAAATTCTCATCAGCGACTGCCAAGCACGAAGGGACACGTATGAAGGGCATGCTTTATTCTGTCCGAGTATCATCAAACCACTCGACTCGAAACGGTTGCGGGGGAAAACGTGGTCATGACATCTTCAACTCTGCATCACGTCGATTAAAATTCTCACCAAATCAAATGCCTTCATCCAAGTTGATCGGAAGCGACAATGAAATTGACTCTGTTGCGTCCGTGAAAGGAAAAAACGACCCACGGTGACGCAAGTGGCATTTCTCATTCGGACCAAGCTTGCAGGCTAAAGCTGGAAGCTCTTTCTTGAGTCCATGATGACTTATGTGTTCGTTTGTCCTGTACATGGTTGGACCTAAGCGATCGAGTGGCGTGGATCATTCAGTGGTGGGTCTGTTCAACCAGTAGAAGCAAAGTCGCTGTAATAGCTGTCGAGATCTCGTCCATCTCGGTCGAAAGGATCCAGTGAATATCTTGCGAATGTTATTTGAGCACCGAGAAGGACGAACCGTTGCTAGTCTTGACTCATCAGTGGCACTCGATGGTTCATCCAGCCAACTCTTTGAAATCTCAGAAAGTGTTTCTTTGAGAGGAACACAGTGTCGTCGACTCTCTCTTCAATTAACGCAGTGCTGACTTTCGGTCGATGGGTTGAAATGTTTTGTGATAGATTATTGTAACTTGATTTTGTCCGTTATCCTCGGCAAACCACCGTGCGGATTTCGTGCTTGGGGCTGTGAAGTTCACAGACAGGCTCAAGGATTCGTCCACTCAACCTATCCATACGAATCACATATTCACAGACAGGCTCAACGTTTTGTCCACGCTGCTGTTTGAGAAGATTCGATCCTATTATTATAATAGATCAACTTTGACTGCGACAGAGTTGACATATTGATTGCAACCGAAGAAACACTGAAAATTGAAAAGTATTGCAGCCATTTCCCATGTAGTGCTTTCGTTTTCACAAAGAGTGCGCGGACAGTGCCCAGATCTTGTTGAAACCTCGGCACGTTCAGCATCGTACGTGATGGGTCAGCGGGATTTCAGCCTTGAATTGTATTTCAGTTTGTCGACATTGGCTAATATCAACCATGCAATCCTTTGGCATGGTCATGTTGCTCCCCGATTTGAGTTGGCGGAAGTCTGAAATCTTCATCAGCGACTAACTAGTACGAAGGGCGCGCTTCGATCCGTCCAAGTATCGAATCACTTGACCCCAAACTGTTGCGGGGAGAGGAAACGTGGTCATGACATATTCGACTAAGCATTGGAGGTAACAACCACGCTGATTGAAATTCTCACCATTTCAAATGTCCTCATCCAAATTGATCGAAAGCGACAATGAAATCGACTCTGTCACGCCCGTGGAAGGTCAAGAAACAAGCTCAAAGGATCGCCTTTCATGCCCTGTCCTCTTGGATTCCACATTGGTTTCTGCGTTACAAGGTGTAAAAATATTTTCTTAGGAAGCTCCAGAGACGACGCAGTGTCGGTCCAAGTACAGTGTACAACCAAAGCGCTGTTCTCCATCGAAACTTCTTGTCACGCAAACATCGTCGCATGGAGAACACGAAAGAGCACATGACAAATCAATCAAAATAGTTGGTTCGCTCCAATTCGTAGTCTCGTTGGCTTGTCATTTTGTTCCGAATTATGAACGCCACTTGCATCGCCGTGGGTCGCTTGGTTGGATCAATCGATAGACAATGTCGGCCGAGGTTGTAAAACCATGTCGGGCATTCTTGGGAAAACGTTGGCAGGAGTCGTCCTGCTGTGACTTCTTGCATGAGGTTCAAGTCTGTGTACGGGCGACCGTTGGGGGCCGTCAAGTCCGAGTAGGGAAGGATCCCCGTGTCCAATTCAGAGAGGATGACGCCAAAGCTGAACAAATCGGCCGATTCCGAGTAGTGGCCGTCCTTGAGCACTTCCGGGGCCATCCAGCGATACGTGCCCAAGTTTAGCGTGAGTGTTGCAAAGTCGTCCGTCTCGCGAGCAATGCCAAAGTCCGTGATCTTGGCTCCTTTCTTCGAGTCCAACAAGATATTGCGGGACTTGAGATCACGGTGAACGATCTTGGAGTCCATCGTGTGCAAGTAGACCAACCCTTCGGCGATATCGAGTGCGCATTGCAGCTTGGCATGCCATGGAAAATCTTGTTTCGATTGGAGCACATGGCGTAGATCGCCGCGGTCCATGTATTCCGTCACGAGCATCATGTCCACTGGCTTGGTCCATGCCACGCCGACAAAATGAACAATAAATGGGCAATCGATCCTACAAGTAGACACGTTTGAGTCCAATTCAAGGGAGGAGCGGTCTGTCCTTGGACAAGATCTTGATTTCACCAGCAAATGCACGAATGTCGTCGTGGCTGGCTTTGTTTGTCAGCAACTTTTTCACAGCGACACGATCGCCCAAGTATTCTCCAAGCCACACTTGGCCATATGCGCCTTCAGCAATGCGCTGGACCAAGTTGACTTTGGTGATATCAATGCGGTGGAGCGACAGCTCGACCATGTCGTTTTCGAGGTCCCGCATCGTCACGACAGCCGCTGCAGTGGGCTGCGGCCCAGAAGATGCCTGAGAGCTTGCGACTGTCGACGCTCCATTGGAGCTCGGGATCTTGGAGGCATTGGTCGCGGTAGCTGTTCCTGCAGTCGTGGCCCTTCGCCGTGAGTAGTTTGGCTCGTCCTGAACACTACGATAAGGGGCAGCTTCATGTGGTGACTCTGGCTTGTGTTGTTTTCGTTTCTTCATGCAGATAAAGAGCCCAGCAAGGAGGGCGACAGCGACGACACCAGCGACTATTCCAATGATCGTGCCAGTGTTGGAGCTCGCAGTCGTGGGAGCAGGCGACGGTGTGAACTGAGTCAAGAGTTGGGCTGTCGTCGTCGTCGGTGTCTTGGAAGCCTGCGAGTTGGATGGAGTCGACGTCGTGGTTGCCGTGCAGAGTGACGCCAGCTCACCCGTCAGGTACGTCTGCTTGGTCGCGGTATCGTAGATGCGGCAATCCGTGTTGGGACTTTTCTTTGCTGCAACTTCGTTCTGCACGAGGTAGAAGTAGCAAGTCGCGTTCTTGCAGTCTGTGGCGAGCAATTGAGTGGAATCAAAGTTGGGATCCGCAAGCGATGCAAAGTAACACGACTTGGCCGCCGTGATGTTGGACCATACTCGGTAGTTTAGATCCATTGTAGTTTGTGAGCAAAGTGCGTTTGGTCCTGTCGCTTTGGTTGGCGCGGCCGTCGTCGTCGTCACTGCTGTCGTCGTGGTTGCACTACAAAAGTTGGCCATATCTCCAGTCGTGAACGTTTGCTTGGTCACGACATCGTAGATTTTGCAGTCCAGACTCGGGTACGCAGCGGCAATCTGCTGGTTCTCCACCAAGATGGCCAGGCAATTCGGGTCTTTGCAATCTTTCGTCGCAATCAAAGTAGAGTTGACGTTGGTCGTCGTGACCGACGCAAAATAACACTGCGCGGTCGTTGGTTTCGATGACCATAGCTGATGAGATGCATCGATGACAGACTGTGCGCAGAGATCCGACGATGCACTCTCCACACTTGGCAGCAGCGCTCGACGTGCCACCGCGGTGGAGCATTGATGACGAGTTGCTCCACGCTCGCAGCGTTCTCTCAAAGACTCGAGTTCAACACAAGCAGCCACGGAGCAATAGTCAGCCTCTTGTAGAGCGGTAGCGCAGGTGGCGTTGAGCTTGTCCAAGTCGGAGCACGCCAAGAACGACGACAATGTCATCAGCAGCTGGTAAATTTCGAAGTGGCAGCATCCATCTCTCCATGACAAAGTTATCCTGGTCAAAATAGATGCTTGGACGAGCAACAAGTCGCGTACTGTAGGTTGTCGTCAGCCACTGTCGGCGCTGCTCTCAACGACGGGGTCAGTCGTTTGGCCTTCCCCTGCTTCATGCTGCTCCTTCCTGCCGTCTTTGAAACCTTTGTTGCACTCGGTCAAGAATTCACCGCATTGAGGAGCTGGTGCTGGAACAGCGCATGGTTCAGCGACGATGGGCTGTGTGCAGGTCGCCGTCTGGAGCTTTCTTGTTGGCCTTGGCGCTGTAGTAGACGACGATAGCGACTACGACAATGACGAGGATGATGATAAACACCGCCATCCCATCCACACCGCCTTCTGAATCGCTCGAGTAGTAGTAGACTCTTTGATTCGAGATGGGATGGAGCTGACAGATCGACGCATAGAGAGATGCTAGAGGCCATGACGCACCAGACGCGGTGTCCCAAAGGGTGTAGCAATGTCTGCTAGGCGTTGAATCGCAGTCATGACGTCAACGCAGGGTTGGAGCAATCCTCCGTCAAGAGCAGAGTCGCATGGAGAGAACCAGAAGTGCCTCGGGAGTACCGCAGCTGTAGTTAAACACCATGGGGATTCCAAGCGGTTCATCGACAACTCGAGCCGCTGAAGATGGATCGTCCTAACTGAATTTACAACTTGTCTCTTATAGATAACTTTACATCGATGCTTGTATCCTGGAACGAATATGATATGCGACTTGCATGGCGCTTGGTCGTGCCGATGGATCGACTTGGAGACATTGAAGGCCCAAGTCATGAAACCAACGAGGGCACTCGGGGCTAAACGATGGCTTCAGTTGCCCAGCGATGACAAGACCCATGATCGCTGCATCGGTGTATGGCTTGCCGCGGTCGTTGCGCAAGTCCGAGTAGGGCAAAATCTCCAAGTCCAACTCGGCCATGATCACGCCAAAGCTGAAAATGTCGGCCGTGTCCGTGTAATGTCCATCTTGGAGAACTTCCGGCGCCATCCAACGGTACGTGCCAATGCCAGCCGTCATGGTTTGGATGTCGTCCGTCTCCCGAGCAATGCCAAAGTCCGTGACTTTGGCTTCGAACGCGCTGTTGAGCAGGACATTCCTCGACTTGAGATCGCGGTGGATGATCTTGGGATCCATCGTGTGTAAATACACCAGAGCTTCGGCAATATGCAGCGCACATAGAACTTTATGCTGCCACGTGAAAGTCTGTTCGATTGCATTCTGCTGGAGCACACCACGGAGGTCTCCACGCTCCATAAACTCTGTCAGGAGCATGATATCGACTGGCCTTGTCCACGCCACGCCGACAAACTCGACAACGAACGGACATTCTATCCTAGACACACAGTCAGTCTTGGCTCAGCTGACGATGAGGAAACGCACTTGGAGACGAGTTTGATTTCCCAAATAAACTTTTGGACTTCGTCGATGGAGTTCTTCCCAGAGAGGAGTCGTTTTGCGGCTACAAGTCTGCCAAAGTAGTCCGCGAGCCAGACTTCACCGTATGCGCCTTGAGCCAGCGACCGGACGAGCTTGATATCGGTAGATGGAATCCTGTGCACGTCCAAGCCGCACAAATCCAATGCCTCACTTTGAATCGACCCTCGATGCGAGCTCTCCTCTCTCGATTTTGTGTTGCTGCCATGACTCTGTCGAGAGGAAGAGTTGGCGGTCTCCGTTGTTGCAATCGTCGAGCTTTGTCGTTTAGGCTGAGCTGGCGGTGGTTTCGACCGTGGGTTCTGCAGTGGTGGTGGTGGTGCATCGTCTTGTAATTCGACAAAGACAGCTTGTGGCGTGGTAGATCCCGTCATTTCTTTTGTCTTCTTCTTGCGGCATTTGCAGCAAAGGATGGTGATAATAATCAGCACGACAACGACACCAACACCAGCGCCGATGACGAGCGTCTTGTGGTCTGAAAGCCAGGAAGAAGAAGAAGAGCTGTAGTCGTAGAGTGATGGGGAATACGTTGTCTTGACGATTGACGGTGTCGATCGTGCAGTTGACACAGCAGCCGTCGGTTTCGTCTCGTATACACCACAAAATTCAAAAAAGTCCACAACGCTGTACGATTGCTTGGTCACGACGTCGTAGAAGACGCAGAGGTCGCCTGTCCAGTTGGCTCCCTTGTTTCGGACATCTTGCAATAATGAAAAGCAGTTGTTCTTGGTGCAGTCCTTCGTTGCGACAGCGGTCGAATTGAAGTAAACTGATGTGATCTTCGTGATATAACACTGTGAGTAGACTGGGTTCGTCGACCACTCGTCGTACCAAGCCTCAACTTGAGTCTGAGTGCACAGCGACACCATGGAGCGACTGGATCGAAGAGCGCGGCGACTCTCGCTTTTGCATGGATTGGTGACGACATCAGGGTGGCAACGCTCGTTCCATGTTTCGACATCGACACATGCAGCCACCGAGCAATAGTCTTGGCCTTGAGCGCCTTCTTCGCATACAACCCGGAGAGCGTCCAGGTCGGGGCACGCAGTTTGAGACGACGACGTCATCACTTGGCGGCAAATGGGATTGTAGTCCCGTCGTTGGCCGACTTCTCCTTTGTTCAAAGCATCTTGGTGCAAGGATTACCAAAGAAACTTCAATCTTATGCGATGGGCTGGGTGCGAACGCGGTGTCCAGAAGCTTATTCGATGAATTCTTGGAGACGGAGTCGTCGTCGGGTCGAGTCCTTGTTGTCTGGCAAATTTGGGCCGACTTTGTTGTCACAAATGTCTAAAAATAGATTTTTGTATGGGAAAATGACTGGGCTAATCCATATTATCCATGCATTTTGACCGGAATGGCCGAGTTGTCCATGTTGTGGTCGTCAGGACGATGCTGTCACTGCTCCGAGGACGGTCTGAAAGATATCTCGTCGGGTTTGTTCCATCATGTTCTCCAAGCTTGGACGGTTTGCAAGCTCCATTGTCGAGCCACCGCCAATTCGAGCGTCTTTGCGACCAAGTTTATCCGATGTTTGCATTGAAACCGACCTACTTTTCATGTCAAGATGGATCTGCATTGGCCTTAAAAAGTTTTACGTGTTCGACGAGAAGATACCGTATTTCCTGTAAGGTTGTCACCACTATTTTTTCCCATTGAGTTGTCACCACTGATATAATTATTTAAATGATGCATACAAACTTATAGTATACATTTATAATACAATCTGATGAAATTTTTCGGAGTTCCCCTTGAGTTGTCACCAGTCAGATCTTATTGGAAGAAATGCAATGGCTCAATTTGATACCAGGGCCATAAATTTGTCGTGTTCATGCGTTGCAGTCGGCAAACCTGGACCCAAATGAGCGTTGCAGGTTTTCATTCTCCCAAACTGGAGTCAGCCACTCGTAAAGTCGACATACGACTGCGAGGTGTTCATGATAATAATATGATTGGTAAATAAGTCTAATTTTTACCCAATCAAATGTACCTCGTTTTGATATCTGATTTCCTTTGGACTTGTCACCATTTTCGAAATCATTCGTGATGACAACCTTACGGGAAATACGGTAGTTGACGAAAGAGAAGCTCATTGATGGGTGAGAAGGCCATTTTTGATTCTGCATCGTAGTTGACGAGACGATGGCCAACAGCTCTTGTCTTGCGGACGTCTACAACGTCTTGGCCGAGACGCCGTCGGCGAGGTCATGCGCGACGGCCCAGGGACTTCTCAATGGCGTCGTTGCGAATAGCAAGATCATTCAAGACTGCGAAAATCCTGTCTGCCGTCAGCTCTTGTATCAATTGCAGGATGCCGTGTCGCTCTTTTCAAGCACGACGTGCGTCGTCTACGACAGTGAGCTCATGGACAACACGGCCATCCTACAATTCTATGACACGTGCTTCCTCTCCTCCACGTCAGACAGCTCAACAACGACAAATTCGACAAGAACAACCCCATCACCTTTTGATGAGCCGACGTATTCCCCATCACTCTACGACTACAGCTCTTCTTCTTCTTCCTGGCTTTCAGACCACAAGACGCTCGTCATCGGCGCTGGTGTTGGTGTCGTTGTCGTGCTGATTATTATCACCATCCTTTGCTGCAAATGCCGCAAGAAGAAGACAAAAGAAATGACGGGATCTACCACGCCACAAGCTGTCTTTGTCGAATTACAAGACGATGCACCACCACCACCACTGCAGAACCCACGGTCGAAACCACCGCCAGCTCAGCCTAAACGACAAAGCTCGACGATTGCAACAACGGAGACCGCCAACTCTTCCTCTCGACAGAGTCATGGCAGCAACACAAAATCGAGAGAGGAGAGCTCGCATCGAGGGTCGATTCAAAGTGAGGCATTGGATTTGTGCGGCTTGGACGTGCACAGGATTCCATCTACCGATATCAAGCTCGTCCGGTCGCTGGCTCAAGGCGCATACGGTGAAGTCTGGCTCGCGGACTACTTTGGCAGACTTGTAGCCGCAAAACGACTCCTCTCTGGGAAGAACTCCATCGACGAAGTCCAAAAGTTTATTTGGGAAATCAAACTCGTCTCCAAGTGCGTTTCCTCATCGTCAGCTGAGCCAAGACTGACTGTGTGTCTAGGATAGAATGTCCGTTCGTTGTCGAGTTTGTCGGCGTGGCGTGGACAAGGCCAGTCGATATCATGCTCCTGACAGAGTTTATGGAGCGTGGAGACCTCCGTGGTGTGCTCCAGCAGAATGCAATCGAACAGACTTTCACGTGGCAGCATAAAGTTCTATGTGCGCTGCATATTGCCGAAGCTCTGGTGTATTTACACACGATGGATCCCAAGATCATCCACCGCGATCTCAAGTCGAGGAATGTCCTGCTCAACAGCGCGTTCGAAGCCAAAGTCACGGACTTTGGCATTGCTCGGGAGACGGACGACATCCAAACCATGACGGCTGGCATTGGCACGTACCGTTGGATGGCGCCGGAAGTTCTCCAAGATGGACATTACACGGACACGGCCGACATTTTCAGCTTTGGCGTGATCATGGCCGAGTTGGACTTGGAGATTTTGCCCTACTCGGACTTGCGCAACGACCGCGGCAAGCCATACACCGATGCAGCGATCATGGGTCTTGTCATCGCTGGGCAACTGAAGCCATCGTTTAGCCCCGAGTGCCCTCGTTGGTTTCATGACTTGGGCCTTCAATGTCTCCAAGTCGATCCATCGGCACGACCAAGCGCCATGCAAGTCGCATATCATATTCGTTCCAGGATACAAGCATCGATGTAAAGTTATCTGAGCCATGTTGTGTTTCCAATAACAACTTAACAACTTACCAGCTCATGTGACTCGCTAGCAATGGAGTAATGTTAGCGTCGCCCTCTGCCTGGGTATTTCAAGGCGACGAGGCAGCGTGTCGTCTCGACGAAGATAAAATTTTCCCAATTCCATGGCGAAACCTGCTCAAGGTTGAAAAGCATTGTGACGACATAATGTCAATGTTGGTCGTCAACAAGCGGCCACGAAGCAACCGTGAGGAAGGCATGTCCTGCTTGCATCGCAGAGGGGCTCATGGAGGAGTCAAGGGCGAGACAATCCTGACCGAGGCTGCGATACCAAGAAGGGCGGTCTTGTGAAAATGACGGCAACAAATGCCCTGCCGTCACCTCTTGCATCAGATACAAGTCGGCGTAGGGGCAGCCATTGGGGGCCTTCAAGTCCGAGTAGGGAAGGATTTTCGGCGTCCAATTCAGCGAGGATGACGCCAAAGCTCAACAAATCAGCCGATTCCGAGTAATGGTCATCCTTGAGGACTCCTGGGGCCATCCACCGATACGTTCCCTTGTTCATTGTCATTGTTGCCAAGTCTTCCGCCTTCCGAGCAATGCCAATGTCTGCGATCTTGGCGCCTTGTTTCGAATCCAGCAAGACATTGCGGGACTTGAGATCTCGGTGGATGATCTTGGGATCAAGCGTGTGTAGATAGGACAGTCCTTCGGCAATATGGAGAGCGCATTGGAGCTTGGCGGTCCATGGAAAGTTTTCTTTGGACTGGAGCACACTGCAGAGATCCCCGCGATCCATGTATTCTGTCACGAACATCATGTCGAACGACGGCTTTGTCCACGCGACGCCGATAAAGTGAACAATATACGGGCATTCAATCCTAGAAACAGCCAAGCTATGAGCAGAATGCAGTGGATTCAAGACTGTACTTGGTCAAGAGTTTGATCTTGGCTGCAAATGCTCGAACGTCGTAGCTTTCTTTGGCAATAACTTCTTGATGACGACGCGATTTGTCATGTATTTACCAAGCCACACTTGGCCGTACGCACCGTCGCACAGTGAGTGAGGCATGGCATGTTGCACATGGGTTGTTCTTGACTACGGTAGCAGACTGAACGACGACATGCTGGTCCATAGCGCCTCGTTGGGGGTTGACAGCGGTGAGCGGAAACAATTTTCAAGGACGAGATCCTGACGAGTGCTTTCACGAAAGAAATTGACGCCACGATTCGCCCAGTCGACAACATTCAAGCTCATTTTGCCTCTCGGCCGGATGGTTCCCATGCAATTCTCATCGACGAATGCCTCAGCATGACTGTACAACCCCACGAGAGCAACTACAGCACGGTCAAGACCAATGCGAGATGCATAGCACGATGGCCAGTCGACGAGGGAGAAAGACTGGCAAGTTTGTTTTCGGCGTGTTGTTGGAGTCTCATGGGCTGAGCGGAGGTTTCCAGGCCGCATCGGACGGCGCGCTTCATGAATACCTTTGGATGAGGGAAGCGGTGCGGACATGACTATGGATTGATTCGTTTACGCCGACATTGTCACCTTGCCTTGAGGAGCTCCACGACTCGTTTGGACATGAAGAAAAGCATGTCCAAAGAGCGCTGAGCTTCATAAAATGTCAAACTTGATAGCCACGTGGACAAGGTCGACACCGTGGACATTGTCAACCGAGATGCCATCTCGACTTCACCAGAGGTTGGCTTGAAATCTCGACATGGTTGCTGCCGATGCGCCTTTTGCTTAGCGCTGGAGAGGAGAGAGCTTAGTGGCCTGGTGTGGCTTGGCTAAATTCTCGAATCAAGCATCGCTTGAGCTGGAACGCGAGCATCGTCGCGGGAGGGCGATTGGCAGGATCCAACGCGAGGCACTCTGTTGCAATCTGAACGTACCATTCAGGACAACTTGGAGTAAACGACGGAATCAATTCGCCCGCCATGACTTTGGCCATGATCGCCGTGTCCATCATGGGATTCCCCCGCTCGTTGCGCAAGTCGGAATAAGGCAAGATCTCCGTGTCCAATTCCGCGAGGATCACGCCAAAGCTAAAGATATCCGCCGCTTCCGTGTAGTGGCCATCTTGGAGGACTTCCGGCGCCATCCAGCGGTACGTTCCAATGCCGGCAGTCATGGTCCTGTCGTCCATTTCGCGTGAAATGCCAAAATCCGTCAACTTGGCTCGGAATTCTCCATCAAGCAGGACATTTCTCGACTTGAGATCTCGGTGGATCACCCGTGGCTCCATGCAATGCAAGTAGACCAACGCTTCAGCAATGTTTTGAGCACACTGCAATTTCAAATGCCACGGCAGCGTTTTCTTCTCGAGGACGTGGCGCAAGTCCCCGTTCTCCATGTACTCTGTGACCATCAAAATGTCCGTCGGACGTGTCCACGCCGCGCCGCAAAATTGAACAACATGCGGGCAATCAATCCTACAAAGTCGATGAGAACCATGAAAAGAACGGCGGCGTCATACTTGGAGAGGAGGACGATCTCGGCGATGAACTTAAGCAGCTCGTCGGCGCTGCATTTGTTGGGCAAGAGCTTCTTGACGGCCACAGCTTGGTGGTTGTACTCGCCGACCCACACTTGGCCGTACGCTCCTTCCGCCAGCGGTCTCTTCATTTTCACATCCGCCGCTGGAAGGCGGTACATGTCCAAGTGAGCCAATTGCGCTTGCATCGAACTTGCCTCGCTAGCGTCGTTCAACGCAAACCATGACGCCTCGAGGCTGGATTGACCATGCGTGAGATTCGTCGTGCCGTAGTCATCCTGCTTTGTCTGTCGGCGCTTACGATTCCTTGCATAAATGGCAAACGCAACGACGAGGACGAGGACAGACGCTGTGATCGCAACGATGGTCGTGGTCGAGGAAGAGGACTTTGGAGCGCTAGCTGCAGCAGTCGTGTTTGGCGTTGAAGTCCCAGACGGATTACTTGATGGCGAGGAGGAAGAGGACGATAATGTGTTCGTTGGAGTCGATGAACAAACGCCAGCAAGCGTCGAGATGTTGACTTGAGCGCCCGTGTCGTCGTTGAGGATCGTGCAGCCACCTGTGTACTGGACAAACTGCGAGAAGAGCGTCGCACAGTCTGGAACTTTGCAAGCGGATGTCGGAAGCGTCGATGGCTTTAAGTGCGGCGTGGTTGCCGTGAGATCGTCGTAGTAGGAGCAGCTCATGAAGACGGTCGCACTGGTTTGTGTGAGATTATCCACAGCTCTGGCAATCGTATACTGGCAGTACGTTGGATCCAACGTCGACGTGTCCTCCACCATCTCTTTGTCTTTGCTTCGAATTGAAAAATGATCGTTTCTGCTCGCCACAGTGGTAATGCGTGCAGTACGTAGCACTGTCGAGGTGTACTGTAAAGTTTCTTGCTCCCAGTCGTCAGGATAAGTTTGATGGAAGATCCAAGATGGAGGGCGGAGGATTTGCCAGGGACATCCCTCGAAAAACTGTCGTTCTCCATGTGCATTTCATCATTACAGTCGGCCGTACCGCGGCTTCCAGTGGTCAAAACAAGGTGGAAATTAGATGCCCTTGATGGAATTGACCTTCATTAACTAAAGCAATGGACAACAACGACAGAGAGAGCGTTCTCGGAGCACGACGACGGAACAGGTTTGACTCGACTTTAAGCTTTTTGTGCACCCATGCAGTGACACACGAGTGATTGACCTACGTATATAGATTATTACAGATTTTATATTCATTTATACAAGATATATTTTTATAAGGTTAGTATCCACGAGTTTAACGTTAGCATCAATAGACGGAGTCTGGACTTGTGCAGCGCCTTTTGGATCACACCTAGCTTTCCTAGTCGATTTGCCTTATCCTCCATAGACTTTTGTTTGTTGTCGACAATGTTGATGCAATGTTGGTAACCGCAGAGAGCAATAAGAGAAATTCTCTTAAATATAATGTATTATTTGTATAATAATAAACAGGTATAAAGTTACAAGAGTAATTTTGACAGAGTTGACTCTGGACCCAACAGACGAAGATGACGACGACACTTACAGTCTAGAGCTCAACATATATTAGTGGTCCTCAAGTGCAGATTAAAGGACTGCTTGAAGGACGTAGTTTCGTCCAATGAGGGGGCTTTCTGTTTTCATCACAAAAGCCTACATGTGACACCCACTTTTGAACTGGACGGAAGTGCTTGTTGGTTGAAGCCAGTCTACTCCATCTCGGACACAACAGGTCGATTACGCTGTCAATGGTAGTGTATATGATCGAAAATGCTTGAAAAGACGTAGGGCTTGTCATTTGTGATGATATGCGACGTATACGTTACTTTTTGTAGGGTTTCCAGGCTCTAGTCATGACCAACGAGCATGAAGGCCAATGGGATTACACATAGGTCAAACCAAGACATTAGAACAAAAATTGGTGATTTAGAGCGCAGTTACAGAACTGCGATTGACTGGAAGGCAAACACAGGACAAGAATTCTAAACAGCGATGTTCTAGGCGGCACGTTAACTGTAGATGCGTACGTCCTTAAACTTTGTCGACATTTCAATCTATTAGTTGGTGTAATGCGTAACCGCCCCAGCTCGCGACCACTTCTCACATCGGAGCAGTACTCGACAGCTCTTGTGAAACGAATGCAATGGATAGTGAAGTTACAGTCGATCATATCAACGATGAGGATGAAGATTCACTTGTTCTTGCGCAACCAACTCAAGTCGAGAATGAAGAACAAAAGAAATCCCACAAGCGTAAATTCTTCTCGCAATCAACAAGCAACAATGGTCGTTCAAAACGATTGTTTGGCAGTTTGAAGACTTTGCTCAACGATCCAAGTGAGATAGAGAAAGGTCAACTAGAAATTGAAGCGAACAAATTGCGCATTGAAAAAGAGCGTCTGACTATGACAAAAAGCAAGAATGATCTGGAATGCAGTCTATTGCAACGAAATGTGAGCTTAAAAGACATTGAAATTGCCACCGAAAAACTACTCTCAAGAAAGCGACTACTCGATGTAGGAATTTCGCCAGCCGACGTCGATACGGCTTTACCTTTGAATAACTAGAAATGACAACGAGTTTTATTGTTGAAATTCATGCTTTCACATCTGCATCTGCAGTATAGTGTTGAGCAGTAGATTTCTTCCACTTATCCCAGACGCAATCTGCAAGCGCGGTTCATTAACCCCAGGATCAGTGTTGTCGTCGTCGTCGTCGCTGTCTTCATCACTGTCAATCCATTCGTCGTCAACTTCGTCGTCAATGCACAAGTTGTGTAATATTGCGCATGATAGAATCAAACAGATAATTTGTTTCATCGCAGGCTTTCCATCGAGGAAATATCGTATGCCTTTCAAACATTGAAAGCGCCCTATACTTTGTCATTTGCATTTCAGCACGTGCTTACCTTTCAACATACCAATGCAATGCTCCACGGCTACTCTCTTTGACGCAAGTTTGGAATTAAATTGCGATTGGTGATCTGTTAGTTGCCTGTTAGGCAGCTTTTTGAAACAAGGAACTAAGCGCACATGGGGAGAGAAAGCTGGGTCCCCAACAAGATATTCATCGTCGGAAAAATGTGATTCAAGATTTCTGTTGAATTCACAATTGAGAAGGATGGAGTTTATCTCGGTGCACAGAACCTCCTTCGTCACTCCATGTTGTGTGTCTCCTTTCCAACGTTGGTAGTTTGGCAGCAAGCATATCCAATCCAACAACACTTCGAGCGAGCTTTTTCCACGAGTGCCGTCGACCGTCGCACTGTCGGCATCCCATGCAACTCGTGATCGCCGTTTAGGGCTGCTGGTGCCATGCCAAGGTTTGCACAGTCAGTTTGAGACTGTCAACCATTCGAAGCGACTTTCCTCTGAAGTTTTGTATCGATTAAAAGAGAACCTTCAATCAATCCAGGAGCCAGTTTCCTCCGGCATCAAATTTGGTGCCGGACGAAACTGGCTCCTTGGGTGCTTGAAGGTTCGTTTTAAAGATTCAATTTTATCCAATCAGTGTGGGAAATTCGAACCTTTAAGCAAGCCGACCTGCACTTGAGTACCACCATTATATGAAGACACGGAAAACATAATCAGACTTATTGCCAATCAGACAGTTTGGTGTTACGTATACAGCGCTATAGAGCGCGTCTGTGGCTACATATTAAGCCTACTTGGGGCCCAAGAAGTGAAATACAGCGATCCGGAAAATATAAGACCATCAACAAACCCTAACCCTCTATTGAACCGTGAAAATGAATCGTATTAATTTTAACAAGAAATAAATATGACAGGAGGTCAACCATCGTTTCATCGCCAGATAAACGCGCAAACACAAGTAAACTACGGTGCTCCTAAATAAGCAAATGGTTTTAAGTGCTGTCGTAGAAGAAGGGTAAGTTGTTGTTGAAAATACAGGCATTATTTTCAAAGAAACGATATGCAAATGGGATGATACATTGTTCAATGATTCAATGACACATCTTCAAAAATGAATGCACCAAATATAAAATTATAGAGTTTTCCATGTTTCTTCAACAGCATTGAAGACTTTCGATCGATCACATGACACATATGTGTAATTCTTCATTTTTAGCAATTTTCATAGTATATGAAGTCTTGCACGTTTATCTAATACAAGTTTCTTCGTCTTTTTCCAAATGCAATATGCAATTTAACAGGTTAAAATTTATTACAGTATATGGAGTCGGTGTTCAGCTTGAAATTGTCCAATCAGCGAAGAATCACCTGTGGTCTTATATTTCCCGGATCACTGTAGTCGTAATGTACCGACGTCCCGAAGTTGACCATCGGCGGACTTTGAAAAAATTTCATTTTTGATATTTCTATGTTTTTGGATTCGTCTTGTGGAGATCAATCGATTGCACCAGTTTAACAATGTAAATCATCAAAACAAAATACGACGTTTAAACTTGATTTAAACATGTTCTAAACATATGCTTTCTCAATAACTTCAATACAATCCAAAATGTGAAGAAAGTTGTTTTTGTGTTTTTGCGAAAATAAGATTCCAGTGTTCAAAAACTTTAAAGCCCATTATTGTGGATTCGCTAGAAATTTCCCAATTTGGATTCGTTTTTTGTATCAATCTCCAATCGCGCCAATGAATGAAAATTAGAACAGTACTTTCTCTCATGGGGACTGTACTTTCTCTCAAATTTTATTCAGCCAATCACAATCGCCCAAAATATTTATTAGCCAATGGCGTCGATTGGTGAATCGATCCGCCGGCGTGATTCGATTGAACGGGGTCTGGAAATTCGTATCAAATCAACAATATCTCAGCAATTAATTTTGCGAGGAAGTCCGATTTTGTTTTCTGTGGCTTCAAACTGCGTTACTGCGTTAACATAATGAGGGGTTTCAATCCAAATTTTTCCAACGTTGAGTGATATGTCATGAAACCTGATTGGTCAAAATTTGGTTTAAAGTTTTCAACGAAACACCCTTCATCACACAGATTTCCAACAAGAAATTTGCTGTTGGGAATAAATCGAACGTTGAAAAGGTTGGTGCACATGAGAAGTGAAAACAATCTGTAGCTAGGACTCATAATCAATTACTTTCACTTCCCTATGAAAAGGAACCCCATTAGTGATTGGATAAATTTTCTGAGACTTCCACAAACGACCATTTTTCAACATTTAGAGTGAAACCCCCCAATATGTTGAGCTCTCGGATCAAACTGCGGCACTACTTTACTGTAGCCCCGGCGTCTAATTTAGAATGAATTTAAAAAATAATCCGGATACTTATCCGGACTATTTCTTGACCATTGCGATCACAAAATCCGGATAATATACTTCCTTTATCCGGATGGCGACATCACTACCGTATTTCGGGTTGATTTATACCTAGTATTTTTATTGTTTCTCGATCCCACTCATAGAAAGTTGAAGTTCATCCGGATAAAGGAAGTATATTATCCGGATTTTGTAATCGCAATCCCTCAAGAAGAAGTCGAAATACGGACGCGGGACTCAGCATGAAGACTGTTGGCTCTTCGGTGGAGTCGACAGAGCAACCAAGAAGTGGTTTGGAGTGCTGACATACAATGACAGAACGAAAGCAAAGCTCATGCCAATTATAGCCAATCACATTGCAGAAGGTAATTTTTGATTGGCTGAAACTGAATTAAATCAATGATCTATTAGGAACGCTTATAGTTTCCGACAAGTTTAGCTCATACGTGCCGGCCAACGAAAGGCACACGCTCAAACTGGCGCTTGCCCACATGCTCTATGCGCACATGTGGGTAAATCATTCCACGAACTTTGTCAACCCGGCACTACTTTACTGTAGCCCCGGCGTCTAATTTAGAATGAATTTTTTTTAAATCCGGATACTTATCCGGACTATTTCTTGACATGTAAGCCGTGTGAGCTGCGCAGCTCCGATTTCCATCTCCAGAATCGCAACCAACGACGTCGACAGCTATGAGAACCATCGATCGATCTCTCTGTGCCGTCACTTTGGCATGGTATTCATCATCGAGGAGGACGTTTCGCGACTTGAGATCGCGGTGGATCACTCTCGGCTCCATGCAGAAGAGATAGACGAGAGCTTCGACAATATGCAGAGCACATTGGAGCTTGAGTGGCCACGTCAGTGCTTTCGACTCCAGGACGTGGCGCAAGTCCCCATGCTCCATGAACTCGGTGACCATCAAAATATCCGTCGGGCGAGTCCACGCGACGCCATAAAACTCAACGACGTACGGGCAATCCATCCTACGGAGAGAGTGTAAGACGCGGAGGCAGTAAGAAGAGCAGTGGCGTACTTGGACAAGAGCACAATCTCGGCCATGAACTTGAGCAGCTCGTTGGCGTTGCATTTGTTGGGCAAGAGCCGCTTGATGGCGACGACCGCGTGGTTGTATTCCCTGAGCCAGACTTGACCGTACGCTCCTTCCGCCAGCCATCAACTCCGCCGATGGGATCCGAAACATATCCAAGTGCGACAACTGAGCTTGCATGCTCATTCTTTCCGTCGCGTCGCTAAAGGTAAGCCAAGTATTGCCGTGGCTTTCGGGGAGCGTCGAGTAATGATCCGCCACAAGTTCCTTGGCCTGGCGGCGCTTTCGAGACCATGCGAAAAAAATGAGGGCGATCGCGACGACTGAGGCACATGCAATGGCAACGATCGTCGTCGTGGAGGATGAATGGTTGTGTGGCTCCACTGTAGCCGTAGGGCTGTAGATGATTATGTTGCTTGGCGCTGTCGTCGGAGTGGACGCTTGGCAGATCACACCAAAGCTGGACACCGCAACGATGGTATGACTGTCGTCGTCCTCGATGGAGCAATTGCCAAGCTGCTGTACAAGCGTCGCAAAGAGCGCAGAGCACGTCGAGCTCTTGCAGTCGTTGGATCGAATCGCATTCGGGTGCAGGTGAAATGTCGTCGAGACCAAGCCATCGTAGAACGCACAGCTTTTGAACGTCGTGCCGTTGAACTTTGTAAAGTTGCTCACTACCGCCGCGACTAAAGGCGCGCATGCTGTCGCATTCAGCACCGATGAGTTGGTTGCCATCGTCGAATGGTGAAGTATAAAGTATGAAGCCAAGCTGATGCCTTTGGTGTGTGGTCAGCAGCGTCAACAATTTTGAATATCCTGGCGACAAATTTCAAGACAGTGTGTATCGCCGCCAGCTGGTCACGCATATCCTCATAACGTCATCGCCTGAGGGAGAACTCCATGAATCATGGGGCTCTAGCTCCATGAATGGCATTGAAAGGTGCTGGGAAACGCTGCTCAAGCCATCGTGGGAGAGGATTGCATGGCTGTGGATTGACAGCAAGTTGAAATTCTGGATAAGGGACGGACAGCTACCTTGCGTCAAGACGACAGACGGATCGGCACCGATGGAAATTGTTCCCGCCATGGAGAAGATGATGCTGAGGAGGAGGATTCACGCCATCGCGGCTTTGAAAGTCTTGAGTGAGCCACTTCATGAGGGCAGCAGCATTGCGTGGACGAGGAAAATTCATTGGGAAGAATTTCAATCGGATGGTCGCCAACAAGTTTCAGGTGCAAGGTGATATATCTTGATGCGCTACCGAGTCGATGAAAATGAGTCGATTCGCAGGGCCATGAGCACGCACGAGGGAGAGCGTCGCTGAAGGGCTGAAGACGACGAGGCAAGGATGACTTTGACGGCAAGCTAGACAGACCACGAGCAATCGTCCCTGTCTTGGCGGAATGGGCCGACAATCTTGGATCTGGCAGGGTCATCTGATGCTAATTCCTCTCTTGGGTTAGCCTCCTCATGTTGAAATTCGCTTCTGTTTGTGTCTGTTGACGCGTTCGGTGCGCAGCCCCGCAATGAAGCTCCAAAGACTTTGGCGATGAAAGCACTTGAGCACGCAGGGGCCATCCTTGGTTTAGCAATGCGGCCGTAACAAATTCAGCGACAACTCACAACGACTGGGACTGAGGGAAAAAGCCCATGATTCCAATGCGTTTTCAGAGACTGGATCTTCATTTTATCGTCGTCCAGAGCTGAGCTGTCGGTAATATCATGCCGTGGGGGAGTGGGGGAGCGAATGGTTCCAAGTTCCGATTTGCATCGTACAGAGTCGCTGTAGTCTTCGATCCCGATAGAAAAATTGCCATCGCGCTCAAATCAAGCACAAAGAGCACGAGAGAGAATCAAACGTGACGCTTGAGTGGTTGCCTTGGTAACTTTATCAACTCCACCGTCACTTGACCCGTTTGCGATCCTCTCCATCAGTCGTCTTTGAATGTCCACCACCTCGTTGTCTTGATCTCTCCAGTTCTTCGCACGTTTACCAGTATAGCCGACGTGTCAGATCAATGAGATGTGTCTTCGGTGGCTCCGAGCGCATCCAACAATCTTGGATGCGCCTTGCATCTTGCGCGAGTCAAATTCGAATTTCGTTGAAGTCGTCCGAAGAACCATAGGACGAGCCGGAAGCGCGTCCATTCGCCTGCTTGAGACGACGGAATCTCTTGTTCAAGGAGTCCATTTCATTGCGTTGTATCGCGGCGGACGAGCTACGATCCTGCAGGTTTCTCGTTGAATGTTGCCCAGTGGTGCCACTCCATCAACTTGGTGAAATTTTATCGAGGCAGACAAAATGTGCACTTTTTGGCCATCTGGGAAAAATTAATCTTGAAATTTGTATTGAAAATGACGGCAGTCCAAAGTTCTCAGTGGAATTTGTTGCATTTTGACATTGGACGACGGACGGCATGCCTCAAGCTGACTCGCTCGACTGCGCGGCGTTGATTCTCCAGGCCGTCAACAAACTCAAAGACTCGGACGGACCTGACTTCCGCGGTTGTTCGTTCTACAATGGCCTCGTTGGCCAGCCGATTCACGTCAATCCGACCACGATCCGAGCTGTCGACTGCAATGTGTCGGCCTGCAAGCTGCTCTTCTCGTCGTTCGTTCAATCGACCGCCAATTGCTCGATCCAGAACGACGACACGCAAAGCCAAGTGCAAATCTCAACGTTCGCTGGTATATGTTTGCCCACGACGCAGCCACCGCCATCGACATCAATAGCGCCAACAACGCCAGTGCCGACGAATTTGTCCACCATTTCGAGTCCATCGACCACAGCGATGACGGTGACGCCGGTCAACATGTCATCTTCGTCAACGACGACTATAGTCTCTGTCGTATGTGCCGCCGTCGTCGTGATTGCAGCCTTGGCTGTCTTTGTGTGGATGAGACGCCGTCGAAGCCGTCGAAATGATGTGCTAGTAGTATCGCCGACGAAGGACGCCGACACTTTTGCTTACTCTGCATCGCCGGCACTGAGCGACGGCAACTCGTGGCTCTCCTTGGACGATTCCATTCAGAAGAGCGCTATCCACAAGCATTTAGACGACCTGGACATGTATCGCTTGCCCATGACTGAGGTCAAACTGACGCGACCGCTGGCTGAAGGCGCGTATGGTCAAGTCTGGCTCGGCGAATATAACCAACAAGTCGTCGCGATCAAGCGGCTCCTTCCTAGCAAATGCAACGCCGAAGAATTGGTCAAGTTTATGGCTGAAATCGTCCTCTTGTCCAGGTACAAACGCAATCGACGTGGCTTTGTTTCACCATGGTCTTTAGAATTGATTGTCCATATATCGTTCAGTTTTATGGCGCGGCATGGACCCGTCCGACGGATATTATGATGGTCAACGAGTACATGGAACACGGGGACTTGCGGCAAGTTCTTGAGAAGAAACAATTGTCTTGGCATCTCAAGCTTCAATGCGCACATCATATCGCCGAAGCGCTGTCGTACCTGCATGTCATGCAACCCAAAGTGATCCACCGCGACTTGAAATCGAGAAACGTTCTTCTAGATGGAGAATTTCGCGCGAAATTGACAGATTTCGGCATTGCAAGGGAAATGAACGACGCGACTATGACGGCAGGCATTGGCACGTATCGCTGGATGGCTCCTGAAGTCTTGCAAGATGGCCACTACACAGAAGCGGCAGATATCTTCAGTTTTGGCGTGATATTGGCTGAATTGGAGACCGAGCGACTGCCGTACGCCGACTTGCGCAACGACAAAGGCAATCCATTGACAGATACTGCAATCATGGCCAAAGTCATGGCCGGCGAATTGATCCCCTCGTTCTCTCCCACTTGCCCTGAATGGTACTCGGCCATTGGCAAAGAATGCTTGGCATTGGACCCAAGGAAACGACCGACGGCCATGATGCTTGCGTTCAGGTTCAAACGGCGGCTTGCTGATGAAAAGTGACCTTTTCGTATTTATCGTGGTATCAAATCATACAATATAAAGTATCAAATAATTTACTTGAGTTTTGCATGAAAATGTTTCATTGTCGTAAATAAATATATTTGTTTGAAATACTTACCTGCAATATACACATTAAATCATGTGATATATATTATCTACGTAATGATATACTACGTAGTATTTACTATTAAATATTTAACCATTCTTTAATTTTGAAGATAGAATTATTTGACATGTTATATGCTTTTTATATACAGTGTAGAAAGAGATCAAGTGACAAGATGACATCGACAACAAGCGAAGAGAAACGAAGAGGTCGTGGCGTTTCTGCGGCGGCACGGGAAATCTACGCGTACTTTGACCGTCGAGACGATCTTGAGAAGTCTGGGACGTACTTTTGGGTCGAATGTCGCCTCTGTCGCAGTGCATTTGAAGAATCGAATGGCGGCGTGCATCTTTTGACCAAGTCACCCGTGCAAGAGCCCACGCCACGGAAAAACATCCTGGCCAACTTGAAAAAGCACATCGAGACTTGTCCATTCGTTCTGGCATCCAAGAAACGGAAGCAAGCCGCTGCTTCATCGGGACCTTTGTTCACTAAACGAGTTCGAGGGGTTGCTGCAAGAAGTCGCGATCTTTACTCCTTCTTTGACCGTCGCGTTGATCTCGGCAAGACTGGATCCTACTTTTATGTCGAATGCAAGCATTGCAGAGCTGCGTTTCAGGAATCCAGCGGTGGTGTTCATCCTATCACGCAGACAACCGTCAGCTCTCCGACGCCTATGAAGAATGTTGTGGCGAATTTGAAAAAGCACATTGAAAGCTGTCCATTTGTCCAAGCGTCGCTCCATGCATCGCCACCATGCTCAAGCAGCTCGCTCTCCCAAACACAGTTGAGTTCACTCGTCGTTCGCTTGATAGCGGCCATCCCACTGCCTCCACACTGGATCCAAGTGCCCGAATTCACATCGCTTGTGGACTTTCTGCGACCAGTACGTCCATCCATGTCATCTCAAGGAGGTTGACGCGCTTTTAGGAAACTTCAGCAGCATTGCCAGCGCCACGAGATCTGATAGGACCGCTACTCGAAATGGAAGCTGCGAAGGCCATGTCTGACAGCATTCATCTCATGCAGAAGCAAGTCGCAGGTGGCACTGCAGTCCTTGGTCTTGCTGTTGATCGTCATGGATTCATTTGGCTTCACGCTGGTCCATGCTGGTTTCCATGGACTCCACTTCCAAATGCCACTGCTTCTGCCACTAATAATGGCAAAGAAACATTGGATGCCTTGGAGGCAGCAATTGACGAAGCGCAAGCTTTGACTGGTTGTCAAGTTGCTTTTGTCTGTCTCCATCGCCATGGTCTTTGTCACTTCGCGTCGAGTCGCCGTCCTTCTGTGCTGTTTGCTCCTTGGGTGAACATTACTCGTCTTGTTTTGAGTCAAATGGAGCCGCGATTGTCCACAATTATGGCTCAAATGCTTGGCTTCGTCGACTTGGTACAAAAAGATCCTTGGCTCTTTGACCAGTGCTTGGCGAAGATGCTCCTACACGATGTCCATGCTTCCTCGATACCTCAGCAACGTAATCTTCCTCATGTGTCATCATTGACTTGGTCAAACCTTCACGTCCTTTGTGGTGCTCTGTTGTCGCTCCGTCCTGCATGTATTGCCTTTGTCGATGCAATTGCCAAGCCAGAAGTTTCTCCAGTGAGAGACTCAATGTTTTGGTCAGGTGTAGCTGCGATCCAAACACTTCTAGAGCCGTTTACAACAAGTCACAAGACTGCTGCGGACGTTTTGATGCTCTTAGGGCGACTCGCCTCGAGAAAAGAGTCGAGCGAAGTCTGCATTCAAACTGCTGAAGCTTTGTGGCAACAAATGGACCAGCAATTGCATATTGCAGCTGCAGCACTCGACGTCCAACATGCTTCAACAATTCGACGGTGGCTCCTGTCTAACAGCTTTGGATTGACCGTGGCGGAGGTTGCAGCAAGCGCGCATCGTCTGTACGAACAACACATTGCGCCTGACCCGGCCAAGGTCGTAGTCGAGCAGTTTTGCCAGTGGATGTGGATGGATGACGTCGACAACATGCCATTTCGACGTAACACACCACTCTTTTGGAAATACATGCGCGACCAACCTGGCTTCAGCAAGTTGGCCCCGCTTGCGCTTCTCCTGCACTGTGTTGTCGGCGTGCCAGAAGACGTCCGAAGCAGCCATGCAAACACCAAACTTGAGCAAGTGTGGATAGCTTCAAAGCAAGAAATGAATCCTGACAAAAGATCTCTGGGCGTCGAACGGAGAAATTTGGCCGAACAGTGGCAAGAGCTTGTAAATGACAGCCTGGGACATCATGACGACGACGCCACCACGTCCTCGATAGAATCTGTGCAGGAGCGACACAACCACCACGTGACTCCGATTCCATTGCGCTACCTCTTTGGACCACAAGTCCAGCGACGAGAGGCGTAAACTATCGGAATGACGTAGTCATTTGACAAGTTCAAAATATATCAAAGAGGGGTTTACACAGCACGACGAGAACGCCGCTTGACATCTGTGCGAGATGTTGTCTCGTCCATGCTTCCTTGACGACTCATGACAGTGCCTCGCAAGTTGAGATCTTGGGGCATTGTGGCTTTGCTGGCTGGTGTTGCAGCTTCTGCGTACAAGTTGCCTGTAGACAAGTGAATTAGAATGTGCTGTTTTCGAATCAACGTACTTCGGAATCGCAATTGAAGGCGCTTGCCCTTGCCACGGATGTACACAATGGCGGCAGCGCTTCCAGTGGCCAAGACAGAAATGACCAAGACTGCCCATAATGGAGGACCCAAGGATCCACTCGTGGATGAACCGCTCACGACGCCTCGGTTCGTAGTGCAGCGAGGACCACCCCAGACCTAGAAAGTACATGTAAGGCTGAAGTCGATGAACAGTTGGAATACCTTTGGGGCGGAGCAGACACAGCGAGAGTTCTTTCCACATGAACCGGTCACAATCGAGCCTTGAAGCGTACAGTCATCATTGGAATTGCAAAAGGCTTGCCCATCGACGTCCAAATTGAGATTGTTGTTGTCTTGGTAGTCGCTGGCGTGCCCATCAATCCATAGTCGCGTGGGGTGTGAAGCAGGATCACAGCCAAGGCCCATGGACGTGCGGTTTTGCCACACACGAATGTAATCAATTCTGAGGTAGAGTGGGAATTGATCGCAAACGGCGTTGACTTTGGCGTCTGTACCATCGCCACGGCATGGCTTGCCTGGGTTGGGAGGCTTTGTGCCCCAGCTAGTTGAGAGGGCCGTGTTAAAGATGAAGTACATGGGTTCTTCGATCATGAGCTTGCGCGGGTTAGACTTTGCAGAGTCCTGTGGAGGACTTTCCAGCGATTGAGCAGGCACTTCAAAGAGAGGAGCGCCATCAATCATCCATCGAACGTAGCCCTGACGACCAGTGACCCATTCGAGTTGGTATTTGTAGTAGTTGGAGTACGCGTAGAAATCCACATCCCAGTTGGCTGAAATGGCATCCATTTGGTAGCTAAAAGGGGGGACGGGTGCGGCAGTCATAGTGCCATCAGTGTGCAGAGCGGCCGTGCATTTGCTGTTATTTGTGTATGGATCGCACAAGAACGCTCCGTTGTAGCCGTTCATCACAGGAAAACATTCAGCCTTGCTGTTGATATTCCAGTACTTTGTGTTAGCGCCATTCACGACACCATCAATTGGACCACGGTCGCCATTGACATCGCGCGAGGCAGGGCAAATACTGTCTGTGCAAGCATTCACTGTGATACCAGCTTCCAAACTTGCATTGATCGCAAGAGCATTTTGAGCAGTGCCTTTGGGATTGCACACGTGTGGAGCGTAACGCAATCCTTGGTACCAAGAGCGATGACCACGTTGCTGTGTGATGGAACTGGGCACGTCGGGCGAGTTGGCACCTGCATTTTATGAGCTGATGAAGCCTCTAGATATTTTTACCGGGGGTTTTGCATTCGTTACTGTAGATACAGTAAATGTTCTCTGCGTCAGGAACAGGTCGGAAATTGTCTGGCATCCCTGGCGCAATTTGGATCGAGGACGAAATGGCGTTACCACCGCCTTCAAAGATATCGATTTCAGGAGCGCCGCGCCCTTGATTTGGGTTCAAACCATATCCTGGATTTGAATTGCACGCGGAAATGCGCTGGTCTTTCTTTAAATTTTCATCGCATTCGTTGTAAGACCATGGCCACATGCGATTCGTAGAAGGTAGAAAGAGTGCACGACCCAAGTTGCCCATCAACCACACACCAGGCCACGTTGGGTAGTAGTATCCTGGATGAGCATTTGAGATTAACATGCAAAGCGTCCTACCTGCAGTCACGCGTGTTTTCGCATCGCCCGCAGCGTCAGGATTGATTGCGCTAGTTACACCAGGTTGTTGGCAACTTACTTCCACGAGTCCACCTTGAAAGCAGAATTTATTCCACGACTGGACCATGCCACTGCGGTAGTACTATCCGTCAAACTATGAATTCACGAGATAACCATTGGAGCGCAATACCATACGACTTTGTTGATAACCTGGTTCAGGTTGCTTGTATGGATTGTACACGCGGAACGAAATATCGTCGAGTTGGGTTTTGATGCGAAAGACGCCTCGTCCGTCTGGTTCTTGCGCCGTTTCCGTCATATTAATCGAGTAATATTCCAAAGCGGCATTCACACCATCAGGCATTTCAATCGCTGTCCACAGCGGATCCACACCCGCGGTAAAATTGCGTCCCGGTCGATTGAACTCATCACTCATGACGAGATCCCACGTTTCTCCTCGTGATGACTTGGTCGTATAGTACTGCTGGGGTGTATCAACGTCCACGAAGGCAGGAATACCACTTTTCGCATCGTAATGCGGTCCTTTCACCGCCAGCGCGCTGCCAAAGAGACCGAGGAGCGCCGCACGGATCTTCATCTTGTCGCCTTTGGAGGAAATGTGAAAATGAAAAACATTCGAAAATATTTCGCGGAACCCTGTCCACGATGATATATTTTAAAATTCGTGGTTTAACATACAAATATCCAAATAAATTAAATACTTTGAATTAAATTATTAATGGCTTGCCAATGAAATCCCCGCCAAATATGAAAAGATTTTACGCAGGATGCGGGTGTCGACCTTCTATGGACTACGATGATGGAAAACGAGTGAAGAAGCCACACGACGACGCTGCCACGGGATCCACGCTCTGAATATGGTGCAGGATACGACGGAATGCAAGGCAATGAGCTTGGAACGGCGGCTGCTTGCTTTTTCAACGAAAACAAAGCAGAGAAGCCATAGTGAAGCTGTGGTGAATTCACAACATGTGTCAAGCATCCTGTATCGCGCAATGCTCGTGTAATTCGCGGCATTCAACTAGATCTCACGGGGATGATTGATTGATGAACTTTGGGATCTACAAGTTGTTTTGGGCATTTTTGGTGCGCCGCTTCGTGGGATGGCAAGCTCGAAAAGTAGCTCGAATGCATCGTACAACTTGGTAGAATCTACAGTCGGATGCTGCAACCAAGACACATAGAAGAAGCGCGGCGCGACTTCGACTCTTTATTGTGGTTGTCGCAGTCGTTCATTTGTGACAGCCAAGAAATAAACTCCCAAGTGGCCACGGAAGTTGTCACGATGCGGGATACACACTCAACTGCGGACAAAAACCTTGCCAATGCATGAGATGTGATTGAGTGTGCCCTGTACGTTGGCGCCGACTAGAAAGTCTGCAAGCTCCCGGTGCCGGCTCGCCAGCAAGCGTCGGCACAATCATTAGACTCGCGTCTCCGTCCTCTACCGGTAGCTTCCAAGCAAAACAATACTCCGATCGATGCTCCATCATGATTTGCAATCCCCATCATGACAACGCAAATCGCTGTGTTGGAAATATTTCTTAAATGATCTTGTCCTCGACGTGGAACATGCGTCCCATGCCACGATCTGCATGCCAAGCAATGTGGCAATGGGACATCATGGAGCCAGACACCGCGGGGATGAACCTACGATCGATTCATTCCGTCAAATAAACCTCCATGAAAGTTGCGTACCTCAGCCGAACATGGTCTTTGTAGAGCGGAATTGTATCTCGCCATTCGTCGGGGCTATAAAGCTCTGGCCTTGACTCGTGCCATTTCTTGGACGAGAGCACTCGAAAGTGCGTCGTGTGCAAATGGAAAGGATGGCTGTGGTCTGCGTCGGAGCCGAGACACCACGTCGTCGAGACATTCTTCGCCAGCGCGGTGCCTTGATCGGTTTCTGTCATCATAACATGGTTGACACCAAAGACAACGTCGCCATTTCCAGCTTTGTCCGTCGTAAATGCATACTCGACCGAGCAGCGACCTTCACCTTCGTGGTGGTTTGTCGGTGACGTCTTTGTCATGTACCAAGGCAGCGTAACCTGCGGCGGACCTGCTTCGAGCGGTTTGATTGCCTCTGGAGCTTGAGTCCTCTCGGCTTGGATTTGCATCACGAGCTGGCTTGGAACTCGGTGGAGCACTCCTAGCCATTCATTTCGCTCGGTGCTATTGTCGGCTTGGACAGTATGAAGTCCTCTCTCGCATTGCATCTACCAAATCAACCCGATTAGCGCTTCCTCTGGAGCTTGAGCGCATTACCACGACGTCAGCGCGGCCTCCAGGTGGTATAACAATGAGGGAGACACGAGGCCACGTTGATTTCGTCACGCCATCTCGAGCGATCAAATGCGCTGTGCAAGGAAGCACGAGCTCGACGCCGTTGTTGGCAACCGCATTGATCAACCGCCATCGAAACCATTCATGCTCAACGACACGAATTGTCGGCGCGGATTCACCATTGACCAAGAGAGAAAGCACTCCATGCGGCAGGGAACTCTCAACTTGTGGCTGGAATCCTCGGTCGTCGGCTTGGATCGCCGATTCCAAGACATCATGTTGGTTTGGACATCCCGACGTACAAACTCCTTGGAGAATCGCAATGTGGTCCGGAACACTTTGCAGCGTCGGTGGCATATCCTGGATACGGTCGAGGATAACAATCGCTCCAGCCATTAGTCCTGACATCTGCATGCATGAGAGAGCCATTTAGGAACGAGGAAATGAGGCGGAAGCGTACCTGAGAGTTCAAGAGCCCATGCAAGTGAGGATGGTACCAGTAAGTGCCGGAAGTATGGTCTTGTGGGATCGTATACGACAAGACGGACGTGGCTTGTGGTTGAATCGGCGTTAGGTCGTCCGCGAGATGCTACGTAGCCCATGTAAGTCATCAAAGATCATCTCAAAGGACTCCATACCAAGCCATGAAGATGTAGATTCGTCGCATTGGTCCGGCCGGGTTGCAGTTCATTCCTCAATGTGATGGTGAATGTATCGCCAGGTGTGACGTAAATCGTCGGTCCTGGGATCTGCTCATTGTATGCGCGCGTTGTAAAGTTCACGGACGTCCCATCGTGCATCATGACGGACGTTCGAAAGGCGGTGACGTTGAGGTCGACGTTCAAGACGGTCGCGTCAATGTCATGAATATCTCGCCGCATGGCCGATGGTCTGTGTTCGAGCTGCTCCCGCGCTGCTGGAGACATGTAGCTTTCCGAAGACGCACCAAGCGCTGCCGAGACGGCCAGGACCGCCGCGAGGACTCGCATGTGTCAAGAAAATCGGTAAAAACCAATTGAACCATCCCCTGGAGTGGCATCATAGCGTCGAATCAGGAAACCGTTGTCATCCAAGAATAACCTTTCTTTATCTTAAAGTTTGTACACTCGATAAGTTAAGTATATACTAACAGTGTAAAATGTTGACATTGGACGACTGCCAAAAATCTCGCAAACGCCATTCGCATTTAAATTTGTGTGTCCGGATACAGTGTATTTTTTTCTTTACCAGTCCAATTGGGGATGAAAAAATCCAATGATTTCCACCAAAAATCACACAAATTACATATTTAAATGATTTTCATTGGATAAAAATATGACTTTATAGATTTCTATTGGCTACATTATCTGGTAGCGAGAGCCATTATCAATGGTGTCGCTTCTTGTCCAGGCCATGCTCCTGAAAAGAGCGCGGCGCCAGCATCAACGGTACTCCTTCATGATGCTCAGGCTACGTGAAATGTTGCGTGAAAGAAACTTCATATATTCAGGTGCCCTTCTCAAAAATCAGCAGGATTCTGCTTGGTACACAATGTATGCGTCGCAGGACGAGCCCTACTTCATCGCTACTGTTTCTCCTCCACTTTTTCCCAGTCACTCCTCCCTAGTGGAAGGACGAACTTTGTTTGTTCTAGTAGAACGTCTACAGAAAGCCCACGCCACGCTTTGCCCCGCCCACTTTCCTTGGCCACGATGACAATCAACGCCGTTCAGAAAACGAAATCCCTCAAAACTAGATTTTGTATATTAAATTTGGGAGTATAAAATGCGTGAGTCTCGCAAATCGCAAATTTTGCGAAGACGATTTTTTGGTCTTCGCAAATTTGTGTGCGTACTTTTATTTGAAAAATGTCTCACGAAAAACCGGAAGAAATTTTCATTTGCGAGATTTTTGGCAGTCGTCCATTCGAACCTTAAAATATGAAAAAGTATAAGTAGATTAGGATAAGTTTCGACTAAAGTTTACTTCTCTGGTCCGAAATAATTGCTACACTGTTGTATCTTGATTTGAGTATGTCCGGATATGAGGATATATGGATTTTTGTATACAACCTCAAAACATTATATAAAATTTCACAGGATGTCCAATATTTTTATTCAAACAGCACCGACGTCCCGACGACACAGGTCTCTCTGTGTTCATCTTGAACAGAAATAGCGAAGTTTAACGCCAGTATAATGTCAGTTATGTTATAGCGCATGTCAGGTGTGGCTATTGGCGGCTCTCATCGCGAGAGCGCTATGTTTGACGGTCATCTCTAGGTTTGATAGGTCCCAACCCTGCAACCGGGCTATACACAAAGAACCAGCAGTGTTGCTATGTTAACACCATCTATCTTTGATGCTAAATCTAGATATGTGATTAAATTGGGCTCAATTCCTACAGTGAACCCACAGCGAAACAAATGAGATCTATCCGCCTGGTCGGTCAACTTTGACAACGGAGACGAATTGTAGTTCCCACAAATTAACCAATCAAAGAGGAGATCCTAATGTGGGAACGGGAATGTAAGTCGTAGCCGCAAGAAAATTAGAAGGGGTTGTCGATAGACTGGATCTTAGATGGGACCAAGATCAACGCAGACACCGGAGCAGCAAGCAAGGTTGATGGAGGGCAAGGTTGGACAGAAAGTTGGAGTCGGATTCTTCCTTGGAGGCACGTAGGGACACTCGCGTATGCGTGAGACTTCGGAGGAGGTTGTACTGTGGCCCAAGTACTACGTCTAGCTGCGGCTGACGTTGATGCAGGGCAATGGGGAAAGATAACAATCGGTGTTGGCTTCTCACGAGGCAGCCGGCGGAACTCACTAAGCTGTCTTGGACTTGGGTACGCTTCTGGCCACGCCGCAAACTCACAGGATTGGTAAGCGAGGCAAAAAGAAGAGTGAATTCAAAGTTAATCTATCCTGGGTACTTGTTTTGGTTGGTCTGCGCGGCTCACGCTGTTCGAATGTCTTGTTGAGTCGGGTGCAACATGCTGTTTGCGCAAATTGCTTGGTGGAGCAGCTTCATAGCGAAATCAGGGGGATCTATTCGGTGACCATCTGGTGGAGTCTGACTCCATGTGGTATCCATGTCTGGCGATATCTTAGAGTTTGTATGCTTCATGGGGACGGCTGGTTTGCTTGACTAAACCGCGGAATCTCGCCAAGGATGTGGAATCCAAGACATACGGTTCTTCCAAGCGCTGGCCCTTGGCTAGCGAGGGCACCTTGTAGTCATTGTTGGCTTGACTTTTCCGGCATCACAAGCCACCCTGGTCACTTCGAGACACACGGAACGAGTGACCACAACGGATGCCAGTTTTTGTCTTCGCAACGTCAGTCTCGTATCGCTCGCTGTCATTCCGCGCTGACCAGTGACTCCTCTGATTTTGAAGCTCAACGCCCAATGTCTTCTCAAGACCACCTCAGCAAGCCACAGCGTGTATCCAAAAGAGTGACCCATTCGTCTCAACCACACGCTTCATCGAATGACCCGGCATCCTCAGAACCTCCAACTGTGCTGCCTGAGGCTTCTTCGATCCCTTCTAGCGCGCCTTCGTCGATCGGTCGTTCGCCATCTCATGGAGCTGAGTCGCCTGGGAAGAGTCCGATTCCAGGGATGAGCCGAGGTCCTTCGACTCAGGAGGAGTCTGACACTCAGAGCGATAGCGAGCCCATGACAGCTGGTCCTGGTCCCTTCAGTGAGGATGTAGCCGAAGAATTGGTCAACCAAGCATGCTATTTGGTCAATCTCGAACGCCAATCTGACATCCATCGGGCTGCCATAGAGAAGTTGATCGAAGAAGTCGGCTGGCTCAAGCTTGCGGTGGACCAATTAACGGCTATGGGACGCAACGGCATTTGCGGGGTTTTGGATCTGGAGTCTGGTGAGATGTGCTTTGAGCCATACGATACGTGTCCCGCGCGTCGTGCGGGCGACCACCGAGATCGGGTCCGAGGGAATCGCCGCAGTGGTGAACTCTGTGGTTTGTTCACCACCAAGCGTAAGCCTTGCGAGAACTTGAAGTCGACTTGCCCGGCGCGTCTTCAAAATCGCCATCCCCCTCAGCCACCGGGTTGGGGGGTGGAGTCTGATGCTTCCCAGTAGTTTCCACTTGATGCGATAATGATTTTTGGGGGTCCTCTTGTACTTGATGTGACAGTTGCTTCCTTTGGGGTCCGATAATTTTGACCAATACATTCTCGTCAATTCCCGTCGGTTGGTGTCTTTTCTCTTTTTGGACTCGGTACGTGTCGAACATTCTTGATTTTCATGTCAGCTCATCAAGAGGCCAAGCCAACCAAGTCTGCACACCCACCCAAGGCCGGTCAATGGGCGATTGATGCGGTTGCTGAGCACATGTATCGCTTTCGTCGTCAGTCGCTTCCGGTCCTGGTGGACTCTTCCGTCCAGTTGGAGTCCCAATCACCTGCACAAGTTTCGCACCGTTCCAGTCTTTTGGGCTCTGTCCTCTCTGGCATGCGTCCGCCCCCGGTAGTCAGCCAAGGGTGATTCATACGATCGTTCGTCGAGACGACGTCCTGTGACGAAACGAACGCCTGTCACGTCCGACTTTGTTTTGCCACCTCTGTTGGCTCTTCCTCCGGCGCCACCATATTCAGCGCAGTCCACTCCGTCTTCATCGGCATCTTCTTGTGATGAGTGGGTGTACGATCGTCACGATCTTTACCGGCCTGCAATTGAGATCACCGAAAGCGAGGCGGAGATCTTTGGTTCGCCCAGCTCCGATACGCCTGGCCACGAGTTCGAGTATCGGCCCAACAGAATTAAAGCGAGAGTGTTTGATCCCGAGGTGGACCATCCTTGCGGCTTTGCGACGTCGCTCCACACTCTTCGAAAGTCAAGGGCGCCATTGTCGTCTGTGTTGGATGTTGCAGCTCCCCCAATCTTTTGCATCAAGGAGGAGCCAGTCTCTTCAAGTGCACCTGCGGAAGCGCCCCTCGAAGACTCTGATTTCACGGTTTCATGGGAGGATGAGTCAAATGCCGAGGAGGCGGATGCCGAAGCAAGCATATTGGCTGAGCGCTCTTGGCGGGCTGAAGTCGAAGACTCCTTGACAACTGCCACAGTCGATGGTGAAGTGATGCTGCGATACTTGCCACGTATTGTGCCGGTCAGTGCTCCTCCGACGTCGGCTCTTTCAACCACAACTGCCAAGGATGGAGCTGGGCTCTCGAGGGAAGGAGAAGACTCCAAAGCGGAGGAGTCCGACTCTGGTACTTTGGAATTGAGCGAATCGGACGGTGATACTAGTGGCTCTTCGAAGACTCTGCCGACCGTTATGATCGCTGACCCACAACCAATCATGCGGGGCGACTTGATAGCTGGCTGGGAGAGATCCTTGCCGGACTTGGACTCCTTGCGTCCTGCCGCTCAGGAGATGGTGCTGGCACAGCGAGCGTTGTTGCAGACTGCCACTGAGTTGCACGAGCAGGTAGCCGAAGGCTTCGATCAAGATGTTATGCGCAAGAAGTTGAGAGCCCTTCAGCAAGCCTCCGTGGCCCTGTCTGGCAGTGTGGTCTCTTTCTCGGCTAACGTCTCCCTCGAGGTCGAACAATTGTCTGGGCGTTTGGATGCGTCCGAGAAGGCAAACGTTTCCTTAGGCTCGCGTTTGGCTGAGTTGGAAGCCCAGATCTCTGCAGTGGAAGCGTCGCGTGCTCAGCATGTGAGTGGTCTCTCTTTTGGCTTTTGGTTGATCGTCTGATAGGACCAGGAAATACTCAAGAAGATCGACACCATAAATGACATCTTGGGCCAGATCGGGGCTCTTGCGCCTCCTGCCACGGCTGTCCCGGGTTCTGTAGCATCCACCCATGAAGATCGACTGAGGAAGCTGGAGGAGACTGCCCGCGCGTGGCCACAGGTTGTTGCAAAAATGAATGATCGTCTCGGCCAGTTGGAGCAGTCATCATCAGTAGTTCAGTCTTCGGCTCTTCCGCTCGCGGCGCCATCTGCCCCGGCTGAAGGAGGATGGCAGGACGAAGTCGCGTCAGATTAAGCAGTGGCATCCCCAGCTGCCGGTGGTGAAGACAACTTGCCGAGCGAGCCTGATTCGGAGGAGGATCCTTCTGGGTCTTCTCAAGTGGAGTCCCTTCCTGTTCAAGCATCCAACACTGGTGAGCAACCAAGCGCCTTGTCTGAGCACGACTGGGATGTTTATTCTCGGATGTTGGGTATCTCGGCTGACGAGCTGAAGGCCGCGAAGAATCTTCCTTTTGAACCAAGCGCCAAGTATCCCAACCGTGCTCGTTGCGGCTTCGTTGGCACAAGTCGGGTTGCATGCCTGAACCCTTTGGGAAGTTGCGGAAAGCACAAAGCCGAGGAGCTCCTTCCTGCGGAACTAGAGCGAGAACGGCGGCGTCAAGTGGCGAATGGTATTTTCCTGCTGCTGGTTCCAGTCACTCGGCGAACAGCCGCTATTAAGCGAGAACGACGAGCGGCCAGAAAGACTGCTGCAGCTGACGGTGGTAAGGGATCTTCCAAGAAATCCAAGAAGTAGGAGGTTGAGCATTTGTAGTCTTGTACTGATCGAATAAATTCCATTTCGTTTGCCTTCTTTTGTCAATCGTGGGTTCCTCGAATTTGCCTAAGTTTTGAGCAATCCGCCTCCTGCGCCCGAGTTGGCGCCGTACGGCTTGTGCAGTACGAGGCGGGCTCCATAGGTTACACCGTTGTAGCCGCTTCTTGAAGAGGCCCTTCAGGAGCGGTGGGGGCTGGGTTCAAATCATCATCGACCATCATTGCAAGCCGACTCCACCCAAGTCGGTCTCTATGGAACTTCCTCAATTCGGGGGTGGACTCCAGCAGAGCTTCAGGCTCCCAAGTCTATGGTCCATCATTGATCAACTGTACTTCTAGCTCTCGGATACCACCATTGAGACGAGTATTCCTCACAGCCGCGGGCACCTGAAGAGGAGTCCCTGGAATGGGCTATTGCCGATTGGTAAAGGAGGTATCAGGCAGTAATTCTTCGTCGAAGTCGACTGGAGGCATGTCTTCTAGTAATTCAGTTGGCCTCAGGGGACTCAGTCGTCGTGTCTTCAAACGAGAATCATGAATAGTCGTGTAGAAGCGATGGTTCTTTCCTGATTTCAAGCTTATGACTTCGACTTCGCTGGCGTAATTTTTCGGTCGATTCACCACTCTGAACGGTCCATGCCAGAGGTGAGCAAGCTTGAGCTTGACTCCTGGCTTGACTTTGTCGATATAGACCCATACTGGGTCACCCACTCTGATTCGAGTGTCAACATCAGCCGGGAGTCCTTCATCGTGTCGTCTGGCTCGTTCTTCCACAGCTTGTTTGACCAGTAGACGGGCCATGTCCATACAATGAGCGTGTTGGTGGTAAAGTTGCAGTCTCCATTCATATGAATCCAAGTTGGCGTCCGTCTTCACGGATGGTAAACTAGCCATCATGGTGGTGTACTGATCCCACCCATGCATCAGGAAGAATGGGGTCTCCTTCCTGGTGGCCGACACTGAGGTGTTCAGGGCAAAGACCATTCGTTCGGCTACGTCGTCCCAGTCTCGTTGGTGTGGGTCCTGGATGTACAATTTCACCATCCTTGTGATAGTCTGGATTCCTCGTTCAGCGGTACCATTGGCTTGAGGTCGGTATGCAAAGGTAGGAGACTGACTCTGACCGAGCATTGCTGCAAAGTGTTTGAATACCTCACTCATGAAACTGGGTTCTCGGTCATGTCTGAGCTCTCTGCAGGCACCAAACCTTCTGAAGACCGCCTCTTCGTATGCTTGAGCAATTGTGTGGGCATGTCTGTTTGGTGTAGCCTTGACCATGACCATCGCTGTAAATATATCTTCGAAGAGGACTAGTTGAGTGTTTCCGCGGAAGGACTTAGGGAGATCTGTTCCAATGTCGAAGCATACGATGTCCATGGGTCTTTGCGGCAGAAGATTGCCTGGGGATGGTGCTTTGATGTGCGGTGAAGGAGCGCCAGTAGCACAAGTTTCGCAGTTTTCGCAGTAAGTTTTGGTATCCGCATACATCGAATCCCAGTAGTAGAAGGCTTTGGCTTTAGCGTAGGTCTTCATGAACTTGAAATATCCTCCTTGGACTCCATCATGACATTGCTGGAGGATTTCAGTCACTAGGGATCGTGGTATGACTAGTGACCAAGTGAGTTGAGGAGTCGGACTCCGTTTGGTTGACCAGAGGAGTCGGTAGAGGGCTCCTTCTTCGCATATATCGAACTGATGCACCGTCTTGGCCATTCTCGTTGGGATAGACCGTCAAACTCGCCTCTGATGTACTTCTTCATGTTGGCCCATTTCTTTTCTCGATCTTGTGCGCGGGATATTCGTTGAAGGCGGATGTGTGCCAGGGTGTCGGACTCTTGTCTTTGGGCTACTAGAATGGTTCCGCGTGAGGCCGTGATAGCAAAAATTGATGGGAGGTATCGCCAGGCTTACACACGACGCCACCCCGAGACCGAGACGACGCCGCAGTGGAGTCAGGTTGAGCCAAGTATTGTAGGTGCTCCGGGAGTGGAAATCGGATGTCGTGGACAAGGTGCGGCAGCCAGTTTAAAGAGTGCAGTAAAACGAGCGTAGAGGGGTCGGTCACCTCACCTGTCGTCCGGTCGGTTAAGCCTTGTGAAGCCAGGTAATCGGCTGCACCGTTCCACACGCGTTTCACATGATGGAATGACGGACTGGCAAGCTGGTTGTTGAGCGTGTGAACTTCAGCAAGCAGTGTCTGCAAGTGGGGCTTGGTACACCTCATCCGATTGAGTACCTGCTGGATAACAAGCCGTGAATCTCCAAAGACTCGGACGCTGGTGAGGTGGAGGCGGATAGCTGCTGATAGTACCGCGAGGAGACCTGCATATTCGGCCCCATTGATTGTAGTGTCTGTGACAACGCCATATCCGGCCCATAGGATCTTCCACTCGAGTAGCTGCCACAGGATCGCACCAAAACCACCCACTCGTTCAGAAAATTTGATGGAGCTGTCAAATGTAGCTATGACAGCGGACTCTTCGGCGGTGAAACACGGTAATCTCTGTTGCACTGGAGTCAGAGATCTCTTGGACTTCAAAGGGGTGTATAGTGTGAGATCGTCCATTGTAGAGTCCGATGGCGGGCAAAGTGAGGAGGCCAGCATCATCGGGATGCCATCGAGTCCTTGAAGGTTGGAGGAGTCCACCACTTGAATTGTCCATGGAGATAACATTGCAGCCCAGGAGAGGTGATCAGTGCGTCCTTGTTTGTCCTTTCGGATCCAATTGATGATAGCATGCTTGGAGTACACTCTCAACGAGTTGTTCCGTAGCTCATAGAAGCAGACCTTGAGGACGTGTAGAAGAGCCAGAATCTCCCTTTCCCAGTGCTCGTAGCGAGGTTCGCCACCTTTGAGGACACGTCCACAGAATCGCACTGGATGGAGGAGTCCATCATGTTCTTGACATAGGGTGGCCGATATGGCCCAGTTCGTGACGTAGAGCAGCACGTGGAAGGGAAGGTTCGGATTAGCGTGCTTGAGGACTGGAGTGCTAGCGTAGGCACGTTTGAGCTCATCGAACGCATCCAAAGCAGCCGAGGAGACAGACCCTTGTCGTAATTGGTCATCTGGTATCTCGTATAAGCAACTGGCCTTGATGGAGTAGTTTTCGATAAATCTGGAGTAAACGTTGATGGATCCCAGAAAGGACTGCATGGCTCGAAGCGACTTAGGGAAAGGCATCTGGAGGACTTGTTGGAGTCCTCGAGGTTTGGCATGGATTCCCTCCCGTGAGATAAGATGCCCCAAGAAATCGACCACTGATTTCCCAAACTTGCTTTTGAGGGCGCTGATGCTGATGTTGAAGTAGGTTAATCGTTGCAGAATGCGATCTGTGAGGTTCACGACTCCAGTCCACGAATCCGCCCCATCGCTGATGTCATCAACAAACGAGGGTCGGTTTGCTGGGGCTGGCATCGAGGAGGCATCGCGCACATGACCGATTTGGAACATGTCTCGGGGCTCACCGTCTTCGTCAACCTCGTTCATTCCCGGCGGCAGATCGACAAAGCCATAGAGCGCATTAGTGATCATTCTTTGATAGATCATCGGCGCATTCTTCAATCCTTGACCCATACGTGTCCACTCAAAGTGTCCCAAAGGGCAAATGAAAGCGCTAATGAGTCGTGCTCGTTTGGTGGCACGCACCACCCAGAAACCACTGGCATTGTCGAGGGATAGGAGCCACTGCACCGCATGGAAGCCTGATAGCATGGCGTCCAAGGTAGGCATTGGGGACCTCATCAGTTCCTGGAGGTCGTTGATTCCACGGTAGTCGATGCAGAGTCGGATGTCAGATCCACCCTTCTTGAGTACGATTACAATTGGGGACGCCCACTGAGAGTTGGAGAAGGTGATGAGTCCATAGCTGAGGAGTCCTCGGAGTAATTCAAACAGCTTTTGGAGGTGTTCAGGGCGGACTCGTCTCGGCCGGTGGGCGATGGGTTTAGCTGATCCCACGTCAATGTCGCAAACAGTTCCTCGCGCTGGAGGTGGGATGCCGTTCCCAGACCGGATGAAGTATGCCTTGTATTTGTCAATCACTTCGCGCATCTGCTGTCGTTCTTCTTCGGATTGTCCGACTTCCCCGTAGTCCAGTTGGTCCATATCGAAAGGCACTTGAGGGGGAATCTCTGGAATGAGAGACTCTCCATCTCTTCTGATGTCAGATCGACCCCTTCTCTGATGACCACTTCCGAAGGTAGTGTCTTTTGATCAAGATCAGGAGGAGGCGCCTGCAAGGTAAAGATACTTGGAGGAGGGAGCCCACGGTGATGTTCTGTGGTGAAGTATGAGAAGTTGGACTCCTGCCTGGTGGAGTCGTCCACCAGTACTGCTTCATTTCCGTCTTCTCCAACCAAGTCTTTTCTTGCGTCGACGTCTCCAGGTTTGGCGTCAGCCTCTCTTTGGGTCAGTCTTCTAATTCCTGACTGAGTTAGGAGTGCTTCTGGGGGAGCTCTTGGTGGTCTGTCCGTGTAAGGCATTTCAGGACACTCACCCACCATGACTTGGTCTCGCATTCGTTGGTACCGCGTTGAGTAACTTCCTTCATAGGCTACAGCCTTCCATTCTTTGTACCGCAGACTGTTGGTGCGCACCATGGTATAATCATTGGGTCGGTCACCTGGAGCAGAGATGGCTCCAACAACTGAATGAGGTGGCAACACTAGTAGCGAGTTTCCCACATTGGTGACTTGATATGACCTAGGCGTGCCCGAGTCATCGATAATGGCAGTGGTAACCCATCGGGCTCCTCGCTGGACCCAAAATTCCGGTGCACTGGTCAGTCCTGGTCTTGGAGTTGGTAATTTGATGTAGGCGCTGTCTCCAGGCTGGAGTTGTATCTGTCGTGGAGTCTTGACGGTGTCGACTCTTCCTCGTCGGTACTTGATGGGTTGCAGCACCAATGGAATCCAGTTGTCATCCGGGAGTTGGATTTCACGCTTCACAGTGTCAATGATCATGCCTGCCTTCTCCAAGAAGTCCATGTCCATGCCAAGGATAGCGTGGAATCCGACATCCAAAGTCGCAAACGGCAACTGTGAAGAAGTAGGTTAATCCATCTCCGATGGTGAGCTTGATTGGAACAGTGCCAGCCGTAGTAGCCGACCCATTCCCGAATCCATCGATTCCTGTCTTGGTGGAGGCATCCACCCGCAAACCAAGACGTTCGGCGAATCGGGTGTGTAGCACGCTCATGTTGGCGCCAGTGTCGGCAAGAACCACAGCCGGTTCATTCAGTATTTTAGCATCCAGAAAGGCTTGACAGTGAGCTTCGTGATCCACTTCGCTGGTCCGCCAGAATCCAAGTCGTTCTCCCGCGAGCAGACTGAGTTGCTGAGGCATAGTTGCGCTATCCTCGTTGGCGAAGAATACTTGCGGGGCAATCGTAGGGGATGGACTTGATATATTCCAGATTACAGGTGTAGGGGTGCTCAAGCTGTTGACATTGGATTCCTCTGAGATGACGGGTGGAGTAGCGGCCGATGCTTGCTTGGTAGCCAGGAATCGGACACTGGCTCGCAATCGTTCCTCAAATTTGTCCAGAGCTATGGCTTGGTCTCTTGTTTGGGGCACTATGGCGGGCCTGGATGCATGTTGTTTCTTGGGGTTTTCTTGATTGTCTTCTTTTTTCATTTTTTGTTCAGTGGTGGTTGGTGGCAGTCGATGTCCGGCGCAACTAGGGCTTTGCAAGGCCCTCGGACTTAGACTTTTAAACAGTCCAGGAGGTCATTAACGTCGTCAATGCCCAAGCTTTCCAAGTGATCTTTGAGTTTGGTCATCTGGGCTTGACGCGGGCAAAAATCGGTCTTCAAGTGAGGAGCATAATTTGGAGTTTTGCACATAGCGCACGCCTTAAAGCAGTTGGAGTCAGGGTGACCTTTGCGTTGGCATAAGGAGCACATCGTGTTGGCCCAACACTTCCCATCCAGCTTGTAGTGTTCTTCGCCGCACTCTTGGCATAGTTCTCGTTTGAGTGGGCCTCGTCCAAGAGCGTAAATCTCCGCTCGCAACGCTTCAGTTAGATCCATTGAGTCCGATTCCATGTAGGCAACCCTGCCTTTGGTTCTGGGGATCGGTGGAGAGGCGGACTCTTTGATTCCATGTTCAAACGCCTTCATGGCTTCATTTTCGCGCTGAGTGTCGAGATGCTCTTCACGTTTCATCATGGATTGGAATCCGATGGACAGTAATGTTGCGCCAAATGTCTTATCCATTAGTGCTCGGGCGTATCGCTTGATATGGAGCCGAAGGTTCCTTCGATTGCCCACGTAGTCTAGGTTGATCTTTCGTGCAGCGGCATTGAAGCGGAATAGGTAAGCTTTGTTGGATTCTCCAGGACGCTGCTTCATGGTGTAATAGATCTCTTCGTTTGGGATTGGACTCTGCACAAATTCTTTGACAAAACGCGATCGGATAGTGTGCCATTTGACCTTGTAGCGGGAATCAAGTTGTGCGAACCAGTCTTGCACAGGCCGGGCCACGTGCATGCGGAATCGCCGTTTCGTTTCTTCATCCGTCCAACCACAGGAGACAGCCGTCTCTTCAAATCTCTGCAGCCAGGCTCCGGCGGCGTCTCTTCCTTCTGAGTCGCCTTTAAACGTTGGCAAGGACTCCACAGGCAGGATTTGGACTCGGTTTCCTTCGATTCGTCTTCCAATTGGAGGAGGTTCATCGTCGGGGTCATCTGGGTGGTCGAATTCGTCTTCCAGGGGGTGTTTTCGTGAGCGATGAATGAGCGCAATCAAATTCTCGCTCTGAGCACGGAAAAGCGCCAGCATATCGGCGCGTGTTACAACGTCGTCAGGTCGCTGATGATCTTCGTGCTCGGATGCAGCAAGGCTGCCAAAGTTTCGGCGCGTGGTGTTGGACGCGAGGGAGGGTCCATTCACGGTCGAGGGGATATTTTGCACAAAGGGGTGCGTGGACACGGGCTCTTCCCTCAACAGAGCGCGTGGATCTTCGTTGGAGATCACACTGGCGTGAGGGTTCAGCTCGGCTAAGGGGACTTCAGCCGTAGATAAGTTGTGGTTTGTGATAGCAGAATCAACCATGCTGGTCGCAAGGGGTGAGCTACTCTTGATCCTCGGTCCCGGTTCGTGGCACCACTTGTGGGAACGGGAATGTAGGTCGTAGCCGCAAGAAAATTAGAAGGGGTTGTCGATAGACTGGATCTTAGGTGGGACCAAGATCAACGCAGACACCCGGAGCAGCAAGCAAGGTTGATAGAGGGCAAGGTTGGACAGAAAGTTGGAGTCGGATTCTTCCTTGGAGGCACGTAGGGACACTCGCGTATGCGTGAGACTTCGGAGGAGGTTGTACTGTGGCCCAAGTACTACGTCTAGCTGCGGCTGACGTTGATGCAGGGCAATGGGGAAAGATAACAATCGGTGTTGGCTTCTCACGAGGCAGCCGGCGGAACTCACTAAGCTGTCTTGGACTTGGGTACGCTTCTGGCCACGCCGCAAACTCACAGGATTGGTAAGCGAGGCAAAAAGAAGAGTGAATTCAAAGTTAATCTATCCTGGGTACTTGTTTTGGTTGGTCTGCGCGGCTCACGCTGTTCGAATGTCTTGTTGAGTCGGGTGCAACATGCTGTTTGCGCAAATTGCTTGGTGGAGCTATAGATGCGTGTGCTTTTTATGCGATTAAAGCGAACGCGCTTTCAAGCGCTTTAAAGCGCGCTTGATATTTTCGACATGTTTGATATTTTTTCAATTTTGTGCACTTGGCATATTGGAATTTGTATGAAATAAAATCCTGGAAATGACTGCATTTGTGAACCTGTGAACTGAGAGTTTTATATGCATTGACCTAAGAAATACAATCTATGTATTTCTAAGCTCAATGCATATAATACACTCCCTGTCCTTTCTTCAACCAACACAACTTGAGACCACTCTGACTTCTATGTCATAATGCTATTATTTGAAGGATGGGGATCATACGAGGTCTATTAGCAGAATGTCTAAGGGATAGCATGGTCTAACTGATGGAATGTTGTGGTCAAATTTGGTCAGAGCAACACAACCTACTGGCAACCAGAACATCATTGGCTTCGATCCATGCGGGACCTCGTGCGCCAGAACCTCATTATTGAAGCCTATAGCTTGAGGATTTTTGCGACTGGAAGGTGATAGAGCAAGCATAATTCGTGATTAAAATTCGCTACTACTCTGGAATCCGGTTTTGGTTCAAAGGTGCCAAAGTTTGTCAAAAATGGCCAAAATTCTTCCAAGTGGGTATAAAATAGCGAATCATATCTCAAGGAATCCATTAGTTTTTGTTTCGATGAATTTTTGAACAATCACTCATGAGATATGAATCAATTCACAAGCTATACAAACTTCAAGATTTGGGTATGTCCAAATACAATTTTCAAGTATTCAGAGTGTCGGTCATTTGATGATAAGGAGTGCACGTCATTATACAGTAGATTTTATATCGGAATTTGTACACCTACTGTAGTCTTATGATTCGAACTGGGTGGAGTCATGTGTAATGGGAAACAATATATAGGCGTTTGTATTAAACCGCCTTATATTTTGTTCCACGATCTGACGACAAACCTGCTTATATTATATTCCAGAGTAGTATAAGTTTTTTTTCAGTACAGCACTATATTGGTTGCAACTGAATGAGGCACGAAATATCATGTTTTCAAGATACAGAACAACTTCGTAAGTTTATATTTTGCACTATATTGATAATACAAAGGTATAATCTTATAGATTATACTGCAAGTTCTATTTCATCCAATGGGAAGAGAAAATCAATCGAGCGCACCGAGTGCTTGATAAGCGATCGTGTTGCGCTGTATATTTGCTTTTTATAAAAATTTCAATCGAGCGCATCTATAGGTGGAGCAGCTTCATAGCGAAGTCTGGGGGATCTATTCGGTGACCATCTGGTGGAGTCTGACTCCATGTGGTATCCATGTCTGGCGATATCTTAGAGTTTGTATGCTTCATGGGGACGGCTGGTTTGCTTGACTAATCCGCGGAATCTCGCCAAGGATGTGGAATCCAAGATATACGGTTCTTCCAAGCGCTGGCTCTTGGCTAGCGAGGGCACCTTGTGGCACTACTTTACTTTAACCCCCGGTTGCTGTTTTAAACACAACAACTCACCACAAAGTAAATAATACATCCGGATAATTATCCGGATACGTAGGAATGCCAAAGTGTCATTTTGATCTCTCGCAGAAGCAGAACCAAGAAGACGAATGTATTATGGATATTTACACATAGCTATGACTAATCCCTTGAAATACATGATACCTGTTGCATTTGCTGGAAAGTACCAATTGCGCCACATGAACATGTCGAGGTAAGATTGCAACTGCTCACCTCTCAATCCTCGCATTGCTTTGGGGTATTGTTTGATGGCACTTCCCACACCCCTTCGATTCGCTGGGTGTGGGCACCATTGTCTGGATTGACAAAGTTGTTCGAATGGTTGGCCCACATGTGGGTATACCTCATGTGCCGAAGCGATGGTGTGTTGGCAAGAGTAAGGCGCTCGTTGGTCGATACTACGACGCAAATTTGTTGGACACAATAGTCGTTCCTAAGTTTATCAGTTAATTATAAACTGTCAAAATAGTTACCTTCGGTAATGTGTTTCTCGATGATGGGCATGAGAGTGCTTTGTTCTGTCGTTGTAGACCAGCACGCCAAACCACTTGTTGGTCGTTCTGTCAACACCACCAAAGAGCCAACGGTCGTCGTGCTGAGTCCCTCGCCCATATTTGGATTTTTTCTTCAGAGACGTCTCGTCAATCTCGACCACCGAACCAACTCCTCTAATCTAATACATTGTCAAAATTAATACAGATTGAAGTATCAAATCAAAGAGGTACCTTTACATTGCATGCCCTCATTTCCTTCGAGCAGATTCCAGGCAAAACTTAAACCACGAGGTCGCCGTTTTCGACGACAAAGCAAGATCTTCTATCGCCTGTCGTGATGGCTTCATAGTAGCCCAGTAGAATAGAAGTCGGATAATCGATGACATGGGCAGATTTGAGCCAGTATTTTGCCTCACACTCCGCTCTGAATCACAGCCGTTCCGACGACAACACCAGCGGAACAGGTCAGCGGACAACTTAATGTCACATCGAATCGATCTGCCAACTCATACATGACGCTGCTGGTTGAAAACTTGGAAGATAGCGAAGTGAAATGCCAAATGACTCCGATACTGGCCCACTTTCACGGGGAATGAAGTAAACTGGTATACAAATTTCAATATAAAAATTTTGTGGCTGTGTGTGTTTTTGGCAGAAATGGGTGGTCAAACTCCACTCTGGAGTATCCGGATATTATCCGGATAAATTGGTGGCTGAGGTGTGGTATGTGTATCCGGATGTATTATCTACTTTGTGCTGAGTTGTTGTGTTTAAAACAGCAACCGGGGGCTAAAGTAAAGTTGTGCCCACCTTGTAGTCATTGTTGGCTTGACTTTTCCGGCATCACACTAAGCTGTCTACTAAGCCAATCATCGTTGAATATTTCGATGATTTTTGAAAAAAATTCTGTAGAGAATGTAACTGTAGCAATTATTTCGGACCAGAGTAGTATAAGTTTAGAGGATAAGCTCGACGTGGAATCTCCATCTGCGACAAGGTGGACGACACAGCGTGATCCAAGCAAGGACTGCCTCTACACGGAGAGCACAGCGGTGATCATTTCTCTGTACCGACGCCGAGATGAGAGGTTGAGTATGCAGTCGATCGAAAATGTTCCAGAGAGTGCCCACGACAGCATTGGCTGCTATTGGAGTCCACTCGATGACGCCGTCGGTCGTCGTCCTGCAATGACATCGCCGTCGATTTGTGGCAATGTGTTACTAGTAATGGGAGATCTAGTTTGGAGCTGACAGAGGACTGGAAACAGCTGATGGAGGAACGAACAACATTGATAAACGTGCGGTTGGCATGATAGAATCTTGATGGCGAGTGAAGCGTTAGAGAGCCTGCGACTTGATGAGCTCGGATCGGAAGTGCTGCTTGAATAGCCTGAGTTTGCCAACGAGAACTTCGCCCCTGGGAGACGCCCAGCCTGCGCTCTTTGATGTGATTCTCGTCAACAACTTGAAAGTCCTTCGATGTTGACAGCTTTGGATTCAGCGAAGTATCTCTCTCCCCTTGAATTGCCCAGACATGAGGGGGACGTTGCTTCTTTAAACTTCAGCTCAGATATCCATGGTGGTCTTCTCTAGCGGATGTCAAGACCCGCGTCGAACGAACTCTTCTGCCCAATGGAGACAATGCGAGTGACACTCAACAATTGTCGATTTTCAATGCCAATTGCCGCGTTTGTCTAAATTATCTGCGTCTCATTAACCAGGACGCACATCAAAGAACGATCTCGACCTGAATAAGTCCTCTTGAATCGCAATCGTCCTTCAGCTTCCAATTGCCGCGCGATTGTTTCTTCATCCAGTGTCCGTAAGTTCAGCGGTCTCTCCATGTCTTCCATACAAAAACGCAGTCAAAATAGTTTGATAGCTATTTTGATAGCTATTTTGACCAAGATTATGGCCTTTCTTGAACTCTTCAGTCTTCATTTGGAATCCCGCGACAAAGCAATCACATGACCGAGTTGGAGACGCTGCTGGAGAAGCATAAAGCCGACATTGCAGCGCTCAAGGACCGCCTGAAAGACGTGATCCAGCCGCAATACGATGATATCTGGCTCCTCCGCTTCCTCCTCAGCAATGGAAGTGTCCAAGATGCAGTGGAACCATGCCGCTTCACGATTGAATGGAGAAGCGCGCGAAAACAACTCCTCGATCGTATTCGAGCGGGTGAAATGCCAGCACTCCATGACCAAGTGACAAAGTTCCAGGTATTGCCGGTTCCGTGCGGTCTGAGGTGAAATTGATGATAGGTTGCGGGTGAACACAAGTTTACAAAGCATGGCGAACCACTCTTCATTGCCCGCATTGGATTGTGCAATCCAAAAGCACTCATGGATGCCCTGCCTTTTGATGATCTATTGGAATACTACATGCTGACCCGCGAACGCATCTTCCTCCACTGCGACAAGCTCACGCGGTCTACGGGGAAATTGGTGAAAATGGTCGGCGTCTTGGATTTCCAAGGGTTTTCTCTCACTCGTGGCCAAGATCGGCGATTTGCCCAGTTGAACGGTGCAACGAGCAGGCTCTCTGAAAAGATGTATCCCCAGCTGCTGGGCCGCAGTGTCTTTTTGAACACCCCATCCGTCTTTCCATGGATATTCAAGCTCATGAAGCCACTTATGAGTGCTCGATCCGTCGAGAAAATGTGTTTTTGCCCTGGCGGGACCGACGCCTCTGTTTGTCCATTTGTATCTTCATACCTGGGGCTCGAGGTACACTTCACAACTTGGACTATCTTTTCATCTATATCTAGAATTTGCCAACGTTCTTGGGCGGTTCCTGCACCTGTGGGAATGGGTGCTGTATTGGTAGCGTGCCAAATTCTCAAACAGTTCCAATCAGTGCAGTCGATGCAGATGGCCTGACAAGTGTCACCTTGGCCGCACGGTCATCGCAAACGATTGACGTTCCAGTTGGCAAAGGGATGGTGGTCGAATACCACTTGGAAGCAGAGGGTAAACCTCTATCAGTGACCGTGGCGCTCGTAGCTCCTTCACAAGACGAAACAATCCTTTTGGAGAAACCACTGCTTCAAAAAAGCGATGGTGCTGTGGTTGGCAAGTGGGCCATTCCTCAAGATGGCATCCTGCAGCTTCAAGTTGCCAATGTCCACGCATTTTTGCGCGGTCGCACCATCAAGTACAAGTGGAGTGTGCTGTAATTTCCTCAACACCGATGTTTCCTCGTTGACAATGGGTATTAGCGTCGAAGCATCTGAAGTGCAATCTGTAATATCAACAACTCGATTTTGCCAAAGCGTCACTGAACGAAGGGGGACTCCATGTTCTCCATAGTCTTCACGTGGTCAACAAGGCATATTCAGCACAATCCACGGATAAAACACTTGGACAAGCTACGGCTCAGCACGAAACCCACAAGTACTTGCACCTACAAATTCTCCAAGAGCGAAATCGTAGGACAGAGGCTGCGCTGCAGAGGAAACCGAGATTTGACACGATGAACTGAAACAATGTTGGAGTTTTGGCAACGCTGACACGCGCCGTGAAGTATTTGGTCGTGCTTTCATGCGAGAGATTGCAATTTACCTCACAGCCAGCAAGGCAATATGCGTTCGATGCGTCTACTTCTGCTGCACACAAGGCCGCTGGGACGGACAAGTGACGCTGTTCAGTCTTTGATTTGGATCTATGACGTGGCAGCCTCCCATGAAAGCCCAGTTCAATACATGTTGCTCAGCATTCTCATTATTGCCTGGGAGGATTATGAAAGATTCAACTTGTACTTGAAAGAGCGACCAGACATGAAGGCATGGGCATTCGCGACTCGGAGTTGCAAGATACCGTCTTGAGGGATAGCCCACTTGCCGACGACGGCGCCATTGCTCTTTTGGAGCATTGGTCTCTCCAAGAAAAACTGCTCATCTTGAGGAGGTGCAACCAGAGCCACTGTCACGGAGAGAGGCTTGCCTTCTGCTTCCAAGTGATAGTTAACGACCGTCCCTTTGCTCACTGGAAGATCAATGGTCTGAGATGTCCGTGCTGCCAAGGTGACACTCGTGAGACCATTCGCGTCGACGGCGTCGATTGGAATCGTTTGGGAGTTTGGCACATTGCCAATGCAGCAGCCATTTCCACAAGTACAAGAGCCACCTAAGAACGTCGGCAACGACTGATGAAGGTAAGAGATAGTCCTCGTACAGTGCTAGCTCACCTCGAGCCCGAGATACGACGACACGAATGGACAAGCAGAAATGTCTCTCCCGCCAGGACAAAAGAACTTTCCCTCGGCCACTTGATCACTCGTCCGTGGCTTGAGCAGCTTGATCATCCATGGAACGGCACTTGGCGTGTTGAGGAACACAGTGCGTCCGAGGAGTTGGGGATACATCTTTTCGGAGAATCTGCCTGTCGCCTCGTTGAGTTGGGCGAATTGACGGTCGTAGCCACGTGTGATGGAGAACCCTTGAAAGTCCAACAAGATGATCATCCGAACAAAACTGCGTGTCGCCCGCGTGAGCTTGTCGCAGTGGAGAAAGATCCGCTCTCGAATGAGCATGTAATACTCCAAGAGGTCATCGAACGGCAGCACCTCCATGAGAGCTTTTGAATTGGACAATCCAATGCGGACAATGAAGAGCGGCTCGCCATATCCCTGTAAACTTGTGTTCGCCAGCAACCTATTGCCATATGTGAGCCTCCCAAAACTTGCAAAAATTAAAGGTTCGTACTTGAAACTTTGTCACTTGGTCATGGAGCGCTGGCATCTCTCCCGCATGGACTCGGTCGAGGAGATCCTTCCGAGCGTTGCGCCATTCAATCGTGTAGCGGCATGGTTCAATGGCATCTTGGACGTTTCCATTGGTAAGGAGGAAGCGGAGAAGCCAAATATCATCATACTGAGGCTCAAGCACATCTTGAAGGTGATCCTTGAGCGCTGTAATGTCAGCTTTGTGCTTGTTCAGTAGCGCGCCAAGCTCAGTCATATCTTGTAGGTCAATTGAATTGTGCGCTTGACTGCTTCGAGCGTTCTACAGCCATGTCATTCCAGTGAAAACTTGGAGATCAAGAATGATCTTCAGGATGGATTACTCAATTGGAGGATTACTCTGTCCAACAGTTCCAAGCACAATCTCTGCTGTTTGCGTCTGGACATCTCACGCTTGCGATGAAATCCCAGAGCTTCAAGGCTATCACGAACATGCATCAGAAGCGGATTACGCCTTGGCGTGATTACTCTGTCGTGGAATGTTGACTTTGTGAAAAATGTTGGCGTTACTACAGTCGTACGTCCATGACAGAGGACTTCAGCTGGAACCTCGGGACAAATTGTCGAGTTTCACAGGTTCTACTCGACAATACGGCGTCGTCCTCCGCCCTCCCAACCTTCTCATGAGAGTCTGAAACTTTGGACAAAACTTGGATAGCAACAGTGCTGGACAGCTCCATCATGTATAGAGATTCAAAGAATTTCTCCGTTGGTTTCGACACAAGGACTTTAGAGTAGGGCTCTTGATTCGGCCTACAATCCCCTCATGAAAGAGTGACAAGCAAAGAAGCAAAGTTGAAATGTCAACGCAATAAATCTGCAAAGATGCAAGAGGAAGTTGTCCACCGTTGTCTCGTCTTGGCCGACATTACAGTACGTGAAATGTTTGACACAGGGATAACATTAAATTTCGTCTTACAGAGCTCTATTCGATTGATTGATTCCTCGGCGCGGTGACAACGCCACGCTACGAAATCTACAAAAATCTACGAAACTCTGCTTGGAATCTGGGACTGCCACGTCATGTTGCCGTTTTTGATTGTCACAGTTAGGACTAGGGCTAGAGCTCAACTTCGAACTACGAAGATCGTGACCTTTCGCATTGGGCGGCGATCAAAATGGACTTGGAGCAAGCGCTCAAGGAGCATGGCGTGAGTGTAATCTGCTCTAAGATGGACACAGTCATTAGTGTCCATATGCATGGATCGACGGGCAAACGATTAGTCGAGACACTAGAAGCATTCGTCGTCCTCTGCGTTTCCCAGTACTTTGCCATCCAGACTACGTCCAAATGTCGACCATGTCCACGCTGCACAAGCTTGAAATCCCTCCATGCGTGTCAAAGCTTTGCTGTCCACAGGTCTCGTCATTTCCCTGCGAGTGACACTCAACAATTGTCGATCTTCCATGTCAATTGCCGTGTTTGTCCAAATTATCTGCGTCTCATTAACCAGGACGAACATCAAAGAACGATCTCGACCTGAATAAGTCCTCTTGAATCGCAATCGTTCTTCAGCTTCCAATTGCCGCGCGAGAGTTTCCTTCCAGTGTCCGTAAGTTCAGCGGTCTCACCAACTTCCTCTTGCATCTTTGCAGATTTATTGCGTTGACATTTCAACTTTGCTTCTTTGCTTGTCACTCTTTCATGAGGGGATTGTAGGCCGAATCAAGAGCCCTACTCTAAAGTCCTTGTGTCGAAACCAACGGAGAAATTCTTTGAATCTCTATACATGATGGAGCTGTCCAGCACTGTTGCTATCCAAGTTTTGTCCAAAGTTTCAGACTCTCATGAGAAGGTTGGGAGGGCGGAGGACGACGCCGTATTGTCGAGTAGAACCTGTGAAACTCGACAATTTGTCCCGAGGTTCCAGCTGAAGTCCTCTGTCATGGACGTACGACTGTAGTAACGCCAACATTTTTCACAAAGTCAACATTCCACGACAGAGTAATCACGCCAAGGCGTAATCCGCTTCTGATGCATGTTCGTGATAGCCTTGAAGCTCTGGGATTTCATCGCAAGCGTGAGATGTCCAGACGCAAACAGCAGAGATTGTGCTTGGAACTGTTGGACAGAGTAATCCTCCAATTGAGTAATCCATCCTGAAGATCATTCTTGATCTCCAAGTTTTCACTGGAATGACATGGCTGTAGAACGCTCGAAGCAGTCAAGCGCACAATTCAATTGACCTACAAGATATGACTGAGCTTGGCGCGCTACTGAACAAGCACAAAGCTGACATTACAGCGCTCAAGGATCACCTTCAAGATGTGCTTGAGCCTCAGTATGATGATATTTGGCTTCTCCGCTTCCTCCTTACCAATGGAAACGTCCAAGATGCCATTGAACCATGCCGCTACACGATTGAATGGCGCAACGCTCGGAAGGATCTCCTCGACCGAGTCCATGCGGGAGAGATGCCAGCGCTCCATGACCAAGTGACAAAGTTTCAAGTACGAACCTTTAATTTTTGCAAGTTTTGGGAGGCTCACATATGGCAATAGGTTGCTGGCGAACACAAGTTTACAGGGATATGGCGAGCCGCTCTTCATTGTCCGCATTGGATTGTCCAATTCAAAAGCTCTCATGGAGGTGCTGCCGTTCGATGACCTCTTGGAGTATTACATGCTCATTCGAGAGCGGATCTTTCTCCACTGCGACAAGCTCACGCGGGCGACACGCAGTTTTGTTCGGATGATCATCTTGTTGGACTTTCAAGGGTTCTCCATCACACGTGGCTACGACCGTCAATTCGCCCAACTCAACGAGGCGACAGGCAGATTCTCCGAAAAGATGTATCCCCAACTCCTCGGACGCACTGTGTTCCTCAACACGCCAAGTGCCGTTCCATGGATGATCAAGCTGCTCAAGCCACGGACGAGTGATCAAGTGGCCGAGGGAAAGTTCTTTTGTCCTGGCGGGAGAGACATTTCTGCTTGTCCATTCGTGTCGTCGTATCTCGGGCTCGAGGTGAGCTAGCACTGTACGAGGACTATCTCTTACCTTCATCAGTCGTTGCCGACGTTCTTAGGTGGCTCTTGTACTTGTGGAAATGGCTGCTGCATTGGCAATGTGCCAAACTCCCAAACGATTCCAATCGACGCCGTCGACGCGAATGGTCTCACGAGTGTCACCTTGGCAGCACGGACATCTCAGACCATTGATCTTCCAGTGAGCAAAGGGACGGTCGTTAACTATCACTTGGAAGCAGAAGGCAAGCCTCTCTCCGTGACAGTGGCTCTGGTTGCACCTCCTCAAGATGAGCAGTTTTTCTTGGAGAGACCAATGCTCCAAAAGAGCAATGGCGCCGTCGTCGGCAAGTGGGCTATCCCTCAAGACGGTATCTTGCAACTCCGAGTCGCGAATGCCCATGCCTTCATGTCTGGTCGCTCTTTCAAGTACAAGTTGAATCTTTCATAATCCTCCCAGGCAATAATGAGAATGCTGAGCAACATGTATTGAACTGGGCTTTCATGGGAGGCTGCCACGTCATAGATCCAAATCAAAGACTGAACAGCGTCACTTGTCCGTCCCAGCGGCCTTGTGTGCAGCAGAAGTAGACGCATCGAACGCATATTGCCTTGCTGGCTGTGAGGTAAATTGCAATCTCTCGCATGAAAGCACGACCAAATACTTCACGGCGCGTGTCAGCGTTGCCAAAACTCCAACATTGTTTCAGTTCATCGTGTCAAATCTCGGTTTCCTCTGCAGCGCAGCCTCTGTCCTACGATTTCGCTCTTGGAGAATTTGTAGGTGCAAGTACTTGTGGGTTTCGTGCTGAGCCGTAGCTTGTCCAAGTGTTTTATCCGTGGATTGTGCTGAATATGCCTTGTTGACCACGTGAAGACTATGGAGAACATGGAGTTCCCCCTTCGTTCAGTGACGCTTTGGCAAAATCGAGTTGTTGATATTACAGATTGCACTTCAGATGCTTCGACGCTAATACCCATTGTCAACGAGGAAACATCGGTGTTGAGGAAATTACAGCACACTCCACTTGTACTTGATGGTGCGACCGCGCAAAAATGCGTGGACATTGGCAACTTGAAGCTGCAGGATGCCATCTTGAGGAATGGCCCACTTGCCAACCACAGCACCATCGCTTTTTTGAAGCAGTGGTTTCTCCAAAAGGATTGTTTCGTCTTGTGAAGGAGCTACGAGCGCCACGGTCACTGATAGAGGTTTACCCTCTGCTTCCAAGTGGTATTCGACCACCATCCCTTTGCCAACTGGAACGTCAATCGTTTGCGATGACCGTGCGGCCAAGGTGACACTTGTCAGGCCATCTGCATCGACTGCACTGATTGGAACTGTTTGAGAATTTGGCACGCTACCAATACAGCACCCATTCCCACAGGTGCAGGAACCGCCCAAGAACGTTGGCAAATTCTAGATATAGATGAAAAGATAGTCCAAGTTGTGAAGTGTACCTCGAGCCCCAGGTATGAAGATACAAATGGACAAACAGAGGCGTCGGTCCCGCCAGGGCAAAAACACATTTTCTCGACGGATCGAGCACTCATAAGTGGCTTCATGAGCTTGAATATCCATGGAAAGACGGATGGGGTGTTCAAAAAGACACTGCGGCCCAGCAGCTGGGGATACATCTTTTCAGAGAGCCTGCTCGTTGCACCGTTCAACTGGGCAAATCGCCGATCTTGGCCACGAGTGAGAGAAAACCCTTGGAAATCCAAGACGCCGACCATTTTCACCAATTTCCCCGTAGACCGCGTGAGCTTGTCGCAGTGGAGGAAGATGCGTTCGCGGGTCAGCATGTAGTATTCCAATAGATCATCAAAAGGCAGGGCATCCATGAGTGCTTTTGGATTGCACAACATCCAATGCGGGCAATGAAGAGTGGTTCGCCATGCTTTGTAAACTTGTGTTCACCCGCAACCTATCATCAATTTCACCTCAGACCGCACGGAACCGGCAATACCTGGAACTTTGTCACTTGGTCATGGAGTGCTGGCATTTCACCCGCTCGAATACGATCGAGGAGTTGTTTTCGCGCGCTTCTCCATTCAATCGTGAAGCGGCATGGTTCCACTGCATCTTGGACACTTCCATTGCTGAGGAGGAAGCGGAGGAGCCAGATATCATCGTATTGCGGCTGGATCACGTCTTTCAGGCGGTCCTTGAGCGCTGCAATGTCGGCTTTATGCTTCTCCAGCAGCGTCTCCAACTCGGTCATGTGATTGCTTTGTCGCGGGATTCCAAATGAAGACTGAAGAGTTCAAGAAAGGCCATAATCTTGGTCAAAATAGCTATCAAAATAGCTATCAAACTATTTTGACTGCGTTTTTGTATGGAAGACATGGAGATGACATGTCCACCGTTGTCTCGTCTTGGCCGACATAACAGTACGTGAAATGTTTGACATAGGGATAATTGAAGACCGCTTACGCTTTGGCGCAGTGTCCTGAGGACTAACAAATACAGAGCGATTTTATATGTTACTATGATATTGTGATTTCCATCCAAATTTGCCAATTTCAGGCGATATTTCCAATCGCCTGAAAATCGTCCGGACAACATGATTGGCTAAAAATAATTTTACTATCAATTGATTGGCTGAAAACTGACCTAAGTTTGTGAGAGAAAAGTTGCAAATCTCAAGTCATCTCTATGACTCTGAACAACCTTCCACAGCGACCCCACCTCGAAGAGAACTCCACGTCATTCAGCTCTCCTCACGTTGAGCGTACAACAAGTGGAGAGCCCTCTGGCCTCGCCAGCGCAGCGACGAAGCTTCGTCGATTTCGTGTACCATCCCGATCAAGAAGATCACAATAACCTTCTAAAATTGATATTTGTATTATATTTCGAAGGTCCGGCGATTAGCCGGCGATTGATTCAACCAATCGCCGGAGGAAATTTTGAGTAGAAAGCACAATATATAACCTGTAAACAGACGACATTGGTTGACATGCAGTTGAATGCAAATCACATTCAAATCCCGCTTTCCTTTCTTGAGACTCGTGAGTGATATGTCTTGAACTCCAAAACCTTATTTGATTGAAGGGTTTAGAAGGTTTAGGTCATTGGTCGATTTTTTGTCTTTTTTATGGGATTCTGTTGTTTCCTCAAAGTCTTTTTTTATTTTGTTGGATTCTTTGATTGGCTCTATGTCCTTTTTATTTTTATTAATATCTTTGATTGGCTCCAAGTCATTTTTTGTTTTATCGGATTGTTTGATTGGCTCCATGTCTTTTTCTGAATACGGGTCTAAAGTAGATATTTATATCCTGCTAAAATGTATATTTGTTCTTACCCATGATAAAATATATTTTGTTTCCACAACTGAACTATTAAAATTAATATTTTCAAGAATCGGCGATGTCGTCACCAAAGAGATCCACAGGCGCAGGCACACAAAAAACCAAAGGGCACAAGTAGCAAAGCAGCACAGCGTATAGTAGAATAAACCTCACAAACTCGACTTCTGTACGACAGCTCTGTAAGCTCGATTATCACCCTTCAAGGAATGTATTTAGCAACCTATCACAACCTCCAGTGCAATCACAAACAGTGAATTTAACGAGAACAGCTCTAATAACGTTAGTCTACAGTACTAGTCGCGTGTGGAAAATCACGAGTTTCCACCGGCCGGACGCACCAGCAGCTTGCGGGTGCACCAAAAACCAAATGAGATCAGATGGCTGTGCTGACTCCTGCTCGAACAATATAGCCATTTTAAAAATTAGTTCAATAGTTATTTAGTCCGACTATTACTTCGATAAAGTAAATTAAATAGAATAGTAAACGTTTTTCGATTGAGTTAACCATTTAATCTTGACAACACTAGATAAAGTAAATTTTGAATTTAATTAAGCGAGTGGGACAGACAAGATGACAACAGGACAACTTCCCGACAAGCACCACCCAAATCTTCACCCTGACGCAGTCATGAGACTGCGAACATTAAATTTCGTCTTACAGAGCTCTATTCGATTGATTGATTCCTCGGCGCGGTGACAACGCCACGCTACGAAATCTACAAAAATCTACGAAACTCTGCTTGGAATCTGGGACTGCCACGTCATATTGCCGTTTTTGATTGTCACAGTTAGGACTAGGGCTAGAGCTCAACTTCGAACTACGAAGATCGTGACCTTTCGCATTGGGCGGCGAATTCAAAATGGACTTGGAGCAAGCGCTCAAGGAGCATGGCGTGAGTGTAATCTGCTCTAAGATGGACACAGTCATTAGTGTCCATATGCATGGATCGACGGGCAAACGATTAGTCGAGACGCTCGAGCTCGTGGACAAATTCATTTCGTTGAAAGTGACCAAGTTGGTCAAGGCGTGCGAGGATAGAATCTACTGCGACCCGTGCTTTGGACCGAACGAGCAAGATCCAAATGGAGCGCTGGCACTATGCAAACACGGCGATGTAAGCTACTGAATGGTCGTCACAGCGCCGCTGACAAATCCCATGTAGGCGATTCAATCCAAGGGCGGATCGCAACATCAACTCAAGATTCTCAAAATGCTCAAAGACGACAAATTAAAATGGCAGCGGCCAAAATACGCCTCTGAGACAAAGAGCGTTCTTGAAGAGACCAAGTAAACAACTCTTTCCAGGAGATATAGACTGAATGAGAGCGTAGCAACGACGAGGAATACCCAGAGACGAATGACGAGCCGCTGTTCTGCGAAGAAGGAGAACTCTTTACAAAATCCGCAAGCTCTGGTGACGTCATTCAAGGCCGGCTGGGTGATTGCTGGTTCTTGGGTAAGTCTACTGCCATTTGCAAGCACTCTAACACGGAGTAGGAGCAATCTCCGTGCTGGCGACTCGGATGGAACTGTTGATTCAGGCATTTTGGCGTGAAGATCAGTACAAGCAACACGGGATGTTCATCTGCCGATTCATGAAGGTAATCACGTCGGATTTTCAGTGATCATGGACTGGACTAGGACTTTTCATGGCATTATGTCATCATTGACGATCGCATTCCAGTGTTTGAATACAACAACAGCCGCGCTGGCAAGCCATTCTTTGCAAGATGCAGCGACCCCAACGAATTATGGTACAGTCTAGACACTGCATGCCTTAGCTGGAGGGTTTCTGAAGGGTTCCCCTTCTTGAGAAAGCTTATGCCAAGCTCCACGGCAGCTACGAAGCCTTGATCGGAGGCTACATTGACGTCGCGCTCAGTGACTTGACTGGACTTTGCTCGGAGCAAATTGTATTAAAAGCTGGACATTCTGGTCAGTGTTGAATAGCCAACAACAGGCAAATGTGATGTGCATTAGGCTTTGGCGACGATCCCTTCGCCCCAAAGCAGCGCGAAGAGCCTGGCGATGCGTTTTGGAGACGTCTCCTAGACTACAAACGCAATGGCACCTTGATGGGATGCTCCATTCAGCCTGACCCAAAGATCGCCAAGAATGTTGCGGCAGAAGGAAGCGCTGGACAAGGTAACAGCCATCATCACGAGGTGTTTCTTCACTCTGTGAATATTAGGCTTGTACTACAAACATGCATATGGTCTAATTGACGTCGGGGAAATCAAACTGGAGAACAACAAAATCCAGCGTCTCGTCAAGCTGCGCAATCCGTGGGGACTTGGAGAATGGGTGGACCTACCGTCTCCGATTCTCAGTATGGTTGACAACGAATTTTAGGATGGTGCTTGGAGCGACCAAAGCGACGAGCGCGAGAAATACGACTGTGAGATCCAACGCGTCTTTAAAACTGTGTCGAGAAATTCTGGGGCGAATGTTTTTACCTCACTCCAGCGTCAACGTAAGAATGCTACACCTCCATGACTGAAGCAGACTAAATTCTGTCTCGGCTAGGCAAGCTTCGCTTGGTCATGGAGCCGCAAGTCGAAGTCACGGAGGTGAATAATAACGATGGGACCTTTTTCATGACCTACGACGACTGGCGGACTCGATACACTCACTTTTTTGCTGGCATCGGTATTCTTCTAGTTGTCAAACTATTTTCACGGCCCGATGTAGACTTTGCTGACGAGTGGAGCGGCCAACGAGTTGATGGACAATGGGACGAAGTGTCCAACGGTGGCAACGTCAGTAAGACAACGTGGATCAACAACCCCCGCTACAAGTTACAAATTCAACAACGCTGTCATTTGTACATTTCCGTCAGCCAGCACGATCCAAGAGGGACTTCAGACGCTCATTTGTTTCCCATCGGGTTTGTCGTAGTCTAGATTGCATTGCTTGACGTTTCCACCCGTAGATTCCACATTTGCACGTTGCAGGAACGCAACAATGCCTACGAAGTGAAAGAACCACCCAAGAAATCCCCTGCGTACTATCGATTGTATCCTCCGAATGTCCAGCCTGGGCTATGCAATGGAACTGTCCTCGAGTCATCCCCGCCAGCTATAATCCCAGGAACGGTCATCCCTGGCGTTGACGAGGACGGCGTGCCTCAGCCAGCCTACACATCTAAGCAAGCTGCAACGGTATATATTCACTGTGGGATGATGAAAGCGTGAATTCACGTAGGTAGATATGGTGATTGAGCGTGGAATGTACTGCATAATTCCAAGCATGTACATGCGCACGGTGCTCTTCAGTCGCAAGCTTGGCTGACCCTCGTATAGAACAAAGACACTGGCGAGATGAACCACGGACGCTTTTGGATCTCAGTGTATGGCGACAAGCCAGCTTTTCAACTAGAAGGCAGCGAGCCGATCATTGAAGAGGAAGAAATCTCAACGCCAACATCGACAAACGTACCAGAGACCAAGTCGACATCAGTTGCAGCAACTCCACTACCGACAAAAGCCATTCATATTCCAGACGAAGCTGTGCGACGCCAATTCGAAAACACCAAAGATGAAATGCTAGCTCAAGCTCGACTCAAAGGTGATGGAGATGAAAGAACTCGACAGTGAAATGATATAGGCATTGAATATCGTGACGTCAAGCGTGAATTCGCCAATGCTGGTGTGATTCGCAAAGCAGATTTTAAACGGCGCATGATGAATCTGGGATTCAAGATGGATGAAATGTCGGACGAGAAGGTCTTGATTCTATTCAACGGCATGGATAAAGATAAGAGCAATACGATTCAAGCGGAAGAACTTTTGGAATACTTCATGCTCGACATGGAAGAAGACCGTTTGATGTCCGCAGTTCCTGAAAGAGAAGACGAGGACGTGCCTGAAAAAGTTCACCAAGAAGGAACACTTGAAGTCCATCTAGTAAGCTACAAGACTCCTTTCCCTCCATGATAATTTCTTCTGCGTAGATTGGAGCGAAAGACTTGAAAAGTGTCAAAGTGAAGGAGCATACGATGCCCATGCTGACGCTCCCGTCAGTAAGTTATTCCCCAAAAGAGACGGCAATGAGAGCTAGCTTGGCCATGGAATTATTACAAGAAAAACCAAACCTAGCTCAAGAACTACATAGCGCATTCCTCCAAGCTTTGAATCCTACGAATGCTGTCTTTCACAAACGTGTGCAAGAAATCCACTCAACGCAAAAGTCCAAGCCACGGGTGAATCCACGAGGACCAAAGAAAAAATTGATCCAACACGATACGACACCCGTCCAACAATTCTTTGCAGCAGCACAAGAACGCCTCGATGCTGCCAAAGCTGCTGACATCGCTGAAGTAAATTCATTACAGAATGAAGCGCCAGCACCAATGCCAAGGAGGTCGTTCAACTGGGCATCGAATACAGACAGTGAAGCTTCCAATGGACCGATTGCATTTGTCCGAAAACCAACAGTCGACCCGAAATTACTCCACAGCAGTCCTTACATGCAGTCGCTGGAAACAAGACGAATGGAGATGTTACAACGAGTCCAGCAGCGAAAGGCTCAAGTATTTGGCGACAAGCAAAAGCAAGCCGACCTGCCGCGGTTGATTGGAGGGCGAAAGACTGGTCGTAATGCCGTACACTGCTGCGATTGCCACAAGATTGTTATTGTCAACGGCAAGCAAAACAAAGATAGAACGTGTATGGCCCAAGGCTGCGTCAATATCTTTTGCGACGACTGCTTTGAGAAAATGGCAGCCAACGATAAATATTGCGACGACTGCTACCTCCATGAACACGGCAATTTTGAAGTCCTAGGCATGCAATTGCGATCAATGTTGCTCTCGAAATTGGCTGCGACGGATATCCAAGTCGATGTCCTCAATCGAATATTCGAGTCGCTCGATGAGAACCATTCGGGAGATCTTAGTCGTGACGAATTCATCCACGTACTCCACACTGTGCACTAAACTTTATCATTAACGTGTTGGATTAGTTTCTCGACAAGCTAAAGCTTCACCCACCGCTGACAGATAACCAAATCGACGGCGTCTTTGAAGAACTCGACATTGATAACAATGGAACACTCAGCTTTGAAGAATTTAAAGCGTGGCTTTTAGGCCGCGATAGCGTTTGGGTTCCTTCCGACGAAGACGATGCTGTGTACACGAACACATCAAAGTTATCCTACGAATCGATAACTCTAGACAGCGTGAATCCCCATCTACGCTCTTTTCTAAAGTCGATCGTGGATGAAATGATTGACGAAGCGACCACAAAACCAATGAATTCGTCGTGGCATCTTAATGGTAAACCACTTGAAAAGCGCCAACTCGATTTGCGATTTCGCCAAGAGCATGTATTGTTTCAAAGAATTTGTCCGATCGAGCTCGTCGACAATGCTGGAGACGAAGCTCGTGGCATTGCCATGTTATTCTCTCGCTTTGATGTGAATAGCGATGGATCGATTGAATACGAAGAGCTCAGTAACTTGGTCCAGTCGATTGGTTTAAGTGCATCGCCCGTGGATTTGCGCATTTTTTCGCATTTGCTCCAGCGAACACCAGGGCAAGGCATTCGTTTGGCTGACTTTACAATGTTCATTCAACGTACCAACAAACTCGATAAGTTTTCTATTGCTGACATAATTTTCTAGGAACTTCAGCGGCTTATGATCGAGTTCTGCTGGAAAAACTGATCGAATTGGAGCAATTGTACAAGGAGCACCAAGTGGAAAACAATGACGTGAAGCTCATTTTGAACAATTTCTACCTTGGAATGCCAGCCCATGAGATGATTTATATGGCGAAACAACTGAAAATGAAACTCGGATGGAGCGTGGATCTCGTAACTCTCCAACGAATTGCATTAATTTGCACGCCTTGTATGTTTGGCGACGGCAAAGAGCAACCTGCCTCCGCTGGTGGTGTTTTGCTCGCAATGTTTCATTCCTCAACTGGTCTAGCGGGAACCTTTTCCAATTATTCGATCCACGACGTCTCCAACGCCATCCTGGCGCTGTTCAAGATTGAAAAACCAGACCAAGATGATGATTTAGAATGGGAAAAGCTTGGCCAGCCTAATTTGGACGAAATTGCCCAGCCAGACTTGATTGAATGCTTACTCAGGCGGGGTCTCAAGCTATCAGGGGAATACCTGGCCATTGAAAACCAAATGCGAGTCGCATTTGCCCTTGACGCTCTTCGATATCGCGACAGCGTAGACCACGTTCAGTTATCATCAACCGTCAGTCGGAGTTTATTCGCCTCACTCTCCAGGTACAAATCCACAACAACTGAGTCAGAGATAAGGGGCCTCTTAGATTTACGAGAGTGCAAGCTCTGGAAGTAAAAATGCGGCACATCTTGACGAAACTAGCGAGACTTGGAAGTGGCCAGCAATATTATCAAACGCTGATAACGAGAACACCTGAAGCAACGGCTGCGCTAAATGTATACGTGATAGATCCATGCGCTCAGCAAACCTTGAGTTATTCCTTCGCTGCTGATGATATTTCTCAAAGTCATTCGCCGCTATTGACTAGAAAGATTGACTCCAGGTACGAGATCCTAAAATATTAGATGGTCTCTGATGGCATTGACGTCTAGCACTGGAGAAGTAAATCTCTTTGAGCGAGGCACTGTGAATGAAATGTGGTATCCCGAACTGAACAACTATTTCCTGGGTTTGCTACGACGATTTCGAATTAAATTCACGGCAGACAAAGCGGCGAGCTTGGTATTTCTCGAAAGCAATGGTAAGCGCGATAGCTTTGACGATATTTACACTAGCTAGCACTTGTGGCCAAACTTCGGTCAGTATTCAGTAGCTCGCAATTACCATTCTTTTGGTCCATTTCGCCGGCGCTGATTGAATTCAGCGTCGACCAGCAGACACTAGAGCAGTCCAAGCTACGACTACAGCCGTGGGTGATTCAATCCTTGCTTCGGTTCCCACAGATTGCTTCGTTCCTGCGGCAAATTAATTCTTCACTGAGCGTTCACTTTGAAGTTATTAGCAAGCCAAACAGTGTTCACATGTCATGGAGAGAATTCAAAGCATGCTTGGCTGGGCTACAAAACGCCTACGCTTTTGTTCAACTGCTACCTCAAGGCGATTCTTTTCGTACTCCAACAGATGAAGGCGGTAGAGTTTATTTTGATAGAAGTTGACACTTTGTGCTAGGTGGCTGTACTCCTCAGTGGAATCACTCGACGTCAATACGCGTGGACGAGCCGAAGGAATGCTGTCGTCGAGCCGATCGACCTGTTGTTTATGTTGACACGCAGCCGATTCTTGGAAAACCTGACAGCACTGGTGAAAACTTGATCCCCTTCACAGTTGTCTCCAACCCCGAGTCGAAAAAGTAAGAAAGCTGCACGCATCAGTTCTATCAGCATTGCTAGAACTAGTCGAGACAATGCATCTCCGCCAAAATTCCATTTCGTGGTGTTAAGCGTTCGAAAGAGTGTGCCAAGGACAAATGTCAAGGCGACTTTATATTGCACGGCATACGATCCATCGACCGCGAGCGATTATGAAGTCGTTGGCACGCCTGAAGACTGGTATGTGGCATGGTTACGTCAGTCCATGACGAATTGTAGGTCGCTGGATTATTTCGATCCCGATAAGAATAAAACATTTGCCACCGACTGGGCGAAGCTCTTGACACAACTAAGATTGGGTCGCACGATCACGCCCAAACTATTGATTCGAGTGTAAGTCTTATTGAAAATACTATTGACGCTCATTGCGCCATAGTTACAATAAACAGCCCAAGAGCGACCAGTTGATCGGCGAGACGGAAGTGTCCGTGTCGTCAATGATGGCTCGAGAAGGCTACGGAATTAAATCTTGGCTTCCAATGTACGATCCAGTCTATGAAGTACTCGATCCATCCCTGACTTCATGAGACTTCACCATTCGTTAGGTATGCACCGGTCAAATTGAAATCCAAGCGCATTTCCAGATACGAACGAATGGACAATCGCTGAAAGAGTCGCTTCAGCCGACCAATTCTCAAGTCAATTTACGAAAAATTCCATCAAAACTTGTGCTTGAAGCCAAATCCAATCCAAATATCACGACAACAACAATGCCAAAAGCAATAATTCAGTCGAGTGTGTCGTCAAACAAAGCGGAGGAGGAGTTGAAAATGCGCATTCAAGAGCTTGAGAATGAGCTAAGCAAGCAGAGGTCAACGCAATCGACGTCAGAGTCAGCAGATGCCACCAAGTGGAAGAAAAAGTATGAGCAATTGAAAAGGCAGACGGCAGAAGAGCAAGCACAGCGAGCGACGAGGTAATAGTCTTGATAGAGCTCAAACTTGTCAGTACTGCAGTAGAGCACAAGACGTACAACGAGAGGCACTGAAAGTAGAGATCGAAACACCATCGAAAGCGTCTACTTTGGATGATTTTTCAGCGTCTGCTACACTGGCTAGCTTGCGATCTATCTTGATGTCAAGATGTCCAGCAAAGCCATTCAATGGCTTGAAGAAAGCAATGGCTGCAGTCGCTGATCCACCTGGAAAAGTAAGAACTGCGCTGAAACGTGTAGTGTGCCACGTTGTGTCTTAGATTTCAGTCGTCTCTTGTGAAGAAGTCCTGGACGACTTTGGCCTCGCTTTGAACGCTTCCCAAAAGCGAAATCTATTTCGATTCTTGGATCCAGACACGTCGTGTATTATCTCGATTGAAGGTACAACGAGGAGTAGAACGACCCACTGAATTTCCCTCGCGCATAGATTTTCTTGTCAAACTGAGGGGGGACTTGAATCGCGCGACGTCCAAAGCAAGGCTGGAAAAGTCAACACCACAGAATTCTCCTCGGCAGACATCGGTGTCACAAATCCAAGGGACCGCGGCAGGGAACAACGACGACAGTACACCAAGGAGAGAAGCGAAAACGAAGGACTCGGAAGTAAGACAATCCTGGGAATTATCTCCTATTAGTCTGTAGAAAATGGAGACCGACCGTGCGTCAAGCAATCATCGTTTAGACAAGGAAGCATTTCAGGTACGTTGAAAGATAGATTGGAGGGTCTAACTCCATCGACTTAGGAATCTGAAGCGCCCATTGTTCAGTCAAGTCGATCAGTGACGCAGAACAAGGTTAGCTCTCTACTTTGCACGGGCTGCAGGAGGGTCATCATTGTAGGAATCAAGAGGTCCTACGAAGAAAGCTGCAGCGAATCAAGATAGTTCACCTGAAAAAGACAACTTGGGAGCTTCGAGACGTGCTATTCCAGAAGCGAATAATTCTCCTGAGCACAATCATGACAAACAAGAGAGCAGACGAAATCGCGCGACGTCAATGGCTAAGGCTGCCACTAATGACAAAACTCACGTCAATGCCGATGCGAACAAGCAGAGTGCATCGATACAAAAACAACCAGACAGTGAAAAGAGAACAGTAACATCCTCCAAGAAGCCCGAGGATGCGGTAGAACATTCCATGAGGATAGATTGTCATCTTGAATCCAGGAACACACTCAATCTCAGCAACCTGAGCCAGTTGAACAAACGTCTAACACATCAGCCGAGGTGAAAAATTTTTGCCCCATGTCGATCCTGATGATGTTGGACAGGTAAACTTTGCGAGTGACGCCGACTTGCACAAGTACTTGGTGCATCGCTTGCCCGAGAATTGGGATATGAAGATCACGCCAAAGGGAAAGCCATACTTCCGTAACCTCATCAATCGGTTTGAGATCCTTTGTGATACCTTCTGTTGATTGATTCCATTTTGATAGAACAACGCAGTGGAACCACCCGGTGCCCGACGCGGATCGAGTCTACTGGAGCTTTGTCAAGCAGAACAAGGCTAAACTTCATCAATGAGAAGAGTCCGCTCCATCTCATTCCAAGTTGCATCAACGAATCTATCATTGATTGCCACAAAAGCACCCCACGCAGCAAAACGTTTCACAAATGTGAGAGGTCTGGCAATTTGCTGCAAGGAGGACTACAGGAAAACAAAGTCCTTGGCCATCATGCAGGTCCAAATCTCTCTCTCGAGTTGGTCTAGCAGGATTTCTCACTTGAGGTGGAATTCGCACTTTCATCAGGTCGTGGACCTTTGGGCATGGAGAATTCTTCCCTCAAGCCTTTCATACTTGGTCGAGTACAATGACTGGCATTCAATTCACTCGTAAGGCACTCCTTGATGTACTCATCAACGACTGGCACGCCGCTGTGTGACGCTGACCTTCCTTCCTCGGTCCGTCGTCTGAATGATAATCCACGCACCCCACGTTTTTGCTCCTTGTCCTTCAATTTCCAATTATGGTCAATTATGCAATTCCTGCGTCTTTTCCTCTCATAAGTGTGCGTGTGGTAGAAGAAATGGGAAGACACCGACTGAGATTCCAACAAAATCCAGTGCGGCAAGTATGACAAAACCAAAGTGGAAGCCAATATCGACATGAGGGGCCCCCAAAAGTTTGAAACCAAAGACGGTATTGCATATCGTGGGGTGCTCGGCAAATTGTATTGGGGGGAGGTTCTTACCACCACCACGTCAGGTTTGACCATTGCCAAGATTGCCGGTGCCGCTGTCTGCATTGCTCCCACAATTGTGGCCACCGCCGCCGCGAGAACCAATGAAAGCTGAGTGGTAATGACACTGAGCGAAATGCAATTTGAGAAGAAAGATGTTAAAAGTTCATCGCAACTAACGAATACTGCGGATGACCTGACGCATCACAGCTCGCAGATTGATGACAGACTCATCATTTACACCCGGTGGTAAATGTACGGCTACTGGTATCGACAAAATTCGTCGATTGTCCAGTGTAAGGTTAACGGCTTGGCCATTTGCTCGGTTTTCAAATGACTCTGTTGCCGCTGGAGGCGGTAATTGATTTGGATGAGCATAGTCTTGGACGTCGTAGAGGCGATACGTCATGGATCGAGCCATTTTACTGACCTTGATGAGGAGCACATATTGAATGCCAGGATATTCCAGCCACCAAATTGCAGCTCGTTCAAGACTCGCCCAGTCCTGAGTTCTTCCAACTTCGACAGCCAATGTGATCCAATCGGCGATCGTACGGTGACTTCCATCCTTTAAAACCGGCGGGGGTGTTCTTCCGGGCGTAGATCCCATTGGACCAAAGGTTGCATCAGCTTCTTTGTTGGGACTCCCATCGCGTTGGCATGTCATGGAACCTTTTGTGGCAAAGTGGTGGTCGTTACCACAAGATCGATGAAACTCGGCCGCGAATCTACCGACGGTGCATTCATGCACAGCTGAAAGCGGATATTCGACAATCAAAAGTTGACCCTCCAAGAGTTCGACGCATCGCCCCGGAATGGCACATTTCTCTTGGCCAAAATATTGATTGAACACGTCCACATCAGCTCCATCGCACACAACGTATGGCCCAACGTCATCTTGAAGAAAATACTGAGCGATCGCATCCTATCGAGATCTTGTATGATGGATCGAAGCTGAGTGATTGAAGTCATGGCGGTGCTGATCCCGACGCTCAAGTGTGCGCGATGCAATGCTGTTTGCACTTTGGAGTTTCACAACGGATAAGCGAGCAGAGCCACGCCTCGTCGCAGTAAAGCATTCTTTTGCACTTGGTGGCCAACCAGAATGTTGAGATCTTGGCTTGATTGATGGCTCTGACTATTACAATTTGAATTCTCGCTGACAACGTCAATTGCTACGGCAGACACAAATAACAATCCCCTTGCACTAAGTCAGGTATTTATGCAATTGAATAAAACTTACCGCCTTCATCCGTTGGAGTACGAAAGGAATCGCCTTGGGTTAAGAGCTGAACGTACGCGTAGGCGTTTTGTAGCCCCGCCAGGCATGCTTTGAATTCTCTCCATGACATGCACACACTGTTTGGCTTGCTAATGACTTCGAAGTGGACGCTCATTGAGGAATTAATTTGCCGCAAGAACGATGCACTCTGTGGAAATCGAAGCAAGGCACGGCTGTAATCGTAGCTTGGATGGTGGAACAATGTGCGTGAAGCAAGATTGTAATTTGCTCAGCGCACTAAGGTATCATTGATCGCCACCAAAGCACCCCACGCAGCAAAATGTTTCACAAATATGAGAGATATTCAGTCTGACCCATTTCTTGTGAGAATGACTTTGTCCGTCACAGGCAATTAGCGATGAGATCGCCTTGGCCATCTTTTATGTCAAAATCTCATTCTTGAGCTGGTCTTGTACGATTTCTCGCTTGAGGTCGAATTCGCACGTTCATTACGTCATAGGCCAATGGCCATGGAGCAATATTCCCCAAGCCTTTACTACAACAACGACATGCGTGGCTGTGTGAAGCTGAGCATTATGCGTTGAACCGCTGTCTGCATGCGAATCCACACACCCTACACATTTTTGTTCCTAGTCCTTCATTTTCCAATTGTTGGCCAAGTATGCGATTCTTAGTCTATTCCTCCTTTCAAGTGAGCGTGCTCCATGTTATCGTTAAAGACGAGAAGATGGGCACGTCACCGACTGGGATTCCAACAAAGTCTCGAGCGCCAAGTTTGACAAAGCCGATGTGGACCTCCAGAAATTTGACACCAAGTACGGCATTCCAACCAGACGTTGACAAATACATAGGTTTGCTCGGCAAATTGTTTGTGAACATTGGTCAGACTGTCTGACCTTTGCCTACACTGTTGGTGACACTCTTGGCATTACTCTCACGATTGTAGCCACCGCCGTGGCTTTAACCAAATCGACCTGAACGATAATCTTACTAAATGAGAGAAGGAAGATTATAAACCATCTCCGTGGCTAGAGCCAAATGGACCTGAACGGTGATCTTACTCAGCAAATGGCAACGAGAGAAGAAATATATTCATCTAAAGGCGGCTTAATGAAACCAATTTATACTTTCGATGACCTCGCGCATCACAGCTCGCAGATTGATAATAGTCGTGGGATTTACACCAGGTGGTAGATTTGCGGCTTGTCGGAGTGACAAAATTCGACGATTGTCAAATGTAATGTTGACGGGTGGACCATTTCTTCGGTATTGAAACGACCCCTGTGCCGCTGCAGGTGGTAATTGATTTGCATGAGCGTAGTCTTGAATGTCGTAGAGGCGATACGACATGGATCGAGCCCTTTCAGTGACTTTGATGAGGAGCACATACTCAATTCCAGTGTAGTTCAGCCACCAACGCGCAGCTCGTTCCAGACTATCCCAGTCCTGAGATCTTCCAACCTCGACAGCCAATGTGATCCAATCGTCGAACATACGGCTCCTTCCATTATTCAAAATCGGTGGATCTGTTCTTCCGGGTGTAGTTCGCTTTGGGCCAAATGATACATCAGCTTCTTTGCATGGATTCCGATGGCGATGGCATCTCGTAGAATCTCTTCCGGCAAATTGGCGATCGTTGCCACAAGATCGAATGAACTCAGCCTTGAATCTATAGACGGTGGTTTCATGCACAGCTGAAGGATATTCGACAATCAGAAGTCGACCTTGCAACAGTTCGACGCAACGGAGCGGTATGGCACAATCGTCTTGGCAAAAATACCGGTTGAACACGTTGACATCAATACCATGGCACACAACATAAGGCGCAACGTCTTCTTGACGAAAATACTGTGCGATCGCATTCATATCGAGTCGTTGCATGATGGTTCGAAGTTGAGAGACTGAAATAGATGGAGCTGCGGAAGCTGACATACCTAGCTGTGCTCAGGAGTTTGCGCTTGGAACTGCCTGAGTTGATCAATTTTATGAACTGATTTGAAATTCTCAAAGAAAAATTTCTCTCAACATTCATTAATCCTGAAACTGGCAAAAATTCAAAATGTTTGACAACATCCAACTCTCAACACACCAAGGAAATCATCGAGGTCGAGGGATATGACAGTAAGAGCATCCTTGCTATCAGAGTGTAGATAATTGAGATCGACCGGGCATTAAGCAATAATCGTCGAGATATGGAAGCATCTGGGAGAGTAGAAAAAAACCGCAATGAGAGTTTAGCCGTCATTGACTTCCAAGTCTCAAGCACTTATGGTTGATTCCAGCCACCCCTTGATGCAGAACGTGGCGAGCTCTATGGGTTGCAAGGGAAAGTTCTTGATTGTAGGAAACTAGACGGTTTAAGAAGAAAGCTGCAGTGCACCGTACAATTGCACTAAAAAGACGACATAGGATGTTCGGGTCATGCTATTCCGGAAGCGAACAATCCCCCGAGCGCAATCATGAAAGGCCTTCGCAAAGTAACGCGATCTTTGTGGATATCGCTGCCACAAACAACAAAGTTGAAACCAATACGACGACCCACTGAAAAGCAAAATGCAATAAACAGTTTAGCATCCCATGAACAGATATTGCCATCTTGTATCGAGGAAATTCTAACAGTAAATTTCAGCATCCTGTGCGGGATGAAATGATGGAGTTTGACAGGTCAGCTTTGCGGACTAGCACAAACTGGCAAATGGGACATGAAGATCGAAATACGTTCTTCAGACTTTCCGTTTGGACGCTCTTATTTCAACGAGTTTGTTAAAAAAACAAACGCCTTATTTCTGGCTTGACCTAACCTCGCACACCGCGAACGTTTTCAGGCGTTCCAAACGGTAAATGACAGGCTTTTCATAAGGAAATCGTTTTTTTTTCGTTTGGAAAAGAGCTTTTTTGATTTCTCTGGTGGACCTGGATTACATACTCCATTCTTCATGTGCTTGAGAGACGTTCGCCATCACGTCTCTGTTTTGTTCAATACTCAATAATGTCAATGTTTCCTCTGTTATGTGTTCAATGTCAATGATTCGTCTCTTACTCGTGACAATTTCACATCTTTGAAATGTCCACAGTTCAACAATTGCAACAATTTGACAAGCAAATTGACCAAAATGCAAGCACAGATGGTCTTCAAAAAACAGATCTCAAAGTGTGAGGTGTGAGACTTGCATTAAATTTCACAAATTTCGATTCAAATTGGGATAGTTACAACCTGCCCTCGGTTAAGCATCATTGTGCGAAATAATGCTTTGGAGTACTCTGCACGCCCACCACCAAAGATCAACACCTAACGTTATGTCAGCTTCCACAGCCCCATCTACTTCAGTGAGCACAGTTATGTCAGCTTCCGCAGCTCCATCTATTTCAGTCTCTCAACTTCGAACCATCATGCAACGACTCGATATGAATGCGATCGCACAGTATTTTCGTCAAGAAGACGTTGCGCCTTATGTTGTGTGCCATGGTATTGATGTCAACGTGTTCAACCGGTATTTTTGCCAAGACGATTGTGCCATACCGCTCCGTTGCGTCGAACTGTTGCAAGGTCGACTTCTGATTGTCGAATATCCTTCAGCTGTGCATGAAACCACCGTCTATAGATTCAAGGCTGAGTTCATTCGATCTTGTGGCAACGATCGCCAATTTGCCGGAAGAGATTCTACGAGATGCCATCGCCATCGGAATCCATGCAAAGAAGCTGATGTATCATTTGGCCCAAAGCGAACTACACCCGGAAGAACAGATCCACCGATTTTGAATAATGGAAGGAGCCGTATGTTCGACGATTGGATCACATTGGCTGTCGAGGTTGGAAGATCTCAGGACTGGGATAGTCTGGAACGAGCTGCGCGTTGGTGGCTGAACTACACTGGAATTGAGTATGTGCTCCATAAATACCTGACTTAGTGCAAGGGGATTGTTATTTGTGTCTGCCGTAGCAATTGACGTTGTCAGCGAGAATTCAAATTGTAATAGTCAGAGCCATCAATCAAGCCAAGATCTCAACATTCTGGTTGGCCACCAAGTGCAAAAGAATGCTTCACTGCGACGAGGCGTGGCTCTGCTCGCTTATCCGTTGTGAAGCTCCAAAGTGCAAACAGCATTGCATCGCGCACACTTGAGCGTCGGGATCAGCACCGCCATGACTTCAATCACTCAGCTTCGATCCATCATACAAGATCTCGATAGGATGCGATCGCTCAGTATTTTCTTCAAGATGACGTTGGGCCATACGTTGTGTGCGATGGAGCTGATGTGGACGTGTTCAATCAATATTTTGGCCAAGAGAAATGTGCCATTCCGGGGCGATGCGTCGAACTCTTGGAGGGTCAACTTTTGATTGTCGAATATCCGCTTTCAGCTGTGCATGAATGCACCGTCGGTAGATTCGCGGCCGAGTTTCATCGATCTTGTGGTAACGACCACCACTTTGCCACAAAAGGTTCCATGACATGCCAACGCGATGGGAGTCCCAACAAAGAAGCTGATGCAACCTTTGGTCCAATGGGATCTACGCCCGGAAGAACACCCCCGCCGGTTTCAAAGGATGGAAGTCACCGTACGATCGCCGATTGGATCACATTGGCTGTCGAAGTTGGAAGAACTCAGGACTGGGCGAGTCTTGAACGAGCTGCAATTTGGTGGCTGGAATATCCTGGCATTCAATATGTGCTCCTCATCAAGGTCAGTAAAATGGCTCGATCCATGACGTATCGCCTCTACGACGTCCAAGACTATGCTCATCCAAATCAATTACCGCCTCCAGCGGCAACAGAGTCATTTGAAAACCGAGCAAATGGCCAAGCCGTTAACCTTACACTGGACAATCGACGAATTTTGTCGATACCAGTAGCCGTACATTTACCACCGGGTGTAAATGATGAGTCTGTCATCAATCTGCGAGCTGTGATGCGTCAGGTCATCCGCAGTATTCGTTAGTTGCGATGAACTTTTAACATCTTTCTTCTCAAATTGCATTTCGCTCAGTGTCATTACCACTCAGCTTTCATTGGTTCTCGCGGCGGCGGTGGCCACAATTGTGGGAGGTTGCTGAATGAAACTATCAAATACTGTCAATGACCAGGCGCATCACAGCTCGCAGATTGATGACAGACTCATCATTTACACCCGGTGGTAAATGTACGGCTACTGGTATCGACAAAATTCGTCGATTGTCCAGTGTAAGGTTAACGGCTTGGCCATTTGCTCGGTTTTCAAATGACTCTGTTGCCGCTGGAGGCGGTAATTGATTTGGATGAGCATAGTCTTGGACGTCGTAGAGGCGATACGTCATGGATCGAGCCGTTTTACTGACCTTGATGAGGAGCACATATTGAATGCCAGGATATTCCAGCCACCAAATTGCAGCTCGTTCAAGACTCGCCCAGTCCTGAGTTCTTCCAACTTCGACAGCCAATGTGATCCAATCGGCGATCGTACGGTGACTTCCATCCTTTGAAACCGGCGGGGGTGTTCTTCCGGGCGTAGATCCCATTGGACCAAAGGTTGCATCAGCTTCTTTGTTGGGACTCCCATCGCGTTGGCATGTCATGGAACCTTTTGTGGCAAAGTGGTGGTCGTTACCACAAGATCGATGAAACTCGGCCGCGAATCTACCGACGGTGCATTCATGCACAGCTGAAAGCGGATATTCGACAATCAAAAGTTGACCCTCCAAGAGTTCGACGCATCGCCCCGGAATGGCACATTTCTCTTGGCCAAAATATTGATTGAACACGTCCACATCAGCTCCATCGCACACAACGTATGGCCCAACGTCATCTTGAAGAAAATACTGAGCGATCGCATCCTATCGAGATCTTGTATGATGGATCGAAGCTGAGTGATTGAAGTCATGGCGGTGCTGATCCCGACGCTCAAGTGTGCGCGATGCAATGCTGTTTGCACTTTGGAGCTTCACAACGGATAAGCGAGCAGAGCCACGCCTCGTCGCAGTGAAGCATTCTTTTGCACTTGGTGGCCAACCAGAATGTTGAGATCTTGGCTTGATTGATGGCTCCTTACTTATTTGAATTTTAGCACATTTCCCCCGAGAGAGCAGACAACGTAGCGCGACATCAATTTCTACGGCTGATGCAAACAAGAATGCTGAAGTCAACGATGAGGTTAACATGGAGAGTGCATCGACAAAACGGCGAGCCACTGATGAGCGAAATGGAATAGCCTCCAAGGAACACAAGGATGTGGTATGACGTGTCATGGCGATAGATTTTAACTTTGCATCTAGCGAGGCACTCAATCACAGCAACCTCTGCGAGATAAACAAAATGCTGATAAGCAGCCGAGGATGAATATGTTTGATCCATGTCGATCGGGATAAAGTTTGTCAGATCTACTTTGCGAGAGACACTGACTTGCACAAGCACTTTGTGCATCAATTACCCCAGATATGGGATATGAAGATCACGTCTAAGAGCATCCCCACCGCTGCAGGCTAAACCTAGAATCTAGCATGTTGTTCTCGCCTGAGCTCAAAATCTGGCTCACGTGCAAAATGTGTGTGACCCAGAGTGAATGCGAAGTGAGCCCTGTAATGACTGCAGGTTGAGATAAGGGATAATGAACTCACTTTTGGATTTGTCATCAAGAGCCACCGTCACGAGAACGGTAGCTGGTTGTGCAAGCCGGCGAAGACAACAAAGAATTCTTTAGCTGTCTTTTGGACAAGCTAGCAAGTGAGCATGGCAACCCCCATGAGTGGGAGTGACATGCATGCAATGAACGTGGAGCTGCCGAGCAGCGATCAAGACGTACAAGGCGCGGTGGGAGCGCGATCGCGATCGAATCGATCAGAGAGCCCCGTTGCCGAGCGCAAGGACACGAGTTTCCTTGACGACCGTGGAAGAACGGCTACAGTTAAGCGTCTCTTCCGTTCCCCACAAGGCCGCGACAACCAGCGGTAGATGAGGCGTGGGAGAGCAAGTCTGCGCGAAACCTTTTTGCATCACCTTCTGGCGCGCCTGACGACGAGAATGATGTGGAAGATGTTGATATGGGGCAAGGCGATGGATACTTACTGAATGCCCCAGCGCTACCCAAGAACCCAATGTTTAAGGAGTCGACAAAGGAAGAACGGCGCGTGTTTATGTCCGAGCACAACGTGTACATCAACCAGACAAATGCGTTGACGGCAAATGGCGTCCGACCGCTTATCATGCCCGTGAGCGCGTGTATTGAGCCAGCGACTAAGCAGCGTGTAGCGGAATGGGACATGGGAAAGGACCCAGAAGATGTATCGGAGAGTGAGTGGATCGCATGGTTCAAGCTCGCCTACGATGTCGGTCCCCGGGCGCTTGAGACGCTAAAGAAACGGCTTACTGTTGCGATTGTATTTGATATGTCAATCACTGACGCAGACTCGCGCATTGGACGCATGTTGGACAACATGTCAGCTGCATTACGAAGTGATCGACAAGAGTGGATCCTCCGCGAGGAGAGTGCGGCGGTTGTCAAGATTATCACGGATGCAATCAAGCCTGCTTCGCTGCATCGAGCGGTAACGGAGCAGATGGAGCTAACACGGAACAAGCCGCTGAAGAAGGATGTGCATCGGTTTGTGGGATGGCTGCGGGAATATGCGATCGGTCACGAGCGCTACGTTGGATACGAAGAAGACAAGCCAGCGGCCAAGTCGACTGTGAAGTTTGAATCCGCGAAACCGTCGCGCGCTCGCGGTGATAACGTCAAGACCTACAGGCCCGCATCGGTTCAACCCTCTACCCAAGCTGCTGGTACGCCTGTCCGCTCTACCCCGGCAGCAGATTGTCTAAAGTGCAAGTCTCCTGACCACTGGGTGAGAGACTGTCCGGATGTAACCAAGGATGAAGCGGTCGCATTGTTAAAGGCCCACGCAAACGCTTTGGCTGTGGAGCGTTCGCGTAAGAATCCACCGGGACGAGCAGGTGTCAAACGGGTCGCGAACAGCGCGGAGGCGGCGCGAGAAGACCTTCTTTGGATGGTGGAAGGTGTGCTCCCAGTGCCTGCGTCGCTCCTCGACTCTGGTGCGGATCTGTCGGTTGCATCGGGTGGCCTGGTCTCGGCTCTGATAGCGTCCGGCGCGGCGGTTGAAATGGTTAATACTGCACCTGTAAATCTCCAGCCCTATGGCGCTGATCGTGAGCCAATCAGAGTGGCGAAACAAGTGCGGCTGAAGAGCCTAGAGTTCAAGACTGCTTGTGGACCGCTGATGTTACGGGGTCTGCGTGTGTGGGTGGACGAGTCGGTGCGTGCTGTTGAGCTAACCCTCGGACTCCCTGTTATGAAGAAACTGGGCTACAGTGATCAAACGCTTCTTGAGAGTGCGCGGCGCCAACAAGCGGTTTGGCTATGCACCGTCTTCTCCGCTTGGAGGAGCGGGAAAGTGACATCGACGACGATGAAGGCATGTGCTGCGCGACACCCGAGCTTGATGGGAGAGATGTCGCGAAAGACGCGGATACAGTGCGTGAGATACTGATGTCAAAGGTAAGCGACGCGCGCGCCGAAGGTTTGGAGAGCGAGGATGTTGAATCGCTCCGTGAAGTCTTGCTTGAGTTTCAAGACGTTTTCCGTGTGCGGTTTGGGCGTGATCCACCCGTGAAGATAAGCCCGGGTCTGTCCCTGTGAAATCTGGAGTCCGGCGCTACCCACCAACCCATCTGGAATTCCTGGAGAAGCATGTCCGTGAGCTGGAAGATGCAGGGCTTGTTTATCGGAATACATGGTCCCGTTGGGCCGCGGCACCCCGAATTGTTCCCAAGAAAGATCCCGGCGATCTACGAATGACGATCGATTCAAGGCCAATTAACGCATGCACAGATCCCATGCCATGGCCGATGCCTAACCTAGAAGTTGCGATGACTGCCTTGGAGGGCTCGAGGGTGTATTTCACGTTGGATTGGATGAAGGGGTATTGGCAATTGCCCCTACACCCCGGCTCAAAAGAATTTTACTCATTCATGCCCCTCTCGGCGTTTTCACATTTACGCGCGTGCTGATGGGCCAGTCGGACGCGGTGGCCTATTGTCAGGGTGTGGTAGACGAATTGTTCGGCGAGATGCTTATGCATGGCTTGCTCGGGTGGCTGGATGATCTTCTCGGGTAAGTGCGCGCGGCAAAAGATTTGCTTCATATTCTCCGACGAGCGCTTGTTATCTGTCAAGAGTATGGTTTGAAGTTGCATCCGAAGAAGTGCACTTTCTTCGCGACGAATATCATTTGGTGCGGGAAAGAGATCTCTGCAAGCGGGATCGGGCACTCTCCCACGCGTATACAAGGACTGTGTGAGTTGGAAGCACCCCAAACGGCAGCGGAGCTCCAGCAATTCCTTTGTGCGACGAATTGGATGCGTGGCAATATTCTTGAGTACAGTGCGCTCGTTGCGCCGTTAACCAAGCTTTTGGATATTGTGGCCAAGGCGGCTGCGTCGAGAAAGAAGACTGCCCTAGCGCGCGTATCACTCAGCTCCGTGGGATGGTGCAACGACCATGAGTCATGTTTTGAGCGAGTCAAAGAAACACTGCAACGGATGGTACCTCTATCACATCCCGATCCAAACAAGATGGTGTGTCTATACACAGATGCGAGCGAAGGATTTTGGGGTGCAATAGCAACGCAGGTACCCGTCGAAGATCTGGAGTTGGACGCTAGCGAACAGCGTCATGAGCCTCTGGCGTTTTTGAGTGGTGCTTTTAGAGGAGCCAGCGAGCGCTGGCCGATTGTAGAGAAAGAGGCGTTTGCGGTTGTCGAATCGAGCAAGAGACTGGAATATTTGTTGATACGACCCGGGGGTTTCCGACTGTTTACGGACCACAGGAACCTTGTGTACATGTTCAACCCGCTCGGCAGTCACAAAATATTGCCAAGTATCAAGCCCATAAGCTCCAGCGCTGGTTTCTCACGATGACGACGTTCCCATATGTAATCGAATCCGTGGCTGGTGAAGACAATCTGTGGGCAGACCTGCTGAGCCGCTGGGGAAGCCCTCTGCGTGAAGCGCGCGTGTCAAAAGTGTACAAACTGACCCTTGTGTCACCACTCCAATCCGCTGATTTCAAGTGGCCATCGATGGATGAAATTGTGGCGATACAGCGAGTGCACCCAGCACGCGAAATCAAAGCTGCGTGGGACGAGTCGAAGCGGTGTTTTGTTACAGCGTCCTCGAAAGTTTGGATCCCCGACGACGCACTCGACTTGCAAGTGCGTGTGTGTGCTGTGGCGCATGCTGGGGTTGCAGGCCACCGTCGAATCGAAGCTACGACAGCGTCGGTTGAAGAGATATTCGAATGGTCCACTCTGAGGGCGGACGTAAAAAGCTTTGTCAGTGCGTGCCTGTATTGTATGGTGGTCGATGGTGAATCTGTACCGCAACCATGGGGCGAAGCTTTGCACGCGACTGAACCAAACGAGCTTATTTACTTCGACTGGATCTCGTTTCCTGTCGCAGCGAACGGCTTCAAAAACGTCCTCGTGATCAAGGACGACATGAGTGGGTTTGTACGCCTACACGCAAGCGCGACGGCTACAGCGTCCGAGACAGCCACTGCACTGATGGAATGGTTCAGTCTCTTTGGAGTTGCAAAACTTGAGTTTCGGACTGTGGATCCCATTTCAAAAATGAAATTATCGACACGTTGCATCGAACGTTTGGTGCACACCATCACATCGTAACGCCTCATTGTCCATTGGCGAATGGGACTGTTGAAGTTGTGAACCGTCTCATTGTTCGTACGCTTAAGGTTTTGTGCAGCGAAATGCGACTGAAGGGGACGGAGTGGCGAAGTATATTACCGCTGGTGCAGTCGGCTTTAAACCCGTAGCCTGCAGATCGTCTAGGAGGACACGCACCCGTAAAAGCGTTCACTGGACTGCCTGCTACACCGCCCTTGGCTGGTCTAGCCCGTGTAGACCAAGCGGAGCCGCGAACAATCGATTGGATCAAACGTGAAGTCAAGAAAAATATCGATGATCTTGCCCTGGCCTTGGAGAAAATGCACAAAGAAGTTCAAGCAACCAGTGAGCGAAAGCGTGCCCGTGCACGCGCGTCCCGAAAGAAACAACGTGGTGTAAAGCAAGCAAAATTTGCCCTCGGCGATTTTGTATTGGTTGCTAGAGCCATACAGCATCCTGGCAAGTTAACATTACGCTGGAAGGGGCCGTGCCGTGTGGTAAAACTCCTGTCTGACCACCTGCTGGAAGTAGAGCAGCTCGTACCACCGCGCGAAACAACTTTACATCATGCGAGCCGCCTCCGCCTCTACCATGAAGGAGGGAGAGACATTGATGAAGACCTGATTGCGCAAATTGCTTTTGGAAACGAAGGATTCTACGTTGAGCGTATTGAAGACCTGCGAATGCATGATGGAGAATGGCAGCTGAAGATAAACTGGATGGGCCTGGACGATACTGGGAACCAGCGTTATCCATATACGAGGATGTGCCTGTCTTGTTCCGACGCTGGGTGCAAATACACGGTGGAGAAGATGGTGTAAACGAGATGGTCGACGATATTGAGGGCGCGCGTGGACACCCATTGTAGCTCCCGTGGACCGTGCATGCAAGAGAGTAAGGGGGAAGTGTTCTCGCCTGAGCTCAAAATCTGGCTCACGTGCAAAATGTGTGTGACCCAGAGTGAATGCGAAGTGAGCCCTGTAATGACTGCAGGTTGAGATAAGGGATAATGAACTCACTTTTGGATTTGTCATCAAGAGCCACCGTCACGAGAACGGTAGCTGGTTGTGCAAGCCGGCGAAGACAACACATGTATCGTGACAAAAATTTGCCTTCCGGTTTTGCCACCGGTTCGATGCTGGATTCTAGCCATGGCTAGAAAATAGCCAGAAACCTAAACGACATGCTAATATTAGACATCCATTTAGCATTCTGCAGTTCCAGACAGAACGACATGGACTTTGCGTACGACAGCGACGATACTGATGCAGTGGTTGCTTTGTGGCTCGAAATTCAGCGTAAACAAAGCACATGTCGCTTCGGTGTCAAAGAAAGGAGGTTCGCGAACAGGCAAGAAGCCAAACATTGAACATAGGCGCGTTATGTATGCCAGGCTGTTGGATGATGATCTGTCGCCACTGCTGGATCAGTGGATACAGCAACGTAAGCCGACGCCAAAGCGTCGTTTTCATATGCTTTCCAATTGGACGTTCCAGAGATCCGTATAAGGGAAAGCCATACTTTCGTAACCTCATCACTCGGTTTGACACCAGATGTGAAACCTTCTGATGTTTCTGTAGAACGACGCAGTGGAACTACCCAGTGTCTGAGGCTGACCAAGTCCCAAGTTGTATCGGCGAACATATCATGGATCGTCATAAATGCACCCCGCAGAGCAAAATCTTTCACCAAAGTGAGAAACAGTCAGATCTGACTTATTTGTTGGAAGTAGGACTTCGTGCGTCACAGAAAAATGACGACGAGGTCGCCTTGGCCATTTTTTGGCTCAAAATCTCCATCTTGAGCTAGTCTTGCACAATTTCTCGCTTGAGGTGGAATTTGCATGTTCATCACGTCGTGGACCTTTAGCCATGGAGCAATACTCCCTCAAGCCCTTCATGTTTCGTCGAGCACAACGGCGTGACATTCAATTCACGCATAAGGTATTCCTTGAGGCATCCATCAACGACTGGTGCACGGCTCTGTGGCACTGAGCTTCCTTCGTTGAGCTGTCGTCTGTATGTGAATGCACACGCCCCCACAGTTTTGCCCATTGCCCTCCATGTGATGGAAAAGGGCAAGAAGTCAGGGAAGTCACCGACTGGGACTTCAACAAAGTCGAGAGCGCCAAGCATAACAAAGACGAAGTGGAAACCAAGGTCGTTATGCTCGGCCTCCAGAAGTTCGAGAATCTCACACAGAAGATAAATTCATAGGTTTGCTCGGCAATTTGATGGTAGCAGCTTCTTCCACAATCAATTTGCCGAACAAACCCATGAATTCGTCAAACGTCTGTGGATATTGCATGCAAGCTGCTGCAACCTTTGCGAGATGAACACATTCGAGTTAAAATATTTCAGACAATGTAGAAGTTCTACATTGTCTAAGTTGCGCCGGCATATCATTGATATGCCGGCGCAACTTGTATTTCTCGAGATTGCTTGGAGTCTGCTGTGCAAGTTTACTAAGGATTGTTACAACTTTGTTTTGTGTGCGCTCAGGTTGGGGGCTTGTCGCGCGGCAAGCGGGAACGTGGAGTCGAAAGCTTCACTATGGAATACAGCAGAGAGGACATATGCAGCTAGAAAGAATGTCTGACGCTGCAAGCTTCATCGAGTGTCCCTTGGAGCCAGCCATGCCATCGCAGCCACTTTGTGACTTTAAAGCACCCAAGACTGTCGTCGTCCAATTGTTCAAATATCATGTTGCATGGATGTCGCCTTGCATACACGCATCATGTCGTCGTTCGCTGCGTCACTCTTTACAACCATCAACCCTTTTGAAAGAGGCCGTGCTGCATGGACGTCGATTGCATGTGCATTGACAGCTTTGAAAGTGGGGAAAGTCCTTTTGCTCGAGGCGTTCCATTCTCCAATTCGCCAGCACCGTCCGACATGAAGTTTGTGAATTTGCTCGTCCTCTTGGTGTGCCTATTGAGCGTCGTGGAGGCCAGTCGCTGAGAGAAATTCAAAGGATGGGCACGAAAGCCAGAAATTTCAAGAACAAAGTCGATGTCACCGCGGCTCTCGATGGTCTCAAGAGATTTGAAGTGCGAGACACGACGTCGTGCAATGCGAAAAAGACGTACGACAACTGCAAGGGGATCATTGGCAAGTTGTTTGTGGGCGGAGCTGCTACAGGCACAACAGCAACACTGACCATTGCAAAGGCTGCAGGTGCTGCTGTTGGGGTTGGTCCTGTTATCGTTGGTCTTGTTGGTGCAAGTGCCAGTGGCTTGAATTACTATTGCAATGTGGTCAAAGATCTATGCTACGATCTGCGCGAGTTCGACTCGAAGTTTGACAAAATGCTCCCCGACCTCCACAATAAACTCGAGCGGATGAGAACGGACAAACCGAAATTGGTAGTCTAAGTTTTTAATAAACTCAAAGTCTTCCTTCTCGATTGCCCTTCTTGTCAGTCGCTCTGGTGTGTGAGTCACACAGCAGAATTGAATTTCTTGGGTTAAGGTCAGTATACTCCTGGTACGTCCGTGTTACTTATCCTATCAATTTCCTTTAATCACATTCCCCAACAAGTCGTCTGTCGCTCCATACTCCGCAACCGCAGTGGAGAACATTTCGTTCCCAGCGATGGACATTGTTAACCGTTTGAAGGCCAAACTGACGCCAACCCACCTCTTCTTCATCGGAGTCTTGATCTTTGCTTTAGCCGTTGGTGTTATCGTCCAGCTAATTTTCGATTACTTGAGCGCCAGCGGTTTTTGTGAAAACTTCATTTCATGAAATTCGATCTTGTGTGATTTCATGAAAATGTTACATAGGTCATGACCTATACTTGCACGACAAATTCCGTGACACGACACATTCCGTGACATTTGTCATCTCGCGCTTTTGCCTCGCAAGGATTGGCTCATTTAATGATAATAAAAAGACGCGATTCTGACCAATCACAGACACGACGTATTGCCGTTCGAAACAGAGAAATCGACGAAGTTTTGTGGGTGATACGTCATTTCTCCCCCTTCCAACAAGACCTTCAGGGTTCCGCTATGGATGAAGATCTTCTCCAGAGGGTTGAAATGGCCCTTATTGATGTCCGAGATAACAACATGTCTTGCAGAGGCGCTGCTGCCAAACATGGCATTGGTCGCATGCTCCTCGATCGGCGTCTTAAAGGGACTGTCGAAGTGAATGCAACCAACGGACCAGTTTCAGTTCTTACCCAGGGCGAGGAGATGGGCTTGATAGACGCCATCAATCAGCGCGCCCAACACGGCCAATGCTTTACAAACAACGAGTTGGCTGGGTTCGTCCGTCGCTGTATTGACGAAAGCCCCCACGCACGCATGATTCCAAGTGGTTTTCCATCCAAACGATTCGTACAACGATTCGTCAAGCGCCACAAAGACAAGATATCACACCGACAAGCGCAGTTTTTAGAGACCAATCGCGCAATGCGGAGCACGGAGGAAGTCGTCACTGATCACTATTCTGCAATTGAGAAAGTTATTCGCGACAATGGCATTACACCCGAACGGCTATGGAATTTGGACGAAACTGGCATGTGTGCCCAAGGTTCAAGAAACAAACGACGAGTCATTGCTCCAAAGGGACAAGCGGCTAACGTTCAGACCTCACAATGCCGTCGAAACGTATCTGCATTGGTCTGTATGAATGCTACAGGGGACTACTTGCCACATTTCTTTATATTCCCTGGAAAAAATATTGCACAACGGTGGACTCACGGTGCCATGGAAGGCTCAAACTTTGCTGCTTCCGAATCGTCATTCTTGACAACGAAGCTTTTTGTTCAATACTTTACTTGGTTTGTGGACCAAATTGCCCCCCAGCGACCTGTTTTGTTGTGCATAGATGGATACAAAGCCCATTGGTCGGCTCGAACACTTGCTTATGCAAAGGAGAATGGTCTACTGCTGTATGCGCTTCCATCACACACATCACACTTTTTGCAGCCACTTGACGCAACAGTTTTTTCCACTTCAAACGCAATCTAGACAAAGAAATTGTCAATTTAATATCGTTAAACAAAACAACGCCAGAGCTGGGTGACATGGTTGCCGTTGGATCTCGGGCTTTGGCCAAAAGCGTCTCAAGGGCAAACATTGTAAGTGGTTTTGAGAAGACCGGACTGTGGCTTTGTGCTTGGATGTGATGTTATCAAAGATAGTTGGTGATCAGCCACACTCAATGCAACGAACAGTGCTTATCCAGCCAGCAATCTCCATTTCACCCGCGGCTGATGTCTTGCTTCGAGAGCTCAACTTTGATCCCGATGCTGCTCGAGTCGTCCATCTGAACACATCTCATTTGATTGAGATGAAGCAACGCTTGAAAGCCCCAAAGGCACAAGACACATGGGTTCACGGGGGCTGCTTGATGACTACAGAAGCAATTATAAAGGCTGTGAAGGAGAGAGAAGACGCGAACCTTGAAAAGCAACGCGTTATGGCCGAAAACAAGAAAGCACGCGACATACGACGCTCTGCTGCTGTCTTGAAGAAACTGCAAGTTGCAATCAAGAACAAAGAAAAGATGGAAAGAAGAACTATGGCGATGGAGGACAAGCAAAAGCCCACGCGACGCAAGCGCAAAGGCGCGGTCCACGACGAAACTGAGCACATGGTAGTTGCTGGCGTATTGTGAGGTTTTCCGGATACGGATAGTGATGTCACGGAATATGCCATCAGGATTATTTGTTCCCATCATAAGTCAAAAATTCATCACGTTTTTATCTTGGAACACCATGTTTTTTTTGCACAACAAACTGCGTTTTTCTTCCTCTATCGAACCCACTATATATTACTGTGTGCAGCAAATAGTAAGTCGCTCAATGTGTGCTGTTAAAACATGTCACGGAACCTGTCGTATGAGTATATATTTCATTTTCATGAAATAACAACCAAATTTTCACATATTTCTATCTGATATTGTAAAAATAAAATGACATCCGAACACAACAGAAAAACACTAATTTCATAAAATCGTGTTTTTTCAATTGAGGAGCTCTCAACAAGGACAGAATGTAAATTATCCATGACCCGGCGATGGATAAGTCAACTTCCAACATGTCAAGTGTACAAAGCAGCAGAGACAGTGTAAACTCTCGATTGCTAAGTAACTCAGCATGGTAATCAGACTACCGAGAGTGAACTTTCAGTGCTAGGACCCTCTCACTTTATTCTCTCTGCTCGTCACCAACGACAGCTTCAGTCAGTGGAACAATGGACAGTTTAAAGCTCAACGGACGACAACATGGTTGTACCGGTTCCTCGAGACTGCTTGGAGTCTGCTACACAAATGATCCAAGTTAAAGATGAATGGAGTGACATAGCGAGCAACGCTTGAAATGTGAATGTGTGGCTAGAATTTGTTGGCCAAAGCGCCAAATTTTCCCGCTCAACGTATTTTACCTTCTAATAGACAGGTTAGTTTTGGGAGCGACTCTAACATGCACGAGTACTTGTTGCATCTCTTACCCGATAAATTATGAAGACCACCGTCAAGAGCAAGCCATGCTTTCGGAATCTCATCCATCGAGCATAACAACTTGCTCTAGATTTACATTTGACCAAAGCAGTGGAGCCATCTAGTGACTCAAGCTAACCAAGTCTACCAGGCGAATGCCAAACGAAAGATGAGTCACAGTTCATCAAACATGCAGAAGACTACACAGAGCAAGTTCCCGTTATATTTTGAAGTCTTTGATTTAAACTCTCGGTCTCGGAAATACATGAAAGCAGCCTTACGTCAGCCTATACTGCATAGGAAAGCTATCTTTTGTGAACTATAAGGTGAAGTTGAATTGAGCGGTGAATAGAGTTTGGACGCATAGCAACCTCATTCTCGATAGCACATGTGATGCTGCAAGATTATTACACGCCAACGAAAATTCACACCGCAGTTTCATATCGAGAATGAAAACTTGATATTTATTCAAACATTAACTCGAAGCCCGTTCTAACATCAAGTTCGTAGTTTGGACTCTATCCTCTGCGTCTGACTTGGCTCAAGAGCTGGTTGTTGACCATAGCTCTCTTGAGATCGGCATCGCGCTTGTCAACACAAAGCTCTTTGACCGAAGAGCAATACGTCTTTCTTAGCTGGGCACCAGCGCCAACAGCTGCGACAATGGCAGGGGCAATCCCAACGGACAATCCAGCAGCCTGAGCAAGTGAAAGCCCCGTCTTGGTTGCTTGAGCAGCTTGACCCACAAACAATTTGCCGATGAGGCCCATGCAGTTCTCGAACGTTTTCTCGCGATTGCAGCCGCTCTTGTCGCGCACTTCAAATTTATTGAGACCCATCAACGCGATGTTGGTCGACTTGCTGTTTGCAGTATGCTTGGCGCTTGTATACTTGTTCTTCGCCCAGTCGACGACCCCCGACTTCTTAGCCTCCACTGCAACGTGGAGCAAGCACACCAACAGGAGAAGCAAATTGAAGAATTTCATGTCGAGCAAATTGAATAATGAATGATCGCCATACTCGGCGAGTTGACCCACATGTAGACGACAACCTGGACGGTTGGACGAAATCTCTACCGTCACGAGCTACGCAATGAAAACCACGGGGGATCAGTAGAGGGCCAAAAGGCGTCAAAGTTCAAGACAACTGATGAGGGGAACTGGGCGCACCCATTTCGGGCACTTCAAGTAGTGCCTTATGGGTGGTAGAGTGGATGTAACGCTATGGTACTCAATACAAAGACCAAGTGAGGTCCCTGACGGCTGGGATCGTCGCATGGGGCGAAATGGGGGATCCAGTGCGGTGCACAAAGTTGTTGTCTGGCGTGTAGCTGATTGTGCAGGCACGTAGCTGATTGTGCAGGCACGTAGCTGATTGTGCTGCCAGGATGAGTTCCACTCGACTACCACCACGAAATTACAAACATGTTGTCATTTTTGTTTCCGACGGCTCGTGGAAGTGTCTTCTTACTCCTCCACGGCTACCGATAAGCTTAATGAACATTGGACTTCGCGTGTGTGGCCAACGGCCAACACGATGTGACTAAACCAACACGATGTGACTAAATCTGTCAAGACTACTCTTTAAACAGTGGCCAAGCCAGTCGAAACCAACTTCCTCAAGGCTGAACTCCGAGGGATACGAAGTCAATAGCATACTCAAGCCCTCTTTCCGTCATGAAGGCTCGTTTGCACAGAGCTGGTCACTCACTACAAAGATTGGCTCGTTGTCATCTTTCTCAATCCTTCGTGAAGCTGTCAATGTGTAGCATGGTGCAGGGAAACATTGATTTGCATTGCGAAGTCTTGAACACGGCAATTTCGTGGCTTAAATCCGAGTCTTCATCGCCTGAATCGTTTCTGTCTCAGTGACGTGACCAGCGTCATTTGAAGATTTCCACGAGGCGAAAATTACACGTTGTCAAACTGCACGATCAGCAATTTTTCTCTACCGATGTGACTACACAGTATAAATCATGCTCGATGTAATGCCCTACAGCAGACCACAGTGGGGGTTTATCCTTCAGCTCAGAAGCCACTGGAGTTCATCTCATGAAATTTACGTGGAATTTGAATGGTTCATGCGATTAGTAACGCGACCACATGGACAACAGCAAAAATGTCAACCTCATTATTGTGTGTTCTACTTGAAATTTCCTGGGTGATGAAACATCTATCAAAATTCTCGTCCACGGACAAGCGTTTCACTTGGTAGGTTTTACTGTATATAGCAAGGAGAGCAACTAGACCGACCAAATGCAATTTTCTTTGCAAGGCGGCGCACCCAAACAACCGTCCATTCCTTCTTCCCGTGTTTCAGTGTGCGGATGTTGCTCTCTACCACCGGTTGTTGAATATGTCTTGCCATGACAGCATAGAGAGCGAGACAAGAGAGCAACTAAACCGACCAAATGGAATTTCCTCTCGACAGCGCACCCATGTCGGCCATCCATCTTGTCGATGGTTTGTGACCCTGTCGTCGTTTGAAGCGTCAATCGTGACAACTAACCACCCATTTGCTTGATGCAGAGACAACTCTGCCGCCGAAGAGGTCGTGTGCACGTTAATCGGCACCAGATGGACAATCTTGGGAAATCATTTTGCACGCGACATCCCATTCTCCAATCCACCACCGCCGTCCAACATGAAATTTGTGCATTTGCTCGTCCTCGTGGTGTGTCTATTGAGCGTCGTCGTGGAGGGCAGTCGCTGGGAGCGATTCAAGGGATGGGTTGGCAAGCAAGGCACGAAAGCCAAGCATTTGAAGAACAAAGTCGAAATCGCTACAGCACTCGATGGGCTCAAGAGATTTGAAGTGCGAGACACCGCGTCGTGTAATGCCAAACAGACGCAAGACAATTGCAAGGGAGTCATCGGCAAATTGTTTGTGGGCGAAGCTGCGACGGCGACGTCGGCGGTCTTGGTATCGCCAAGGCAGCTGGTGCCGCCGTGGGAGTTGGTCCAGCCATCGTGGGTGCTGTCGGCGCTGGCGCTGGTGGTTTGAGCTACTATTGCGGGCTGGTCAAGGATCTCTGCAGCGACTTGCGCGAATTCGACCTCAAGATCCAAGTCGTGCACAACCAACTGAAGGACAGAGTTCCACGTCGAGGATAACGTCCAGGCGAACTACACTGTACAAGATAGTTTAAGCTGTCAGTCTCAATCGCTTTTCGATACAGCCATGACTTGTAGAGCTGTTTTTACCTTTGATAATGCACTTGAGGACGTTTTGCATCTTGAATCAAACCAACTCGGCCAGACACTGCTCGACTTTGCCGTGGCGCCACCAGTCTCTCTCATGACAATATGTCATCAGGATGTTCTTCCACGCTGCAGCAACTTTAGCCCTAGCGATATTGTTGCAAAGTATCAAGTGTAGACGACAGCGGAACTCTGTCCTTCAGTTGGTTGTGCACGACTTGGATCTTGAGGTCGAATTCGCGCAAGTCGCTGCAGAGATCCTTGACCAAGCCGCAATAATAGCTCACGCAGCTCTTCACCAGTGTCGCTATCACAAGAAGTCCATTGTCACCATGATTCAAAGGCTAGTCGCGGCTGAGGATTGCAAGTCGCGTGACTCGGACAACAAACGCGGATGGTCAATACTTGAGTGTTGCCAAGGCAGTCCATTGAATTGACTTCCCCCAAGTAGAGAGTCCACAAAGTTGATCGAAAGCACGACATATCCATGCATGCAAGTGGTTCTCTGCACATTGCAAACTCGTCAATTGAATCTTTATAGATGCGGGGACTTGATATTCACTGCGCAGACTGGAGTTGGACGAATTGGCTCACAAACGCACGGACAGATTGCTTGTAGCGTTGAGGGGCGTATGTGAAATGGGCGACATGGTCGGATTTTTCAAAGTCGACTCCTTCGACAACGGGAGTCTTGAGCTCGTTGGCGTGGACCATGGCCTCTTGAATGTGGTTCGACTCGACGATCGGGTCGGCTTTGGAGTAGAGGAATAGCTTGGGAATCGCTGCGTCGCGGAGGAAGAAGCGGTTGTAATTGGATTGAACGGGGCCGACGATGCCGAAAATATCCGTGACGACGAATGAAGCCACCGACAAGACGAAGAGGAAAAATGCAGCAAAGACTGGCCGGAGGAGTTCGTTCTTGGTGGCAAGGATGGAAAAAGCGACCGCGATGCTGCGGACGTCGCGTGGTAAACTCAAGCACGAGTCGAACACCATAGATGGCACGTCGTATGGCATGCCCGCTCGGTCGAGATGGCCCTGGAAGCAGTTCCAAGAGTAGCAGCCGCCGTTCGACATGACATGCGGGATGATCACAAGACGACTGCTCTGGTCGTGGTGGTGCGCCAGCCAAGCTTGGAATGCCTTGAAGGAAGCCACGTGGTGTCGTCTTCCCAGCTTGAGATAGTCGCTCGGTGCCGAGAGCAGTGTGAAGGTGTCAAGGCCGAGCGTTTCCTGGTACATCGCAGCATACTTGTCGACCACTCGAGACGCTCCACCGAGCCAGCCGCAGACAAGGACGACCGTCGGCATGACGAAGCTCAAGGAACAATCGAACGCACTGTCGGCAGTTCCCATAAAGTACGCATACGAGTCCCCATGGTCGAAGCGGCGGCCATGGCTTTGGCTAGGTTGCTACCTAGATAGTTGTCGGGCGTTTGGCATTGCAAGAGGCGTCGGCTCGAGTGGCCGACCGAACTGCGTACGCCGACAATCGACCACAGCGTGGTAGTCTTTGAATCGACGGACGGTGTGACTCGCAAGGCGGCTGCAACCGACGGCCTCCGCCGCCACAGCGTCGATCCTACCATCGTGAGAGCTGTGGCGGCGTTCGAATCGACAGTCATCCACCACTAGCTCCAGGAACTGCGCTAGTCTAGCGTCATGGATACGAACAAGAGGATTGTACACTAAAGACTTGAAGACGACGCTCTCCGCGCGACAGCTAGCTCAGAGAGACGACTTGAGCTTGACGAACTGGCGCACGAAGGCATGGACAGACTCCTTGTAGAGCTCTGGCGCGAGTGTCAAGTGGGCGACGTGCTTGGATTTCTCAAAGTCGACCACTTGGACGACGGGTGTCTTGAGCTCCTTGGCTTTGGCGATCGCGTCTTTGATGTGGTCGGGATTCACGACGGAGTCTCCTCTCGAGTAGAGAAAGAGTTTTGGAATCGCCGCGTCGCGGAGGATCAAGCGGTTGTAGTTGTATTCGAGCGGGCCTTCCATGCCAAAGACGTCCGACAGGATAAAGACCGCGACCGTCATGAGGACAGTGAAGATCGCCGCGCAGATCTGCCGCACGACGCGGTTCTTGATGGACGCTGTGAATGCAATCGGACCGTTCGTGCTGTCGCGCGGCGCACTCAACGCCGAGTCAAAGATCAAGCAAGGCACGTCAAAGGCAATGCCCGCGCGGTCGAGATGGTTCTGAAAGCAGGTCCACGAGTAGCACCCGCCGTTTGACATCAAGTGCGGGATGATGACCAGCCGACTGCTCATGTCGTGGTGGTTGGCGAGCCATGTCTCGAAGTCGTGGAATGACGCCGCGTGGACGCGACTCGCTGGCTGAATGTAGTCGCTTGGCGTCGAGATGAGCGTGAATGTATCGAGGCCGAGCGTTTCGTGGTACATGGCGGCATACTTGGCGACCGCCCGCGGCTTGCCACCGAGCCAGCCGCAGACAAAGACGACTGTCGGCATGACGCCAATTCGACAAATGATCGACCACTGACTGGTCGCCACATTCAACTTTATCCACCGTGGAGGGCAACTCTGACAGAGACGACCACAGTCGAGGATGCTTTGCATTGTCACCGTCGATTTTGTCGTCACAAGCACACAGGAAACGATGACGAAGAGCTCACGCCGTGCCATCGCGCAAATGACAACCTGGGCAACGATCAGCGCGGCCGTGGCTTTCTCGCCTGCGGTTGTACCCAGCCGCGAAAGATTGCAAGCTCTACAGTAGACAACATAGCGGCAGCAGCGCTCCCACTCACCACGGCATGCTGCAAGCAGATCAGACACTGTCGACCGCACGACAGACTTCAGTGACGCCATGGTTGACACGACAGGATGGATCCCAACCCGACTCAACGCGACAAGAGATCCACGACAGAGCAGAACGACGGGGAGTGAGAGAGTTCCTCCATGAATCCGTCCCAGCGCCGTCCGATCTCATTGTCTGCCGACACTTGTCGGGGGCTTTGAACTTCTCTCGTCGGTCGATGCCGGCGTCCTCGTGTGCTATGGCCGAGGGATTTGTCTACCATGGAGGATTGCAACCTCCATTGCACTGAAGATGGAGATGGCCGACAGCTCGATCCTTGCCAATCACGCAGATTTGACCGCGACGCACCGCGAGGTATCGATCAAGTCGAGCTCACTTCAAGTCGATGGAGAGTCTGCTCGTCCAAGACAGTACAGTTGAAGAGATCTCGATGAAGGATCATTACAGCATCATCGGCTCTGCGAGAAGATCCGTGCGATGGACTTGACCGAGTTCGTCGCCGAGGTCCAAGTCGAGTGGATGGAACGTCTTCGTCTCGGTCGTTTGGACATGATCGCTCCATGGATGCGCGCAATTACAAACCCACGGACTACAAGCAGAGGAGGCATCATGATGCCGTGCTTTGATGGCAGTTTACCTGTCGAATGCATCGCAGAGACACTTTGGTTTCGTGCATTGATAACTCGTCGGGTCGTGGTCAATGTGTTTGTGTTTGCATCGGCAGCGGAGGATCCACGCGCCTTCCGCGACGATGTAGTAGAACGCTTGACATGGACATTTCAAAGCTGTGCAGGCAAATGGCTTGCCGCGTTTCTTGTCGCTTTCCGATGAAGTTGCAGGATGCTGCTTGAGTCGGTGGCCACTAGAACCACCTACTACTTCAGTCCGTTGCAAGCTACAAGGAAGGCACGTCGTACCACAAGCATCGACTTTCCTCTCGCACTGGAATACACTCGCGGTTGCACGTCGTACAGCTCCATTTCACCACGAGCTTGTCAAACGATTTGAACGGGAATCCACGGCGGTGAGCGCTGTCTAGAGTCGGCTCTGTACTGCTTGGAAGCTGCTCTACGACGCTAGATGGCTCGATTTGCCGCGGCAGTAGTGGCTCTTCAATCGACACTGACGGCGCCAAGACGACATGATCTGTCGTAGTCGCGACAGAGCTCGACGATGGGCTCGAGACGATTTCCTGCTTATCCAGTGACGTCGGCGCCGTCGAGGCTTGTCGTTTCTGCTCAAGTCGCCGCTTTAAAAGGCGCAATTCGTTGCCGAATTGGTGGCGATTTGGCGCCGAGTTGACGGCGCTCGACAGATGCGACGCATAGCATTCCATGACCACTCAATAGATATATGGCAGTTTCATCCTGGCGTTTCACAAAGTCCATGCACAAGCTCATCGTCGTGGCAATCATTGCCCCGTCGATAGCTGGTGGAATTCTCTGCCCCAAGCGCTCCTACTTGAATGCAACGTTGTCCAAGTGTCTCCTCTGTCCAGGTACGACAACAGCCCCCCCCTGTGTTCCCCCCTGAGGGGCAACCTTGTAGCTGGCACGTTCGGTGCGTCGCCAGGTCTGACGACATCCAACTGCTCTGGCCTGTGCACTGCTGGCTTCTATTGTCCAGTGCGATCCTCTCTTTGCAACGTACGTTGACGGCAGCTTTAGCTAGGATCCACGTCGTCCACGCAGCAGGAATGCGGTCCCCCAAAGTACTTTTGCCCGTCGGGGACGTCAGTCCGCCAAGTCGTAGCTCCTGGGTATTACACAACCGCAAGCTCTCTAGCCCGCATGGGGCTCGACGACTCGCTCGACCTCTCGCCGTACCAAGCGGCTGCCCAGTTCCCCTGCGATCGTGGCTATTACTGCATCCGCGGCATTCGATACGCCTGTCCTCCGGGCACGTATGGTCAAACGGTTGGACTCGAGACGAGCGATTGCTCGGGATTGTGTCCGCCAGGTACTTTCACCGCCTCGTGTCGTCTTTTCACCGTCAAGGAAGGCTCGTATTGTCCATTGGCGTCTGCGATGCCAACGCCGTGTCCTCCTGGCGTCTTTGGAGCCACGTCTGGCCTGAACACAAGTGCATGTTCCGCTCCATGTCCACTCGGATATTTCTGGTACTGCAAGTATTCCCCCCCCGTGACGAAATTTATCGCTGCGATTGTCTAGTCGAAGCGGGACAATCGCCCCCGAGCCATGCCCCGCTGGGCTCTTTGGCAACGCGACGGGTCTCGGTCGAAAGGAATGCTCTCTCGAGTGTTCCGGCACGTCATGCGTTCTTCCCCTCTGCGTGGCGGGGTATTACTGCCCCCTCGGTAACGCCCCCCTTCATTGGAGTTCTCACACGATCCATGTAGGCACGTTGGCCCTGATTCCTTGTGGCTCTAGCAGCCTCTACTGCCCCCAAGGCTCTTCCATGCCCACCGCTGTCTCGACTGGATATTACACGATCGTCACCGCGTCGTTGAATTCCATCGACGCGACTTTGTACTTGCCAGGCAAGCGTCAAATCTCTCAGCACGGCACTTGACGGCGCTGCTATCGTAGGGCAGCAGTGGGCGACCAAGTCGCTGACGACGCGAGTGAGCCAACAAGCCTGCGAGCCTGGTACTTACTGCCTCAATGGCTTGAAATCTCTCTGTCCTGCTGGTAAATTCCACCTCACTTCCTCTCATTCTCGTCCATTCTTGAGGCACTTATGGTTCCTCCGCAGCGCTGGCGTCGTCCGCGTGCACTGGTCCTTGCCCCAGTGGTTATTACTGGTACGACACGACCTTGTTGTCGATCGGAACCTCAACTTTGTCGATCGTAGCCCTGAGGGATCGCCAGGGTATGCAAATAATCCATGCTTGGATCCGAGCGTGTATTGCCCGACGGGGTCGTCGACGCCAACGCTTGTCACGGACGGCTTCTTCACGGTCTTGTCGTCGGACGCTCGCCTGCGTGTGAGTCAGCAGATTTGTCCGCTCGGGTCGTACTGCGTGCAAGGCGTGGCGCATCTTTGCCCGATGGGAACCTTTGGCAACACGACGGGGTTGGCCTCGTCCGCGTGCTCTGGACGTTGTAATCCTGGCTCGATCTGTCCCCGGGGGACGATTCCCCCCCAAGGACAACCATGTCCTGCAGGTTTGAGGCACGAGCTCGCGACAAATACGCTTGACTTGTGAACAGGGACTTATACGACCAATGGCCAGCAATGCCTGCCATGTCTGCCTGGCTTTTGGTGCACAGCGGGCGCGTCCAGTCCGACGCAACGAGAATGCGGCGACTCGACGGTCTACTGCCCGCTTGGCTCTGCGAATCCGCTCGTCGTTCAAGCTGGGTATTACGCCGCCAACGCCAACTCGCCCGCCAACGCAAACGCAGACTTTACAACGCAAATCCAGTGCCCGATTGCCAACACTGCGCTCATTCCGCAATGTCCTTCCATCACGCAAGGCCCCAACAGTGCATTCTAACAAAAAAAATCGGCAATTTTGACTGCCATTTCAATCTAAATGCATTGTGTGTTGAACTGCTAGTTCTCGCCGCCATGATCGCTGCAAGACTGCTTTCAACTGCACGAATTCACTAGAGAGGCTTGCGATTGCTACTGTAGCTGATGCAATGCAGAGAATGACACAGAAGAGGCAAGTTTATGCTCCGAGCCGAGGCAAACTTGCTCATGCCACCACCATGTACATCAACGATGATTGCCTGTGCTTGAGCATGCCCTCAATCAGCTCCAAGCCGCAGAATTCCAACGCGAATGGACGACGTGGGCTCTGAAAAGCTGGTCGGAATCGGCTCCACAATCTGTTGCAGCGGCTGTCGTGCTTCGAAACAAAAGACGCCATGACGAAACCATCAGCAAGCGGTGCGGAAGTCGCTGCTAGACCACTAGCTACGGCATCTAGACGCCTTCAGCAAGTGTTTAGACGTCGTAGAACTGAAAGCCACGCTGGAGTGGCCACGAACGACATGACCAAAGTGTGGACACGTTGCGATCTTTCGTTTTCACTGGAAAAATGAATGTTGGTCTTCATTTTTCAATTTGCCATGATGGAAGAAGAGCTTGTCACGTCGACGGTCCGCGGCGTTTTTGAGGACGCGACGGCGATCCAAGTGGACGACATGGACGTCGGAGTCCTCTCGCGCGTTTTCCAAGTCACAGTGAGCTTCAAGGACCGATCGTCGCGCGTCCTCGTGGCGAAATGTCCTCGGCCGGAATTCCCTTTCCTCCATTCCATGTTCTCCGTTGAGACGGCGTTCTATACCCAAACAAGGCACGACGGCATTCCCTTCTTGCTACCGGCCTTGATCCATGCATCGTCTGAGATTGTCGTCCTCGATAGAGTCGACCATGTTGTCCGATTTGCCAGTAAAGATGGCTGTCCCGCTGAACGCGTTGTACCCGTCTTGCGCACTTTAGGACGTATGCACGGCCACTACTGGGGTAAGCGCTCAATCTCTTCGCCTTCCCTCTAATTGTGTTGTGACTAGGTCAATCGTTTCCGCAGTTAGCTCAGATTCCAGGCATTGGCGTCAATTTGTCGGCGGAAGCCAAGCAAACACAGTTCGCGTCATTGTTCCAGCCCTTCTTGGACGAATTGAACGACGCCTCGCTAGCTGCAAAGGTCGCTCCTCTCTGTGAGCAGTTGTGTCTTGGCCAAATCTTGACTTTTATCCACAACACCGTCGAGACATGGGAGCACAAGAGTCTCCTCCATGGCGATTTCCACGTCGCCAACATGCTCTTCGGTAAGAACAAACATCTCCCAGCCCCCCTTTGACGCTAAATTCGCTCTAGATGCATCGTCAGACGATAAGATATGGCTCGTGGACTGGGCGACATCAGGCGCTAGCAATCCATTGCGGGACGTTGCTTTCTTCTTTATCGTCGGCGTCGCCACAGATGTCCGTCGCGCCGTTGAATCCGAAGCCATTGAAGCTTATTTCAAAGCGTTGAACACGCCCGATGTGTCGCTTGACGATATCTGGCACATGTATCGCCTCTGCATTGTCAACCAATTCATCATTCTTGTCGTGTACAACGCGCTCACGATGAGTTTGACCAAGCAAGGATCATCTGCTGAGAAGCAAGAAGCCTTGCGTCAAGGTTTCCTCGAAACGAACCGTCGCGCGTCTGCTGCTTTCTTGGACGCGTTTCCTCACCTCACCGAGACTTTGGCGTCCAAGTGAATACCGTCGTCGTCGCCGTCGTCCATGGCTAGAAGCTTTGTAAAGCTGAAAAGATGGCAAAAGATCTGACATCTTGATAGCTGACGCCCTCTTGAGAACATGCTGGAACATTTAAAAGTTTTCACGGATGATGCTCCTGTCAAGAGGCGATGAAGGTGACGTCGTGGGTGACAGCATTCTCCAACAGTTTAGTTACGCCGTTGCACTGCAAATTTATCGAAAGCGACGAGCTACACACATCCCCCAAGGGCCACGCTAAGGATTGCGCCTCTACTTTGACAAATGTTCCGTCAAGTCTCCTCCACAATCCATGGAACCTGGCCACAATATGGCAGCTCAAGACTGCGGCAGTATTGCACCAAAGACGAAAGCCCAGCGCAACAAAATGAGCTCTGTCGAGTCCGCTGGATTTTTGATGGCTGCTACGGCTTTCGTGGAGGAAAACACCAACGCCAAGCATCGAGGACAATGGTGCATGATGGCTAGTGTATGTCCTTTGCAAGTCGATGCCACCCATCCGAGAGGATTGTCCATGTCCAACGCTTGAGGTCATGTGTAATCCGTGTGGTCGGGATATGCAAGCGCTCTGCACATCCAACAAGTTTGTATCGTTCGAATCGACATGCTTCATACAGATTCCCCCGGCACGAAATGATTCATACATGGCTCGCTCCAACCTCCTAGCGTCCTAGCCGCACGGTAGCATTTCGTTGGAGCTGCTAGAACTACAAGGCTCACGTTTGTCTGCTCCCTTGCGCTTTGATCGTTGGATCTTGCTTTTCAACAAGATTGGACACTTGAGACCGTGAACAAGGCTATCTCATGGCTACATTTGCTGCAAAATTATATATTTACCGGTGCCAGTTGTAGTCTACAATGGTCAAATCGTTTATCTGCCGAGAGGACTGCTCCAAATGTCCATCAATCCATTACTCGAGGAGCACGACGATCGTTTCTACTTGCGCACGAGTCGACGAGATGGCCCTCAGAGGCTAGCCGACGATCTCGGATGGAATCTCGCTTCTGGAAGATGACGCGGCCGTGACTTACAACGCAAGATCTCGCCCGCAGTTGTTCCGTGTCCAATGGTCGCCAGCGTTTGTGCGCTCAACAAAGTCTATCTCCGTCTCATGCATGACGAGATTGATATGGAGAAAGCTGCCGTGATTGTTGTTGCATAGCTTCGGGAATGTTTCCCATGCGTTGACGAGCTTATTCCCCATCTAGCTTGATGATGGCGAGAACTCTTTTCAAGAGTATTTGCTCATGTTTGATCCTATGTGTCGTCGCGATTCGTAGCATAGACATCACGGTGGGTGACCCCATAGGCGACATTGTCTCGGTGAATATCCAGCTCAGTCTCACCGCTTCCAAGGCACCAGCTCCAAAAGTCCGCTCGTCGTGGGTCAACATGGATGACGATGACCAAGAGCTCTACATTGAAGCCGTGCAACTCGCGATGGACCGAGGTTATCATTATTACTTTACGCAGCTCTTGGAAGACCAACAGACATATTGCGAGTACTACTTGACGACAGGATGGGCATACTGGAACCGCAAGATCCTCCTCGCGTATGAAACCATGCTCCGCAGCTTGGGTCCCAAGTACGCGTCAGTCACAATTCCGTACTGGGACGCATTTGCCGACTTTGCATCCACCCAGACGTCGTCAAACTGTACGACATTGGACTGTGCGCCGATTTTGTCCGACTTGGGTGGCTACAAAGGTCCCGTTGGGTCTCTCGTGATCGACGGCAACTTCACGGTTGGCTACAAAGTCAATTCTTCGCCTGCCGACCACTTTTGCGAGTCCAGCACGACATGTTCGAAGTTTCTCATCCGTTCCAACTGGCGGCGAAGCTTTCCATCAGGCTTTGGATATTTTGCTGCCGCCCAAGCCCTCAACATTGCGACCAACTTTCAAAACTTCACGTCGTTCCTTAAATCCGGCATGCACAGTACGTGAAATTTCAAGCTGATTAGCTCAAACGATGTTCTGTAGACAACATGCACCTCGCTCTGGGGGCTATGATGGCCAATAATCGGACCATTGGCGATGTTCTCTTCTTCCCCCTCCAGTACGACCACCGTCCCCAATTTTTGAATGGCTAATGCGTTGATTAGTGCCACACTGGACCTCATGCTTCAAATCTACATCAATTGCTACGTCGGTGAATTCCCGTCGGTCGAGACGAAGAAGAACATGTCCAACTCGTGGCTCTTTGTCAATGGATCGGTGTCCAAGCCATTGTATGAGCCCCCGAATGTGCTGTCGAACATCACGCATCGACTGCCAAGGAATTACACAGTCAGCAAGGACTTTTATATCGATGCGGTCAACCACACAGTCTTGGGTCCAATCTTTCAGAAACTCCCGACGCGGTATTGGGAATACGTGAGTGCGTCCAACATTGGCACGGAATTGAGCTACACGTATGAATTCAATGGACTCTTGACGAATTTGAAGGCCAACATGTACAAATGTGTCGTCAATCGCACCAATTCGTCGCGACTTCTTGGGGAGAAGAAATGGTTTCAAAAGCAGATCCAAATCGCTCGCGCTCGCTCCGAAAATTGCATGACAAGCATTGCAAAAAAGCTGGCAATTTACGTGAGTGACCGTCTTGACAAGGGCGACGACAACGAAGACAAGACTCTCCGCGTGTCGTTCATCATTGAATGCCTGTGGATATCGGACATTTCTGGCCGGGATCCCCAGGGCATCCGGCCGTTTGTTGGAGGCGTGGGCGAGGATGCCACACCGGACACTTTGTCGCCCTGTGAAGCAGCTCGCGTCTCGCCTGAAGCACAAATCCATCAAGGCGTGATTGCAAACGGCCTCAAGAAGTACAGAAACTGGATCAAGAAGTCCCCCTGTCGAAATCAAATCACCTTTTAAGAAGTTCCAATATGATTCGTTGTCTCCATGTCATTCCCCACTTTTCCCCCATCTGAAGCCCAATCTGAAGCCCCATTGGACTCATAAAGTAACTGATAAGGCTTAAGATTTGACTGCATACCATTATGCACACTTGCCATTGAGATTTCCCCTCGCAAGTTTCAAGCCTGGAGGGTGTTGTCAAGAGTGGATTATCATGCTTTGTCTGCAGCTCTCCCTGTTGGAATGGGCGCATAGCGTCGTCATCTCGCTTCATTTCTCAAATTGCATCATGTTGTCAATAATTGCAGCAATATAAATATCAAGTATACCAGGCAATTGCAATTTGTCTGAGTATAACTTATTAGAGGTTTTGATGACAAACACATATTTTTCTCGATTGAGCCTAATTCGTACCAACCCCACTGAGCTACAGAGTATATATCAAACTGTCTTATACTCTTTATAGTGTTTGCAGCGTGTTCTAACTGGAGTTAAGTTATGCTCACAACCACAGTTACAATCGTGAAAATATATAAATTTGGAGAGTATTTCATTAATTGTATTCATTCTTACAGGTTTTCATAAGTACTCGAGAACATGAACACCTCTTATTGAGCCGGGTAAACCGCTTTACGACAACAGACATACCTTAAATGGTTCACAATTAAGGAGAGAATTGTCTGAAATCCATGGCTTCTCCATACCTGCCACCGTTGTTCCAGAGTTCGAGTTGCAATTATTTCCTCTGGAGTATAAACACGTTACCGTATATTATCCGGATAATGAATCCTCCGGATATAGAAAACCTCTGAATTTGCATCAGAGCCAAGGATTTCATCCACCATGTTTGTCAGCGCCCGATGTCTGCGACGAATTTGGCCCCGTGCGGCGCAGAAATCGACGCTTACTGTGGACAGAAGCAGTGATTTCCGTACTTCTTCGTCTGCTGCATCGACGGCGCCAACGACAGCTGCGAGCCAGCCTACTGGTTTGGCCAGCTCGGCGGATGACTTTGCGACCAAGTTGATGCAGCTCGTGCGAGATCGACACAAAGAAGAAGCCGCCAAGCTCGTCGAGCATGTGACAAAAGAGTCGATCCCGCTCGACTTTGACCAGATATACCACGCCGCCGTGCGAGAAAGCAAGCTCCATATCAATGCGTTTGCCTTTGTGATGGCCGCACAACCGAACGCATTTGCTCCGCGACTTCGCCTTGAAGCGCTGAGAGGATGTCTGGGAAGTAAAAATTACCGCGGCGCGATTCGCCTGTTTGAAGGTCTCAAAGATCTGATGATTCCCCCCAATGAACTCAACAAACCTGTGAGTCAACGCGTCAATCCCGCCATGGCTGATTGTTTCTCACCTGTAGTTGCTCCAACTTCTCCGAGACATGGCTAATCGTCCCCCTGAAGAGCTCAAAGGATTACGCAATGCTCAATACCTCGTGACGGACTTTGTCATGTTTCGCAACGCCGCCAAAACAAACGTTGAGACGTTGCTTGAAACTGTTCAAGCTTGCAACGCGTCCGTCCTTCCAAGCTGCATCAAGCTCCTCGTATATACATCATTCGGCGCTCCACAAGCTGAATGGGCAACCAAACTCGATAATGTCAAAGCAATGCTGAGCTTTTGTCTCAAACACTCGATCGCTCTGCCTGACACGTGGTGCATCACTACGGCATTTCTCAAAGCCAAGGTGGCTAGCCTTCCAGCCTTGGAATTCTCCAAGCTCTACTTGGATATGGTCGAGGCCAACTTGATCCAGCCATCGATGGAAGCCTCTTGGCCGTCTTTGCAAGTCGTTGTGAACGAAGAAGCCCCAGAACTTGTCCAACAGAGCATTAGGATCCTCATGGCTGGAAATATGACGCGGCAAATGTATCATTTTGGCCTCTACTGGTGCCTAGAAGCAGGTACATTCGTGTTTGAAAAGCCATGATGGCCAACAACTTATCGTGTAGGCGACGGCGCACTGGCAAAACAACTCTTTGGCAAACTCACAGCGAGTCCTTCCATCGCTCCAAATGGAAAGACATTGTCATTGATTGCGCCGTTGCTGGAAGGCGCCCCCGCCGATCAAATTCATGCAGTCTTGGCGTACTTTGCCAAATTCAACGTGTTTCCAACGCGAGAAGAATACTTGGCTCTCTTTGATGATGGAAGGCAAGGTAGTGATTGATATAATTGTAAACAAATTCACACGATAGTCGCAATGCTGACGAACTTTGTGGATATCAACCAGCGCACAGAGCACACACGTGAGCTCACAACATCTTCTCTTCAACCCCGACTTCTATTGAGCCGTCGATTTTGCTCATACGTTGAAAGTCCGATAGCTGTAGTGAATCGGGTTGAAGTCCTTTGACCTTGCGCTCTGGGGAACGCATGCTGCCAGGGGAACATTACGCTCCAAGGTGGACTCGCTCGTTGTCTCAGTTACCTCCAACGTTGGAGCGATTTGTTGGAGATGTAGCCGTCATTAGACTTTAGAGCCACTTCACGACCATTTATCCATTGGAAGAGGCTACTGACGACTGACCTAGAGCTACAGGAGGTCTTGAAATCTGCAAGAAAGTAGTTATCAAAGTTATGTCGCAACGACAAGATTTCCCAGTTGATATTGTCGGGTTAATATAGATTATGAACTGTTTGATACGTTTGCTGACACCACGCGGCGAGCAAAATCGTTGAAAGCGAGCATGGCTGGCTGTTTAAATTCGTCGTGGAGCCGCAAGAGGCGAGCCATGCACTTTGTCGCGTCGTAAACATCCACGGGCATATTTGTGTCGGATCCAACCGAGGAGGCAACGTCGAAGGTGCAATCGTGAGCTCCCACAAGTCGTCTAGATAGGCACTGTTGTCTTGACTATCCCAAGAGAGATCGTGAATCCTTGTAGTACGCAAGACGATGTCAATGTACCCGCCAAAGAGGAGTAGTTTCGAGTTCCACCACGTCGCTGCTGCAAAATATCTCTGGCTTGGCGCTGAGCTTGCGTTTGCGATGTCAATGGCCGTCGGAGCGACAGTGGAATGAATCAAGGACTGTTGCTGTAGCTCGACAAAAGCTGTGGCATCGTCAAACGTATCAGACTGGAGCCCCATTGTTGGCAAGAGGATTTGATACTCGGAGAGGATAAAAAGCTGGCCGTATCGACGTTGCAAGATCGACAGACCGACAGGCTGCAGCGTTGTCCATGCATTATCTAACACCTCCGAGATTATATCGAGAAAATTTGGTTCAAATGTACTGGCAGCGCCGGGAACGTAGTCGAGACGATACAAGTCTTGGTATTCCACGGCGTCTTTCCCGCCAAAGACAAACAAACTGTTGCCCACGACGATTGACGAGTGCTGGTATCGTGGAGACGGCGGTGTGCCTTGAATGGAACTCGTCACATCCGTCCATTGATAGATTGGAGTACACGCTTCCTAAAATACCAAGAGCATGACAAATTGGTCGGCTGTATCGATGGGGAATTTACCACAGTCCATTGGATTTGCCACGACGAGAGGACTCCTTGAAGACCTTCCTTCTCTCGATCGTGAATCTAAAAGCACTTGAGACTTTATCATCAATTTCCCTGGCGTACCTCGAGGGTCCAAATGCCAGCAGGGGGAATGTGAATGAACTTCTCCAGCGGCTCCAACGACGACGTCAGGTCGAACGTGAGGGTTTGAGCCCCTGATAGACAGACTGTGGATGTATTTGCCATCCCAAACAATTGAGCTCGGTGGCCGCTACAATGGAATTTGAAATAAGTGCGGATGTGAATCCTCACCGTGTTGTCGGGTATGTTTCTGTAATTCGCTCAGCTCCAACTCCTTGTCTATTGTCAATTGACCACATCTTGTCGGACGCTGCAGCGCTGCCAGTGATACTATCTTGCTGAATAGAGGGAGCTGACGAAGGCCCTGGACCGTAGAGAAAGATTTCGAGCGTGTTAAGACAGTCGTGGGTTAAATTCACCACGATTTGCAGTGATTTCGTGCATTGCGTCGACGGATCAGTGGCCGCCATGGCTGTCGTCCAAGTGTCTTGGCCATCGTTGAGCGCGACGTTTGAGCTTGTCTGAGTCGACGTAATATTGACTGTCATGCCGACGTCAAGCTGCCAGACGTCGTTGAACGAGCCTTGTTGGAGCTGACGTCCGCCAAAGATAAGCATTTTGCCTCCAATAACTGACGCAGTGTGCTTTTCACGAGGTGACGGCCCCCCTGTGACTGCAATTTGGAGCCTACGTCGATGGGCTCATTCTTTCACACTGATGGGCTTTACCAAGTTTGCGTCTTGGGATGGTATCGCCATAGTTCGTTGTTTTCACGACTGGATGCGAAACAAACATCGCTTGTGCCGCGCTGACATGGATAACCAGGGCCAAACCTAGGCTAGCTTGAAGCAAATCCACTCGATAGAGTCTCTACCCGCCGAAAAGATAATGGTAATCGCCAATGACTACCATGCTATGGCCACGTCTGGGCGATGGAGACGCAACAGGGCCGTCAACATGGCGAAGTCCCATGCCGACGTTGGACTGCATCAATTGCAGCGGTGGAATAAATCGCCATGAGTTTTCAGGCATCGCCAGCGTCGTGACAACGACACGAGGAGCATAGCTACCTCTATTGTACTGCGAAATGAGCTTGACTCGGACTGAATATTCAGTAGCAGGCTCGAGGGAATCGATAACAAAGCTCAGTTGTGTGGTCACACCCAGCTATAGACTAACTTAGCACTGCAGCACTTGTATTAGCGTCGTACCTGCTTGAAGTCCAAGTTTTCTCTTCCAATCGCAAGTTCCACGGCATATCCGACGATCAAATCGTCAAAGTCTACATGAACGCCAATTTATCGAGCATCAAGTTACTTTCGTATACCTCTTGTGGGCTTTTTCCATTGCACAAGTAGCGTTGATTCACTTGGAGCTACTGTCACTTGGTCGGGTACGATAGCTGCCACTGGCAATGGTATTGGAACGGCTACCGCGGATGATAATACGAAGCCACTGCCACCACCACCACCAGCACCTTCAAGGCCACCACCGCCTCCGCCTCCTCCAAAATATCCACCGCCACCTCCACCGCCACCTTTCATTCCCTCGCCACCAACCCCACCGAGTCCACTCACTCCGTTGGATGGCCCTAGGACAAATTCAAAGTTTGCGAAGAAACTACGCAATTTATACCTCGATTCGCCCCGTAGCGATAAGAACTTTGTGTTCCAGCTGGACCACCAGACGTATTCGAGCCACCGACGCCACCACTAGCTAGTGTCGTGTAGTCAGCATAGCGCGCAAAGCCATAGCCGAGGTTCTACGACGGAGGATCAGAGCGAATCAACACTGAAGATCAACCTGGTCGTAAGCAGACCGCCCAGTGAAATCCCTGCTGTCGCCAAACTCGAATCTTGAGTGAAACTCATCGCGGATCGTCATTTCCAGTGGTAAATCAATTTGAGCCGCGGTAGGGGCCGTGCCAACGGTGCCATTGATACCACCGCCACCTCCTCCAGATGAGCAGCAGACGGCAGTAGCTCCACCACCACCTCCTCCAGGAGCGACTAATATCAAAGACCACTGTCCAGCTCGAAGCAGCCTGATGGAGGTTGCCCCGCCACCACCAGCACCTGGAAAATCCCCAGGGCCACCGGATCCACCGCCTCCATAGCCTCCATATCCTCCGTTGAGCGTTCCCAAGCCCCCTCCACCTACATTGATCTCAAACACATCGTCCCTGTAGATGGGAAACGATGCTCTCGTAAATCCCCCGCCCCCTCCAGCCGCCCATTCGTCGGTACCGAGGCTAGCACTACCTCCGCCTCCACCCCAAGCGTACAAATCAGCGACAGCGCGATCGTACGCTGCAGTAGCAGGAATCGTATAGTTCTACAATGAAGATTGTTACAAGGAGGTCAAAAAAGGCTTGTACCTGTCGTCTCTGGTGGTAGAACATCGTGTCTTCATTGAGAATTCGACCGTCCAAACCAAACAGTCGAAGAAAGACAACTCCAGGCTACAAATATCATCAAAGCACGCAATGCAATCGACATACCTGACCGTCTTTGCCGCGTTGGCCACCATTTGCCGTGCCTCCCATGTAATATTTGTCCTCTCTGTTTGCAGCACTGGCTTGGGATGCTGGTAGGAGGTACATCTCCTTTGGCGACTCATCCGGGGGTGGTGTTGGCACCACGCGGACCATATCACTGCGGATAATATTGCTGAGCTTCCAGTTGCTTTGACCTATCGCGTTTGTCGCCGCCACTCTGGCACCATAACGCCTATAAGGAGCAAGTGGCGGCCAGTCGACTTGGAGATCCAAAGTCGGCTAATGCAGAGACGTCTTTGAACTCGTCAGCTGTAAGGTTTGACGTACAGGAAGCTCGATCCATTCCCCCACAGTGTCCAAAGCTTTAATCTTGATATTGTACGCTTGGATAGGTCGTCCCCCGTCGTCCCTAAGCTCGATTTGACTCTCTCCTTTCGGTAGAATACTCGTACGAAGGAGGCGTCCATGTTAGTCGCAGCACTGTAGCGTTGACAACCGAAAACACCAAACTCTCGGGGGGTTCCGGAGGCCCTGGGTTGGATCTTGCCACGAATACATTACTCAATGGCCCTTCGCCGACTTCATTCCATGCCGAGACGCGGAATCTAAGCTTGCCATGAGCGCAAATACAGGCGCTGGCACTCTACTGGCATTGTGTATTCGGCCGCAAGTCGTGGACAGTCGCAAAGAAAGTCGTAACTTGCATCAAACTCCACAGTATCTCTTGCCCACAACGATATTGCACCTTGAACGCGGTGGGCTTGGAGAGCGCGCTCCACTGGATTGTTATCGCCGATCGCGTTGTGCTGAGTAGAGTGAGCTGCGTTGGAGCAGCAGGAACCGCTGTTGAGTTGAGTGAGCCCGAGGATTTTCACAAGAGGATGTACCGATCGTGCACGTTTCATAAACTTTGGACGCCATGCTCCATGGCCCCCACGTGTTTTCCTACGACCAAACTCAATCGTGTCCATCGCTTTCCAACTTCTTACGCTTCCAGCTCGTACTCGAAAGACGTAGGAAGTACGAGAGACCAAGTTGGACACGACAGCCGAGCAAGCGGCAGTGCAGACCTTTGTCGGTTCGTTCATCTCGACGATGGACACCATGCCGTTTGGGATAGCGGCCGTGTGAATCCCCAGCATCGATCGTGGAGTCACTTCGTGGAATTCAATGCGCCATTTGTAGCCTCCCTGTGCGTCTGGCCCGTCTCGAGTGACTTTGACGTCGACCAGGTCGTGCATGGCCTCTAGCGCCGCTTCGACGTCTTGTGCTGTCGCGTCAAATGCAATCAGCGGGGACACTGCAAGTCCTGCGTTCCACCACTTAGTGCGAAAGAGAGATATAGTACTCACCCGTGCGCGTGTCGACGTCCAGAACGCTCTTGTACGAGCTAGTGACTCTGTAGAATCCCCCAGAGATGGGCGTCGCCCCATCGACAGACCGCGTTTGGATTGTCTGGACTTCCCACGTCGGGATGGAAGTCCCCGACGCTCTGCCCGACAGGGTGTTTGACCAGACGATCCAATCTGTCTTGGGGCCAGCGACGGGCCTGTACTGTACTTCATAAGCTGTAATCGGTCCACTAGACTCGAGCGTGAGCTGTCGATTTCAGCCAAGTTTTACGTACTCGACAGCTGGCCAGTGGACTCTGGCAGCAATGGAGTCGACTTGGCATGCCTCTCGGGTGATCACTAGCTCACCAGGAGCTGTTAAAGTCTGCAATTGAGCCAAGACGAGCGTCGCTACGACGACGACAAGAAGGCCAGTCAACATGAAATGCGATCTTTTCCCTTATGGCTTTTCACGTTGTGTCGGTTCGCTATGCGTGGATAATATGACCAAGGTAGTCATAGTCGTCCGGGGCGTTGTAGACATGGGCGGACAGTCGCAAGTAGAGCCGTCCGTCGATGCATTTCACGGGCACTTCGACGTGGAAAGCATCATGGAGACGATCTTGAATGTATTTCGCATCGGCGGATGTCTTCCGCGCGTCTTTTTCAAGCCCAAACACCGACGGAGGCAGCGGCACGAGTCGCATGGCGTGGAATTTATGCCGTGGCAATTCATGCGTCTGGTAAGTATTTCACCGTCAAAGACGCTTCAAAAGAAAAAAGTACCTCGTGGAGATGCCAGTGGTGCATTAAAGTCGACGCGGCTTGGTCGACCGTGCTGTGAATGTACTTGCGCACGGCGGGGGCTTGGTTTTGCCAGAACGACAAGACGGTCGGCAACGTCAGCCATGCGCTGTAGTCCTGCAAGCCCGTCCATAGAAATCCCGATTGAAAGCCTTGCTCCATCCCATGCGACTGAATCCGTGGTCGAATCGTCGCTTGATGCTGTCGCTGGACGTGGAGAAACGCGGCGCCTTTGGTGGAGCAGAGCCATTTGTGGCAATTGCCGACGTAGAAATCGGCGCCGATGGCATCCACGTTCAAGTCGAGGTTTAAAAGTCCATGGGCACCGTCAATGAGCACTGGAATCTGCTTGGAATGGCACAGATCGACCAAACGTTGAGCTGGAAGCAGCGTCGCAGTGTTGGACGTGATGTGGTCCATCACGACAAGCCTACACGGTCCGTCACAACAGCCAGAGGCAACGTGAACAACCTGCAGGACGATGGAATTGTCCTGGAGACGAGCTCTAGAATCGCCTCGTCGTCGTGGCTGATCGAGTACGGCAAAGGCTCCACGTGAAAGTTGAGCCCATGCTCAGTGCACACTTGGTGCAAAAGTTTCTTGACGGCACCATAGGCGACGTCCAAGCAGTAGATTGTGTCGCCAGGTTTCATGGTCGCCGCCGCCATGGATTCAATCACCTACTCCATGCAGTTTGAGCTGGCAGTTCGGGCTACAGGACGTACAGAATTGAGTCCTGCCGTGGCGTTGGGGAGCAAGACGAGATCCGTCGGGGCGACGTGGACAAACGCCGCTAGCGCCTTGATTGCATCGACTGCGTGGTAGAACAACTCTCGGTCGATGAATTTCAACGGCTGCTCCTCGGCATATTCGCGCCAATGCTGCGCCGTGTGCATGGCGAGGCGCAATGTCGAGCCGAACGCGCCGTGGTTTAGGAAAATCCACGTCGGGTCGAGGAAGAACGCCGCGCGGGCGTCGTGGCCAAATGCAGCCAACGGTGGCACGCTGGGGACTTGAAATGGCGCTGGCCGAGGCGTGGCTTCGAGGAACAAGTCGTCAATGCTTGGTGTATGGAACGAGCCAATCGCTTGGTAGCCCGTCGAGGCCACAGACGACGAGGAAAAGCATCGCTGGCGACGACGACATGCGCGACGGACGTGAAGCATCCGGCCAGCCACGACAAATTTATTTCCCAACTAATCCAAGTTTGGACAAAAATAGTGCCATCCATGTCCAAGATCTCGAAAACCACCTGGCCTTCGTCATCTCGCTGCTACAAGTCCACGCTGCGATTTACCCAGTGAATGATGCCGCCGCTGTCGTTCGCGTGTTGGATTTCGAATGAAGTCACCGCCGCCATCTCCACCATCGCAGGCGGAATTCCATGGCGTTCTCGATGAAAACAGTTGATATATCACGAGAACAATTCACTCATTCAAGCTACGTAGACTCCAACGCACTGGCTGGCTAGTTCAAGTGCCCTTTGGCTTCAAAGTCCTGGAAGAATGACGTCCATGGAAAAGTAGGCTCGGTCAGTGGCGGCGCTGCACAGTGCCGCCATCACGATTGTGATGGGTCAATTTGTCCATCTCCTGTAATTTTTGAAAAATCACATTCCAACTGGAAATTCTATTTTTAGAAAAACAAATATATTATTTTTATCTTGAATTTTGTATGCTCGATTTGCAGACGTCTCAATAAATCCCGGCTGAATTTCCAGTATTTACGATTTTTTCATCCATGTTCTATCTGTAGGTTCATCCTGCTCTCTCGTGAATTTCAATAGCTTTATGGGTGTATTTATTTTCCGCGCTAGGAGACGTTGCCACGATCTCATCGGCTTGAATTGCAGTCCAAAGAAATCATACTGTAAATTTAGTGACCTCCATTTTTTTACTCAGAATTTTGACTGTACTGTACAAGATGGAATAAAAAAATTGATAAAAATGTGAAAAAAGAAAATTGTAATTGTAAATTTGTATGTAAAATATTTTTTGAGATGAAAAAAGAAACAAAGTGGACTTTCAAGGAGGTTACTAGTACATGTCCAATTGCAAGAATATTTTTTTGTCAGTCGCCGCAATCGACGGGATCATGGTCCAGCACACCAAGTTCTATGATCTCATGGGCGTCCAGCCGGACGCAACGCCCGAACAACTCAAGAAAGCTTACCGAAAAAAGGCGCTCGAGCTCCACCCGGACAAACGTGGCAATTCTCCGGAAGCGCAGGAAGAATTTACAACGATGAAACATGCCTACGACGTCTTGAGCGATCCCCACCAACGAGAGATCTACGACGCGACGGGTGAAGAAGGACTCAAGATGATGAATGGATTTGGCGAAATGAATGCCGAACAAATGATGGCCGCGGCCGTCAGTGCGCTTTCGTCCATGGGTTCAGGCTCGAAATGCACGATTCTCCTCGGCGTGGCGCTCATCTGTTCCCTTCTTCTCTTGATGCCAAGTACCACATCCACGGTTGACAATTGATCTCACCGATGTTTTGTCTAGTATTTTTATGTCTCCGCGCCGATCATACCGTGGACTGGTCGTGGATTCAAGTATTTATTCCCATGTGGATCTTTGATGGGCTCTATTTGTGCTCGGCTTGTTGCTCCTTGGGCTCCAAAGGAGACGATTCTTCAGACAATGACGACGCATCTTCCTCGAAGGCGACTGCATATACTCGTGTTCTCTCTAAGAGGTTCCCCTGTTGCAATTGCTGGATATTAACCTCCCCTTGTAGTTTGATGCTGCTCAAGGCGCTGCTCTTCGTCACTTGTCAAATCTTCATTGCAATGAAGTTGCAAGGCACTGTAGATTGGTCTTGCGTGACTGTTTTGGTACCCTACTTCGTCTTGGAAAGCTTGCTCTTGGTGGAAAAAATCCTCGTTGGATGGACTTTGGCATCGTCGATGCCCGATGCCACTCCATGGGTACGCTCTACTTTTTATCTTCCACCTTGTCATTTCTTTTAGCTGGTTGCGTCAGTGGTTTACAGCTGCGTGCACACAGTCTTACGGCTCATCTTTGCCGTGCTAGTTGGACTCAAAGTCGATGATGCATTGTCGTCAAGCTGGGGGCTCGTTTTTCTCCCCGTTTGGATTGCCATTGGGCTCTCCCTCTGGTCAACAGTCCGTCCACTCTTTCCCCTTCGGTGTTATTCACTATTGTTGTGTAGATTCGTGGTATTCAAGCCGCAGCTCGACTAGCAGAGGATAACCAAGTTGACTGGCGGAGCCTTATTTGCATTGGATTCGGCTGGGTGATCTTCTTGAGCCCATTTATTGTCTTGGCATTTCGTCTGGAGGGCTCTTTCTCGTCCATGTATGTGTTGCTGCCTTGGTTCGTCCTGGCAGGGGGCTTACTTTTGGTCCTGGGGTTCTGTTTGTGCTGCGTCTTACGCGTACCCCAAGAGGATAGTGACGAAGGTGCTGCCGCCGCAGAAGCAGCAGCAGCTGCCGAGGGCAACAATGCACAAGAGAGACACGACCAAGACGTCTACCATGTTGTGGATGACACCAAAGTGTAGGGCAGAAGCCGCTTGATATTTTGTTAACAATGTTATTGAACCATTATAACCCCTTTAACCCCTAAACCCTACACGCCTTAACCCTTCAACCCCAATTGAGCATTTACATGTCATCTGTTGCCATCCCGACGATTGTTGTGGACGACCATCACCATGTCCTGGAGCCAATCCACAAAGTATTGATCGATTAAAAAGGAAACCGCGAATGCTGAGCATTTGTCACTCTACGTAGGCTATGAGAAAGCGGCTCCTGCCTTTTTCAAATTGGTCGCTCGTCCATATTGATGCCCATCCTGACATGGCATTTCCAAGGACAATTCCAGCCGATTGTATATTCACTCCGCATGAATTCTACGACGAATTGGAGGCTTGCGATGGCGCGATTGCCTCGTTCCTCATGCCGTTAGTGTATGCTGGACATATGAGCTCATTGGTGTGGATCAAACCTGCGTGGGCTCGACAGGTGTGAATATTCCTCCAGTGGATGCCGCCATGCTAAACCTCGTGGTGCTTGACTAGATGCATCTTGGCGACGAGAATTTTTACGTGGGCAAACACTTTGAAACAGGTACAGATCCCCTCGTGATTCCCTAATATTTGACAGGAGCGTTGTGTGTCTCGAGTCGTCAAGTGTATTTTGTCGATGAAACAATGTACGCTGACGAGTCAGCTTTGGTCAAGCCACAGTAACTTGTTGTTCAATAGCGTCTTGGCGCTCAAACGTCGAGTAGATTGCTTCGCTTCAGTGTGTGTGACTTGGAGTGTGCGCCACCAACAAGTCCACCGTCGGATCCCTTTGTGTTGGATATTTGCCTCGACTACTTTTCAACATTGAACCCATTTCTCGACGGTACAAAGTTTACTTTCAAACTCCCAGTTGCTCAATTTGTGTAGCCTTTCAAGCAGCGTGTGGACAAGAAGACACTCGCATCTTGCAGCGCATTTATAGCGATCTTCAATTTAAAGTACAACTTCGTTGAAGTCCTCCTCAGCCCATCTAACTCACATGTAGAATATTCCAGCTACGCTAAGCCATGATCAGCAGATCGCACTTCAAGAGCAATTCACCAAGTCAGCTTTAATTATCGTCGGTAAAACTTACCTGGCCGTGTGTCTAGATGGGTCGATCGATTATTTCAAGAAAGACTTTGGGAAATTACCGACGACGAAGCTCAACTCCGAGATGTGGTATGGAGCAATGCCATTTTCCTTCACAATGTCTGACAACGAAGTCGTTGGGACGTAGGCAAAGCCAATTCTTGACCTGTACAATGATCCATCCAGCATGAACGACGTGTTTCTTGGCTTCTTTCGCATGCTGAAGCGTTACAATGCTGAAGAAATTGAGCTTCTACAGTGGGCTGGACCTTGCGTGGATTTACCAGCGAATGTCAATTCAAATGTCAAGCCCATGCTCGCTTCATTACGAGCATACTTGAGCAGCACAGGTTAGTTCCGTGAGCAAGCCCCCAGAGCATTCAATTGTTCGTAGATTGTCGTCCCCGATTAATTACAATCGCGACATCACAAGGCGATGCATACACACCACTTGATCAAGTCGATGCCATCTTGCAAGACACGTTGGCAATGTTGGAAGAGCTCTATGGCCCATTGCAAGTTGAAAATTGTATTCTCAAAGCTTAAGACGCTACCGATGGCTCGTTCTTTTGGTTGGTGATGAGATCGACGAGGAGATGCGCAAGGTGGAGCGTGCCGTCATGGACAATCACAACGTCAAACAAGCGCAAGTACTCTTCCAAGCGTTCCTCGACATGCGTGTTCAAAAATCCAACACGAAGCACGAGCTTTTCGTCCAGCCCATGCGTCATTTGAATATCTCCAACCTACAGTAGTCAATTCCATAGACCTTCCAACGAGATGCGAAAGAACAACGTACAGAATCTCCAAGCAGCAAGACATTGCGACGACTGTGGCATTCATCCCAGAACGGCGTATCTCGGATTACCTCGGCATTCTTGTTGTGGCAGTGAATCAACTACGTCCAAATTGTGAGAGTTTGTATTAATGTGGGGGCGTACTTTGTCTTGAAAGCCGACGAGATTGCCAGACTCATTGAAGTGCATTAAGTTGGAGATCACGTGGACATTTGGAGTCCAGAAGCCAGCACCCCAATGCTTGGTCAGGACGGCACGGATGACATCTACGTAAGCAGGATGACTACAGGTCATTCCACCGTGAATCAACCTGCCAATCCAGCCGAAAATATCAAAGTTGGCACTTGCGCTTGGGCCAAGGATGCAAAGAGAGGCTGGAAACCATCACGCAGTGTGATGTCTGCCGCAGCCACGCCATCCTCAATATAATGCTTCTTGAAACCATAGTCGATTATGAGCTTGTGCGATCGCTCCCACCTATAAGCTCCATCTTTACACTGTGAAGGCAGGGATAGCGAACCATTGAATCATGTGTGGCTCCTTCTCGTCATGGGTCAACAGAGGCGATATTTCGATCGGATAAAACTGCTGAAAGAGAGCATTGGCCTTGGCACGAAAGTCTGGACCGAGATGACCGCTTGCTTCAACGATTCCATGGCATGAATGGGCTTGTTCGCCGCTTGGCTTGTAGTAAGGCGACAGCGTATAGTCAAAGTCAGCAATCAAGAGCAATTGCGATGGGCCATCACGAACCATTTGACCTAGCTTGGCAGCGAATTCATCTACGAGCTTGTGGTCAACATGGAATCATTTGAGTGAAGAACCTGGATTCGCCATGATTGCTCGGGGCTTTGGCCGTTCAATGCTACGCGCTGGCGAGTCGCAGTAAGATCCACCATGCTTGGTGCTTAAGAACGAGGCTGCAGCGCCTGCCATGGAAGCCATAGCCCATCGCACTCTCAGAATGGATCGCATCATTCCTGACTCTCCTCCACAATATTTCAAACAATAATTTTTGAAAAATACAATAATTATATTGTCTTTTCGGGCAAAAACTCGAATTTTATCCCGATTTCTTCATTTTTGGAATCGATAAATATCCGGGTATTTGTCCAATTAACCGGAATTCAAAGCTTATCCGGACATAAATGTGCTAAAATCCGGATAATAGGTGTAGTTCACACATCGGAATGCTTAATAATAGCTACTAAAGTGTATTTAGTAATGCTAAAATACACGACAAACACACACAAATCGATTAAATCAACCGGCGATTCGAAATTTGAATCGAAAAGACAATAGTGAACAATTTATTGATAACGAGGAAATCTCCATGGGGATGCAGTTTGGACAAAGCTATTTCCGCACGATCCAGGCTTTCCCTGAGCAACCGCGATGGCATCAATCAGCTTGCTTCCCGTAGCGCGTTGGAAGCGTACTAAAACAGCGAGCGATTCTTGGAAATATTCAGTTTGAAAAGTGTTCGAAGAATTTTGAAGGGGAATAGCCAACATGAGGTGAACTGTGGCTATCATGTCATCAATCCTGGCCGTTCTTGCTTTGAAATAGAGAGATACGTAGATGCAGCCGCGTAGATGCTTTGGATGTTCAGCTGCTTGCCCTCAAGGCCTTGGCACAAGGATTCCAATGGCTTGGCGATCGGCAGCACTTTGCACTGTCAACAGATTTGAGCAAAAGGAGGATTTGGGGCCGTCATCTTTGGTTGATAGCAGTGTTTGACACTTGAAATCACCAAATTTATCACAACACAACGGCACTGAATTTCAACCTCGGATGAGCCCCCTGAAAATTCGCTGGTCCCCATCTTCTTCGAGTCCTTTCTAACGTGGTGGCCCGCGGAAAGCTTTGACACCAAAGCGAGTGGGACGTTCAACTTGTGTACAACCACCAAAGGTCCAAGCGGAGCACTGTCCAACGCTTGGAATGACGATCGCCCAGCATTTCTGCTGAAAATATTTTGGAGTGATGGTTCGGAGAGGTTGCCACATTGCACTCGACAAGGTTTTCCCGCTGTCTTGAGCTGATTTTAGAGAGTTAGAGAGAGCTCCGAGTTACCCTAGGCTTGTATTTTCAGCCCTCTATCGAAGAGCAGTTGAAAACTGTGCGCTGTAGTCGCTGGTCGTGAATTTCTCCTACCTGGGTTTCATTGAAATTTGTACTGCAAATTGACGATTGGTGAAATTATATGCAAGGTCTTGATTGGTGGTTGCCAGGTACCCTAGACCTTGACAACCCAAGCAAACTTTTGGGACATCCTGCATCCTTGGATGTAGATTCGCTCCTCAACAGCCGCCGTTTGATTCATTTTTCGTTTCTCTTCGACCATGCGATATCTCTTCGTCCTCTTGGTCTTGCTCGCTGCACCTGTCCTTGAGGCTGCCAACAATGCCGACCAACTAGCCGTCCAACAAGCTAGCAGCCCCATTGCTCATTACTTACGCCAATTGCGACCGGCGAAGGGAGGCGGTGGTGGTGGTCATGGTGGTGGCCATGGCGGTAGCAGCGGGGGTGGTGGCGGAAAGCCAAGCAGTGGAGGTGGATCAAAGCCTGCGCCTGCACCTGCTCCGGCACCGAAGCCAGCTCCTGCTCCAGCACCAAAGCCAGCGCCAGCTCCAGTGAGTCCGTCGTCTGGCAACGGTGCTAGAAGCCCACCATCCCCTCCAGTTCCTCGTCCAGCCGGTGTACCTTCGCCAATTCCATACCGTCCTGTGACTCCCGTGGCCTACGTCCAACCGACCGTCGTGCGTCCTGTGATCGTCCAACCTGTGGGGTACATTTACCATCCAGTGTACTATCATCCAGTTTACATCGCTCGCCCTGTGGTTGTCATTCGTCCTGTCTACTGGACAACAAATGCATGCTATCAAGACTACTGCTACTACGACTACAACCGATGCGTCAACTTCTATGGCGATGGTTGCTACTGCTACCCCGGTCTTCTCCGATGCCTTCGCTCGTCGTGCTACTCGTTCTACCAGCCAGCCTATGAACAATGCTCCCAAGATCTCCTCAAGCCTTCGCGCTGTGTGCTTTCGTGCCAAGCTGCGCCATATCCTCTTCCACAAGTTGCTGCTACCTCCAATGGCACCGCCACCAATGGCACGAATGAAACAATCGTCGCGCCAGCTCCCCCTACCCAATACTCGGTGGTTGTCGTCGTGCTTATTCAAGGCCTCAACGCATCCACTTTGGATGACGCACAGTATGACTTTGCTGGCGCAGTCGCTACGTCGTTGGAACCCGTGAACGCCAGCATTGTTCGTGATAATGTGACCTTGTCCTACCGCGGGGTCATTATCAACAGCACCGACTTCTTGGAAGTTACGGTCGGCGTTGCCATGCCGTCGCTCGAGAAGATGAACACGACGGATGCTCGTTTCCAAGACATGATGTACGGCAACGTGACCAATAACACGCTCAGCGCACACTTGGTCAAGAACAACGTTTTGTTCAACGAAACTCAGCTCAGCTTTGACACGATCAAGTCGAACGTGTTTGTGGCAAGTGAAGACGGCACGGTCGCGCCCTCTTCGCCAACATCTTCTGGAGGTGTCGTGGCCAGCACTGGCCTTGCTGCGGTGATCCTGGCCGTCACTGCTTTGGCATTGATCGCATGGTAGTTTTCGTCAATTTGTTGGGCGAGAACAATTATTTTATTCCTCAATATTTCCAATAAATATATTGTTTCAATTATTCCAAATCATCGTCGTTTCGACATCGTAACAGTTCGCTACACGACAAGGTCAGTCGTGCAACTTGGGCAATAAAGGAAACACTTCTAAACGTAGCAAACAAGATCTTGTTTTGACCACGGTTGTTGAAACTCACATTGATTCATTAAACTACAACAATTATTTATTTTTCAAAATATATTGTATCGACATTCACCTCCTACGCAACTTGCGTCTATGCCGTCTTCCCCAACTCCCCCATCAGCTCGAAGAGCGAACGAAAGAACGAAAAAACCAAAGTGTGCGATTCCCCACCAGTTCGGCTTCCGTCCGCCCTATTTTCGCCATCAATTAGGGGCAAAACTCCACCGCTAGCCCCTTTAAGTCCCCGCCAGTGTCGCCGGCCCCTGCATCATCCCGAGATCCACGTGGTGCTCCTTCGAACGGAGTTCGTCCACCCTCAGCACCACCATTCGACCCCCTTCCTTCATTGCCACGCCTACTGCAACTGCTGCGGCCAAAGTTTGGACATCTGCACCTTTGAAGTTGTCGTCGAGGCCACTAGGAACTTGGACGTGCTTTGCTGGTTTTGCCTGAGTTTCAGAGCTGAGATGCTCGATCGAAGAGGCCACCATTGTCTCGAAAGCGTTCTGCCTTTGCACTCCATCGTAGCTTTGGCTACATGCGGTGTGAAATACATAGGATAGTTCATAAAGATGTAGATTAAAAACTGACGGAGAGCTCGACCGTGGCTGGATCAAAGCTAGTGAACGGATGCTCGCGCTCACGGTTGCGAGCTTGAATTTGGTCCGCGAGCGCCATCATGTCGTTGGAGAATCGGTGGCAGAGTTGTTTGGCCTTGTCGTCAAGCATAAGGTGCGAGAAATCTTCCAAAATGGACGGCATGGTCAAATTCGTCGCGCTGAGGATAATCGCCGTGCGGACGGCTGGACCAGGTCGACTGCCGATTTCACCTTCGACCCAAGTGGACGGGCAAAACTCTGGGTCCATGATGTATTCGCCAACGCCGCCGATGTAGTTGTGCAAGGCCGTGACCCACATGAAGCCTTGCGTGATCACGTCTTTGAGCGACGCCAAGCCCAGTTCTCGGTGTTGCCAGCCTGGCGTCGTTGTCAAGAATTGCCAAAAGGCTGGAAGTTCAGCGTCCGCGACCACGTCAGCGTCCGAGGCAAAGTACAAATCCACGTAGTCGCTCACGAACGCATGGAGGACATTCCAAAAGTCGAGACCGTCTTGGGCGAACGGCGTGACCAACGTGTCGATGTTTTGACGGGCAAGGCGCTCGGGGATGGTCTCAAACTTGAAATGTGTCAAGCCATAATCCCAAATTTGGTCAAATCCACGGCTTGTGAAGGCGGTCGCTCGATGGAGAAACCCGCGGTCGGTGAAAAGCGTCCACGTGGCGTCGTGGTTGACAACGACCGTGCGGAACGTGAAGGGCTTGATGAGGCGACGGATTGGATGGTCTGGGCTGAGCTGCTCGCGGTTGGCCGTCGTCAAGTAGTTGGACGCCGTGCAGTGCACGCCGAGCAAGTGGTCGATCGCGGTCACTTTGACGAGTAAACTGCCTCGGAAGCACGCTTTCACGTACTCCCACGCGTCGTCGTTGGGGCGATAAGTAACTCCGCCTCGGATAATCTTGACGATCTGGCCCGCCTTGTCAAAGTAGGCGTCGGCGCCGTACTTGGCAAACCCAGCGCGGACTTCGATCGTGTCCAAAAAGTTCAAGAGGAGTCCATAGTACGACCCATCGTCGTGCTCCTCTGGTAATTTCGTGACAATATGCTGGCCCATGCCCGCAAACGCAAGCAAGCTCAGCGCGCGGTCCGAGTACCTGTCGCTCCAGTTGACCAAACTGACGGGCAAGAGATTGCCGACTTTGGATCGCACGTACTCTTCCTTGTCCTCGCCTGGGGCCCAGTCGTCGTCAAAGTTGTCGACAAACGGACACACGTTGTGCATGACGGCAAGAGCCCGCAGCGAGAGCCAATTGTCCCCTTCAAGGTCTTCGTCGTCGACGGGGACTAAAATCTTGGCCGATCCAGGCTGGACTTTGCGCAGGGGAACTTTTCGCTTCGGGGGATGAATCGCTGCCGTGGTCAAGCGCGTTGGATTTGACAAGCTCAGCGCCACGAGTTGGATCATCGAGTGGGTCCAAAAGTCCAGGCGGTGGTCTGAAAAGAATGCTGGCAGCGTTTCGACGCTGCTGACATCTTGTGGCACGCCTTCTAGCGTCAATTTCATCCACGGCTTGGCTTCTGGTGTATCGAACGCGGGCGACGTGCGGTATTTAAATCCAATCGCCATGAGCTGACCCTTGGTAGGATCCAAGACATTTTGGCCCTTCGCCATGGTCCATTCAAAGTCCAAGAGGGACACAAATGCCCCCAGACCGACGACTTCAAGCAATTCCGCGTCGATGGAATCGAGCGGTTTCGTGGCATTGCGGGCAGCGAATCGAGTCGGATCAAACACGCCTTGGTCTGGCGAGTCTTGCGCCATGCCAGCGACGACAAGACTCCCCTTGGGAATGGTATACTGGAAAGGCTCTTCGATAGTTCTCATCGTGCGTCCAAATTCGTAGTTGGCGCTGCCAGCAACGTAATACCGCGTCACTTCTTGGACAAATTGACGAATGTAGCCCGTGTCGGTCAAATTGGACCACCGAGCTTCTTGGCTCGAGTACTTTGCGACGTAGTCGTCCTTGGCTTGCGTGAGCAGCTTGCGGGTGTGTGGAAAGGCAAGGTAGGCCGAGATCGAGTGGATCAACAAGCGCTCCAAGCGTGGCAACGTAAAGACCAAGAGGTAGAAGAGCTCCGCTTCCAACACTTCATGCTCGAATTGCTTGGTCGCGACTAAAAAGTCGACGGCCGATGTGTGCGTTTGGTTGGATTCGTGTGCCACGCGGTCGTGGCTCGATTCAATCGCGGGATGGACAAGAGCATCGACGATGCGCTTCTTGAGACTCTTGGCCTCGTCCGAAACAACTTTGGTCGAGTCACGCAACGAGTCTTGGAATTTTGCAATCAACGGCGCGACTTCAGGTTGGTGAAACGCATCGTCGTCCAAGCCCAGGACGACTGCCGAGAAGATTTTGAGTGCTAGGAGCTTCGAGTTGGCCGCGAGCGGGATTTGGCCACCGTGAGCGGCCCACGTCGCGTGCTCTGCATGGAAAATAGTCTGCACGACGTCAATGTACTGGGCAGGATTGAGTGCTCGGGCCAAGAGTGACGCGCGGATGTTGTACAAAGGTCCGTCCAGCGTCGGCAAAATTGGTCCAAAGAGCTTCACAAAGCCGACTGGCCACGCTTCATTGCGGACGATCGATCCATCGGCAAGCTTGGTGTGGAATGTGCTGTGTGCCGATGGACCAAAGAACCCAAAGACAGTCTGTTTCTCCTTGAGTGCGTTCTGTACGACGCCATAGTCGCCGTCGAGACTCGATCGGAGCTGGACCACGCCGATGTGCTTGCTTTCTTGGGCGCCCATTGATTCTTGATAGAGGAAATTGTAAAATGACAAGGCGTGGCTTATTCGACCATTCCCAGCAGATCGTCGTCGATGAATTCCCACAAGTGAGTTGGACGGCAATTAAATCTTCATGCTGTAGTACGAGGACGATGGTGATCCATGGATGGAAATCGATCACACGACTGTGCTCTCTTGGCGTACAGTGAAGTCTCGGGTCTACTTGATTAAAAGAATGGATTCGTCCACACGGATCGACCGCTGTCGCTCGTCCGTGGACGAAATATTGACACGACCGAGTGGCCTTGCTTTCCCAAGCGTGTCTAATATGATTGTTTAGGCTACGGCAGTGCACTGTAGTTGATAGGAAGCCATAGTCAACTCAAGAGTACGATCGCATTGCATTGTAGGCTCCAGCGAATTCATCGTTGACTTGGTCAAAAAATACAGTACCAACTGGACAGGATCTAATAATAGATATATTATTTTACAGCAGGTAAAGTATCAACTATACAGTATATAAAGTTGCAGAATATAATAGTGCCATCATTGACGAATTATATATAACAAATTTGTCCATTTGTTATTATCGATTTCATTCTAAATTGTGAGAGGGGTCTCAAATGTATCGATTTTTCAAATCGATCTGCAAATCGATCAGCCAATCAGAATCGAGTATTTACCAAATTCACGCAAAACACACCTATACACACGTGAATTTTATTTGGCCAATTTACCGTACTTTTCATTTATACTTGACTTCAGTATGATGGAATCGATTTGGAAATCAACTCAATTCTGGTAGAAAAATACAAATTTGGGTGAAAAAGACAATATATAATTCAAATGATTACTATAGAAAATTTATTGCTTTATACAGGTTTTACATCGTCTAACAAAGGTACCGAGTCCGAATCTGAAAGGTTGCTATTGTCACTTTGGGACAGTTGACGTCCTGCGAACACGCACTGAACGATCAAGTAGGAAGGAATGGTAGCAACAACTTCCGCGATAAAGACATGGCTCGACGCTTCATGAAGGAGCCGAGAAGTTGCTTGAAAGCTCTACAGATTCGATATAGACACCGCCCTTTACTACAGGCGAAGCTGGCACGTGGACCGGTCGATCTCTTGACGATTTCATGACTGTGTGGGCATTTTGATTCGAATGAGGGAGCAGCAAGCTTTATCCACGAATATTTAGCGCTCGCGTTGGTCACGTCGCAAGTTGTAAGATAGTCTGGGGGATGCTTTACGGAGCCTCTATGTTGAGGATGACATTAGCGTTCATCAGAGAACTGTCAATGTGGAGAAAACATTGGAATCCACATGAACTTTGCCGAACAACGGATCAGGATCAGGACAAGGTAGATATTTGACACTCTTAGTCATCTTCGGCCCCAACCCCTTCAACCCCTCAACCCCTCGACATGCAAACATTCCGGATAATATCCGTACATTCAACCTTCACTGTTTTGGTCCCTTCAAACAATCCTATCTTTTAGGAACCTAGAGCGGCGCAAAGCACGCGATCATGCCAATCAAAGGTCAAAGAGATGCAGTCGTCTTGCAAAGGAGCGGCAGATCTCCTTGGAGTTCAAGCTGTTAATTTACTCCAGTTTTTATCGTTCTTAAATGTGAATGTTGGTTGTCTTAAATGTTCTTTTAAATAAATAACCATCACTCTGATTTCTTAAATCTATCAAGTTGACAACACACATCAAACTTGTGGATGTCATGGTCGCCAACAGCACATGGTGAGACGTCTGAACAGACGATGGAGAAGGGACAATCCATCGCTGCACGAATTGCCGAGCAGCACAAAAGGTTTGCGAGACAACGAGTATGTTGAGAGATCGTCACGTCGCGTTCCCACGCACCAATCGAATGCGATGGGTTCATTTGCGATAAAGTGACGACGATTCCTCTGGCCATTTTCAAATCTCCCACTCATGGGCAATCGTGCGACCACGCTTCGACAAGGGACCAACCAAGCAGCTGTGCGATACCTAGAGGATGAAGCCCCAGAAAGCATTCAAACTGTCGTGGATTATGCCTTGACCCATGAAAAAGTCGTTGGTTTCCTCGGCGACGAAGGCCTCAAACTGTTTGACAGCCTGTTGGAAGATGGTTCGCTAACTCGCCGTGAAGCGCTTCCTCAGGGCTTGATTGATCTCCTTGGACCTATTCTGCAATCCCTGGATGGACAAGAGTATGACACAATTCGAGCTGCGCTTGTGAGGGCTCTCAATGGCCCCCAGCTAGAATTGTACAAGCCAATTATCCTATCGGTTATCAATGACGAGCACCACCGCTGGGCGGCACATGGCGGCGTCCTTCCGTTGGCAAAATTGTCTCGTGATTTGGTTTTCAAAGTGATTCTGGCACTTGTCTTTGGCGCGGATATCCAGCATGACCAATCTGAATTGTGCGCTCAAGTCGATGAGTTTGTCGAAGGTATGCGGAAATCCTTTGGACACGCCGACTATCATGTCAAGGAATTGCGAGAAAAACTTATCGAATTGGTCGTCGCCCCTGCGCTTGATGCAGCTCGCAATCGGCTAGCACATCGCAAAACAAAACCTTGCATTGTCGACGTCCTAGTCGCAGAAAGACAGCTCGAAGTCCAAGATCTCCAAGTCCAAGTTTTCAATTTATTTGTCAACGGATTTAGTGGCGTCGACAACTTGGTCACGAATTCCATCACGGCATCCAACGCTCCCTCAAAGAAGTTTCACGATTCTACGTCGCGAAAACCGTGCATCTCTATTGCCGAGCGACACGAAGTGTCCAAATCCCCGTGGGTAAAAACGGGCAGACATTCAAATTGTCCAAGGGGATGCTAGCGACAGCCATTATGGAAGGTCCAACATGGCCGGATGCAGCCACGTTTAATCCCGACCGATTCCTCAAGCAAGAACACATTGACCTCTTCCCCCGCACCATTGACGAACATATCAACACTTTGGTTGTCCAATGTGCATTTGTGTCCCTACTCGACTTCGAGTGGAAGATGCTGCCTTTGCAAGAGTACACCGTCGGACTTCCGCATGGCACTCCCGTCGGGGGACTCATGGCGGTCAACTTTCGCCACCGCAATGGACACGATGGTCAATTGTTTGAAGTGGCTGGCAGTCGCCACGATTGGGAGCTTCTCGAACTCCCCGAGGCGAAAGTCTACCGAGATGATCTTGAAACCTTCCATGGTTTTTTCACCGACTCGCGGCTCGACTTTTGGACACACATGATGATCAAGCTCTTTTACAAGAAGCAGACCGGCTGGACGACACCCAAGGCTGCAACCGTGCTCAAAATACCAAAGTACCAAAAAGTGTTGCCGAAGATCAACTTGAAAGGAACCAACATCATGGTCCCAACAGAGGACGAAGACACGCCGCTCGATCCATGGTACGAGAAGGCATTGATGGTCTTGCTTCGAGACACGTTGCCCATTTGTGACAACTTCACGGACAATTGGCTTCCTGGCGAAGACATGGAGGCGTATGTGATGAGCAAAGTGGGGAAGATGTGGCCTCGTGTGAATGTCCACTGGAACGATCGCTACTCGGACCGCGCATTGGAAATGCTTGTTTTTAATGGTGTCGCTCAGCACATGGTGGAAAAACTTCCCGATCCGCGTGCTGATGGCTCGTACTACGCAGTTTTGTTGGACTTTATGCGAGATTTGGAGATCCGTCCTGGATATGCCAAGTACGGCGCTGATGTTTTCTTTGACAAGCATGGCAAGGTCGTCAAGATCGTCCGCGGTGGTAAGACTTACCGCCCTGACGACACCGAGTGGGAATACGTCAAGTTTTGCTTCCGCAGTTCGTTAATTACAAAAGTCACTGCGATCGACCACTTGCTCGGGATTCACTCGACAGTGGCCAATTACTTAACGACGGCAAACCGTGAGCAATTGCCGGTTGACCATCCTCTTCGTCGTTTGATCAAGCCATTTACTTTCCGCTCCGTGGTGATCAACTACGCCGCAGCGTGGGCGCTCTTCTGGCCCAAAGGACTGCTCCATCGCGGCTTTGCATTCACGGAAGCTGGTATGAACCAAGTTTGGGATTACGGTCTCAAGACGTTCCAGTTCCGAACATTCCCGGAACTCGTCGCCCATCAAAATATTGACACGATCAAGATACCATTCCATGAAGATGGCATGGACTATTGGACTGTCGTTCACCAGTTTGTCAGCGACTACATTGATCTCTACTACAAGTCCGATGCCGAGGTCACTGCCGACGCTTCAATCCAAAATTTCTGGGCGTTCTTGGTCACGTTGCCGGGGTCGTTTCCGACTCTGAGCTTGGAGAGTTTGAAGAATGTCATTGCTCAGTGTATTCTTTGGGTGACGGCGATTCACAATCACGTTGGCACCATTGCTGAATATGCGAGCGATCCTGCTTTCATCGGTTCAGCGTGGGTCGAAGGGGAAGCATGGAATCGACCAGACAGTGCGGTTCGTATTGCGATCATCATGTCAGCGACAGGATTCAAGCAGCCCTCCATCTTGGAAGACTTTTCCCACATCATGCTTGACGACAAAGCGAAAGATGTGTGCCATGCCTTCACAGAAGCCCTGGAGAAGCTCGTGGACGTCGTCGACGGTCGCAATGAAACCCGCGAACAGAAATTTTTGTCATTCAACCCCAGCGCGATCGAAATGGCCGTGAGCATCTAATTCAAGAGTAATAGACTATCTTTAACAGAACGCACTCTCGTTGGCCGGCCAAGGGTCTCTCTCAGGAAACTCATTAAAGTGTTTATGCTTGCTTTCTCTCACGAAACCACCGAAGGACAATGTTTTCATCAAATCGATTATGAATCCTATCTCTGATGAGGGCACCACCATCACACAATCACACGCAGGAATTGTTTGTTGCCCTGGAATTAGATGCTCACGGCCATTTCGATCGCGCTGGGGTTGAATGACAAAAATTTCTGTTCGCGGGTTTCATTGCGACCGTCGACGACGTCCACGAGCTTCTCCAGGGCTTCTGTGAAGGCATGGCACACATCTTTCGCTTTGTCGTCAAGCATGATGTGGGAAAAGTCTTCCAAGATGGAGGGCTGCTTGAATCCTGTCGCTGACATGATGATCGCAATACGAACCGCACTGTCTGGTCGATTCCATGCTTCCCCTTCGACCCACGCTGAACCGATGAAAGCAGGATCGCTCGCATATTCAGCAATGGTGCCAACGTGATTGTGAATCGCCGTCACCCAAAGAATACACTGAGCAATGACATTCTTCAAACTCTCCAAGCTCAGAGTCGGAAACGACCCCGGCAACGTGACCAAGAACGCCCAGAAATTTTGGATTGAAGCGTCGGCAGTGACCTCGGCATCGGACTTGTAGTAGAGATCAATGTAGTCGCTGACAAACTGGTGAACGACAGTCCAATAGTCCATGCCATCTTCATGGAATGGTATCTTGATCGTGTCAATATTTTGATGGGCGACGAGTTCCGGGAATGTTCGGAACTGGAACGTCTTGAGACCGTAATCCCAAACTTGGTTCATACCAGCTTCCGTGAATGCAAAGCCGCGATGGAGCAGTCCTTTGGGCCAGAAGAGCGCCCACGCTGCGGCGTAGTTGATCACCACGGAGCGGAAAGTAAATGGCTTGATCAAACGACGAAGAGGATGGTCAACCGGCAATTGCTCACGGTTTGCCGTCGTTAAGTAATTGGCCACTGTCGAGTGAATCCCGAGCAAGTGGTCGATCGCAGTGACTTTTGTAATTAACGAACTGCGGAAGCAAAACTTGACGTATTCCCACTCGGTGTCGTCAGGGCGGTAAGTCTTACCACCGCGGACGATCTTGACGACCTTGCCATGCTTGTCAAAGAAAACATCAGCGCCGTACTTGGCATATCCAGGACGGATCTCCAAATCTCGCATAAAGTCCAACAAAACTGCGTAGTACGAGCCATCAGCACGCGGATCGGGAAGTTTTTCCACCATGTGCTGAGCGACACCATTAAAAACAAGCATTTCCAATGCGCGGTCCGAGTAGCGATCGTTCCAGTGGACATTCACACGAGGCCACATCTTCCCCACTTTGCTCATCACATACGCCTCCATGTCTTCGCCAGGAAGCCAATTGTCCGTGAAGTTGTCACAAATGGGCAACGTGTCTCGAAGCAAGACCATCAATGCCTTCTCGTACCATGGATCGAGCGGCGTGTCTTCGTCCTCTGTTGGGACCATGATGTTGGTTCCTTTCAAGTTGATCTTCGGCAACACTTTTTGGTACTTTGGTATTTTGAGCACGGTTGCAGCCTTGGGTGTCGTCCAGCCGGTCTGCTTCTTGTAAAAGAGCTTGATCATCATGTGTGTCCAAAAGTCGAGCCGCGAGTCGGTGAAAAAACCATGGAAGGTTTCAAGATCATCTCGGTAGACTTTCGCCTCGGGGAGTTCGAGAAGCTCCCAATCGTGGCGACTGCCAGCCACTTCAAACAATTGACCATCGTGTCCATTGCGGTGGCGAAAGTTGACCGCCATGAGTCCCCCGACGGGAGTGCCATGCGGAAGTCCGACGGTGTACTCTTGCAAAGGCAGCATCTTCCACTCGAAGTCGAGTAGGGACACAAATGCACATTGGACAACCAAAGTGTTGATATGTTCGTCAATGGTGCGGGGGAAGAGGTCAATGTGTTCTTGCTTGAGGAATCGGTCGGGGTCAAATTTGGAGGCATCATCCCAAGCTGGACTGTCGAGAACCGCTGTCGCTAAGACTCCCTTGGACAGTTCAACCTTCTTGCCATTGCTCAATGCGATTTGGACATTCCTCGTCGCCCGACCGTACAAATGCGTCGATCCACCGACGTAGAAACGTGAAACTTCCTTGAGGAAGCGTTGGATGTAGCCCAAGTCATCGAGGTGGTTCCATCGGTCATCCACAGTCGAATACTTGGCAACAAATGCATCTCGGGCCGCAATGAGTTGGTCGTGGACGTGTGGAAAGACACACATGGCGGTGGTCAAGTTGACGACCATCCGATTGATGCCACCAAAGCCATTGACAAACAAGTTGAACACCTGGACGCGGAGTTGTTGGTCGTCGAATTGTCTTTCGGCCACCAAGGCATCAACAATTGATGGTTTGGCTTTGCCTTGGGCGAGTCGATCGCGAGCGGCAGCCAGCGCGGGCGAAACGAAAGATTCAATGAGGCTGTCGCGCAGCTCCTTGGTGTGATTGTCGGCGCGTCCGAGCGACTTACACATGGCTTGGATGAATTCGTCCACTTTGGCACACAACTTGGATTGATCGTGCTCAACAACGACGCCAAAGACAAGAGCGAGGATAACTTTGAACACCAATTCGCGTGACACTTTGGTCAGCGAGAGAACACCGCCACACGCCGCCCAGCGGTGATGTTCGTCATGGACGACGGAAAGAATGACGGGCTTGTACGATTCCAATTGAGGACCACTCAGAGCTTTCACAAGCGCAGCTCGAATTGTGTCGTATTCTTGTCCATCGAGCGATTGCAAGATGGGTCCAAGGAGGTCAATCAAGCCGCGAGGCAATGCACCATGGCGTGTAAGCGATCCGTCGTGAAATAGACCGTCAAAGAGGTGCACGCCTTCGTCACCAACGAAGCCAACGACTTTTTCATGGGCCAAGGCAAAGTCCAAGACAGATTCGTAGCCTTCTGGTGCTTGGTTGTCCGGCGACAGGTAGCGCACCGCCGCTTGGTCTCTCGATGGCTCAAGTGTCGTCGGGTGGTTGCCCATCAGCAGAGGATTTGAAAATGACAAAATCTCGACATGGGTTCCACGGTCACAAATACAGTACAAGTGGAGGCTGCCAAGGTCGAAATGACTGCGATCTTGCGCACGGGTCGTTTTCTCGAGGAGATTTCCGCGGAGCTTGATGGCTGCTCATGCAACTATCGAGTACCTTGAGATGCGTTCTCCTCCATCGAATGATCCGCGATGTCAATGAAAAATACATGGCCATGTCATCGAAATACAGTAATATGGGAATGGTTGCTTCCAGCTCTTCGTAATAATCAATATGCTGATGAGTTGTTTGGAATGGAGCAAAGCTGGCAAAGTCTGGCGAGGATGCCACCATCGTGCGTCTTTTCGTGTGTCGGTGGCATTCCATGACGAGACCAATGTTTTGACGTCAGCGGACAACCCACCAACAGTCACTGTCCGCCAGTCAGTTGGAGTTGCATCTCTGAGCTCTGATGGTGGGCGGCTTCCTCTGTCACGAGCAAACTCTGTCAAGTAGCACAGACAGCCTCGTCAAGCCACGGATGGAGAATTCACCAACACGCAGGATTGTCGAATTGGAGTTGGTCCTTTCAATTCAAAACCGATCGGCAACAGTTTCGTCCAAATGGTCTTTCATTGTTGTACGCACGACACAACAATTCATCGCGGAGAAGATACAAGCAGCTCAGCCGTGGAGTCTCTAAAGACAACGATCGCTTGGACAGTGCTCTTGAACCTTGTCTTGAGGGACGCTGGTGAAGGCACGACTTGTCGCCGGAGCTCCATCATCAAGCACGTCACCATATACAGTAGTTACACTTCGTACCCATCACGATCCGAACGGATCGCGAATTGAAAAGGATCGACTTGCAAGATCGCCGCCATCACCCAGTCGAGTGTACTGTGTATTTATATAGGAAGAGTCCTCTCCGGACAGGCGAATGAAGCACTTTGTCATTTCACAAATTTTCCACTGATGGGCAACCGTCCCACGACACTTCGACCATCGACAGACCAAGCGGCGGTCCAGTACTTGACACCGCACGATCAAGCATCTGACGACTACGACACCGTCTTGGACTTTGCCTTGGCCCATGAAAAAGTTGTCGGTTTCTTTGGTGACGAAGGCATCAAAAGTTTTGACTCTTTGATGGAAAATGGCTCACTTGTTCGCGCTGGAGCTCTGCCTCACACTCTCGTGGATCTCCTTGGTCCCATCTTGCAATCACTGGACGGTCAAGAGTACGACACGACACGAGCTGCGTTGGTGAGAGCTCTCAGTGGCACGCAGCTTGAATTGTACAAACCAGTCGTCCGATCCATTATCAACGACGAACATCACCGCTGAGCGGCGCGTGGTGGAGTCATCTCGTTAGCAAAGTTGTCGCGAGAAATGGTTTTCAAAGTCGTCTTGGCGCTCGTCTTTGGCGTGGATGTCCAACACGACCAATCTGAACTGCACCACCAAGTTGACGCGTTTCTCCAAAGTATGCGCAAGTCACTCGGACATGCCGACAGCCAAGCCAAGGCACAACGAGACAAGCTCGTGGAGTCACTGGTTGTACCAGCTCTCAATGCAGCTCGCAATCGTGTGGCGCAAGGAAAAGCCAAGTCATGCCTCGTGGACGCGTTGGTGGCCGAGAAACAGCTTGACGACCAAGTTGTCCGAGCGCAAGTGTTCAACTTGTTTGTGAATGGCTTCAGTGGCATTGACAGCATGGTCATCAACTCCATCACCGCGATGTGTGTTTATCCAGACGTGCATGGCAAGCTTGTGGTGGCTCGGGATGCATGTACCGCCAAGTATTCCAGTGTGGAAGATCGCTGGAACCACTTGGACGACTTGGGGTATATCCAACGTTTCCTCAAGGAAGTCACGCGAGTCTACGTCGCTGGAACCACACACGTCTATGGTCGAGCCACTCGCAGTGTTGACGTCACCGTGAGCAATGGCAAGACGTTTGAATTGCCAAAGGGACCTTTGGCGACGGCCATCTTGGACGCTCCAACATGGGCCGATGCATCGACTTTTAATCCCGACCGCTTCCTCAAACAAGTACACATTGAACTTCCCACGGACAATTGACGAGCACGTCAAGACGTTGATTGTCCAATGTGCATTTTTGTCCTTGCTGGACTTTGAGTGGAAGATGCTGCCTCTGCAGACTACACCACCGTCCGTCCTCATGGCACTCCCGTCGGAGGATTGATGGCAGTCAACTTTCGTCATCGCAATGGCCACGAGGGTCAATTGTTTGAAGTGGCTGGCAGTCGCTACGACTGGGCTCTTCTTGAACTGCCCGAAGCGAAAACGTACCGCGACGACGTCGAGACGTTCCACGACTTCATTACCGACTCACGTCTAGATCTGTGGACGCACATGATGATTCAGCTTTTGCAAAAGAAACAGTCCGGCTGGACGACACCCAAAGCCGCGACCGTGCTCAAAATACCAAAGTACCAAAATGTGTTGCCCAAGATCAACTTGAAAGGAACCAACATCATGGTCCCCACGGAAGACGAAGACACGCCACTCGATCCATGGTACGAGAAGGCATTGATGGTCTTGATTCGAGACAATTTACCGATGGACGACAACTTGACCGAGAATTGGCTTCCTGGCGAAGACATGGAGGCGTATGTGATGAGCAAAGTGGGGAAATTGTGGCCACGAGTAAATGTCCACTGGAACGATCGCTACTCGGATCGAGCGTTGGAACTTATCGCGTTCTCTGGTGTCGCTCAGCACATGGTGGAAAAACTTCCCGACCCGCATCCTGATGGCTCCTACTATGCCGTTCTGCTCGACTTCATGCGCGATTTGGAAGTCCGTCCTGGATATGCCAAGTTTGGCGCCGACGTCTTCTTTGACAAGCACGGCAAAGTCGTCAAGATTGTCCGCGGTGGCAACACCTACCACCCTGGCGACGAGGACTGGGAATATGTCAAGTTTTGCTTTCGAAGCTCCGTCAAAGCCAAAGTGACAGCCGTGGATCACTTGTTGGGAATTCACTGCACGGTGGCCAACTACTTGGCGACCGCGATCCGTGAACTCTTACCCGTGGACCATCCGATCCGTCGACTCATCAAACCATTCACGTTCCGCTCTGTCGTGACCAACTACACCGCCGCGTGGGCCCTCTTCTGGCCAAAAGGCGTCCTCCAACGCGCCTTTGCGTTCACCGAGACAGGCATGAACCAAGTTTGGGATTATGGTCTCAAGCAATTCCAATTCCGAACGTTCCCCGAGTCCGTCGCCCGCCAACAAATCGACACGGTCAAGATTCCATTCCACGAAGATGGTCTGGACTACTGGGCGATCGCGCACAAGTTTGTCAGCGACTACGTGGATCTCTACTACGCGTCCGACGCAGACCTGACATCCGATCCATCGATGCAAAAGTGCTGGGCCTACTTGGACACCTTGCCAGGAACGTTTCCAACTCTGAGCTTGGCGAATTTGAAGGATGTGCTCGCGCAGTGCATCGTTTAGGTGAGTGCGATGCACAACCACTTGGGCACGCTCGCTGAATACGTGAGTGATCCTGCGTTCTGTGGCTCAGTGTGGGTCGAAGGTGAAGCATGGAATCGACCTGGCAATGGCGTTCGCCTTGCACTCCTCATGTCCGCGACAGGATTCAAGCAACCGTCCATCTTGGAAGATTTCTCGCACGTTATGCTCGACGAGAAAGCCAAGGAAGTATGTCATGCCTTCACGGACGCCTTGAACAAGCTCGTCGATGTCGTCGATGCGCGCAATGAGACCCGCGAACAGAAGTATGTGTCGTTCAACCCAAATACGATCGAAATGGCTGTGAGCATCTAATTGAAGGCAAAGCTGGAATTTTTTTCCATATTGCTAGCGTAAGTTTGCATTAGTCCATTGAATTGAATTCTTTGTCTTTCTCAAGCTGAAGTCCGGACGACACCGTTGTAGCTTGTCGAAAATTTGCTCGAAATGCTGCTTGAATATCTTTGGCACTTTGTTTGATTGCATAGTGGTTCGCTTGACGTGCCTTGAAAAAATCCACTTGGAGAACGAAATGGCTTCAAACTTGCATCCTCTCAAGTCCTCTACTTGTCCATGAATTGGAGAAACTCATTGCAAATTGACGCCAACTAGAGTGATTAGCCAACTTTGATCCATGGAATCATGAGCTGGTGGTCTTGTATCGCGGTGAAACTGTGACAATATCAATTCAGTCGTGTATATTGATACCATTGTGGTGATGGCAGCAAGAAACCATCAACCATGCATTGAAACACTCCTGGCAATTGTGTTCATGCCACGACTGAAGGATTCAGTCAATCATGCACGTATCCTCGGAAAAAATTCTTCCACATCGACATCCGTGCAAATCATGGCCACGTATTTTGACGTCCAGAGGTACATTCTCCAGTTCTACATGGACATTCAAGCAAAGAAGTCATCCACGTCACCCCAATCAACAAGAGGCTGATATTGGCTCTCGAGTGTGTCGATTGAGAAACCACACAGAGCTGCCGAGTTGATCAAACATGTATTACTTGCAATTGTTGCATCGTACACACACGGGTGAAGCTGTCTATTCTGCCGTGATGCACACGTAGGATATACCAAACTGTTCAAGGTCGTCCTCCTCGCTCCAATCGACTGCATGAGTTCTCAAGAAACTACGACTTTCAAAGTCATACTGCAAATTATCCGCTCATGGGCAACCATCCGACCAACCTTCGACAATCGCCCAACCGAGCGGCGGTCCAATACCTTTCACCCGACAATTCAGACTATCTGTCTGTCCTTGATTACACTTTGGCCCATGAAAATGTCGTCGGCTTCTTTGGCGACAATGGCATCAAAAGTTTTGACTCTTTGATGGAAAATGGCTCACTTGTTCGCGCTGGAGCTCTGCCTCACACTCTCGTGGATCTCCTTGGTCCCATCTTGCAATCACTGGACGGTCAAGAGTACGACACGACACGAGCTGCGTTGGTGAGAGCTCTCAGTGGCACGCAGCTTGAATTGTACAAACCAGTCGTCCGATCCATTATCAACGACGAACATCACCGCTGAGCGGCGCGTGGTGGAGTCATCTCGTTAGCAAAGTTGTCGCGAGAAATGGTTTTCAAAGTCGTCTTGGCGCTCGTCTTTGGCGTGGATGTCCAACACGACCAATCTGAACTGCACCACCAAGTTGACGCGTTTCTCCAAAGTATGCGCAAGTCACTCGGACATGCCGACAGCATTACCCATGGTGGAAAAGCATACCAGCGTGACGACATCGAATGGGAGTACGTCAAGTTTTGCTTTCGAAGCTCGCTGAAGGCCAAAATTACTGGAATTGACCATTTGCTTGGAATCCATGCCACGGTGGCCAACTATTTGACGACTTCCAATCGTGAGCAATTGCCGGTGGACCACCCAATCCGCCGCTTAATCAAGCCATTTACATACTGTACCGCGCTCCGTGGTCGTCAACTATATCGCAGCGTGGGCTCTCTTTTGGCTTAAAGGCGTCTTCCAGCGCGCATATGCATACACGGAGAATGGGATGCATCAACTTTGGGATTGTGGCCGCCAGCAATTTCAATTCCACACATTTCCGGAGCTTGTCGCTCGCCAACAAATCAATACGATCAAGATGCCATTCCACGAAGACGGTCTGGACTATTGGTCTATCGTCCACAAGTTTGTCAGCAGCTACATCGATCTGTACTACAAATCCGACACGGAGATTCTCGCCGATCGATCGATCCAAAACTTTTGGGCCTTCTTGGACACATTGCCAGGCCCATTTCCACCTTTGAATTTGACAAATTTGAAAAATGTCATCGCGCAGTGCATCTTTTGGGTGACTGCGATTCATAATCACGTTGGTACGCTTGCAGAACATGCCAGCGATCCTGCATTTGTCGGCTCCTCTTGGGTTGAAGGCGAGATGGCGAGTCGGCCTGGCGACGGCGTTCGCTATGCACTTCTCATGTCCATCACGGGATTCAAGCAGCTGTCCATCTTGAAAGACTTTTCCCATGTCATGCTCGACGACAAAGCCAAACAAGTGTGTCGTGCATTCACGGACGACTTGAATCGCCTCATCGACGTCATCGATGCTCGCAACGAGACCCGTGAACAAAAGTTCATGTCGTTCCATCCGAGTACGATCGAAATGGCTGTGAGCATTTAATACTAGAGTAATTGCAAAGTAGACATTGCATCAACCAGGTCAAATCCATCGAGATGGAGATAATGCTCCACGCGGTTCTAGAGCTCACCAAGGTTGATAGCATCGGCTAAACAGTGCAGTGTTGTCACAAGTCGATTTGAAGTAAAATTGGAATTAGAAATTTAAAGCAAACATGAAAACAGTGCGCACGACATGCAGACTTGTTCGACAACTTTTAAATGCTCACAGCCATTTCGATCGTGCTGGGGTTGAATGACATGTACTTTTGTTCACGAGTTTGATTGCGCGCATCGATGACGTCGATGAGGCTGTTGAGGGCGTCTGTGAAGGCATGGCAGACATCTTTGGCTCTGTCATCGAGCATGATATGCGAGAAATCTTCCAAGATGGAAGGTTGCTTGAATCCCGTCGCTGCCATGATGAGAGCAATACGCACGGCACTGCCAGGGCGATTGGCCGCTTCGCCTTCAACCCACGCAGAGCCACAGAACGCAGGATCGCTCACGTATTCCGCAAGCGTGCCCAAGTGATTGTGCATCGCGCTCACCCAAACGATGCACTGCGCAATCACATCCTTCAGGTTTGCCAAGCTCAGCGTTGGAAACGACCCCGGCAACTTGTCCAAAAAGTCCCAGAAGTTTTGAATTGAAGCGTCGGCGGTAACCTCAGCGTCCGAGGAGTAGTAGAGATCAATATAGTCGCTGACAAACTTGTGGACGACAGCCCAATAGTCCATGCCATCTTCATGGAATGGAATCTTGAGCGTATCAATGTTTTGACGAGCGACATGCTCGGGAAATGTACGGAATTGGAATTGCTTGAGACCATAATCCCAAACTTGGTTCATGCCATCTTCCGTGAGTGCGAACCCACGATGGAGCATTCCCTTTGGCCAAAATAGAGCCCACGCCGCCGCGTAGTTGATCACGACGGAGCGAAATGTGAATGGCTTGATCAAACGGCGAAGAGGATGGTCCACTGGCAATTGCTCACGGTTCGCAGTCGTCAAGTAGTTGGCCACCGTCGAGTGAATACCAAGCAGGTGGTCAATCGCAGTGACTTTAGTGTTGAGGGAACTGCGGAAGCAAAATTTGAGGTATTCCCACTCAATGTCGTCAGGGTGGTAAGTCTTACCACCGCGGACGATCTTGACGACCTTGCCATGCTTGTCAAAGTAGGCGTCTGCACCATACTTGGCATATCCCTCACGGACTTCCAGCACTTGCATAAAGTCTAGCAGGACTGCGTAGTACGAGCCATCGTCGTGCGGCTCTGGGAGTTTTTCCACCATGTGCTGAGCAAACCCATTGAATACGAGGAGTTCCAATGCACGGTCCGAGTAGCGATCGTTCCAGTGGACCAACACACGAGGCCACATCTTCCCCACCTTGCTCATCACGTAAGCTTCCATGTCTTCGCCAGGAAGCCAATTGTCTTCAAAGTTATCACCAATGGGCAACATGTCACGGAGCAAGACCATCAATGCCTTCTCGTACCATGGATCGAGTGGCGTGTCTTCGTCTTCCGTTGGGACCGTAATGTTGGTTCCTTTCAAGTTGATCTTTGGCAACACCTTTTGATACTTGGGGATGTTCAACGCCGTCGACGCTTTGGGTGTCGACCAGCCGGCTTGTTTTACTTGCAAGAGCTGAAGCATCATATGCGTCCACAAGTCAAGGCGGGAGTCCGTGAAGAAGCCATGGAACGTCTCAATGTCATCGCGGTAGACTTTGGCTTCAGGGAGCGCAAGGAATGTCCAGTCGGCACGAGTTCCAGCCACTTCAAACAATTGGCCTTCATGACCATTGCGGTGGCGAAAGTTGACCGCCATCAATCCTCCGACGGGAGTGCCATGAGGAGGTCCGACGGTGTAATCTTGGAGTGGCAGCATCTTCCACTCAAAGTCCAGCAAGGACAAAAATGCACATTGGACAATCAACGTCTTGACGTGCTCGTCAATTGTCCGTGGGAAGAGCTCAATGTGTTCTTGCTTGAGGAAGCGGTCAGGATCAAACTTGGATGCATCCGTCCAAATTGGGCCATCCAGGATGGCAGTCGCTAAGGCTCCTTTGTGTATGTCGAACGAGTTGTGTTTGCCCACGACGACTTGGACATTTCGAGTCGCTCGGCCGTACAAATGCGTGGTTCCTTCAACGTAGAACCGAGTGACTTCTTTGAGGAAACGCTGGATGTAGCCCAAGTCGTCTAGATGATTCCAGCGGTCATCCACGCTGGTGTACTTGGCGGCAAATGCATCGCGAGCAGCCATGAGTTGGTCATGAACTTGAGGATTCACGCACATGGCAGTGATAGAGTTCACAACCATGCTGTCGATGCCACTAAAGCCGTTGACAAACAAATGGAAGACGTGGACTCGGAGAACTTGTTCGTCGAGCTGGCGTTCGGACACCAAGACGTCGACGACACAAGGCTTGGTTTTACCCTCCGCGACGCGGTTGCGAGCCGACGCTAGAGATGGCGCAACGAGGGACTCGATGAGTTTTCCACGTAATTTCTTGGCCCCATTGTCGACATGGGCGAGCGACTGGTGCATCCCTTGGATAAACTCGTCGACTTGAGCTCTCAATTCAGACTGGTCGTGTTGGACGTCCATGCCAAAGACAATAGCAAGGATAACTTTGAACACCATTTCACGAGATAATTTGGCGAGCGAGATAACGCCACCACGGGCCACCCAGCGGTGATGTTCGTCATTGATAATCGAGCGGATGGTTGACTTGTACACTTCCAACTGCGAGCCACTGAGAGCTTTCACGAGCGCAGCCTTGGTCGTTTCAAATTCTTTGCCGTCTAGCGACTGCAAGATAGGACCAAGGAGATCAATCAAGCCAGCAGGCATTGCTCCATGGCGAGTGAGCGACCCATCGTCCATGAGGCCGTCAAAGAGTTTGACACCTTCGTCGCCGAATAAGCCGACCACTTTTTCATGGGCCATGGCGTAGTCAAGGACAGATTCGTAGCCTTCTGGAGCATTGTTATCTGGCGAAAGGTATTGGACCGCCGCAGTGTCCGTCGTCGGTCGAAGTGTGGTTGCGCGATTGCCCATTTGTGGACTTTTTTGAAAATGACAGGCATGTTGACCGAGGAGATTCCCTTCGTCCGTCTGAAACGGACGTCTCTGATTGGTTCATTGACTATGAATTGACGCATTTGATTGGTCGTCGTGAAATTGAGGGAACACGCTGTGACCCATCGAGTCTTTCCACTTCCGTGCCGCGTTGTGATGATATGCAACGATGGAGAGCTGAGTTTCCAAGATGAAACCACTCCTTGCGATGTGTCGCTCGTGGTTTCATCTCCACTGGATGCCTGTCTCTGGAGTGGTGCAAGATTTAAGAACACCGTGTTGTCTAGGTTCGATTAAAAGAATGTCTTTAATAGCATACATTCTGCATTTAAGACAATAATTTCGTGAAAAGTGCTGAGGATTGCTTGAGTGGGGGGATCAGGTGGGGAAGATTTCGGACTTTGACAAATGTTGGAAGAAAGCTTGGCTTTACCTTGCGACGGTGTAGCTGCAGTCCAAGCCGCGGTGATATTTTCTATATTTGTAGATTTGCGAGAAGGATTGAAAGGGCAAGAAACGACTTCGAAATCGAAGGTTTGAGACAATCAACTGAGGGCAGTGACATGGAGGCAAGGCAGGCGAGGACCAGAGAAGTAATCTATTCTTGTAGTGGAAATGCACATATGGGGAATGAAAGGCGAAGACAAACTGTAGGATGAGGGGCGCGAACCCCCCTTCGATTGCCCTGGTCTAAAAATTTATGAGCGTGTAGAGGGGGATAAAGTAGAGGGCACGGTGAACACTGCTTGAAATTTGCTATGTGTGGAGTTCAAAGTGGGGCAGCGACAATCGCATGAGTGTTGTCTGAGTTAGCTCTACAGCCATGCAGCCATGAGGAGAATGACCATGCCGACTAAGGATGGCACCAAAGGCGGTACCCCATTGCCTACGAACGGGTCGTTGTTGACGACATACACATTGGACTTGATCTCGTCAAAGCTGAGTTGCGTCTCGTCGAACAGGACATTTTCGCCACCAAGTCTTTGCCGAGCGTGTTGTAGGTCACATTGCCAAACATCATGTCTTGGAAGCGCAAATCCGTCGCGTTCATTGCCACGGCCGAGTCGACCACAACTCCGACGGTGACTTCTAAGACATTCGTCGAGTTGATATTCACATCGCGGTAGGAGAGACTGACATTGTCCATGCCAACCGAAGCATTTGCATGCTCTAGGGACGAGGCAACTGCTGACGCAAAGTCATACTCGGCTTCACTTAACCCTGAGGAATCCAAGCCTTGGATCAAAACCACAGCGACGACCGAGTATTGGACTATAGGAGGTGTCGTGTCCAACAAGGCGGAAGCAACGTCGGCTGGCGTCTCAACGGGAAGAGGGGGATGCTGGAAGTGGGTACTGAGCTGGCGAGCACGAAAGAATGCAGCGTGATGGTTCGGGCAAGATACGACTGCAGTGGTCGTACACAGGTTGGTAGAACGAATAGCACGCAATTTGGACACAACGGAGAAGACCAGGATAGCAAAAGCAAGCGTCGCCAAAATAGTTGAGACAGCGGTTGTAATCGTAGAAGCAGTAATTTCGGTAACAAGCATTGGAAGTCCAAAAGGCAGGAGGTAAAGTCATGTAAGGCCGAACGAGGACGACCGGGGCAACGAACATTGGGTAGTAGACGTAGCCCGAAGGACGGACAACGACATGACGAACGATTCTTGGCCGGACATACACAACAGGTCGCACTGGGCCGTACGGAATTGGCGATGGAGATCCAGCAGGTCGAGGTACAGGCGGTGCAGGTGGCGGTCTCGGTCCATTCGGTGGTGCACCAGGAGGAGCTATAAATGGAGGTGGAACTGGTGGGCTTCTTGGTTTCCAAGGCTGATATGGAGGCGACGGTGGCCATGCAGGGAATGACGGATGTGATGGTGGCGACGGTGGTCGAGCTGGTGGTGGTCGTGGACGGAATGGTGGAGGAGGTGGAGTGGTCGCCTTGATGGTGGTGGAGGCGGCGGAGGTACTGGTCTCGGAGCTGGCCTTGGAGCAGGTCGTGGTGCTGGACGCGGTCCTCGTCGTGGAGCTAAATCTACTCTGGCTTGAACATGAACTACCTTCTGATGCTAAATCGTCTGATGTCGCTATATGTGCTTTCGACTGCACTTTGTATTCCAATGCGGTGAGTGAAGAGCGCGGCAGCAAGGATGAGCACTCCGAGTAGACACGAAGCTGCCGTCGTTCGCATGGCGAATACCAATCTGGTGATGAGGATGCACACAACTGACCAACAACAGATAGCCAATCTAATCCGCTCAAATACGTCGTGACAAGATGGCAATTCCAATTCACTCAAGAAACAGGCCAACTCGCCAAGGTGGGCAGCTTCAGCACGAGCACCTCTTGGTGCTGGATTGTCCACACAGGGCTTTCAGTCTTGTCTAGAAGATCAAAGTGGAGAAGTCAATCAAGAACTACATGTACCAGCTGAGATATGCATTTTGGGGATATGCCAATGACGGAATCGCCAAGAACAATGTTGCATGACTATGATGTCTGTGCGCATTCCAGGAAGCTGAGCGGGGAATGCCCGTAAGGGGGAATACAAAAATGGGTAGCTGAGATGTGAATGCAAAATTGTATTGTGTAAATGTACTGACGCTAGACTTCGATGCCTACGGCTACGAGGAGACCAAGCATGGCAGCAACTGAGAGCCCCAAAGGCAGCACTCCGCTGACTGGTCCTGGTTGAGTTGTCGACGGGGTGACGGATGGATTCTCGTCGGCGACAAACACATTGGACTTGATCTCGTCAAAGCTGAGCTGCGTCTCGTTGAACAAGACATTGTTTGCCACCAAGTCTTTGCCGAGCGTGTTGTTGGTCACATTCCCAAACATCATGCCTTGGAAGCGCAAATCCGTCGCGTTCATCGCCTTGGCCGACACGACAGCCACACCAACCGTGACTTCCAAAAAGTCGGTCGAATTGATAATCACGTCTTTGTACGACAAGCTAACATTGTTGCGCTCGACGCCAGCGTTGGCAGGTTCCAAAGAGGTGGCGACGGCTGATGCAAAGTCATATTCGGCCACACTTAACCCAGACGAATTCAAGCCTTGAATCAAAACCACCGCCACAACGGAGTATTGAATTTGAGGTTGCGTTGTGTCCAACAAGGCAGAAGAAACATTGGCAGGAGTGCCGGCAGGAAGGGCAGGACGGTTTGGATCAGCTGGAAGTGGGTACAATGCTGGCTTGCATGAAAGAATGCAGCGAGATGGTTGCAACAAGTTTTGGTTGCATTGGTCGTACACAGGTTGATAGTACGAATAGCATGCAGTCTGGACACAACGGAGAAGACCGGGATAGCAGAAGCAAGCATCGCCAAAGAAGTTGAGGCAGCGGTTGTAGTCATAGTAGCAGTAATTTTGGTAGCATGCGTTGGTGGTCCAGAAGACAGGGTGGATTACAATCACGGGGCGAACGACGAAGACTGGGGCAATGTACACTGGATGGTAGACGTAAGCCACTGGGCGGACAACGACAGGACGCACAACAGTAGGTTGGACGTACACAACTGGTCGCACGGGGGCGTATGGAATCGGCGCTGAAACTCCAACAGGACGAGGAACCGGAGGTGCAGGAGGAGGTCGGACTCCATTCGGTGGAGCACCAGGAGGAGCTTGATATGGAGGTGGGATCGCTGGAGCACTTGGAGGACGTGCTGGAGCGGGAGGTGGCACTGGCGGGCTGTTTGGTTTCGAAGGTGGAGATGGAGGCGAAGGAGGTCTCGCTGGTGGTGAAGGTGGAGAAGGAGGCGACGGTGGTCGCGCTGGAGGTGAAGGAGGAGATGGTGGAGACGGTGGAGATGGCGGGCGGGCTGGTGGTGGTGGCGGAGGACGAGCTGGTGGAGGAGGAGGCGGCGGTCGAGGAGCTGGCGGTGGTGGCCTTGGACCTGGAGCTGAACCTCCTCTGGCTCGAACATGGACAAAACGCTGGTGTTCAACGTGACCAAGGTCGCCGGTCAAGTCTTGAGCCGTGGCTTGTTTTGCAGCATGGCACGTGACGAGCACGGCAGCAAGCGCTAGCAAAGCCAGTAGCCGCAATGTCGTTGTCGTTCGCATAAAACCCAAAGTGCACATTCTTTCGACCACCTAGTCACAATATACCCCGCTTAAAATAGTTATAAATATGTAAATTTCTGCGGAAAGTCCAAGGCAAATTCAAACTTTATAGACATAGCGTGGACAAAACGAAGGCCAAGCAAGCTCTGTGTGCATTTGGCTGTGTGCAGTTTGAGGCCTCGAGTCCAAGGCCCTTAAGCGTAGGACGACGGAATTTTTGCCGTTAAATTGGAGTCAATGAAAAATCATATGGATTACAGGAACCATATGCGGAGAATCGCAGCTCGAAGTTGTAGTTTAGATCAACGGGCATTTCTCCAGCGTGGGAGATCAAACCTTGTCTAATGTTCGATCGCTACACTCTGGATGAAAAATCGAACATCTTGTTAATATTCCTTGGCCCTGAGGACGCTTTTTTTTAAAGAAAGGGGATCGAAAATCATACTTTGAACTTTCAATTCAAAATTCCGATGCAGACGTGAGAGTTGACGTCAACATCTGTTGATTATTTCTCATAAATTATTATGAGCGAGGTGAGTATTTTTGCAAAAATTGTAAAAATGCACCATATTTCACCATTCCGGATAAAACGTCTCTTTATGCGGATAACCTTCGCAGTACAGTGTTTGCAATGTTTGAAATAAACATGCTGCGATGCTACCCCTGGTTCTCGACAAGTAAGCGAGTCTAAGAAAGGTCGACCATATTGCGATAGAAAGACTGCGACGTTCGTCGCCTGTTTAATAATGCTTCTCTGTATCAAATTCGAAGAAAAACTCTAATTAGACTCAAGAAATAAATTAATTGGATTATAATCAGCCAATCAAACTACTTTATGGAAATTGAATAATTTCCATTGGTAAGGATATTTTATTTTTGACCAATTAAAATATATTATTGTAGTGTACGTGTTCGCCATCTTAGGATTTGTAACATCTGTGGCCCCACACTCTTGTTGATCCTTCCCGACGACGAGGACGCATGAGTCGATTGACCAAGGGATCAACGGGCCGCTTCGAGCTGCATGTTCTGTCGGATCTAACGCATTTGGCTATTTCCCAAAAGGGCAACGCGCAGTGCTTGCTGTTGAACCGCAATTCGGCGTCTGGGATTGGCATTGCGCTGGAGGATGTCACGGAGCTCAATCACGCCCATGGGCGTAGTCTGCAATTTGATGCCATCTTTGGCATCTATACGCTGCTCAGGGGAAAATACTTGGCTCTCGTGACGGAATCTCGATCTGTCGGTAAATTTACCGTCCGTGGCAGTGATGTTGAAGTCCGCCAAGTCACGGCGATTGAAATGGTCTTGCTGCCGACCCAGCAACTCCCACACCTTACACCGAGTCAGCTCGAAGACGAAGAAAGGTACGATAACTCTGACTCCTGCCCGTCTGGTTACTTGAAACCTAGGTACATTGCCATGATTACGACCAATGTCGAAGCGCAGCTCTTGTATTTCGCTTACGACTACGACTTGACCCACACGTTGCAGCGTATCTCGACGACCGTGTCACCAACTATGTCAATATCCGAGCGAGCAGATCGCCGCTTTTGTTGGAATTATGCCGCGAGCAGCTTTTTGCTCGAGAAGAAGCTCTTTGCTTGGGTTGTGCCCATCATGCAAGGCTACATTGAAATCTCCAAGGGTGTGACTGTCGGGGCCAAGACGTTCGACCTTTTGTACGTCTCTCGTCGCTCTTGTCGGCGGCAAGGCACTCGTTTCACCATGCGTGGCATAGATGAAGTCAGTTATCGATCCGCATTTTTGATTGCTGATGGATTTGTTATTTAGGAAGGCAATGTTGCCAATTTTGTCGAAACCGAGCAAGCTTGCTTGTACCCTGACGGCCGAGAAACGTCTTTCGTCCAGGTAATCAATTGAAGCACCGAACAAGTCCAAGACAATTAATTCTAGATACGAGGAAGCATTCCAGTTGTGTGGAGTTCGCCCGTGACACTGAAATATGCCCCAAAAGTTTACCAACGCAACCAGTTAGAGCCCGACACAACTGCGTTCCAACTGCATGCTAACGAAATGATGAAATACTACGGCCGTGTCATCATGGTCAACTTGATTGACAAGAAGAAGGAGCAACTAAAGCTTGGTGAAGCGTTCGAGAAGACATTTGGGCATGCGTCTGCGTTGGACACGCACATCTTGGCGAACATTCGGTACTGACTTCGTCGATTGCCGCGTTTGAAATTGCTGTGTAGTTACGTTTGGTTTGATTTCCATCATGAATGCCGGCGCATGCAGTATGGCAATTTGAGTAAACTGATATCGCAAGTCGACGACGATTTCATGGATTATGGCTATTTTGCAAAGTCCGCGACCGGTCAAGTCACCAGCACGCAGTCGGGCGTCGTTCGGACGAATTGCATGGACAACCTCGACCGAACAAACGTCGTGCAGGTATTCTTTAACTCATTGTCTGCCTCTTGACAAAAATGCCATGTAGTCGCTCTTTGGCCGACGTAGTTTACTGCTTCAGTTGGGCGAATCTGTCGAAGGCAATGTGCTTACGTCACCGTTCGACTCTTTTGAAAAGACGTTCAAGAATGTCTGGGGCAACAATGCCGATGCTGTTAGCTTTCTCTACGCTGGCACAGGCGCTTTGAAGACTGATTTTACAAGGACGGGTAAACGCACGACGCGAGGAGCGCTCCAAGACGGCTACAACTCTGTCTTGCGGTATATTCTCAACAATTTTTACGATGGATATCGCCAAGATGCGATGGACCTTCTCCTTGTACGATATACTCCATCCCGACACAAACCATCACCATTTGTCCACACAGCCGTCCTGGTACGTCATTTCCAGAGTCGACGCTGCTCACATGGTCCTAGCAAACGTATATGTTGGCGCTGGTTGCAGCCATTTTGGTCATTTTTGCCGGTCTATCAGCATGGGATGGGTTCGACACGGCATTTCTCTTCAATAGACTCGTCCACGCTTTGGCCTTTGTGATTGGGGTCATCAGCGTCAGTTTTGGCTATTTCGTACGACGTGGCTCTGGCCAACTTTTTGCAGTGCGACCGTCGTTCCGTCCACAAGATGGATGCACGTGCGTTTGGTAGGATTACAATATACTCAACAGGATCATTCTTTTGTAAATTTGCGGACTTAGAGCTTGGCCACGGGTGATTCAATCTGCCAACTTTACTTGATTCCATTTTATTGACTTGTTTTATGTGTTTGGTGAGACCAAAGCGAGTCAGGAGATGATTTCAATAGCCAACTGCTTGCCTTATCCTTCTAATCAGGGAAAGTCTGTCAATTTTGCGCTGTAGCGACCACCAGGGACGCAGGCGTCGGCAATGAAAATTGCCCAAATGCACACCACAACGAGCCTCACACCGTCAGGGGCTACCGTATTCCGGTCGGTCGTGTACTGAAAAATCTCCGGTTGGGCGTGTACCGATTTTTTCTTTGCGAACGATTTCAAACTTCCGGTCGGCCTTGTACTGATTTCCCCCCGACTTTGAAACAGCCACAATCGAATAATTTTTGAAACTTTATAATATTAGTTATAGAGTTTTGGAGAGTAAAATGCTAGCTTGCACTTTATTCTCAATCTTTATACCTACAAAACTTTGTAAACTTCTAAAATTGATTATTTTTGGCCGGTTCAAAGTCGGGGAAATCAGTACCTAGAGTGATTCTATTGGTCCTTTTTAATCCAATCATGTATTTTTGAAATGAACATGACGATGAAAGCGGTCGATGTGGTTGGAGTCTCGAGTGGTGAGGGCACAAAATCGTGCACTTGCCACGATATCTGTGGAGACAGTCTAATGGTGGACGATGTTGTTGTTTTTAAGCTTCATGTAGTTGAAGTGACTGAAGTGCAGTTGATGGGGATCGATTGAAATTCTTACATTATTTACCAATCATCCTTCGAGTATGGTATGTGAAGCATTCTATGGTTTCGGTCGGTGGTGTACCGGTTTTTTTCAAATATTCCGACATTTTTTTGGTACACGACCGACCGGAATACGGTAACGTTAGTACAGATATAGGGGGATGATTGAAAGACTGGACCAAAGAACAAATATGAGTAAGTTAAAAAGTTTGTCCTGTGCAAACAGTATAGTGGGCGCCCAAGGGCAGTTTTTGCTGAGCTGTTTGTCAACAAGATATGAGCAAAACTAACTATCGTAATGTGGAAATTCCAATTCATAAGAGCTTGAGCGTAATGACCAATCTATCCCCCGATGATCCCTCTAGGATATCCTTAAAATTGAACGCTCACGAGACCTCGAAAGCCTCGTGCTTTGGTTCCCCCACTCAATGCCACTTCCTGGCCAACTTTCAATACCTACTGTGAAAATTTATACCCACTTGTTTGGTGTATAAAAATGCGAATGGATGTGGCAATACTTCAACATCATACTCGTGGACAGCACAACACCTCCGAATTGACTCTGCTCAAATCACACCACATCGATCTTCATTACAAATGTCGCTTCAACTCTCACGTCTTTATCTTGCGTGCGCTGTTGTAACTGCTTATGAGCTTCTTGTATCTAGTTTAAATAGAACCTGTGAAATTTAATTTTGCATTCGATCGTGTTTTAAATCTCCTTGGTGCATAAACACGCAAGTGTTTAATACAATTTTCTAATGTGAGGCGGTCAGTTGACAACTTACCAAGCCACTCCCATCATACATCATGCTCGCCCTTCGCCGCGCCGCTGCCCGTGTCCAATTGCCATCATTCTCGGCTGCTATGCCCACGCGCTCGTTCTCGGACAAGTTTGCTGAAAAGGAAAAGGCTGAAGAAGCTCGTTTCTTCAAGTACGCTGCGATTCCCGGTTGTTGAGATTGATATCTTTGTGTTTGTAGCAAGGAAGACGAAAAGGCCCTTCGCAAGCTCTTGGCCAAGTTGAAGGAACAAGCCGACCATGTGGACAGCCACGGCAAGCAAACGCAAGAAACTGCCGAAAAGCAAGCTTTGAGCAAGATCCTCGGTGCCAACGCTTCGCCTGCCACCGTTGAAGCCTTGCTCAAGTGGAAGCACTCCCACTAAAGACATGTTGATAATGTTCACGAATTGATGTCGTGTATAATGCTCAATCCACCGATCATACAACTGAAGCAGGCCAGACAGTGCAAATACTCGAACTGTTCATTGACACGCACGAATCTATATTTAGCTCCACCTTGATCTCATTGCCGCCAACGTGGCCAACACGATGGTCTTTGAAGAGTACCCCAACTTGAGTGCAGAGCTGAGGGGACGTAAAGCACCTCCAATACTCACTGCCATACGAGAAACACGCTCGCCACGGCAAGGAAAGCCTCGTCCAACTCGAAAACCCAACAATAACCACCAAACCGAGCGGGTTCACCATAGGGACTCACCACGAACACTTCCATCTCCATCAAAAGAAGCGGCAGACGATCCAGCCGTCGAAGTTGTAGCTACAGCTCTCGTACACCGTTCAGCCTCGCAGCCAAATGTGGCTAGAGCGAGGGAGAAAGTCCTCCAGTCGACCCCAAGCAACTCACTGAGTCACAGCCAGTCGGCTCCAGTTCTGCCAACTAGCCTTCCATCACAACAGATTGCACCGCTGGTTTTGTAAGAAAGCTCAGCTTCTCTCTCGTGACAACTTCCCTAGAGGCAAGCAAAGACACCGAGTGCGTTATGCAAGGCGTAGCCAGCCTGGATGGACGAAATTGGCGCCGCCTTTGCAGCTGCTACCGACCTGCTTTGGCGTTCAAGATGATGACTTACCAATCGATCCCCCGCCAGTGCAAGACATGGGTTGTTTCCTCACTGAAATGGAGCTACCGAGCGAATACATTCCCGTCGCTGACGCGCTGGCCCTGGCTTCGTATCAGCTCTATGGCGAGGCCAAGTTTGACACAGCTTTGGACACGTTTCGAGGCGTAAAATGACACACCATGAGCTCTAAACGTGGCTGAGCTGCTTGTTCTGCGTAGGTTTTGAGGCTCGCTGAAGAACTGGACGACATTCCACTGCAAGCACTCGTGTATCATCACATGGGCACCGCTGAAAAGGAGCTCGGGGATCTCAAATCGTCGTTGGCCAGCCAGACAAAGTGCATCAACTTGGCGCGATCTGTGCATCATCTCAAGCTACAAGGCCGGGGGTTTAAAGGTCTTGGCGTCGTCTACGTGAGCTCTAGCCAGCATGCGCTCGCATACGACTACCATCTCAAGTGTTTGGCCATCGCGACGTCGGAACACGACATTGACTTGGCGTCCCGGACGTATGCCAATTTGGGCAATGTCTTTTTGGCTCGGCATCAATATCCCGACGCAGTGGAAAGCCACGCCAAGGATTTAAGTCTCAGCACGCAGCTCAATTCGTACGCAGGCATGGCGCGCGCCCACCGCAATCTCGCGCTCGTCCACGCCAAGATGAACCAAGTGGACAAGCAGCGATACCACGATGCCCAAGCCTCTGCGCTCGGTCCGTCGCCATTTCTCCACGATATGCTCTACCACGCCTACGACATTGTGGCCAATATAACGTGGCCGCTGCAAACATCCAGCGGTCCAAATTCTCCGCTCTTGACAAAGACTGGGCAGTGTCTCCTAGCTTTACTGTCTGAATCTTCAGGATAACTTTTATAAAATCGAAGTTTACTGCAAAGACGAGACACAACGAGCAGCAAAATGTTCAAAGTTGAACAATTACCAACATTCCACTAAATTTTACAAATTTATTAAAATAAACGAAAGTAGTATTGTGGATTCGCTAGAAATTTCCCAATTTGGATTCGTTTTTTGTATCAATCTCCAATCGCGCCAATACATTGGATGAATGAAAATTAGAACAGTACTTTCTCTCATGGAAACTGTACTTTCTTTAAAATTTTATTCAGCCAATCACAATCGCCCAAAATATTTATTAGCCAATGGCGTCGATTGGTGAATCGATCCGCCGGCGTGATTCGATTGAACGGGGTCTGGAAATTCGTATCAAATCAACAATTTCGAAAATATTTTTTTAAATGGTGGAATCTTCAGTCGACTTGACCAACATTCTTCACTTTACCGTACAGTAACAGGCGACATGTACTTTTACAACATTTTCTCGCAACATGCCCCGTATATACACATTCGGCCATGTGGTAACTAATGCCGATGGATTGTTTTCCTTGGAAGCTGCTATTCTTGCATTAGAATCGTAGGGTATAAAGCTCCCTAAATCATGTCGCTGCGTGCCCAAGTCCAGCCCCAGGAGATTCCCCCAGAGCGAGTACGTCGCCACTCAACGACCGACGGCCGGGAGTTTCCTACAGAGCGAGTTCGACGTCATTCCACGACGGACGACCGGAGCGACATTATCGTTGAGGAACTCACAGGACGATGCCGCAGCTTGACACAAGAGCGCGATATCCTCCGGGAAAGGCTACGCCAGCAAGCAAAACGTGAAGCCCGGATCGAACAACTTGTCCATGATTTACAAACGAGAATGGCCAAGCTCAAAGTTCTCTCGGACCACCGCCAGAACCGCTACGAGCAGCTCTTGGAAGCATATCAACAACTCAAAGACGTGACCGACGCGGAGCTTGCCGCCCAGGAAGAATTAGATGTGTAAAGTATGTAATCTAAATGTTAGAGTGTCGTCGCCTGCCACACGTGAAAAGAATGGTCGTAAAACGACGCGCTGCCGACAACTTGCCGCGGCGAGCTAATGACAGACGGCTTGTACCACCAGTCGACGCCATACGCTAGCGATGTCTGCTTGGTGTAATGCGAAAGCACGGCAGGCTCGGGGGACGACTCGATGTCGAGGATTTGAAAGCCATTGTGCATACAAGCAGCGAGTAACAACGACTAAACAATCACGATGGGTGTTGTCAAAGTTGGGCTACAGATGATTGCGGTACCTTGTGGCGAGGATGCCATTTGAGTCGCCAGACGCCGCCGCCCGTTGAAAACTGTTTGGTGGGTTGCTTGAACTGCCTCGTATCCCAGAGCGTAATGTTCTCATCGTAGCTCCCGACAGCCACGACGTACTCATCCAGCGGATGCGTTTGGATGCTGCAGACGCCCATGGTGTGGACGTCGCGCTTGGTATAAGTCGGCCGAGCAGTCGCACGTACATCCCATCTAAAGTCACCCTGAGCTACGCTAGAGATTGAGTTTGCCTGCCCTTTGAACGTTGCGTCGTCGCCTCCAGAGTAGAGTAAATTCGTGTCGTGGTAGTTCCAAGCCGTGATCCACACTTCAATCGGAGAGCCAAACAAATCATGAGCTCGCCACTAAATTACAAAGTCAGACCATGAAATGCAGTGGACGTTCACCTCAGCGAGCGGCTCCAGTGCTGAGTTACCAAGCTGCCACACGGACAAGAACCTAGCGAGCAGTCAGTCATGGCTAGTCAAGCCTTGTCGTACCCGTTGGATTGGCTCACTGTGATCTGTGGATCTTGGACAGCATGGACGCGGTTGTTCCAGTCCTAATGACAGTCTTGTCAAGCGACTCTGGTCGACTAGACAGAGCCTACGAGTGATATAAACATAGCGTCGCCTTCACCAGACGCTGAGGCCACTGGCACCAACTTGCGAGTCTATCAAGCTGGGTGAAAATCCGCTCAGCCAGTCAAACAGACCTCACTCAAGGCTAGAATGTCCAGCGTGCCGCCAGCCGTCGCGACGCCGACGAGGGCTTGATTGCAAACACGTTGAAAGGACCATTTCATATCAAAGACACCGCTGTCCATTTGCGTCACCGGGCCATCAACCATGTTGATCGACGAGTCGTCGTCTTGGTTCTCATGGAGGAAATGCAACGCAATCGTGCCGCTGCGCGTATCTGGCGCCCCTTCATGCTTTGTCAAATGGTACGTTCCGACTGCCATCGTATCCTCAAAGCCATCAATCGGGCAGCTCTCGACGCAGTCGGCATGAAGCCCAGTATCGCGTGTGTGCAAGGTAGTTGCCATGTCAAACTCCACCAAAATGTGACCATCCGGTTACTACAACTTTTGAAAAAAGTTGACAACCCAAGTGGCCAACCGAGACAACTTTGAAAATCTCGAGCTTTCACAGCTTCCCAAGTCCATCTCTGTCTTCCCTGTAGATTGTAGCGACATTGCAAGGGCCCTGGTGTGGCTCGGCAGCTCGACGACGCAAAAAATAGTTCAACAAGGGGAGAAAACCTGGGCGACAGCGCCAAGACACAGCTAACAAATGCAAATGGCCATTGAATTCGCGGCTAAAACATCGACTAAGTCTACTCATAGCGTGGAGATTTAGGCGCCTTCTTGGACGCGTCCAGCACGTCAATGTCAAAGCAAGTGGTGTACTCTTCGCCGACGCCGTAGGTGCGATCAAACGCCCAAAACCAAACGAGGGACATGCGTTGGTTGGTCGCATCTTTGGGCAATTGGAACGTTCCACGGCAGGGAAAATTGGCCCCAAGGCGGGCTTTGCCATTCTTGAGCCCTTCACCGCAGACGCCGTCGTCATACGGGCCTTGGCCGACGACAACTAGCGGCGTCGTGTTGGATTCAAGCGTTCCATTGAAATGCTTGGGTAAATCGCCCCGCTGGAGCGCTTTATTGCGAGTCGTTTGCCACAAGACATACCAGGTCGTCGGCGGGGGATAAATGCCGTCGCAGCCTCGGGGATCGCGCGGTTGGCAGCGATCTTTGGCGACGTGGCCATTGGGGGAATACGCAAAATGGACAATCGCCCCGGGGGGACAAGTCAATCGGGGGTAGCGATCAAATTGCCGGGGGTGTTCCTGCGAGGGCGAGCACAACGGAGTTGACAGGTTGTAGTTTTCAATGCGATACGTCATGGCACGGTCAAACGCGACGTTGTCAAGCGCAGCGCGGGATTCCGTCCGATTCAAGTAACTGCGTGGGTAGCCCAAAGTCGAGGGCGATTCACACCAGAGCGAATCGACCCACGAGTGAGCTACCGTATTGCCAAGATGCAGGACAACAAGCGCAAGATATTTCAGTGCCAGCATAGCCCACAGAGCGAAAATGCAGTTGTGGCTAGACTACGAACATGATCCTGTAGAAACTGTGATGAGATTGCAACATTGTCACTTTCTAATAAAATTTTATAACCTGTTAAAATAAATATAAAATAATATCAAAAAATTCAAATTGACCTTTGTTAATTTATATAATGTGACATTAAATATTTCTTGACAGTTGTCCAGAATACTATCCGTGTCTTTCATGCCCCGACGTCCCCGTCGCGTACGCCGCGCGTAGAAACCATTGCGTTGAGCTGCGCAGGATTCTATAAAGTTTGCCATGGCTACGATGCAAGGAATGTGTCCATTGAAGAGCTAAAAGAAACCAAGAAGCCCGGGGGGGCTCGCCATTTTCACAATTGTTGGGGGGCGTCAACTACCTAACTTTGGCTAGAGTTCCCTTGACAAGAGTTCGGCGTATGTCCGGCATTCGTCCACGTCGTCGTTGAGGAGTTCTTGGACGATTTCATCGCCGTTGTTCTTCTTGCAGCGTTCCAAATTCACTGGATGGGCGATTGTACTGCTGTGCAGCGCCATGAGTGCATTACGGCGGACGTCCTACAAGTAATCCTTGTGAAACCTGGAAGCTTTCAGCGGCACCGACGTCGACTGGGGAAAGCACAAGCTTGAGAAGCAAGCCAATAGCACCAGCGTCGCCAACAAAGTCCTAATCCAGCAGAGGTTAGCGGCGTCAAGACGTAGAGGACGGACTTGGCTCAAAGTATTTTGGTGCACGCCGTGGCTGATGGCCCACGCCGAGCATTCGCTGGCCTACAGACAACGTAGACGCGCTCGTTCAGGGGTTGAAAGGATGTTAACCTCTTCAGAGTACGTAGTCGATAGAAGGAGGACCAAGTCAGCGAGGCCACCGGTCTATCAGGAGGTCAAAGACGTTTCGACCGACGTGGTTTACCTCGCGGAGTTGATTTTGAGCCAATATGTCGCGCGACGAGCAGACATTCCCAATCGCCAGCGCTGCTGCACTTCGGAGCGACTCGCCTAGACAGCGATGAGCTAGATAACTTGATGAAAGTGCTGACTTTGCCCAGCCTGGAGGAGTTCCGACAAGACACTGAGGCAGTTGGTTTCCGCGACGAGAGCACGAGACGCTTCCGTCGAGGCAGTGGCATTGCCTAGGCCAAAGTAAATCGATCCAGCTATCGAGGAGCGGTGTACCAATGTAGCTTAGCAATGCGCGTTGGATGCTTTCGTGGCCGCTTTCTTCGATGGCGTCTACGACGCGTTCCAGCACATTTGGCTCGAGCGCGAGTTGGTTCTCGGCTAAATTGTTGAGTGTCAAGGCGGCCGCAGCTTGCATGCGCACATCCGCCGACGTCAAATGCTCCGCGACGGTGGAGGCGACTGCCGTTGGATCAAACGTCGCCAGCGGGTGCGTTGTCAAGTCGTGGTTGCGGCACAGTTTGGAAAACGCGAGAAACGACGGCACGGCGAGAGCTGGCTCGCCTGACGACACGAGTTTCACAAGGTCCGGCGCCAAGACAGTATCAACGCGCTCGCTTTGAACAAGTCGCTGGACTGCTTTGAGCGCTTGAGCTCCACCTAATGCAGACCAAATTCCATCAGAAAAGCGGCAAGGAATGGCGTCGTACCAAGCCGCAAGTCGGCGACAATCGCGCTGACGGATGCCATGGGTTCAACTGCGACCAACAAAAAATCCCAACTCGAACTATTTTGACCAAACTAATAGTCACGATTGAGCGAGTCCGTCTCCCATCTCGCCCTCCCCCCACCACCGTCGTCGGCATGTTGCCACGCCGGTTTTGCCAGCCTCCACGTCTCCTACATTGGCATTATCAAGCTCCAGTAGGGGGGCTAATGTAGTGCGTTCTAGTGCCTGAGCTAGCTTGCGCCTATCTTCTAGAGAGGCTACAGCTTCAATATGTACTCCAGCTGTAATTTCCATCGTTGACGGGGGGTTGGGGCGAATCCTCCGCCCTGCTGCATGGTGAAGTTCGATGAAACAGCGTGCGGTCATCAACGATCTTTGGCACTCTGCGTGCAGTTTATCCATGTCAGAGATGACATGCGGATCGTCTGGTTGCATTAGTTGGTATAAAGTTTTTCGAGCTATTTCGACCAAGTGGCATGTCCAACGACCACGACGAGATTGAAGCCCGCGTTGTCGACGCCATTCATGACGTGCTTGGGGAGCGCTTCGCCAGGAAATACGAAGCGAGCAAGAATAAACTAAGGCCAGGTACTCAGTGTTTATCGTGGAGCACGGTGTAGAGATCGTTCGTAGGAAAAAACCGCGCGACAAGCGGCGATTTCGAGCTGCCGTACGCCATCGAAGTGTTCAAAGCGCACATTACATCGCTGCATACACAAGGCGCGACGTCGTTTGATGAACCGCTGCGATTGACAACGATTTCAAGCTATGGCCTGGAGCGAGACCGGGTCTATACCTCGTCGTATGCCATCGGACAAGCCCTGACGGCGCGATTGCTGGAGGACGACTTGCTTCGGCCACTCGTGGCCGACGTGCGATGCAATCCGCGAGGCCTGCTCGTATTTACAAGCCATCGCCATTTGGAATGGCATGCGCTCCACGGTCGCTTGCCGTGCTCGCTCTGCGGGTTGTTTTTCAATGGACCGCGTGGAATCCGATGGCACCAAATGAAACAACACGACGCCAACTTTGGCACCGCCCAGGAAGAGGCGCTCATGACGGACTGGCAGTTGATTGTTTATACTCCACCAGCGTCTTTCGCCTCGCGCCAGGCGCCAGCTCTGTCGTCGTCACCGGCGGCGATGCTTCCAACGCTGGCTAAAATCCAAGACAAAGGCATCAGAGCAGCAGCTCAAGGAGATCTCAAAGCCCTCCAAGAGCTCCAAGCTACAAGCGAGTGGAATCCTGACAACGAAGACCACAATGGCTGCAATGCTCTCGTCTGGGCTGCAGGCGGTGGCCACCTGAACGTTTGCAACTATCTCGTCCTGGAATGCAACATGGATCCTGCCGCACTGCAGGGCAAACGAGGTAGTCAAATTTACAACCACGCCCACGTTCACCGAGTTTACTTGAGGCATGCGACGCAATGCGCTCCACTGGTCAGCGCGCAATGGCCATTTAGAGATTTGCCAGTGGCTCGTGCTGGAGTTGGGCATTCCTGTCGACATCCCGACCGCCGATGGGACCACTGCGTTCCATTATGCAGTCTGGAACGACCAACTCTCCATGTGCGAGTGGCTCGTGTACGCCCCTCGATGCCTGGAAGGGTGTAAAACTTATTCTTCTCGTTGTAGATCGGTGGCACAATGCAATGTCCACCATTTGAATTCGTACGGCTGCAATGCAACGCAGTGGAGCTGCATGACGGGTAGCGTGCCCATGATGGAATTCCTCCGCGCCCAAGGCGTCAACTTTACGCTGCTCAACCATAATGGTCACAGTGCGCTTCATAAAGCAGCAATCAAGGGCCATCATGCCGCGTGCGAATGGCTTATTGCATGCGGCGGTCTTGGCCTCCAGCATATGCAAGAAGACGACGATGGATTCACGCCCGTGCGGTTTGCCGTCGAGAATGGCCACGCCGCGCTTGGACAATGGCTTCAAGAACAGTACACAGCTCTCCTCGAGAGGAAAGAAAAACCGCCGCCGATCCTTGTGGTGGCAAACTCGAGTGACTGACTGGCCGTGCTAAGTATAACTACAAAGCATCGAGGCAACCGTTGGGATCATTTCGGCGATGCAAATACTTTGCCAGCCCTCGAGAGATCGCAGCGACGATCAACTTGGAGCTTCTTGGTATCAACTCTCCCTAGAGGCAATGCGATCTTCATGTTTTGATCGAATCCAAGTCCACGCGCTTGTCCATGGAGCGTGGCAAATCTGTCCAAGAACATTTTGGTGGATTCACCTCGAGAATCGTTGGCTAAGAATAGATTGACTCCACCTCCTTCACGACACTCACTTTCCACGTAGCCACGATGCGAACACTCGCGGTTTCGCCATCCTCCAGTGTGCTTGGCCATTCCAAGCTTGGTCCAAGTCACACGTGGCGGCGATTCATGCACGGCCAGGACAAGTTTGCATGGTATCGATTCTTGCGGCAGTTGGGCAACGTTCCAATCCGTCTCGCTGATTTGGGTTGTGCCGTCTTGCTCTGTGTCGACGTCTTTGGCAACAATTGGGAATTGATCAACTATGTCGGGAATGGAAAAAAGTTCCTCACGCCTCTCTTGGACGTCGAGTCGACCGACGACATGGAAGTCGACTATGCTTTTCCCGTGGGGGCGTCGCCCAACCAAGTGTCCAAAATTGGTCGCTTCATGCTCGACACGACGCTCACGCAAATCCTCAACCGCGACGGCACGTCGTACTTCCTCAGCCTTGGCTCGTTCAAAATCCTCGACAGTCGCAACGACAATTGTGGTCAAATGGTCGCAACGTATCCGATTCCAAACGCGTCAGTCAATTCGACAGTCCGCGTTGGCAATGTCAAGGACAGCATCACGTACATTCGAGGCAACACGCTCTCGCACTGGTTTTCCGACACGAAGACTCTACCATTGGCTCCCCCTGGCTCGAACGACGCCACGCTGCGAGCGATGAACTATGTTCCCGCTCGTGTCATGACTGATATGCGCTTGACGGTGCCCTTGGTTGTGCCCCCTCCCGGTCAAGTCGTCCAAGTCAATCTGTCCGTGTACGATTTCCGCGCCGTCTCCTTTTGCACGGGCTGCCACCCCGCGACGGAAACAGGCCAAGACACGTGTACGATTTCCTACACTTACAACGACACGACGACCTCGCTGACGATCTTGTCAAGCAAAGCGATCATTGGCACTGACCACGACCTTGGGATGATCTTTGTGCGTCACTGGGGGCCCATTGCGTCGTGGTTGATTCGAGGACTGGTCGTTTTGATTTCACTCGGGGCGTTCTTTGCAAGCCGAAAGACTGTGCGGTGGACGGAGCCTTGCGATCTGTCGTCGGCGTGGAAACGCCTCATCCATCTCGTTGCGCCGACGCTGTACCGCCACCCAAGTTATGCGTTTGACTACTCGTATCTGTGTTTCAACAGCGACAAGTTTGTCTTGCTCTACACAGTGGCTGTCATGTTGGACGAGGACATGAGCATGATTTTCTCGCGCACGTTATGCAAATGGTACAAAAACACCAACACGGACATGTGGATTGAATTTCGATTGATGGCTCTGAGCTTTCGATGGCTGTGGCTCAATTGTCTTCTCGTCAAACTGCTCAAGTGGCTCATCAACTACGTGACCCAAGCCCGCCACACAGGGTCGAATGTTCTCTTGGGTTGGCTCACCTTTAGCTCCGTGACGTGGATCTACTTGGGTGTGGCGTTCCTCTTTCAGCGCAACACATTTATCGATTATGGCAACTCGGTTCGCGTGGAATTATCGTCCACGACGCAAAACCTCGACGGGATCTCGGTCAACTTTTTCGATAGCTGGTACATTCGCGCTGCGGGATCGCTCCTCGTTGGTATCTTGGCCAACCTCGTTGCAATTCTCACGATGGACCACGTTTTGAATCGTCGGTGGTGGCGCACCATGGCCAAGAATTCATTGGGAAGGCAGCACATGTACAACTCGACGTCGATTCTGTGCGAGACCGACACTGTGTTTGTACCAAAACCAGGCTACACGAATGCGGTCGTGGATATTAAAGCACGGGCGTTGTGCACCATTCAGTGGTTCTTCTCGAGCCACTTGGTCTGTTTTGGCCTCCCCGAGCAACCAAGTGTCGTCCGACAAATTGTCGCGACCAAGCTTGGAAAAACTCCACAACATCACGGCGACACCACAGCAACGAAAAGCTCGATCAATTCTAGACGAATGTCCAATCCAGTCGATGCCATACCTGCCGCGGCGAGCCTCATTGACGAAACATCGCAAGTGTCTGAATCTCCAGGCGATCCTGCCTCGCGAGAACTCCACCTGCTAGTCCAAGACAGAGACGGTCGTATTCGACTCCACGATGCCGACAAGCGGGAACTACAAGCCCTCGCGATGGAAGTGAAAATCCTGCGCGACTCTTCCTTCTTCCTCGGCTAGCCTCCCAAATGTCCACGAATTCTACTCCGTTGCCCATTGTACATTCTCGAGAGTCCCAGCAATCAAGCGACAATGCAGGCAACAAACATCCAGGAAGAACTTCAGAGGTACTTAGTTAATGCATTTCTTTCTTCGCTACTACTGCGTCGAGCATCACCGCAGCGGTCATTCCAAGCAGTCGAGCTAAATCTGGAGTCGCTGCTTGAGCAGAGAGCAACAGACCAGATGCACGACTTGAATTGGAAGACATTTGGAATCCCGAGAACTAGAATGGTCGTACTGAGCTCCATGAAGTCACGCGCTGGTGCCGTCACGAGGATACAGAGCCATGGGCATTCGACTCGTGTGATCGAAAACAAAGGTATTGTGGCCTGTGGTGAGCTCTGTTCCTTGTTGATTTACCACCATCGTCGTCCTTGTGGCGGCTAATTTAACTGACCCAATGCTGGAGTAACGATGTGACGCCCCTAGCGGCATCGACAACGTCGTCACTCTGAAGACAAGCTTCAAAGTCATGAAGGCTCTCTAGCCTAGCTTTCTACTAATCTTGCGGGCTCTATCGTGTCGCGTAGGCTCAAGTCGCATTGCGCTAAAGAGAGGTATGCTATGAGAAACTCTGTCTGCGATTTTCGAGCCGTTGTCTCCCGAATCGATAAAAATACACTGGCTATGAATAGCACCACCGCCTGACTAATTTGACAACACTTTCCACGTTGCCAAGATGCGAACGCTAGCGGTCTCGCCATCAACGAGCGCGCTCGGGAGTAATTCCAAGCTTGTCCATATTGCAACGTGGCGGCGTATGCTATTTGGCAAGGAGAAGTTTGCCTGGCACCGGTTCTTGCAGCAAGTGGGGCGCTTTCCGGTTCGACTCGCGGGCGTGGCGTGTGCTCTCTTGCTTTGCGTCGACGTGTTCGCCAACAATTGGGAATTGATCAACTACGTCGGGAATGCCAAACATTTTCTCACGCCGCTGCTGGACGTCGTGTCTGTCGACGACATTGAAGTCGACTATGCTTTCCCCGTGGGGGCGTCGCCCAACCAAGTGTCCAAAATTGGCCGCTTCATGCTCGACAGCTCGCTCGCGCAAATCCTCAACCGCGACGGCACGTCGTACTACCTCAGCCTTGGCTCGTTCAAAATTCTCGACAGTCGCAACGACAATTGTGGTCAAATGGTCGCAACGTACCCGATCCCGAACGCGTCGGTGAATTCGACCGTGCACATTGGCACCGTTGTCGATGGAATCACGTACATTCGAGGCAACACGCTCTCGCACTGGTTTTTCAACACGTACTCTCAACCGTGGGCCCCCCCTGCCTCCAACGACGCCACGCTGCGAGCGATGAACTATGTCCCCGCTCGTGCCATGACTGACATGCGCGTGACTGTTCCTTTGGTTGTGCCTCCACCTGGTCAACTTGTCATGTCCAATCTGTCTGTGTACCAATTCCGCACCGTGTCGTTTTGCTCGGGATGCCACCCGTCGACTGAGATGGGTCTAGACACGTGCACGATTGCTTATTCCTACGACGACACGACAAGTTCGATCACAATCCAGTCAAGCGCGGCAATTATCGGCGCTTACCACGAGCTGGGCATGATTTTTGTGCGCCATTGGGGGCCGATTGCATCGCTGTTCGTTCGAGCGGTCACTGTCCTCTTTGCCCTTGCGGCGTATTTTGTAAGCACCAAGACTGTTCGGTGGACGGAGTCGACCGACTTGTCCTCAATTTGGAAGCGAGTCGTCCATCTTGTGGCGCCAACACTGTACCGCCACCCGAGCTATGCGTTTGATTTTTCCTACCTCTGTTTCAATAGCGACAAGTTTGTCTTGCTCTACACGATCTCCGTCGCCCTCGACGAAGACATGAGCATGGTTTTCTCGCGGACAATGTACAAATGGTATCGATTTGCCGACGCCGATCTGTGGATTGAGATTCGATTGATGGCATTGAGCTTTCGGTGGCTGTGGATTAATTGCATCCTCGTGAAACTGGTCAAGTGGCTGGCAAGCTACATGAGCCAAGCTCTCCACACAGGCTCAAACGTGTCCTTGGGATTCTTTACCTTTAGCTCCGTCACGTGGATTTACCTGGGCGTGATCTTCCTCTTTCAGCGCAATTCGTTCATCGAGTATGGCAATTCGGTGCGAGTGGATCTCTGGTCTACGACACAAAACCTCGATGCCATCTTTGTCAACTTTTTCGATAGCTGGTATGTCCGCGAGGCTGGACCGCTCTTCGTTGGCATTCTTCTCAATTTGATGACGATTCTTGCACTTGACCATACTCTCAACCGACGGTGGTGGCGACTCATGGCAAAAAATTCGCTAGGACGACAACACATGTACAACTCGACGTCGATTCTGTGCGATGCCGATGCTGCATTTATACCACGACCGGGCTATACGAATTCCGTGGTTGATATCAAAGCCCGAGCGTTGTGTACGATTCAATGGTTCTTCTCGAGTCACCTCGTCTGCTTTGGACTGCCTGAACATCCCAGCGTCATTCGGCATGTCGTGGCAACCAAGACTGGACCAAAATCGCAACACAATCACGGCGACAATGCAACTCGAAACTCGATCAACTCGAGACGAATGTCCCATTCAGGTGAACCAGCTGCAGTCGCTCCTAGCCTCGCTGAAGAAACGACCCAAGCGTCCGAGTCTGCTGGCGACCCTGCCTCTCGAGAACTGCACTTGATTGTCCAAGACAGAGAAGGTCATATTCGCCTCTACGATGCGGACAAGAGGGAACTGCAAGCCCTCGCCATGGAGGTGAAAATCTTGCGCGACTCACCATTCTTCCTCGGCTAAGACTTGTCCCTTGCAGACCACCAGCACCGCCGTCCCCTTCTAGTTAGCTGTAACAAATTCAAAATGCATATTTGAACCTTGTCGAACTTCAGCTCAGTCAGACAACAGGGTGCATTCCAACTAGTCTAGCTCGATCTTGCGTACTGGTTTGAGCTAGCCTTGCGGGTCCAGAAGACTGTGGTGACTTCACCCAATGCAAAATCTTATGGCTGGCTACGAAAGCTTGTGAAAGCGTCAAAATTCGCAGGCTCAGTGGAGGCGGCAGAGCACGCTGTTCAGTGGATAGAGAAATACAAGCAGTGCAGGCTTTGGCCTGAACCAAGGAAGCACCATGCGCAAGAAAGACTCAGGATGCAGTCGTTGAAATCCAATACGTGCAGAGATAGTATTGATAAACGTGAGTTCTACCCAATTTGATAGCTTGCGTCTCGGAGGATCTTCACCTCGACTCCCAGTGCCTTGACTTCTCGCTTCTCGGAATCAAACAAGTAAACATGCCCGTCTTCGTCTTGCACAACCATGTGGGTCTCAATGTCCGTGACGTTGTCAGTCTTTGGGCCATCGGCCACGGCTTTCGCAGCAGCACCATTGATGACAGATGGAGAGGTGCATTTGGCACCAGCCAGCCTCGCCGACGTGACTTTGCGAATCAACGACGGCTCTTCGGGAAGGCCAAAGCAAATGAGATGACTTGTGAAAAACCATTGGAAAGAACACAGCATACGTGCCTTAATGGATGTGATCGAGTTGAATGACCGGTCTTCGTACTCCAGGCCCATGTCGCTCAAAATCGACGTCGAGTTGAACATGTGCTGTCGTCCTAGCGAGTTCCTCGACATGAGCCGCCACCACCGTCGATTCACAAAATGATCCACAGCCAACACGCCAAGCAAGTTGCCCACCATCAAAAAGATCAACGACGACAAACCGCGCATGTACCAACTATTCTCAAACTCGACGTAGATAGAATCGAGGTCTTGCGTCACCGACGTCACATCCACGCGGACGGAATTGCCATATTCAATGTAGTCTGTCCGTTCAAAGAGCGCAAAGACCGTCATGTAGATCCACGGGACGTTGCTGAAGTTGAACAATCCCATGACAAAATTCGACCCATTGTATCGCGCCGTGCTGAGGAAATGGCAGAGCCATTTCATGACTTTGACCATGAATAGATTGAACCAGAGCCATCGAAATGCCAGAGCTCGGAGCCGCAATTCCGTCCATAGATCAAACGGAGCTGGTTTGTACCAAGTGGTGACCACACGGGCGTAGACCATACTCACGTCTTCCTCGATCAGGACGGCGATGGAGTATAAAATGACAAAGACGTCACTGTTGAAGCAAAAGTAGATGACGCTGAACGCTTTGCTCGAGTGGCTGTACAGCGGTGGGGCAATCATGTGGCTGATCTTCTTAAACCACGACGTCAAGGTGGCCATATCCGTCCATCGGACAGTTTTCCTCGTCGCACCATAAGCCGAGAAGGCTAGGAAGAGGCAAAACGCACGCAAGATCAACGACACGCGGACGCCCCACCGCCGAAGAAAGATAAAGCCAAGGATATGGGATTGGCCATAGATCGCCGAGCTGGAATGGACTGTGAGCTGTTTCTTCGCGTCGTCGTAGGAATACACGATAGAACAAGTGTCCATGCCCAGCTCTGTGCCAGGATGACATGCCGAGCAGAACGATTTGCTGTAGAACCGGTACATGGTGACATTGAGAGGCACTTTCTGGCCCGGTGGGGGCACTGGGATGGCAGTCGTGAGTCGCATGTCGAGACCAGAGCGCGCTGGAACATATCCCATTTCTGTCAGTGTGGATGCATTCGTCCCGGAGGGAGCAGGCGGCTTGGCGTCCGTATCACCAAAGAGATGCGACAGAGTATTCCCTCGAACAAACGTGACGAGGTCTTGCACTGATCCAAGGCGAACTTTGGCTTGCACGGCCGCGTCGACGGGATAATCACTGGCCAAACGACCGCAAATATCGTTGGCTGGGTTCAAGATTGGAAACGAGCTCATCGTGAGGGAATAGTACGTGCCATTGTTGCAGTGGACCTGGTCGATCGTGTTGTCGATCATGAATCGTCCGACATTGGAAATTGACGATGGGGACGCCGTGGCGGGAAAGACGTAGCCACTCTCGAGATCGTCACGGGTCTTGGTTGTCAGCAACGGCGTGCGGAAATGCTTGGCGTCGCCAGTAAAGTCATTCAGCTCCCAATTGTTGGCGATGATGTCGACAAGGACAAAGATGATCGTCAAGACGTTGACTAGCGTTGTGAGATGTTTCATGGCGACCTCGGCCAGATGGAACCACTTGGATCGGAATGTCGACGGTCTCCCAGACGATGTTGTCTCCCCGCCACGTATGGAATTCCCATCACTCGGCATGATGTCGGCTTGCCAAGCTGATTTTAAACTTGGCCAAAGGGTCGCTCCTTCACATTAAAGTCGGTTTCGCTGAAACCGCTCGAGGGGATGTAACGACTTGATCCCAACGATGCAATGTCTGGCTGCCCTGAACTATCGTCTGCTCTTTTCCCCTGTCTTTATACTGTTGACGTGATGGAATCGCCTCTCTGGCACGTTGGGAACATGTAAATTTGATCCATGGGCACGAGCGAGCTTGTGCGTTTGATATAATAGACTTCTGACTGTTGATAAGTTTAACTACCCGATGCGATACATGCCATCTTTGACAATCCTGCTCTCCATGCTAGTAGCAGCAACTTCATGCTTGCTCGAGTCAAAGAGATGGAGATAGCCGTCTTGGTCTTGGATGACGATGTGGTATTCCGTCTCGGATGGCTCGCCCATGGTGGTCTCTTCCGTATCGCCAACGACAGTGCTTTGCGCAACCTCTCGAGCCGACTTGCCCAGCGACTGTTTCGATAGACCAGACGACGATAATGCTGTGGTTTTCTTCAGGAGAGGCCCCGACATATGTGCGGTGTTGGTCGATCGACCGGCACCAGTGTTGGCCATTTTGGCAGAGACCACCTTTCGTACGAGACTTGGCTCTTCAGGTAGACCAAAGCACGTGATGTGACTCGCAAAGAACCAGTGATACGTACTCAAGACACGGGCATCAATGGCCGTAATCGAATGGAACGATCGGTCTTCGTACTCCAGGCCCATGTCGCTCAAAATCGACGTCGAGTTGAACATGTGCTGTCGTCCTAGCGAGTTCCTCGACATGAGCCGCCACCACCGTCGATTCACAAAATGATCCACAGCCAACACGCCAAGCAAGTTGCCCACCATCAAAAAGATCAACGACGACAAACCGCGCATGTACCAACTATTCTCAAACTCGACGTAGATAGAATCGAGGTCTTGCGTCACCGACGTCACATCCACGCGGACGGAATTGCCATATTCAATGTAGTCTGTCCGTTCAAAGAGCGCAAAGACCGTCATGTAGATCCACGGGACGTTGCTGAAGTTGAACAATCCCATGACAAAATTCGATCCATTGTATCGCGCCGTGCTGAGGAAATGGCAGAGCCATTTCATGACTTTGACCATGAATAGATTGAACCAGAGCCATCGAAATGCCAGAGCTCGGAGCCGCAATTCCGTCCATAGATCAAACGGAGCTGGTTTGTACCAAGTGGTGACCACACGTGCGTAGACCATGCTCACGTCTTCGTCAATGAGGACAGCGATGGAGTAGAGAATGACAAAGGCGTCGCTGTTGAAACAAAAGTAGGAGAAATCAAACGCATTGCTGGATTGGCGATGCAATGGCGGGGCCAAACCGTGCATGAGTTTTTTCAAAATGGACGTCAATGTGGATGTATCGATCCATCGGACTGTTTTCCGAGATGCGCCGAACGCAGCGACTGCCATGAAGACACAAAATCCACGCAGGAAGATCGACACCATGGGTCCCCATCGCCGTGGAAAGATAAAACCAAGGACATGGGACTGACCATGGATCGCAGAGCTCGAGTAAACAGTGACTGCGTTCGACGCATTGTCATACGAGTACAAGATGGAACAAGTGTCCATGCCCAGCTCTGTCCCTGGGTGGCATCCTGAGCAAAACGACTTGCTAAAGAACCTGTACATCGTCAGGTTAAGCGGAACGATTCGTCCAGACGGGGACACTTGGATTGTAGTGGTGAGCCGCATATCAAGACCAGCTCGGGCTGGAACATAGTCCATCTCTGTCAGCACGGACGCGTTCGTACCAGGGGGAGCTGCGGGTTTGTGGTCCGTGTCCGCAAAGATGTGCGAGAGTGTGTTTCCACGGACGAACGTGACATGGTCGTAAAGGAAGCCAAGGCGGACTGTGTTTTGACCAGCTTGGAGGGGATACGTGGATACGAGCCTGCCGCAAATATCATTCGCGGGGTTTACAATCGGGAACGTGTTCATGGTGATGAAGAAATCGTCGCCCCTGCTGTGGATTTGACGGAGAGCTGCGTCAATCATGTAGCGACCGACGTTTGAGATGGACGTTGGCGATGCTTGTTCGGGAAAGCTGTAGTGTTGCTCGAGTTGGTCGCGGGAGGTGGTCGTGAGGAGTGGCGTGAAAAAGTGCTTGGCGTCGCCGACGAAATGGTTGAATTCCCAATTGTTGCCGACAATGTCAACGGCGACGAGAAGCATGGCGGAGCCATTGACGACGAGTTTCACAGCGCGTGAGGCCATCTGGATCCATTTCGACTTTCGCAAGTCGTCGTCTTGGTTGGTACTCTGAACCACGACAGTGCTTGGACTCACACGAGCACTAAGTCCGCATCCCATCGCCCACGTCGTTGCCCAACCTCGGTGGTCGTATTAATAGGTCGAGGCGTATGTGAAACTGAGAGCAACCGACTTGGATGTGCCACTAGAAAATATCGACGGTGGGTCCACTTGGTGATTGCTTCAAATAGTCTCCAATTATCTTGTAGCACAGCGAGCCACGACCGCCAACGTCGTCTCCACTACTCCATTGAATATTGCGATTAGCTCTGTGTGCCCTACCTGAGGTCGTCGGGAATGTCCACGATGGAGTTTGTCGAGTTGTCATGGCGCCATGCGACCTCTTTTAAGAGAAGTCGATTGCGGTAGTTCCAGAGCATGAACGGCATGGATTGATGTCGAATAGAGAAATCCTACCGCATAGCCATTGTTAATTTATCCAAGGGCTACAAGCTTGGCAGCTTTTTTTGAAGAAGACACCACGACAAATGAATGGTCGTGACGGGCTTGCAATCCTGGGAAACTTCATCGTTTGTGTCGTCAGAGGCTTAGAGTCAAATCACATATATCTTATCCAATTATGTAGCTGGCGTCTCGTAGGATTTTGACTTCGATGCCAAGTGCTTGGACTTCGCGGTTCTCCGAGTCGAAGAGGAACAACTCGCCGTCGTCGTTCTGCCGCAGGGTATGTACGTCAATGTCAATCGTCTTGTTTGCTGGAGCGCCTCCAGTCAATGGCGCAATAGCTTCGACGAGGTCTCTCGATGGAGAATGCGGCGTTGCGCTGCCAGTCGCAGGCTTGGCACCACCATTCGTTGACGACTTTGTCAACTTTCGAACAAGACTTCGGTCTTCGGGGAGGCCAAAACATACAACGTGACTCGTGAAGAACCAGTGCAGCGAACACAGTGCTCGCGCTTTGATCTTCGTCATCGAGTAAAGGGTCTTGTCTTCGAGGGGCAGTCCCGTGTCGCTCAAAATCGACGTCGAATTGAACATGTGCTGCCGTCCCAGCGAATTCTTCGCCATGAGTCGCCACCATTTTCGATTGACAAAGTGATCGACCAGCAAGACAGCGAGTAGATAGCCCACCATGAGAAAGACTAGCGACGTGAGGCCACGCATGTACCAACTGTTCATAAACTCGACGTAGATCGAGTTGAGGTTTTCCGTGACGGACGTCACATCGACGCGGACGGAATTGCCATATTCGATGTAGTCTGTCCGCTCAAAGAGCGCAAAGACCGTCATGTAAATCCACGGAACGGAGCTAAAGTTGAACAATCCCATGACGAAATTCGACCCACTGTGCTGCGCCGTGCTCACAAAATGACACGTCCACTTCATGAGCTTGACGAGGAACAAATTGAACCAGAGCCATCGAAACGACAGAGCTCGGAGACGCAATTCGGTCCAGAGTTCAAACGGCGCTGGTTTGTACCAAGTGGTGACGACTCGGGCGTAGACCATGCTCACGTCTTCGTCAATCAGGACTGCAATCGAGTATAAAATGACAAAGACATCGCTGTTGAAGCAAAAGTAGATGACGCTGAACGCTTTGCTGTTGTGGCTGTACATGGGTGGAACAATCATGTGGCCGAGTTTTTTCACCCACGTCGACAGCGTTGCCATGTCCACCCAGCGGACCGTTTTCCTCGCTGCCCCGTAGGCTGAAAAGGCGAGGAAGAGGCAAAAAGCGCGCAGGACGAGGGAGACTCGAACGCCCCACCGTCGTAGAAAGATAAAGCCAAGGACATGCGACTGGTCGTAGATCGCCGAGCTGGAATGGACGGTGACTGCTTTCGTCGTGTCGTTGTACGAATACACGATCGAACACGTGTCCATGCCAAGCTCTGTTCCTGGATGACACGCAGAGCAGAACGCCTTGCTGTAGAACCGGTACATGGTCACATTGAGTGGCAACTTTTGTCCAGGAGGGGGCACAGGGATGGCGGTCGTGAGTCGCATGTCGAGACCAGCACGTGCAGGTAGATAGCCCATGTCGGTCAGCACTGATGCATTGGTTCCGGGGGGAGCCGGGGGTGTTGAATCCGTGTCCCCAAAGAGATGGGAGAGCGTATTGCCCCGAACAAATGTGATTTGGTCTTCGACAGTACCAAGTCGAATTTTGCCGCCGTCGACAGTGTTGACAGGGTAAACATTCACCAAGCGACCGCAGATGTCGTTTTCAGGGTGAATGATCGGAAACGAGCTCATCGTGATGGCGTAGAACGTGCCATTATTGCAGTGCACTTGTTCGATCGTGTTGTCAATCATAAAGCGTCCGACATTGGAAACCGACGATGGCGACGCGAGTGTTGGAAAGACGTAGCCGCTCTCCAGTTGACTGCGGGACTTTGTCGTGAGCAATGGGACTCGGAAATGCTTGGCGTCGCCCGTAAAATCGTGCAGTTCCCAATTGTTGCCGAGAATGTCGACGACGACTAACAAGATGGCAAACGCATTGATCATCTTGGTGATGTACTTCAAGGCGGACTGCGCCATGGAATCCCATGACGATGGTTTCCTGGGCTTGGATGGGCTGGTTGGCGCCAATGAATTGTCGTTCACACGCTCGCGCACGCGATTCCACATGATCAATTCGCTCGAGAGGGTAATTCGAGAGTGTCGTGGTGGGTGGCTATCTTTGGCTCCTGTCGGTTTCATCCATGTAACCGGGATTTGCATCGGTTATACCTACGACAGGCATATCATAGTCCGAATTCCACCAAGGCAGACAGAGCAGACGACAGACTGCAAGGTAGTAGTGCCACGTACATTGATTCTTAGCTAACCTATTCGTACAAACGCGTCGCGCATGATTTTGCCTTCGAGGCCGATGGCCAAGACTTCTCGTTTCTCGCAGTCGCACATGTGAAGACAGCCGTCTTGATCCTGCGCAATCAAGTACGATTCAATCACGTCTCCGCCGCCGTCCATTTCGCTCAATGCATGGGACGATGGGACGACATCTGCAGCGCGCCCAAGGGAAGACCTCGAGTGGTTGTTTTCCGCCGCTCGCCCGAGCGACGACCTCGAGTGGTTGCCTTCTCCATTTACAAGCGACGTCCTGGAAGCCTCCAAGTCAGCAGCTCTTCCGATCGACGTTCTTGGGTAATTCATATCTGCCGCCCGGCCGGTAGAATTGCGATTGTCGGCAGCTCGACCGCTGGTTGTTGGCCGTAAATCCGCCGACCTGCCCATGGACAAGCGTGGCGGACTTGGTTTCGCAACGACTTTTTGCGAGTTGCTGGCCGACGACGGCATGGTCCCGACGCTTGTCTTGCTGGGCGATTGACCCATACCAGTCGAGCGAATTCCCGCGGTGGCCATCTTGGACGACGTCACTTTGCGGATCAAGCTTGGTTCTTCCGGCAGACCAAAGCACGAAATGTGGCTTGTAATGAACCATTGCATCGTGCAGACCTCTCTCGTGCGGACCATCGCGACTGAATGGAACGACCAGTCCTCGTACGGCACGTTCATATCGCTCAGAATCGACGTCGAGTTGAACATGTGCTGCCGCCCGAGCGAATTCTTGGCCACGAGACGCCACCACCGTCGATTGATGACGTGGTCGACAATCAAGACGCCGATCAAATTGCCCACCATGAGAAAGACAAGCGACCAGAGGCCGCGCATGTACCAGCTATTTTCAAACTCGACGTAGATTGAGTCGAGGTCTTCCATCGCAGACGTCACGTCGACACGGACAGAATTGCCATATTCAATGTAGTCTGTCCGTTCAAAGAGCGCAAAGACCGTCATGTAGACGGACGTGACGGTGCTAAAGTTGAGCCATCCCATGACAAAATTCGACCCATTGTATCGCGCCGTGCTGAGGAAATGACAAATCCATTTCATAAACTTGACCAAGAGGAGATTGAACCACAGCCATCGAAAGGCGAGAGCACGGAGACGCAATTCCGTCCAGAGATCAAACGGCGCTGGTTTGTACCAAGTTGTCAGCACGCGTGCGTAGACCATCGCGACGTCTTCGTCAATGAAGACGGCAATCGAGTACAAAATGACAAAGACGTCGCTGTTGAAGCAAAAGTACGAGAAGTCAAACGCATGACTTGGTTGACGATGCAATGGCGGCGCGAATTTGTGCATTTGTTTCTTGAACCATGAAGTCAACGTCGACGAGTCTGTCCACTTGACGGTCTTGCGAGCCGCGCCGTAGCCTGCAAAGGCCATGAGGACGCAGAAGCCCCGCAAGAAAAGCGAGATGACGGGCCCCAGTCGTCGAAGAAAGATAAACCCGACGGCATGGGACTGGCCATGGATGGCAGAGCTGGACGAGACGTTGAGGGTTTTCGTCGTGTCGTTGTACGAGTAGACGATCGAGCAAGTGTCCATGCCGAGCTCGGTGCCGGCATTGCAGCCTGTGCAGAACGCTTTGCCGTAGAAGCGATACATGGTCACGTTGAGACCGATGGACTGTCGTGGAGGGGGAATTGGTATCGCAGTCGTCAGACGCATGTCGAGGCCGACACGGCCAGGTTCATAGCCCAACTCGACGAGTGTGCTCGAGTTTGCACCGAGCTCGGCCTTGGTGCGGACGATCGAGTCCCCAAAGACATGCGAGAGAGTGCTTCCACGGATGAACGTGACTTGGTCTTGGACGTGGCCAAGGTAGACTGCGCTCTGTTGGGTCACATCGACGGGATAGCTGTCAACGAGGCGGCCACAAATGTCGTTGGCAGGGTGAACGATCGGGAATGAGCTGAGGGTGAGGAAGTAGTGCGTCCCGACGCTGTGGACTTGCGAAATCGCCGACTCGATCACGAAACGACCTGTGTTGGAGACAGACGACGGCGACGCGTCGAGAGGAAAAGCGTAGCCCGCTTCAAGATCTTGTTGGGAATTGACTTCCAAAAGTGGTGTGAAAAAGTGCTTGGCGTCGCCTGCAAAGTCATTGAGCTCCCAATTGTTGCTCACAATGTCGACGGCGACAAGAATGGCCGCCAAGTAGCTCACGAGCGTCGAAAAGTACGAGATGAGTTTGGACGCTCCGGAAATCCACTTGACACGGATGAGCGTTCCTTCATGTTCGTCGATTGCATGCGTGCTCGGAGAAGGATGCATTGGACTTGTTGACGGCCGAGGTGCAGAGGCGGTCGTTGGACCCTTCGAACTCGTTTGTGAAGGCGACGGAAGGTCGCTTCTATTTTAAGACAAAGTGGCGCCCCCAACGGCCCAAGAGCGTGACTGCATGTGATGCTATCTGGTACACATTGTCCCGCGATTCGGAAGACAAAGCTCGCCCTTTGCTAGGGCCCCTCGTTCTCGATCGATGCTCAACGGAGGGGCTATCGATTCCCCTCGATCATTTCGCTTCGAGCGCGACATAATCAGCAAACGTTTCCTCGTAAACATGCACGAAGACGCCTCTAAATTTACACCTCGGTCAGACAAGATGTCGTCATGACGAAAGGACTGATCCAACAAGTTTTCTACGAGTCGATCTAGTCGAACCGCAGCAGCTTCTCGCTCTGGAGCTCGCGACGACGGCACGTTTTACAAGTGCCAGCGAGTTCATCACGTCGGTTGCATTGTGGATTAGATGGACGAGTATTCCCTTTTTACAACTACCAGGAGCTAGCGATCAACTGGACGACTGACCAAAGTCAACGATGTTGGAGCTCATAGTTGAAGTGGCTGCAAGTCGCGCCGACTGGACATTCCTTGAACCCCCTGAAGCTAAAGTGTACTGTGATTAGAGACTTGCCATGACTTTTTCACCCACGACGAGGATTTGCCGTTCGATCATGGTATGAGAGGGCACTCGAGGTTACGCTGCGAGATGCTTTGCCCATCAGTGACGAATTCACGGAGAATTGGCTTCCTGGCGAAGACATGGAGGCATATGTGATGGGCAAAGTGGGGAAATTGTGGCCTTCAGTGAATGTCGACTGGAACGACTCAGTAAAGATTGGAAACCCCGTCGAAGTACGACGTGAACCAAATCGCCATATGATGCCGTCCAATGGTGCCGCCACTGCGCTGGTGGGCGCTCGTTTTGCGGCATGGAGGGAGGGACTTTGAGAGATTCAAGCACGTACGTGGCATCAAATAATTTATTCTTTTCCATCGCATGGTCGTCAATCGCACGTTCGTGCAAACGTACTTCAAGTAATTAGCAGCTATACAATCAGGTTGGGGTCGTCGCTAGTCGACGATGGCACGGCGTTTGGATCGATGGGTTTGCGGCATGTTGGACACGTCGCATTGACCACGAGCCATTCGTCGACGCATTCTTGATGGAAGTGGTGCGTGCAATGCAAAACACGCAGCGTTTGGTTGGGTGTGTATTCATTCAGGCAGATGCAGCAACTTGCATCCTACGCCATGTCCAATTCAGATCAAATCGACAAGGTTGTGGCCATCAAACCTCTTTGGGGAAGAGTGACGGCGAGTAAGGAACGCTTGGTAACGTCGCAATCGTCTAGACAACAATGAGAGACGTAAAAGAATCGGAAGCATTCTTTACCTCTTTCGATGCGCCTTTGCCACGCATGGGGTCATGAATTCGATTCAATATGCGAATCAAACATGGCAAGCAGAAGCACACAATCGGAAGAAGCGCCACCAATAACAAGCATGGTAGGAAAATCTTGACGTAGCAGATGACAATCATGGCTAAAGCCATATTGTACATGTGTCCCCCAGCTTTGAGCGCGCAGTGTTCTTCGTCGCTGATGACCCACATATTCCCAACGAGAAACCAAAACAAGCCGAGCAGTTCCAGCGAATACTTGAGAGAATTGAGCATATTCTTCACGACTGGTGTTGACCACCGAGCGCGCGGGTGCAAAATATGCACGTAGTACACAGCCCATTCAACCAAAACTGTAAAGAGAAGATGGAGTGTCTGCACGAGCGTCCAATATCGCAGTCGATTGCATTTGGCCAGGTCGGGATCATTCCAGAAGAGTCCCATGACAACAGCAGCAGCCACGACTTGTGGAAGGTTCACAACCACCGAGAAAATAAGCATCAGACGCGTACTTCCCGCTTCACGTGCTCCTTGCACGCTCGTATTGAGCACATTGAGGCGAACGTCTCGAACTTCTTCGTGAGACGGCAGCGCATTCAGGAGGCGCGAATGATCCCCTGATTGAGCTTCTCCTAGAGATCTTGACGTCGGAGGGGCGTTCGATGGAACAGGCGTCGATCGTGGCTGCGCCATCCTGCTGTGCTCTTCCCTCGTGACTTGTCCTCCTGACTCTTCCACCAACGCAATCCGGAAAACATACTTCTTATCCAGATGCTGATTCTTCAATTGATTTTACGTCAAGTGAACGGTAAAGTGTAATCCCAATCAAATCCATGTGAGAAGAGCTTGAAAAGCAAGCAATAACAGCGACTTCTTGACCGCGAAGGTATGAATTCAAGCGGCGTTGTCTACCTACTAAGGCTATAGTGTCGTAGGGACTTTGTAGACTCCCAGGTCGATAAACAGGGAAATGGAAGATTTAGTTTACGTAAAGTGTAAAGTGTGCTTGTGTACTGTAGACTTCTGGTTGCATCTGCTCAGTTTGAGTTATCAACAACTTGTATTTATTGTCCTCAACTTTGTACGCTCCTTGTGCGGAAAATGTGCCGTCAAGCAAGCTTCATCAAGGTCAATTACAGATTCGATTTACTTTACGTATAGTGAAAAGATAATCCACAGCGACCACTCACAACACGAATTTTACACGCTTTACAGGTTTTTTACGTACAATGCTACTGTACGGTAAACGATAGCTTGACGTCAATGAATTCAAAGATGCATGAACCAAACCGGAATTGAAATGGATTAAGTTAAGCTCTTAAGTTACTCGACTTATACCAATGCGAGCGCAGCGAAGACCAAGGCGACGGCGGCTAATCCAGTGCTGACGACACCACTTGTAGCTGGCGCAAGAGTTGAAACAGCACTTGGGGCGGTGGTCGCACCGTCTTCATTCGCAACGAAAACGTTCGACTTGATCGTATCAAAGCTGAGTTGCGATTCATTGAACAACACATTGTTCGCTTTCAAGTCTTGGCTGAGCGTGTTGTTGGTCACATTGCCATACATCATGCCTTGGAAGCGCAAATCCGTCGCGTTCATAACCTCGACCGATGGCGTGGCAACACCGATCGTGACTTCCAAGAAGTTGGTGCTGTTGATGATCACTCCACGGTAGGTCAAGGTCACATTGTCGCGAAAGACGCCAGGGTTGACAGGTTCCACCGACGTGGCGACAGCGCCAGCAAAGTCATACAAGGCGTCGTCCATCGTGGATTGGTTGAGGCCTTGAATGAGCACGACAGCAACGACCGAGTATTGGATCTTCGAAGGCTCGGCAATGGCCGAGGCGTTCGAGGTGTTGCCCGCAGATCCAACGGAGCCAGCAGCGACGGCAGGAATGGCATACGGCGCAGGTTGGCACGACAAGACACAGCGAGAGGGCTTGAGGAGATCTTGGCCGCATTGGTCGTACGCAGGTTGGTAGTACGTGTAGCACGACAGTTGGAGGCAGCGGAGAAGACCAGGATAGCAGAAGCAAGCATCGCCATAGTAGTTGAGGCAGCGGTTGTAGTCGTAGTAGCAGTAGTTCTGGTAGCAAGCGTTCGTTGTCCAGTAGACGGGAGGGATAATAATCACAGGACGCACGACGTAGACGGGAGGATAGTAAACTGGGTAGTAGACATAACCCACAGGCGCGACAACCACAGGACGCACGACCGTTGGTTGAACGTACGCGACTGGAGTCACAGGTCGGTATGGAACTGGCGATGGGACACCGGCAGGACGAGGAACTGGTGGTGCAGGAGGTGGTCGAACAGCCGGAGATGGAGCGGAAGGAGGAGATGGCCTAGAAGCTGGTGCGGGCGCCGGAGCTGGAGCTGGAGCAGGTGCCGGCTTTGGCGCTGGGGCTGGAGCAGGAGCTGGCGCAGGAGCTGGCTTTGGTGCAGGCGCCGGTGCTGGGGCAGGAGCTGGCTTGGACCCACTTCCACCACCACCACCTGGCTTGCCGCCTTTAGCAGGTATCAACCTGCGCAAAGTGTTGGCGATGGGGCTGCCAGCTTGCTGGACGGCAATTTGGTCGGCCGTGTGGGCCACGACGTGGACCAGACAGACGAAGAGCACAATCAGTGCGAGGGATCTCATGACAGTGGAGGATGAATTCAAGAATACGACCGTCGGCACGGTGCAATCCCGACTTTCGTTTGCTTGGGAACAATTTTAGGGAGAGAAGTAATGGCAGGCATGGCCAATCACCCTCGACCGAAAAAATTTGTTACCCATGAAAAGACGCCACATGCCACAGCTGGAGTCCTTCCATGCCATTCCGTCGGTTGTGTTCTCTGCCTTCAAGTTGCTGTGGGAGATTCAAACTGCAAGTGTCGGTCGGTCGATTGAGCGACTGGTTGCGACGCTGGCTCGGACGAGTGCATGACATGGACTTTGTCGTCAGAAAGTGACAGTGACCATGGCGCGACCGATAGATCGACAACTGACTGCATGGTGCATCGAAGCAGCGCTTTGATGAGCCATCAAACGGCGATGATGGTTTCATGGTTGTCCTTCAAGGATTGACGTCGTGGCCACAGAAAGATGAATTCAGCGACTCGTTGGACATCACCGTCGAGTCGTGTGGTCTGCCGAGGTTGTAGTGGATTGTGCATTGCACCCACAGCCAACCAAGGGGGCTTTGTCACTGGGAGGAGTTCCGAGGCTGGCATTGCAGGCTTGGTTGTGTCCATGGACGAGTTTGTCATTGCCACGAGGAGGTTCTTCACATATGGCAAACATCGTGTGGTGGAGCCGACGACGATGAACCTTGGCGTCTCGTCCAAGTTTTGTACCCGACGACGACAGTCCACACCGCGGGCTTGCTGCACACAGTCGCCCAAGGAACAGACCTTGTCAACTTGGCACTCTGCTTGAATGCGTGGTCTAATTCTTGGATGACCAAACTTGACGGACCAGGGAGCAGGATAAGCAGCAGTCAGTGATCTGTCGTGGTGGACACCGCGTGTTCCATCCTTGGCAACTTTCACCACAGTTTCAATGAACTCGAGGATTGTCCCAAGCTATCGTTTGGCCTAAATAAAGCGCTGCTAGCGTCCCCGTCCGACTGTCAGCACAGTTGTGGCTGTAGCTTTGAGTCATAGCCATGGTGGTTGCAAGGGGGCTCGCCCCCCCTGGCCACGTCTAGACGGTAGGCAAAGGGGGTAGAAAGGGGGAAAATGGGCGTTGGAGACATGGAGCTTGACAAATAAAATTCCTTGTAGAGATAACTACACTCTAGTTTCGTCGTCGCGACTGTCGCCTTGGCGAACGCGACGCACGAAGAGCACGACGACGGCAAATGTAATGAGGACAGCCCCACCGACGCTCCACCAGCTCAAGCGTTCTCGCAAGATGGCGGTGTCCCAGACAAAGACGAGCACAATGTCGAGGTATCGCACGACGGACGCGACGCTCGCGCCTTCAAATTGGAGTCCTTTCGTGAGCGCAAGGTCGCCCAAGAACGCCAAGAAGCCCGTCATGACGGCCGTTTGCGCAACGCTGTTGCTGCTCTTGTCGAGGTCGAATTGCTACAATGGAGATGAGACTCTTGAGGACAATTTGGTGGAGAACGTACGCCTTGTTGGACTAGCACCCAGAGGCCAGAGAAGGCAGCGCCGACGAGCAAGAAGTAGTGCGTGACCACGATGTAGTGCAGCGACTTGAGCTTGCGCAAGTGTACAAACGACAGTGCTGTAAAGACGGCCGACGCCAAGGCGGCTAGTGGAGCGTACGACGAGCCATGGGTAATAATCGGTGGTGGGAAAACGATGGACGGCCGGGCGACGAGGACAACGCCAAGAAGCGAGACAAAGGCGCAGATAATTTCCACCGGACCGACAAATTCACTGAGGATCCATGCGCCAAGGAAGCACGTCACGATGGGACTCGTGAAGGCAATCGTGCTTGCGTCCGCCATGTTCATTTGTGAAATCGCCCAAAAGAGAGACCCGACAGCGGCAAAGCCAAAGACGCATCGACCGACGAGATCGCCTTGGAATTCCCCCGGCACGACCAAGTTTACCTTGCCATACAAGGCGAGCACCTACGCCACAGAGACGATTCAGCTTGTGTGGTTAGGAAGAGATGGGACGTACGAGGACAAACAAGTAGGCGACGACAAAGCGCCAAAAGACCGCTTCCATCGCCACCAAGTCGATGCTTTCGTATTTGGCGCACGTCGAGATGAGACTCGCCAAGCCAGCGGACAATGCAATGAGACTCAACCCGACGAGCGGGTGTGGCTTTGGCGGCGTGAAGAGCAGCGGCGTCGCTTCAGCGTCCTGTTGCAAGTGAACCATGGCTCGCATCTGTGGCGACGACGACGATCTTTAAGAAATGGACCGAGAGATCTTCCTCGGAAGACGTAGGGGAGGAAATGCGTAACATGGCATCTGTCGTGACAAAAGCTTGAAGTTCAAGGAGCAACGTGTTCCGTCTTGGATGAAATCAACATCCTCTTGCAGCCCACGGAGCGACGAAACGAGTCTAGACGCAGCGACGAGTGCGTCTACGGCGTCTAGACGAGTTGCCAGGCCGTTGGAGAGCTTGGTCGACCGACTGCCGTCGTGTTGGCGCTCGGATTCGAATCGGAACGACTCAGTTTTGGAATCATGGCCATCTACACTGTACGACCCACATGGGTTCCAACGAGGAAACATCCGCGAAGACGCATGCTCAACGAAGATGCATTTGGCCATGCCAACACCGCCAAGTCCGTCGCTCCGTCGGCACGTCCTACCGCTAGAAGGAACGGGGAGATTGGAATCCTTGGAATTTCCAACGCATGGCTGAGAGAGTGCCAAAGTGTCATGAAGGCGACGCCACGACTAGACATTAGTCGCATCCGTGCGTGCGGGTAAACAATCAGCCACGATGCATCCATGCCCTTCTTGAACTTGGCATTGTTCTTTCGGTGACGAAGTGCCAGTCGCCGTCACTTCCGTCGTTCCCGTCGTCCAACCTTCAGCCCGTTGGGACATGCCAGCTCCTCGATTGCGATTTGCAAGTCTGCCGAGGCGGCGACGTCGTCCTTTAGCTCCATGAAGGCTAGAGCGCTGAGGGTGTGGACGACACGACTTCATTCACGACTCCAACAGTCAACGCTGTACCCGCCCCAGAGTGCACCCTACGCTTCAAAACCATGCCAGCGTCTAGTCCTGCCGTCGGTCGTTCCAGCGACAACGCCGTTCGTCGAGCGAATTGAGACGACCTTCTCGACTTGACAGCTCGATGGGAACGAGGCGAAGGAAGGAGATGGTCGATTGGGGAGCTTTAAATAGCCGTGGGGGGATTGAAATACATGCCAATGGGCAGGTCGGTCGTCTTGAAATAGACTCGATGTGGTTACCACATTTGTGAAAAGTCCTCTCGACGGATGGCCACGATCAGCGGGTACTTGAGTAAGCTGAAGCGCGAGCCCAAGATGCTCACGTCCGACTGGACCAAGCGGTGGTTTTCTCTCGAGGGGAGGACACTCAAGTACTACCGCAACAAGTCGAGCCTGGATGCGTCCAAGTCGATCGATCTCCTCGCGATTGAATCGATTCGTCCGTTTGATTCAGGCGACCATGGCTTGTACAGCTTTGTGCTCAAGACGAAAGAGCGCAATTACTTTCTCCGCACCGACTCGGAAGGCGACTTGAAGCGATGGGTCCGTGGCTTGCGGGAGCAACAAGACTTGTGGAAGGAAGAGCTGCGGCCGTCGCGTCGAGCGAGTTTCAAGGCCAAACACTACAAGGACATGCCGCTCCCGTCGGCGCAGAAATCCAAACGAGGGGACGACGACGACGTCTTGGAGGAATCCCTCGAGGACTGTCTGCCCGAATCCCCCAAGAAACAACCGCGTAAAACTCGCTAGGGATTAAATTCAATTGCATAAACTATTCCCTGGGGGGGAGCTATCCCTTGGCGGCTCTTTCAGCGGGACACTTGCGCGTGACAGGGTCCACTTTGCCGTCGCCCCCTGCAATGCGATAGCATTTCGTCGAGGGGAAGATGGAGAGGATGTTGGACGCGACAGAGAACGCGAGGCATACCACGAAGAGGATGACCAAGAGAGCGCCTGCTAGTCTCCATGGCGCTTGAGCTCTTGGAGGGGAACACGCTGGGGAGGCAGTAGAAACAACCACGCCAATGCAAGACCTTGCTGCTGTAGGAAATCAAGTACGAGTACATGACGTCCCATCGGACCTCGGTCGTGTCGTCTCGAATGTCGTCTTGGGATAATTTCCAGTACGAGTCGATGACTTTGTAGATCATTGAGGCAAATGGACTGGTCAAGTTGGCGACGGTCGTGATCAAACCGTAGGTCGCGCCTTCGTTCCCGACGTCGGCGATTTCGACGGCGCAAAACGAGGCGACCATGAAACGAACGCTCCTGGGGACACTGTCCGAGAGGCCGACACCAGTGTAGAACCATTGATTTCGGAGGATATTCCAGATTGTGATGAACGTGATGGGGACGTCAATCACGAGGATCACAACCGACGCGATGGCAATCGTGTAGCGCCAATTCCAGTGCAATCCCCACTTGGCCACCGCGGCTAGCACGAGAGACAAAAGATGGCGCCGCCAAGGATCGACATGACCGAGTCATACAATGGCGAGACATTCGCCCACGTGCTGTACATGGGACTACTTGCAGTCGACCCGATGCCATCAAACACATTAAAGAGAAAGCGGAAGGCACAAATTTGCCACATGGCTCGCGGTTGCAACAAGTTCCAAAACATGTCGATGTACTCAAGGAACGGCGTGCCTTTGGATTGCTTGTGGTCCATGGCATAGATCGTCGCGAGAATCACAACGAGGCAAGGAAGCAAGCAGATTGCATACGGCCTTGAGCGATGGCCTTTTCAACGTTGCAGTAGGGATCCCCGAGTGTCGAAAAGGTCATGATGGTCAAGCACACCGTCGTGACACTCCAGCCGATCAACATCCAAGACTTGCGGCGGTAACCATAGATCGGACAACAATCCGACAACATGCCGAAAATCACCTTGAACGACGCCCCAAGTGTGACGAGCTGACTGTACGATGCCGTTTGATAGCCTTCGAGCTTGAGGTAGTTGTTAAAGATGGGGAAACTCAGTGCTGGAAGCATGCTGGAGACGATGCCAACTGCTGCGTACTGTGCAAAGAGTGCCATGGCTTCTCTCGACAATAGGGATTTTGCACCACCACCGACCAATGCGCCATCTTCGAGTTCCGTCGTGGTTTTCATATTGACGTAGTGGCTGTCGTTCTCGTCTTGGACGAGCGAGTGACTATACGACAGGCGTTCATCCACGTCCTGTCGGCCTCTCTCCATGCCCGCCGTGGTCTTGGCAGTGCGGACCCAATTCAGAAAATGAACATTTGGCCAACTTGAGCCACATGCCAGACAGCCTTGAGACACAGATTCACATCAACTCGTCATGGTTTACTGTGGAGGACCACGAGATGGTTGCTCTCTCAGCCCCAAAAGCGTTGTAGGAAGATTGAAACTTTGAGTAAACACAGCGTTGGCATCGACGTCGAAGGTGCCACAGCTTTCGTCTCAACTTCACAAGTGTTCACTTTGAAGAGCAAGTTGTTCGACATGGCGGCAGCTCAAGGCTGTACAGCTCGAATGAGTGGTCCACTGCGGTGGGTTCAAGGGTTGTCTTCAACAACCAGGCGCTGAGTTGGACGACACATGCAGTAATTTGCACAGTAAACATTGGAGAAAGTTGATCCTGTGGGTTCATTCCTCAATGCCTTTCGTTCGATCAAGGGGTAGAGCGTTTGGCGTTTACTCACAGCTCGCGTTGCAATCGTCGAACCGCCTCTGCGCCGTACAGATCACCATGATTACCACTTTCCAGCGAGTCACGGAGAGCCTCCTAGCACGGACTAAGAGGTGTGGTCGGACTTTTTAACAGAGGTTGACATCCGTAGTGACGAAGGACTCAATACCAACAAACACATTTGAGCAAATAGAAAATATATCTATCCCTTGGCGGCGCTGGCAGCGGGACACTTGTGTGTGACAGGGTCCAATTTGCCGTCGCCCCCTGCAATGCGATAGCATTTCGTGGAGGGGAAGATGGAGAGGATGTTGGATGTGACTGAAAACGCCACGCATGCGATGAACAAAATGACCAAGAGTGCGCCTGCAAGTTTGCTCTTGCCACCATTTCGCTTGAGCTCTTGGAGGGGAACACGCTGATGAGGGAGCATAAGGAGCCACACCAAGGAAAAGATCTTGCTGCAGTATGAAATAATGAACGAGTACGTGACGTCCCATCGGACCTCCGTTGTGTCTTCGGTCATGTCGTCTTGGGATAGTTTAAAGTTGGAGTGAATGAGTTTGTAGATTATTGCTGCAAATGGACCAGTCAAGTTGGCGACGGTCGTGATCAAGCCGTAGGTCGCGCCCTCGTTCCCGACGTCAGCGATTTCGACAGCACAAAACGAGGCGACCATGAAACGAACCCCTTCGGGAACATTTTCCGCCAGGCCGACGCCATTGTAGAACCATTGGTTTCGGAAGACATTCCAGATTGTGATGAAAACGATGGGGGTCGATCGCGATGACCCCAATCGTGCCACAGATAATCGTATAGCGCCAATTCCAGTGCAACCCCCACTTCGCCACGACGGCCAAGATTGCTGAAAAGATGGCACCGCCAAGAATTGTCGAGAGGGCGTCGTTCAATGGAGTTACTTTTGCCCATAAGCTGTACATTGGACCTCCTGCGGCCGATCCAATGGCTTGGAAGACAGTGCTGATGAATCGGAACGCACAAATCTGCCACATCACACGTTGTTGCAACAAGTTCCAGAACATGTTGATGTAGTCACGAAAGAGCATGCCACGGGATTTCGTTTCCTCCATGAGGAAGATCGTCGCGAAAACTACCCCAACACATGGGACGAGGCAAATTCCATACGGCACATTGGGCGACAACGAGAAGGAAAACTCACCGCCAAAGTTGGGACTACTCAAGCCAAATCCAGTCGTGAGGTTGGATAGGATTCCAAAAAGATTCCGCACGACGTAGATTGTGGTCTGGATTCGGCCGCGAATGGCTAATGGTTCGCGCTGAGCGTATTCCACCACCATGGCATCGGCAGCACAGTCGGCGGTAATATAGCCGAACGACACGAGCGTGGACAAGAGGATAAACATCGTCCCGCTGTCTGGCGCATCAAGGTTGAAGTACTTCTTGTCCTCGTCTGCTGTCTTGGAGTAGATAATGGAGCACGCGTCAGGACGACCTTCAGTGTTAGCCTTTTCAGCATTGCAGTATGGGTAAGGTCTTTTACAGGTCAATTTCGGGTCAGGTCACATATTAGGTCACATGACAATATTGAAGATATCTCCACCACCAGGAAGATTAGAGCGCCATACTTTGTCATTCCCTAGCAGGCCTCATCAGGGTGGCGGCACGGCCTTGCGGCCTACCTGCCGCCTTGCCCGATGAGAGAAAATATAAAGAAACCCCTTTTGGTGCACGTTGGGGGCTCCCTCCTCCGAGTCATCCGCCTGCAGAAATTTTTTCACTCGACCTCCGCTTCGCTGCGGTGAGCGCAATTTTCTGGGCGGATGTCTGACGTCGTCCAGGCAGTTTAAGGCTTTGCCATTGCAGTTTGAATGAGAAAAACCTAAAATCTGATCAGAAAGTCGAATAAAACCAGTAAAAACCTAGAAAGAACCTGTGACCTGCACCCGTGACCCTGACCCAAAATTGACCTGTAAAGGATTCTTCCGCAGTATGGATCACCGAGTGATGTAAATGTCATGATGGCCAAGCATACCATGGTCACAGTCCAGCCGATCAGCATCCAAGACTTGCGGCGGTAACCAAAGATCGGACAACAGTCTGATAGCATGCCGAAGAATACCTTGAACGACCAGCCGAGCGTGACGAGTTGACCGTAGGATGCAGTTTGATAGCCTTCGAGCTTGAGGTAGTTGTTAAAGATGGGATACTGGAGCGCTGGAAGCATGCTAAGGACGACGCCGATCGCTGCGTACTGCGCAAAGAGTGCCATGGCTTCTCTGGACAAGAGGGATATCGCGCCTCCTTCGACCAACGCGCCACCTTCAATGTCCGCAGAGCTTTCACCGCTTCATTAGTGGATCGAGTCTTCACCTGGGCTTGGCGAGTGAATATAAGACGTGCTTGTTTCTAAGTCTCGGTTGTTCCTTCCCATGGCTTGGTAGATCGCGAGGGTATCGATCCAATTGAAAGTGACTGGCGAATGTCGTTGCGTCCAGTGACAACAGGGCAACACCGATCGCCAACAAATAGATGGCCCTCCTGGAGAATCTTGTGCGGGTGTCCCATTCGAAGGAGTTGGAGTTGTTCCCTCATAGCTCAAAGCACCAATCTATTTCGCTACTGATTTGTAACCGCGACCTTGGAAACCAGTCTCGTCGTGCTCGCACGGTCAAGTGACAACTTTGATGACAGGCTACGGCACTGGAACTCGTCAGCCCTCGGTGTGCGTTATCAATGCACAGAAGGTCTCCCAGGTCGCTTCTCGAAGGCGAATTCTTTCAGTGTGGAGGGGATCAACGGCCAAGAAAGCACAGGCTGTCGACAGCGACGGACTGTCAAGGTACGCAACGTCCGTCTTGCAGAGACAACGTGTTCAATGATTTTCAATTCGATCTATTTCTTGTAGCTGTTTATGCAAAATTATTCGGATAAACATTCAGTCGAATTTGGTTTACAGACAAGAACGAGCTATATATCCGGATAATTATCGAGAAGAGGGTAAAATTTGGCGGTGAACGAAGTACAGTGCTCCCCCAGAATAACGAACCTCCCAGGTTTTAGAGGTATTTGTCATGCACAAGTATAAGATTAAGTGGGTTTTAAGATGGGTGACACTTGCATCTGATTGGTCAGAATATCTATGCTCATTTGAATCAGGTGATGGGACGAGGAAGTTGTCGCGGCCGACACATATCGTTAACATTTAACATGTACAGCGTTTGATTGGCTAAATTACCAAAACTCAATGTTTTGAATGAATTGGTCTGTTGTACAAGGTGCAGATTGAGTATCACGTTATAGAAACCTCAACGAATGAAATCAACGAGTTATCTGTTGCATTCTGCACTAGACTCTCCATAGCCATAAAGCGTTTGATAATGGACTGTAAACTTTTTGATTTGTATTTTGCGTTTCACAGCGGTCTATAAACTACATGACCACGTGTGATGAGTCTAAAAGATGCTTCCCGGTTTATCTAATGCATGATCAAAACCGTGTGCCTTAAGCCGCTAAAATATGAGGCGACATTGGAATGAGACCTCTATTTTCGTGCGTGGTGCTCTCGATGATAGATTGAGAGCACTAAGCATGAATCCGAGTTTGGCTTCAAGTCGCCTGAATTTGCAGCGAGACGTTTATGCATGCTCTAAACATGTTGTAACTCTAAACTAGTGCCAGTATTACGTAGTTGTGTTTCAGCGCATGCTCGGTGCGTCGACTATCATGACCGTTGGACACATAGTTTATATGAGCACCATTAAACGCTGGATAAGAAGTGTCGCCTACAGTAATTTATCGGCCACTTGTATGTCAATAGAATCGACTACTCTTTATACTCTGACTCTACATGCTTTGCGGCATGCTGCATGTTTTCAGAAGGCAATAACTTGCGTCGGCGTTATAGGTTTCAACTTAATTAGACTAATTTAATATGCATTTAATGAGGACTGGTTGTGACATTCACAAGAACCTAAATACTTGACGCATGATCTCATTCTAGGGAATATGCTCAATAACTGCATGTTGAATTAATCGAACTGGGTTAAACTATCACGCTGACACAAGCCGTTGTCTTCTACAATCGCGCAGCATAGCAAACACATGTAGTAGAGTTAGAGTATGAGTGTCGAAAGGATGTCGATTCCATTGCCGACAAAGTCAATCGAAATACTATTCTTTTCGACCAATCATAAAATTGTCGGATAAAATTGTCGTGTTTCCGATTTAATCTATACATGAAAAACTTGCCGAATCCGAATATTATTCGGATTCTGGAGGGTAGCAACCTCCAGAAGACAGAACGCACAACACAGACCTCACACTTCTCTTAGAGCTTACGAATACCGTCTACCAATTCATAAACTTCTTCGTCTAATATGCCTGAATGCCGCCAACAATTAGCTATTGTGTCTTGACTAACACATTGCCATACCTCAATGGCCCACTCTAACGCTTGCAACAAACTGACATCGTGCAGTTTGTTCACAAGTGAGGCAAAATTTTCCTTGTCGACTTCGTCTGCCGTATCAAGAAGCAGCTCAAATTTGTCCAAAATGTCAGGAGTTGTTTCTCCTCAATTGTGAGTCGTAATCGAAAGGCATGTTGTTACAAATTGAAATCAAAATCGTGAAAAGAACTCCTAAAATCTATATTTGTGTTCATCCAGTAAACTATAATTTTATAAGGTATATTAAGTTTAAGTGGGTTCGTTATTTTGGGGAGTACTGTATATTGAAGTTATTGGAGACCACGTGAGAGTTGAGATGCAAGATCGTGGTTTCAGAAAAACTACGTAGGTCTATGATTCTTTGGATTTGTCCGACAAACCCAAATTGTGAAGATAGTACTACGAGGACATGTATTTACAGAGGTTCATCCTCAACACTCGCAATAGAGAAACCAAACCTTTGAAAGTAAATAACTTATCATAAATCATTAAGCTTTCATCAGTTTAAATGAAAAATTTCATATCATAAATAATTCCCTGTATAATCAAATACACTGCGGCTTCTTACAAACGGATAGAGGTATTCCTTTTAGGTAGACGGACGGTTTGGGTAGACGGACGGTTTGGGTAGACGGACAGAGTAGTACTTTGAGAAGGACAATACTTTAAAAACTAATATCTCTACAAATTTAATTTCAAACGAAATATAAGTTTCCATAGTAGTGACTGGTTGGTTGTCATTTGTTGATTCTGGCGACAATAGTGGGTGTCAGTTATGGCAGCATTTTGAAAATCATCTTGGCCATCTTCATTCATTGGCCGACCACCGACGTGCCAAGATTTGCGACTTTGCGTTCATCTTCACATCTATTCAGTTCTAGAGTGAAAAGGACGTGTGGGGAATTATAGATTCAAAGAGTATAATTAGTTTGATTGGATACTTTGGACACCTCCCATTCTTTCGAAACTCCGAATTGCAACTATGATGAAGGCCGTCTCCCAGTCCAAGGCCAAGGTTCAAAGCCAGCGAATTATGTGGACAAATGATGGCGTTCGTGGTGGAAAGACAAGTATGGCTATCTTGGTGGAGTGGCTCTCCAACGAAGCCAATTACAACCGGTGGAAAGGAGGAGACAAGCAGTCGGGCATGACAAAAGGCAAGCTTGTTGATGGAATACGTCAGTTGATGATCGACAATGGAATACGCCACCGAAAGGCCAAAGATATCATTCAAAAGATATCTGTGATAGAGTCGTCATACAGAGACGCCCGAGACTGGCTTGAGAACACAGGCCAAGGAGTGGTGGATGAGGACTCAATTAGAAAAGAGATTACAAGGCGATCTACGTATTTCTACGAACTGGACGATGTCATGCGAGACCGACCATCATCGCAAGCCCTTGCAACGAGTGATGACGTGGACATTAACAATGATGAGTCCAGCAACACCGAGTTTGACGATGATGATAACGACAACTACTCCTTGCCCAAAGACAATACGAACAAAAAAATCAAACGTAAGGCAACGATAACAAAACTCGACGAGTGGGCTGTGTTAGAAGCTCGTACATTTCAGCTCAAAGAGCAAGAGGTAGAATACAATTCCATCACTTCGTCACTCACTACGTCGTGATAACTTATAGATGAAACAAAAAAAAGATGAGCATGAAGCTAAACAGTACCTTGATGAAAGGCGTTTTGCAATCGAAGAACGACAAGCTCAGCTCAATATTCGACTTCTTGAAATCAAAAGAGAAGAAGCTGAGATGGAACTGCGTGTAAAGAAAGTTGACATGCGAAAGCGATTGAAGACGCAAGGGTGGACGACCCAGGAGATCGATGAAGCTTGCCCCATGGACTAGCGTGTGATAAAATCAATACATGTATTGTTTAAAACTGTGATCCTTCTAGAAGCTGGCTTACAACTAGATCGCGTTGTGAGCGAGTTGTGTATTCATCTCTACTGTCGCCATTTGACAAGAAACAAACTTTGCAACCTCGTAGATCAGCATTGCAAAAACAATTTCTTTGCAACTCAATCCATGACTTGGGTATACGATCATTTTCGGTGAGGAGGATGTTGTGCAGTACACAAGCTGCAATGATCGTACGAATGAGCGACTGCATGCTGCGTTTGCCCTTGATAAGCTTTCTCATGCGCTTTAAATACTGGAACCTGCCTTTCAACATCCCAATACAGTATTCTACCTTAATACGTCCTCGTGCAAGCTTGGTATTGAAATACTCTTTCCATGGCTCGAGGCTGTTGTGGGGAAAACATTTGAATGCTGGGACAATGCTTTGACATTCTTTGTAAGCAGAGTCACCTAAGAGATATTGATGTACGCCAAAAATTGATTCAGGCGACTTGTTCATCCTGCAATTTCTCCATACTCTATTGTCATGGGTGGATCCAGGCCATCCAGTGTATATATCCAAGATAACTCCACGATGGTCACATATTACTTGTCCAGCCACAGCATAGCAGCCTTTACGTGAATACTAGTCTTCTCCATGGACTGAGGGCTTGAATTCAAGGGGGGAAAGGGTACCATCTATAAAGCCAATGCAATCTCTAAAACCACACAAGTTCTCAATCTGGGAGGCAATGTGATTTGATTCAATATTGCTTGGCCATCGAATAAACCTTTCACGCTGTCTTACTAGAGTTGAAATAGTTCGATCGATGTACTCCTTAACTGTTCCACTGCCAATGTCAAAAGTAGAAGCCAAGTACTCATTCGAAACAGCATTTCCATTCGCACCCAAGAAGAATAGAGCCACCAGCAAGTGATGGGCAACTGGAGCTCTTTGTTTTGAGCCAAGGCGGCTTTGAAATTCTGGAGAAGACTGCAAAATTTTGACGAGAGTTTTGAATGATGAGCGTTCCAATCTGAACAGTTTACGAAATCGAGATTCTGGTACAGTATAAAGGAAATGTTGAAAGCGGGAACGCTGGGAGACTTGGTGTCGAGGGTGTAAGTAGCGATTAGAGATAACTGATCGGATCCAGGAAAGAAACAACAAATTAAGTTGGTTTGACGCTTCATCTGTCATGCCCAATATGGCACCGATAATTCTTGCACCTCGTCTAGCTCTTAAGCGTCTCCAAGCAGACTGGAGAACGAGCTGTCTGTCGCTCACTTTGACCATAAGGGCGGGTGCTCAAGATGCTGCCGTCTTGGGAATGGGGGGTTTCACTCGCTTTATTCTTCGAATATCTGAAAAAATCGTCTATTGGTCAAAATTCTCAACGTGATTTCTAAGATGCTGTCACAACTGACACCCACTAATGTCCGACACAGACAAGCCTGCAACCCGGCCCAGAGGACGTCCCAATAGTCTTGGAATAGGTCGCAATCCCAATCAACACAAATTTACAGCGATATCGTACCGAGAGAAGTTGGCTGTAGCAACATTCTTCTCTTCGACGAACGACATGGCCCTCACTCGTCAAACGTTTTACTCGCACTTGGCCGATCAAGCATGGGAGTCAAGGAGGAAACTGATTTATGATTGGAAGCGGAAGATGTTCAAAATCGAGAAGTATGGCAATCACGAACATCTAGCCAGATGTGCCGTTCAAGAGAAGTTGGCGTTGGAACAACGCTAGACTGGCAAACAGAAGCCAACATTGCAAAATGGGTCATTGACATAAATTTACGAAACGAGGGTGTCCCTGTGTCGTCGCTTATGTTGCAACTTCACGCACTCGATGTTGCAAATGACTTGGGCATACCACCAGACCACTTTCTTGCTTCGTGGGATTGGCAAAGGTTGTTTCTTGCCCGGCACAAGCTGAGCATGCGGGCGCGAACAAGAATTGGGCAAGATAAAAATGGAGACGGCGTTGCTGCTTTGGAGGAGTTCAGCTCACATGTACTCGAACTAGCACAGACGGAATGTGTCTCGATCATATACAACACCGACCAAACAGGAATATTCTACGAATATTTGCCCAGGATGACTGTCCACGCAACTGGATCCAAAACCGTTTGGATGAAGTGTGGTGGTGGAACGAAAAACCGAGCAACTGCTATGCTCTTGGGCGACAGCAATGGTCATCAATATCCACTGTCCTTAGTATTCAAGACTCCAAAATCCATGATTGAATTAGTAAACGAGGCCAACATGCAAGAAAGAAATGGATTTGGGCGGCGATTGTGGTCTGAAATTGACGAGTTGCAGAATCAATTCGATTGTCAGATATACGGCAACACAACAGCTTGGTGGAATCAAGCGATGTCACTTAAATTTCTCGATTACCACTTTGGTGGAGACAAATTTACAAGCGAGAAGAAAATACTCATTTGGGATGTTTTAGTGCTCATTTTACGGCGTCTGTGTCGACAAAGCCCTTGCTCTGAACGTATTTTTGGTCAAAGTTCCCCCAAGATTCACTTGGGCTTGTCAGCCAGCCGATGTGGCTTGGAACAAGCCGTTGAAAGACCGCCTGCGTTCATTTTGGGTGCAAAATTTGCGAGACCAATTGGCAGCTCACAGCGCTTCGACTGACGATGAAAGAACGGCATTCAAGTTGAAAGCCCCTGATCGCCGGCTTGTCACAAAATGGATTCATGATGCTTCGTATGGTTTGTCTAGAAGCACAATTATCAATGGATTTGCGAAGACTAAATTGCTTGGAGGCTCTACGACTTACGACGATGAAGTACAAATGACGAATGACGTTGATGATGAAGTGAATGATGTTGTCGAAGTTATGAGAGATATGAAAGTCCTCCAAGATTGCTCTGCTGACGACGATGATATATTGCAGGAGTAAAGTTGAAATGGAATTGTCCCTCTAGTTGTAATCTGAAAATGCATTCAAGTTCTTACACTATCTTTGCATCAAGTAATACCGACTCACCTTTTAATCGCAAGCGAAATTGCCAACTCAACTCACCTTTTTTATCGCAAGTGAAAGTGCCAACTCACCCTTTTCATCGCAGATAGAAGCACAGTGTTGATTGGCTGGTTTTGATACTAAGTAGCCTGTAACATTCAATATAGCCTCTTTAAAATGATATTTTAAAAATAACTTGAAATTTGTATGCGTCTTAAATATCCGGATGAATTTGTGTTATCCGATGTACATGGGTGTCCGTCTACCCAAAAGGAATACGGTACTACAAGAAATTGTCCATTTGCTTGAGAGTGACAACGCCAGCATTTTTACTTGAAAATGCCCAAGGCAGGAATGATGACATCCTAACACTTTGGTAGCCTGGATTGAGCCGGAGCCAGCTAGACATGCGAAAAACCGTCTTAATGTCTGTTCAGGGGGGGATATGGTCAAACGAGGGGTTTGTGAGCTTCCTCAATATTTTCCGCCTATGTGTCAAATGCATTCAGCTCACAAGGTGGTCATGTGTCAAACTAGAGGGGGGGGGGGCAATCCCTGGGTGTTGTGAAGCGATAAGGCAGTTTTATGTTAACACAATCACATTACACAAGAATACAACAGAGTCTGTCTAGCCCTTCTTGGACGCCACCTTGGGACACTTGTGCGTCACGGGGTCCAACCACCATTGCCGCCAGCAATGCGGTAGCACTTGGTCGAAGGGTAAATCGCCATGATACTTGACGTGACAGAGAACGACAAACAGGCCAGGAAGAGAACAATCAAGAGCGCACCAGCGAGCTTGCTCTTTCCTCCCGTTCGCTTGAGTTCTTGGAGTTGGAGACGTTGAGGAGGCAACAGAACAAGCCACACCAAAGCGAAAAGCTTACTGCCGTAAGCAATAAAGTAGGAGTAAGTGACGTCCCAGCGAACTTCGTTTGTGTCTTCAGTGATATCATCTTGGGACAGCATGAAGTTCGAGTCAATGACTTTGTAGATCACAGACGCGAAAGGACTAGCCAAGTTGGCAACCGTTGTGATCAAACCATAGGTGGCCCCTTCATTGCCAATGTCAGCGAGTTCGACGGCACAGTACGTTGCGACGATGAAGCGAACGCCCCTTGGGATATTGTCGGCAAGGCCAACACCATTGTAAAACCACTGGTTTCGGAAAACATCCCAAATCGTGATGAAGATGATGGGAGCATCAACCAAAATAACACCGATAGAGCCCGCAGCGATCGCATAACGCCAGTTCCAGTGCAATCCCCAACGACCGACAACGACCAAAATGGCAGAGAAGTTGGCACCACCAAGGATGGACGACAAGGCATCGTTCAATGGCGAGACGTTGGCCCACGTATTGTACATGGGACTGCCAGCCGTCGATCCGATGCCTTGGAAGACATTGTTGATGAATCGGAATGCGCAGACCTGCCAAATTGCTCGTTGTTGCAACAAGTTCCAAAACATGTCGATGTACTCAAGGAACGGCTTGCCTTTGGATTTCTTCTCTTGCATCAAGAAGATAGTCGTCAGCACAACAATGACACATGGAGCCAAGCATATACCGTAAGGCACGTTGGGTGCCATCGAGTAGGCAAACTCACCGCCGTAGTTGGGACTGTTCAAACCAAAGCCAGTCACGACGTTGGCGATGATTTCGAAGAGCGTGCGGACGGTATACCACGGATCGCAATGGGTTCGCGTTGAGCATACTCGACGACCATGGCGTCAGCAGCACAGTCGGCCATCACATAACCAAACGAGACGAGCACGGACAAGAGGATAAACATCGTGCCTTGGTTGGGGGCGTCGAGGTTGAAATACACTTTGTCAGTGTCGTTCGTCTTGGAATACACCTTCGAGCATGCCTTGGGGTGGCCTTCATCGATAGCTTTTTCAAGGTTGCAGTACGGGTCACCGAGGGACGAAAAGGCCATGACGGCCAAGCATACCATGGTGATCGTCCAGCCGATCAACATCCACGACTTGCGGCGGTAGCCAAAGATGGGGAAGCAGTCGGACAACATGCCAAAGAAGACCTTGAACGACCAGCCGAGCGTGACAAGTTGACCGTAGGATGCAGTTTGATAACCTTCGAGCTTGAGGTAGTTGTTAAAGATGGGATACTGGAGCGATGAAATCATGCCGTAGATGACACCGATCGCGGCATACTGGGCGAAGAGTGCAATCGCTTCTTTCGACTTGAGGGAAATCGCACCGCCTTCAGCCAAAGCCCCGCCTTCGAGTTCGCCGGGGGGTTTCACCGCTTCATAGCCATTCTTGTCCTCTTCCCGAGTCGCTGATTGAATGTACGAGACGCGCTCTTCCAAGCCTTGTTGGTTAACCCTCACGTCCGCAACAGGCATGACAGTCGAGTTCCAAATCGAAAATGACCAAATTGGTTGTGCAAAGACGGGGAAGCTGATCCCCTCTCTCTGCTTTCTCTCGTCGTCTCTGACGGGACACATCGTGCTTCGCTTCAACTTATCTCAACCTGCCAATCAGTCGAGTCTGGGTTTGTCCGTCACCTTTTGCAGCTATGGTTCAAATTTCAAGAGTTGGCTTCGCACGATTCTTGTCAACAGTACGTCACCAAGATGGGGATGTTCCGCGAAAACATGCACGCCATGTCTTGAGGTGATGGCGGCATAACAAGATGGAAATGGAGAGCGCTCGCCAAAGACTTGTCTGGATGAAATCGACGTGAACTAGCGTCAACAATTTTGTCGTCGGGAGCTCCAAGCAGCATTCTACGGTCGTGCATACGTTTGAGAAAACCTTCAACCATTGTCACAGTGCAGTGGAGATCCCCATAAGTTGTTTGCCCTGCTCTCGTCTCAACGACCGTGATTCATTTAACCACATGGAGCAGTGGCCGCAAAAGAGTACACGATCGAACGTTCCAAACAAGAAGAGTTGGTCTTGTGGCACACAATTGTTTGCACATTCATGTCGACGGGTATAAAAGTTGATGCGTTTGGTATACAAGGTGTATTCTGGTCCATCTCAACTACATGTCGGCTAACAAAAGACAGAACATGTCCAACTTCAGGACGACTTTCAGCTAGCCACGCACTGACGGCAAGACATCATAGACAGCGCGCCAGGTCGGCAGGTTTACCTCTGGGCCTGACGGAGAGAAGGGAGTGCGAAATTGAGCATCCTACAACTGGTGTACCTCCAACTTCGGGGGCTGTCAGGGGGATCGGCTGTCCTATCAGCTGATTTCCACCGAATGTCTTCAACCCAGACTTTGCTAGGCAAGGTGGCGGATGCGGTATTTCAACCGAGGGTACGTATCTTCACGAGTTGCTTGGCGATCGACGGCGCGATGCCGAGTCTGTCTGGACATGATGATCAGGACATGCAAAGATGTGTCACAGGCAATGGTATCCCCAAGTGTGAGTGGATGACTGCCATGGCGTCTGGCGCGACTGTGAGCGACTGACATCCAAGGACGAGAAGCTGGTCGTTTCCTTAAGCTGCTGGAATTGATCTAGTCAAGGACGTACATGATGTCAGGAGATTCGAAGAACACTTCGTGCTTGTTGATCGGCAAACCTCCTTTGAGCCCGGCTGGAGCTTCAGTGGTCGCGGATAGACGAACCATTCTTTGACATCTCAACCACGTCGCCGTCGACGTGTGCGAATGGGTTGAAGAATCATGGGTGAAAGTTATTTCTTCCATGTCTGGGTTGGCAGGACTAGTCGATCTGCAAACTTATCGTGTGAAGAGCACTTTTGCGCTGATGTGGCATGGTTGAGGTCCCCAAGCACTGACTGAGCCACGAAATCTCTTTTGCCAACTGCTGCTGCGCTCTCCATTACTCACCATGGGAAGAATTGTCAACAGGAGTCGGTTGTCAAGCTGACTGGTTCGTCGTGAAGTCTAGGCACAAGCTTGGGGTGGTCACTGTCATGACATGCTACCCAAGACAATGTTGGCCAAACTTTTCAATGCGGTATGATCAAACATTGCGACCTCCAAAGTTGTGAATGCCAACGACAAATAACCACGCCTAGGACTCATATACTGCTTTGGATGATTGATCTCGCTCTGCTCTCGCTCGACTCTAAACCACCAATTGCTCAGCAAGCAGCAGGTGCCGTTAGGATGTCTTCAAGAAGATGTGCATGCGTGTGTCTCTCTCTCATAATTTCAACGTCGGCTTCAATTGCCACAGTCCAGCAAGATGCAAACTTGATCTGGAGATGATTACTCGGTGCGAGAGTACACGACAAGACATCGATCAGGCAGTAGACTGCCCTTGTGAAGGTTAGCCCCTTGAGTACAAGTGCGACCCAAGGGTTGATTTGAAAGCCTGAGCAGGATTTAACCCCCCCCCCAGTTAAGCATAAATGAATGATAAATGCAAACACGCTCACATTAGACAAGAATACAACATAAGTCTGTCTAGCCCTTCTTGGACGCCACCTTGGGACACTTGTGTGTGACAGGGTCCAACACGCCGTTGCCACCAGCGATGCGGTAGCACTTGGTCGACGGATAGATCGCCATAATACTTGACGTGACAGAGAACGCCAAGCAAGCGATGAAGAGAATGATCAAGAGCGCACCTGCAATCTTGCTCTTGCCGCCCGTTCGCTTGAGTTCTTGGAGAGGAAGACGTTGAGGGGGCAGCATGAAGAGCCACACCAACGCAAAGAGCTTGCTGCCGTACGCGATAAAGTAGGAATACGAGACGTCCCAGCGGACTTCGTTCGTGTCGTCGGTGAAGTCATCTTGGGATAGCTTGAAGTGCGAGTCAATGACTTTGTAGATCACAGACGCGAAAGGACTGGCCAAGTTGGAGACAGTCGTGATCAAACCATAGGTCGCTCCTTCGTTACCAACGTCAGCGATTTCAACGGCACAGTACGTGGCCACGATGAAGCGAACACCAGCAGGAATGTTATCAGCGAGACCGACACCGTTGTAGAACCATTGGTTTCGTAAGACATCCCAGATCGTGATGAAGTTGATGGGGGCGTCGATGCAAATAACACCGATCGAGCCCGCAGCGATGGCATAGCGCCAGTTCCAGTGCAATCCCCATCGGCCCACGACGATCAAAATGGCAGAGTAGATGGCACCGCCGAGGATTGTTGACAAAGCATCGTTCAGTGGCGAAACGTTGGCCCACGTATTGTACATGGGACTGCCGGCCGTCGACCCAATGCCTTGGAAGACGCTGTTAATAAAACGGAAAGCACAAATTTGCCACATTGCTCGTTGTTGCAACAAGTTCCAAAACATGTCGATGTACTCAAGGAACGGCTTGCCTTTGGATTTCTTTTCCTCCATGAGAAAGATCGTTGACAGCACCACGACAACGCATGGAGCCAAGCAGATTCCGTAAGGCACGTTGGGTGCCATCGAGTAGGAAAATTCACCGCCGTAGTTGGGACTGTTCAAACCAAAGCCAGTCACGACGTTGGCGATGATTTCAAAGATTGTGCGGATTGTGTAAATGGCAGTTTGGACACGACCACGGATTGCAATGGGTTCGCGTTGAGCATACTCGACGACCATGGCGTCAGCAGCACAGTCGGCCGTCACATAACCAAACGAGACGAGCACGGACAAGAGGATAAACATCGTGCCTTGGTTGGGGGCGTCGAGGTTGAAATACACTTTGTCAGTGTCGTTCGTCTTGGAATACACCTTCGAGCATGCCTTGGGGTGGCCCTCAGCGATGGCTTTTTCAAGGTTGCAGTACGGGTCACCGAGGGACGAAAAGGCCATGACGACCAAGCATACCATGGTGATCGTCCAGCCGATCAACATCCACGACTTGCGGCGGTAACCAAAGATGGGGAAGCAGTCGGACAACATGCCAAAGAAGACCTTGAACGACCAGCCGAGCGTGACAAGTTGACCGTACGACGTGGTTTGATAGCCTTCGAGCTTGAGGTAGTTGTTAAAGATGGGATACTGAAGCGCGGGGATCAAACCATAGATGACACCGATCGCGGCATATTGGGTAAACAAAGCGATGGCTTCTCGAGACCTGAGGGAAATGGCCCCCCCTTCGACCAACGCGCCGCCTTCGAGTTCCCCGGGGGTTTTCACCGCATCGTAGCCAGACTTGTCGTCCTCGCGCGCCGCCGATTGAATATACGACACGCGCTCTTCCAAGCCTTGATGGCTTACTCTCGCATCCGCAATCGTCATGGCGGTCGAGCTCCAATTCGAAAATGAACGAATCTGGGTCACGTTGGACGAAAAGCCCCTCCACCACAGCTGATCCTGTGTGGATTTTTCTTGCCGTTGTGGCTTCACCTTCACGGGTCCGTCCAATCAGTCGCGTCTTGTTCTGTCCGTCACCTTTGCAATGGATGGGTCGAATTTCAAGAGCAAGGTGTCGCACGTTCTCGCTGGAGCTGTCTCCAAGTGGACTCCCACCACATCTAGGTAAAGCCTATAGGCGAGCAGGCGATCGCCCACACCGGGCATCGACTGTAGTTGACGAACGAGTCACGTTGTCTCTCCATCGTTTCGCCTCATTCTCTCGACGCATCGAGAGCAATGTGTATTGCATGCATACGATCGCTGCAAGTCCATCCTGCTCTCGTCTCAACCAAGTCTGAATCATTGAACTCGACCGAGCAGCATGTTGGGTAAATCGTTGAATGCTCTTGAAAGACATGTGGGTCACAATGGATTGTGCGCTTCTCTCGCCAAAGTGGCGGTGGCCATACAAGTAGACGCCGCGGTAGACGAGATCAATCACGACTAGCTATAAAACACCGTCCGCCATGGAATAAGGCTGAGTCGTGCTGCACTTTCAAGTGTCGCTTCCAACTTCGAAACGACATCTCGTACATGTCTGCTTGGAGCGACTCGCTCCTCACGAAGCATGGAGGATTGTGAATGGGCCAACTTTAGTGTCCTTGACGTTAAGTAATGGATAAAGCTATCATGTCTCGAGCTGCCTTGGAAGGGGGATAAGCTGCCCCCGCAGCTGAATCTACCCTTTGTCTTCAAAAAAGAGTTCGATCGCAGCTCACTGTCGACAGAGGCAGGTGGTTCCCAAAGACTGTCGAAGGGGGACTCTTCCACCCCAAATCCAGCTCGGAAGAAAACAAGAGTGTTAACTGGTAACGCCACAAGACGACGGAAATGCCCTTGAGATTCGAGAATTGCAATGGCCGACGTGCTCGCATCTCCATCAAGCTGTTTCCATGGACTGCGTGGGCTCTGGTCTGGAAGACATCGACAGAGTTTGACACCTCGGTGCCGCGGTCATCGACATGAAAATGAATGGATCGATGTTTAAAGCACGTCGTCAGTAAGCCAGCGACGTCAGTTCTACATGAAAGCCCATGGATGCCAATCTCTCGAGTCTTGTTGAGTCGTCACCGTTGCGAAATTTGGCTCGTCGTGTGGACCGACGTGTCGCACTGCCGTTGGCAAAAGTTTGTCCCGCTCGCGGTGGATGGTCCGAGATGAAAAGCACGCTGCCACCAACTTGCGGCTCAAGTGGATTGCCACGACAGAACGACCTGTCGCAACCAACAGCTTGCTGGACGCACGAAGCAAGTTTACGCGTCTCGTGCTTCCGCCCGAGGTGAGCTATGCCAACAGAACCTTGCAGACCCATCCAGCTCTCGTCTCAACACGACTGAATCATTCAACAAAGTGAGCCAACTGCTGTGATACAGAGAAAGGGACTCATCTTGGCCATTGTCTTGGAGCCTTTGGATGGACAGACTGACGAGGTGAAAATTTCTTGTCCTTGGGCGACTGCCATGGATAACAACCGCTCAAGTCTCGAGCTGGTGTCCGAGGGGAAAGACGGTTCAACCAGGTGATGTGGTTGTTCGACGGGAATAGAGTCAATGATCTCTCTTTGCAAATGCACAAACAACGAATGCAAGCAGTTCCAACCACAGGGAGACTTGTAAGATGGAAGTTGTTCTAGCTGTGAAACGCTGACATGGTCTTTGACAAGCATCAGGTCAACAAGACCGCTAAATTTAGATCTTCTTGGTGTCTTCGCGCCTTCTCTGTGGTTGCAATGACGCAGGACAGTGCCACGTTGAGCCTCTTTGGCAGTCATGAAGGCGACGCTTCATCACCAGCCATGCTATCTTCGGGTGCATTTCTACTTGCCATCGATTCGCTGACTGACCGTCGACAGAGAACAAGATAACACGTCAGCCGCAAGAAGTACATGGACGACGAGCTTTGACCTATCGCGTTTGGGAAGCGACTGTTGGAGAAGCTCTCGTCATGGATAGAGAGAGCTACGCACGGCTACACCAAGCTGTCGCCATGTTCTGCGCTCCGTTGCTGTCGACCCAAGACGACATGGACCGAGACTGGCACTTGGACGGAGGCGACAGAGACATTGGAGTCGACCGCCACCGGTTTGAAACGCTCTGTCAGGAGGTACAAAGAGTCCATTGCTCCAAGTTTATAGTGTTGGCCAAGCGATGGGCTCCAGGTACGCGTGGCGTCACGACCAGCGCGCTTAACTTGACGTGGTGGCAGGCTCAATTCCTAACTATCTTGACGGAGGAACTCGTTGATTCCGGTAGCGACAACACTTTCGAGCATCTAACTCGGCTCATGTACTGCTCACAGAGTCTGGAAGGCTCAGGGAAGCTCAGGAGATCCATCCCTACAGCTTAGCAACGAGAATTCACAACGTCCTCGCCTCCATGTCGCCTCATGGATCGTGGGAACCTTCTAGCCTTCTCTGCAAACTTCTACAGCTCGATCCTGCCGAGGTAGACAGCAGAAGGATGGCTAAACTGCATGAACCTATCTTAGCCTTTGACGCGATTGCAAGCCACGCAAGCTGTCGCTCATTTCCTCGACCATGCCGTTCCTATAGACAGCCGATGGTCAGCCTGGCGCACAAGTTTATCCTGACGTCGAGTAGGAGCTCCAGGCGCAACATGGTCATGACGTGGCTGGCCAAGCGACAAAGCACCGCCGCGACGAGTGACTTGCATGCCCAGCTCGATCGACTGCAAGTGTCGTTTGACCAAGCGCCTCTCATGCGGCTACGATTTGATCCCCTCACACAAGCAGCGCGGGCATTGATCGTGTCCGCCTTCATGGGCATGGAAGCATCCGTGCTTCTCGATAATCTAGCCTGGCTACGCTCCATGGATTGCGATACATGGCGTGTCTTCACGTCGCCCATCGGTATAGTTTGAATGATGAAATTCATGCTGCCACGTCATGACCGTAGGCCAGCCTCCGTTTCAAAGCGCGGTCGAGTGCCAGCGATACTTTGAAATGCTCGTGCGCTTTCCACCCAAGACTCAACTCTTTGGCTTTTGCAATCGCCAGTCCATCTCGGACCACCACGTACACCGCAGCCCCTGAAGTTGGTAGTAAACCTTGCTCATGGGTAGGATCTCCTCGTCTTTCTCCACGCTGTTTCGCCAGCTCAACGCCATCTCTTTCGTCAAATCCTCGAATGGCCAGCGCCTCGTCGTGGGATTGCCACGACACGAGGCGTCTCTGTTGCCGTCGCGTTCTTTCAAACGCTGCCAGCTGCTGAGAGAACGTCCTTTCAGGAGTTTCTCCAGACGGCGGTGGCATGTCATGTACAAGAGGCTTCAAGCTTCAGTCCCAGGCACAACGTTGTCGTCGCTCCCTTGACAGCGCCGAGCCGCCACCCCCCTCAGGTAGATCTTCTTCAGCGACTTTGACTGTTCTTTGTGGTCGTAGCGAGCCAAACAACTGCGCAAATCGACAAGTCAACCGCTGAAACCACTTGGTCATCGTTCTCCCAAACCAGTTCTAGCTCTCGACTACAGCGAGCCTACAAGACATTCCAGAGGTCAATTGCCGCCGTCGACACTATGGAAAGACTCCAACCTCTCGCCGAACCGACGGAGCTTGGAAGCCAAGTACTTTGCCTCGCCAAAGATTTGCCACCGCACGATCGAGTTTAACCCACCAGACCATGTCAAGCACTACCACCTGCGCAAAGTTCGGCCCCATGGGCTTTCCGCTCTCGGGTTGGATTCCTCGTGGGTTTCACCCGTCGATCTCAGCGATCTTGGCTCGAACTGAGGATGTTTCTCAAGCGTTTCAGCGTGCCACGTCATGTCCATCACTGTGCATTCTTGATTGGCCAAAACCACTCTTCAAGATTTCCGATCACCTCCATCGCCTAAGTCGCGACACCGGCGAGCGTTGGACTGACGGACTTGTAGATGAAAGCAGCGTCTCACGACAAAGGCTGGCAGACGCTGGTCGTCGTGTCGTTTGTATTGAGCCTCGTGCTGCTCGTAGCGATGCAAATGACGCTCACAATGCTGGGGTGGACAGAGTATCGGTTTCTCTTTGTGTCGGTCTTTGGCTTGACCGACACTGGGCTATACACGCTGCCTTGGCTCCTTGGCATCTTTTACTGGCTCCTCCATCACTTAACGACTGAAGACCCGATCCGTCGCCCTGGACGCTCACGATTCATTGCCAAAGGTCGACATGGACGCTACTGACGCCAAGCAGGACAATTGATATTTAAAGAAGGCAATCCTACCTTCCTCCTCTACACTTTTCTCGCTCGGCAGGGCTCGACATGGCGTCGTATTCATGGAGGGTCTCAAGTTCACCAGGCTGCACGACGCACTAGGGGTGGAGGGGTTTAATCAGGGGTTGAAGGGGTTGAGGGTTTGGGGTGCAGGGGTTCCTACTGACTGAGAGGTGAAACGTACTTAACAGTACATAAACTTAGTCGCACTTAGAAATCTGCGCCAGCCCCCGCAAGAAGAAGGAGGATGGAACTGAGCGAAGTGGACAAATTGCTCGCGGAGGAGAGCGATGGCGAAGACATGATTGATGTCAGTGAATTGGAGGCAACTTTAACTCTGGAAGAAATCTTGAACGAAGACTTGGATGCGACCGCGGCCGCAACGACGCTGTCGACAACTGCAGCCATGCCGGTAGAAAATCCATTGCTCCATCGGGCATTGAGTCGTGCTCGCACGTCGATGGCCAACACGACAGCTCTCTTGTCAAATGCAAAGGCTCCGTTGGAGGTTGCAAAATCCCTCGAAGAAATTCTACTCGAACCGCCGAGAGAGACGCTCGTCAGCCCGCTAGCAGTCAAACGGCGGATGCGCTCAAATGGATCAACACTCGTTCCTTTTCGAAAGAAGGAGACCGAGAAAAAGTCGCAAAATGCTGGGGTCGTCAAAGTCGAACCAATGCAGATCATTTCGAAACAGCTTGCAAAGAATGCCGAGTTTCGTGACAATGGGCCGGGAAGTCCGACCGTCGTGGCAATCCATCCCAAATTCATTGCCATTGGGACAAGCAAAAGCTTGGTACTTGTTTTTGACCACTTTCAAAACATTCGTCACGTTCTCCGCAACACAGCATCTTATCAAGAAGGCAGCAGCGAGCCTTATAGCGGTAAGGACAACAGCATTTACGTTTGGGCTCATTTTTCATGCAGATGGACCTGTCACTGCAATCGATGTCTCTCCAGGAAGTGACTTTTTAATCTGTGGTTACCACAGTGGGCGTATCGTTTTATGGGATATGCTCAAGGGCTCTGCACTCAAGGTTGTCTCGGATGCGCATGAATGCCCAGTCGTGTCGTTGCTCTTTATGAAGGATCAAAAGCCATGCGTACTTTCTGTCGATGCCAAGTAAAACCTTTTACGACTAGTCTTGACTAATCGCTCTGCATTGTCCAGTGGTGTGGTCAACAAGATCAACTTTAGCAAGATGATTTACTACGTGGCAGACGTGGATCCTATCTACGACGGATCCTTGGGCAAAGTTTTGTCGGTTGCGATTCTCCCCCAGTCCGCGGGACACATGAAGGTTGCTCACATCACAGACAAGTACACATTGGCAGCCATTAGCACAGACAAGATCACCTTTATCGTTGCCGTGGAACCGGAAGTTAAAGCTCTCCATCGATGGTTCAAACCTGGTAAGCCAATTTTGCTCCATCCTGAACTTACGCTTGCCTATAGACGGCCTCACGGCGGATAACTTGCCGTCGCTTGGCTTTGCCTGGGTATCTCTCCCTGGCAGCTCGCGCCATGATCCCCCCACTCCTATCCTCGCTCGTGGTTGGGGTCGCCACATTCAATTTCTTGAAGTTTTGTTTGCTCCACGCCACGACCATGCCAAGGACGGCTGGCCAACCTTTGCCGAGACGTCGCCGCTTGAAACCTCCGCTGATGTCGTGGCAACTCAATGGTTGGGCGACCACGTGATGATGTACTTGAATTTCCACGATGAATTGTGTGTATACGACACGATGAGTCGTCAAGAACTGGAGACAATTGACGTGAGCAGCATGGGTCTCGTGTATGCTTCGTACCGTGGTAACAATGGTCGCAGTTTTGCAAACAGGTTGGTACATTCTCAATTGACTTCTAATTACCACTGCCACCGATAGCTTTCGAGCATGCAATGACATGTTGTACCTGCTCGGTCTTAAAGAATTGCATACGGCCCGCGTACAGCCCTGGACGCAGCGTATTGACACGCTCATTGAGGATGGCGAGTGGCTCGAAGGTCTTGGATTGGCCTTGGATCACTACGAAGGATTGCTCAAAGCGGCGCAAACCCGCGCTGAGCGTGATCGTTTCCCTCCTGTCTTCTTCACAGACCGCAACAAAGATCAATGCGTCGTTGATATCTTCAAAATGTGTCAGACGAACCAACGCACTGGCGACAAAGAAGACGTCTTCCGCCATGAAGATCATGCGAACGAAGAGCCACGATGGTAAGGCAGCTCTACACACACTGAAGCTGATTTATCCCGGAGGTGTGTCGGTGAATCTTCATATCCTACCGACGTGTCCAAGCGCTTGGAAGCGGCCTTTCAAACAGCTCGTTCGGGTGCGCCGCCGAAGAACTTTGTCCCGATTGGTGTCGCTGATCGCATGGCTGATTTGCTCATGGATTATGTCCGCCTCGCCATGGGCCATGCCCCGACGTCGTCGCTCAATCTCTCGCATTTTCAAATGCTGGCTGGTGTTGCCATTGAGTACTGCGCGTCAACAAACCGTACCGATTTGTTGTTTGCGGAAATCTTCAAGCGCTTCCAAGAAGCAGAGAAAGCAGACATTTTTGTGGGTCTCCTAGCCCCTTATATCTTGCACGACCAACTCCATGTCCTCAGCCCTGCAGTCTTGGAAGCTTTTGTCACCTACTATCTCAATAAGAACCAACTCGACGTCGTACGTACCCCTCGGACTTCATTTTCGATTCTCTTCACGTCGTTTAGGTGGAGAAGTCTCTTCTGCATTTGAACGTCAAGGAATTGGACTTCCAGCTCGTTACCAACCTATGTCACACCCATCGATTGTACACGGCATTGATCTACATGTACACAGAAGCGCAGAACGATTTCACGACGCCAGTGGGCATTTTGCTCGAAGCTTCCGCCCCGTCGCCCTCAGACTCTGACGCGGAAGCCCGACAAAAACGCAAATGGGCCTACAAATTGCTGTTGTACCTGAGCTACTGTTTTGAAGGCCGATCATTCCCTCGCCGAGAACCTGTTTCCGTCAAGCGCACGCAGACGATGGTAGCCACGGTGACGCAATACTTATTTGAAAAGGACCCTCCGACCAACTCGGAAGAGAAGACGCCATACCCTCGCCTCATCCCGCTCCTTCAGCTGGACACCAAGGTTTTCCTCGACATGGTTGCTCGTTTGTTTGACGCTCCCAATGTCGAATTCGAAGGGGAAACTGTCTCCACTGGCTCATCTCGGTACACAACTGGGTTCTTTGACATGTGCTTAGATTTGCTAGGTATGGATCGACGCCCATGCAATGCCCATCGCGGCTCAGCATGGTCTTGAGCCTCGCCCATGTTCTTGTCGGTGAACCCAATAAGACGGCGTTCCCAACGAGTAAATTCTTCTCGAGCACTGACCAAGGCCACTTTTACATGTTTGAAGCTCGCTTGTTCAGCGGTACGACTCGATAGTGCACTAGCTTTGACGTAGTGCTGTGATCTAGGTGGTGTGATTGATCCTCAAACGTACGCTACTGCTCGTAGCGCCAATAGCGCGCAATTCATGATGAATTCCCTGATGACTTTCTTGGCCACTGGACCTCAAGCCCTTGGCCCTGTTGGCTCGTTCGACGAAGAAGGGTTCGACAAAGCTGGTCGTCAATCGATGTTGGTGCGTCTTTTGCAAACCCTCTCGAAGGACTCGTACGACCAAACCTCGTTGCTCTCATGCGTCTTGAAAGAGGGCATGAACCGTAAGATCTATCCGTGTTAACTGTGGAGAGTTTTGATTGACGCTCTAGGTGCTGCTGTGCTTCTTCATCGCGACCGTGGGGAATTCAGCGAGACGATTTCGGCCTATTTGGCCGACACAGATCGCGAGTACAAGATGGGTGTCTTCTCGTACATTCGCAATGAAAAGGACAAAGTCTCGGACTCAGATGCCGATGCAACAACCGAGACGACTATCCAGTCGGAGACGATTGAAAAGGGCTTGGTCAATCATGCTGGCGGACTCATGGATGTCGATGCGACTGCTTTCGTCGTGCTCATTCTCGAAAGCTTTGTCTCGCTCAACAACCGCATCATTCAAAAGTTCGTCTCCGTTGGTGGTAAACTCGGAGCCAAGTGGGAATACTCGTACTTGCGTCAAATCCTCGGCAGCGCCGTGGAAGGTGAGGATGTAGATATGATCAAGGATCTGACCGAGAAGAACGGACTCCGAGTAAGTCTACCACCTAAGTGTGGCATCATTATGTGACTGTGAAATGTAGATGGCCGACGATCCAGCTGTGCAAGAACGCTACATTCGTCTCCTCTGTGAATTTGAGCCCACCCAAGTCTTTCCATACTTGGCCAACCATCAAGCCTATCGCGTGGATTCGTGCTTAAAGTTGTGCAAGGAATACAGCATTACGGATGCCGAAGCTTACTTGCTCGAACGAACGGGCGACGTGACTGGTGCGCTCAGCCTCATCTTGGCAAGCTTGGAAAAGAAGATTGGATTGCTGCGACCTGCTTTGCGTGGTTTCAACGTCAACCCTGAACTCCAATCGAGCAGCACGATGCAATACGAAAGCAGCATCCTGCAGAGTTTGAACGAAGGCAAAGAAGTCAAATCAACGTTGGATGTGGCGATTGCCATGTGCGAACGCCACTCGGCCCGCCATCACGACGATCAAAGTGAAAAACTCTGGTTTACTCTTCTCGATGCATGCCTCAAGGTGCAAAATACCGTCAAGAAGCAAATGCAGTCCAAGACCAAAGGCAAAACATCCACGCGTGGTGCTCAGACTGTGTTCCAGGTAATTCTACACGTGCTTGAGTACATTCCAGCTTGACACGACGATTAGATTGCTGTGAACGAAATGATTGCCATGATTCTCGAACGCATGAGTTCGTGCGTGTCGTTGCAATCAATTCTGTTCAAAATCACCAACGAACACGGCAATGAAGAGTTTGGTGACTTCCGTCCGACGATTTTCGGTATGTTGGACACGTACAACTACGAACACAACATTTACAAGACGGCAAATGGCATGATTCGGTAAATCTTGACCACCCCGAGCTTGGGGATGCTAACGACGACGACTTGTAGAACGGATTTGCACGACCAAGTGATGGTTCTCCGACGTGCGCAGGCAAAATGCATTGCCCCTGCATCGATTGTGTGCTTCTACTGTAATGTCGTTTTGAGCAAACCGCCGTTCGGCATGAGCCAGCAATACAACTCCAAGGACAAATGGAATCGACATACGTCATCAGTGTTGGTCATGGCGACGGGTAAAACGTTCCATGAAGCCTGTGGCAAAATGTGGCAGCAAGAAGTTGACAGCGACAAGGTACTCTTTAAATATTTCTCGCATTTTCTGAACTGCAATGATAGAAACCAGACCAAACTCGCCGACGATTGAGTGATGCGCAGCCGGAAGAAGCGGACGACGACATTGAAAAGATTGTCAAGAACAACAAAGGAAGCACTCGTCGATACCTGCTTCGTCTGAAGAAAGTTCGCAAACAAACTGGCCGCGTGACGTCAATGGTACTGATGAATTTCCGACTTGAATCGATTGAAGTTTCCGTAGCATCATGTCCTGGACAGTTTGGGACGTTCCGAGTTTGCCAAGAACAAACTACTTCGTGGCAACGTTGCCACGTTCTCTCTCAAGCCAGTGTCGTACCCAAAAGTCCCTCGCGTGGGCACGCGCGAACCAAACAAATTGCCGGTCAAGCCAGGTTACAAAGGTGCAATTTAGGAGTGAAATATCGTCAATAAAGACCATGGACTGTGAAATGATCGCACTGAAAGCATCGTGCAAACGGCGTTGTTGTATTATTCTACCAGGGAGAGTGCCTTTCTAGCTCTTCCATTCCTGACATTTGGCCTCGACTTGACTTAGCATCACGTCGCTCTGAGCTTTCCAAATTCCAGCCACATGACCATCAGGTCGTACAAGAACTGCTGCAGCTGATGTCAATTCAGATGGTTCGTTGTACACAAATCCGTTGTTCTTTTGGTTCTCACCTTCCGCGGGCTGGAGAAGCACCAAAGCCACATCGGACATTGACCATGATGGAGCTAGTGCGTCATACGTGGCAGGCTGAACAAGTAGAACAAATCGAGGTAGAGAGGCTTCGTCAAGTCCAGCTCGCTGGGGCAAATCTAGCGACGAGCAAACCGTTTGGTCAGTGGCATCAGTGAGCCATTGATGAGGCAGTCGCTGGCCAACTTGGAGCGTGGGAGCAAACGAAAACCCTTGGTTCTTCTTGAATCGATGGGCGGCATTGAGCACACGATCGGAAATGTCGATCGCGGCGTCCTTAGCGTAGGAATATCCAATGTCGGCATGGTAAAACTAATCGCAGTGAGTGGGAGCCAACATATCCTTGGATGACTCACCAACATGCCGAGTGTTTGATAACTCGACACAATTTCTTGGACGCGGCGGCGAAGGCGTTGTCCGATAGCAGACGAGGGAGTATCTAGCGTTTTCAAATGCGCACTTCCTGCAGCCATCGCTGAAGACACAAGCGTGCTTTGGAAATCGGACGGAATCCATTTGAACAGCGGTGTTTGCGTCAATTGATTGAGTCCTTTGGCGCTATCTAGCATCGAAACCTCGGGTCAAGCTAGCCTTCGGTAGAGTATTTTTTACCATACGACAAGTGCAGTGCGGTTGTGACGCGCAAAGTGCGTTCAAAGTTACGCAGACTCAACTGTGTTGTGGCTTTTGCCACCGCTCGACGCTCTGAGCTATAGCTCTTCAGCCAGTGGTGAGTTGTAGTGTTGCGAGAGGTCACGTCCCGAGCGAGCTTCCATGCCAAATTGTGAGCATCCTACGATTCATTCAGTCAGAACTATTCATGTCATCTTGTCATCCACCTGAATGCCTGTGTTCATGCCGAATCCACCGGCAGGCGGAAACTGGTGAGCAGCATCGCCGACTAGGAAGACACGGTCGTTGTATGTTGCGTACTCTCGAGCAACTTGAGCTGTCATTCTCCATCCACCAACGGAATGAAGCTTGACATCCAAAGACTGCGAGCCACCCGCAGCATGTCGAATCAAGTCGATACAACGACTTGGTGGGTATTCAGACGATGGATCTTTCACTGGAAAGCAAGGAATTTGAAATACCCATTCGCCCGCGGCCAAGTCGTGCGCGATAAGTACACCAATGACTTGTGGATTGAACTAGCTCACAGGATAGCCACAGAGATAAGATATTGCATCGTACGACAAAATAGAGCATCGCTGGGGCTTTTCGTGCATAATTGGAGAGCTACAGTATCGGGATTAAGTTGGTAATATGTGGCAAAGAGGTACTTCGTGGCTTGTGAAATGCACATTGACCAAACTTTGAAGTGGTGGTGGTCCTTCCATAGGAATTCCGAGAAGTGATCGCACCGTACTGTGAGCTCCATCGGCACCAACGACATAGTCGTAAGCCGCTTCGTCTTGCCTAGCGATTTGGGTCGTCAATTCCTCTCTTTGGGGCGAAATGGGCCTACGATCTCGCAAACCCCACATGGATTTTTGAATCAGATACTTTGAGATTTTCCAGCGCCTCGCCGCGACGAACGTGGACACTATTCTCTGCAGCATACTCACTTAGTATGGTCTCGAATTTGTTCTGTGGGAAATGCACAGGTTGTGTTGGCGATATTCCATGCAAACTCTCGAGTAGTTCGTTACGAAAGCTTGGTGAGCGCGTTCGTACAATGTCTAGATACGTAAGGGATGGTTTGTCAAGGATGAATATGGTAGATATCGAACCTGGTCCAAATTGATCAATCCGTGCCAGCTCGCCATTGATGACTCTTGAACAATAGACGTAATCTCGCCACTACAGTGCAATTGTTGATTAAACTAATAATAAATTCTGTGAAGTTTACCTCATGAGAAGGAGCTGCAATGTCCAGGATGCGATCGTGGAGGCGTGGCAAGTGCGTTCGAAGGATTTCCATCGTACGGAGATTCATGAAATGAGCTTGTGGATGCTGCGTCAGCTGCATCTGGCGCTCGACGATATCCACAGGTACTTTGTACACATGCTCCAGCAATAGACCAAGCGTCAGGCCGACTGGGCCGCCGCCAGCGATGAGAACTTTAGCTTGCCGACGGCCAAGCATTGGGATGTGCTGCTTGTTTTTGCGATTTGGTCGATTATCCGGACAAAATGAGAAGTCATGACTGTTTGGGACAGAAAGACGTCTTGACGTCAAGTGTCGTAAGTGCAACAAAAACTTTACGTCAAGTATACATAAATTATTACAGTACTTTTCAAATTTCATAATATTATTGTGCGTTTGATACAAAATTGTGAGGAACGGTTTGAATCGACCGAGGTTTCGAATCGATTCCGAATCGAACGGGCTTCTCTGATTGGCTAGAATTAAGAATTTAAAATTAGGCAGCCAATCAGAATCGATTAGCCACCTAACTCATGCAAAACACACACTGACACACACCACTTCAGTATGATGAAATCGATTTGAAAATGAATTCGCTTTTTGATCAAAACCACAAATTTGGTTGAAAATGACAATAACTATGTAATATATATAGTTCCAGTCAACTCGACTGGAAATGGTCGATGGGCGTCAAATGTAGAGACTCCACGAGATCAGCCTGCAACTGCATTCCAACTCGGCCTTTCTGGTTGTTATCTTTCTGGCCAAGTGGTCGAGAACAACGCGTTGAGTGCTGACAAGAAGACATGGAATGTTACGCTGATGGTTTCTCTACAATGCCGTCCTGATGGTAGTTTTTATGCACCATCTATGGCTGGTTGTACAACAAGAAATCATTTTGTAGAACAACGCGCCAAATTGTTTGTACAACATGTTGTTCATCACTACCTTCAAAATTTATATCAGGATATAATGAATGAAAATATATAATTTCAAAGGTCTCTTATATTTATATTATTGTCGTTTTCACAATCTTTGAGAAAATGAAAACATTTTATTTTCATATAAATATATTTCAACGTGTATCCGGATTCGGATACTTTCGAATATTCATGCCTGGCGGTGGCTGGACGGAGAGGCATGTGGAATACACGCCGCCTCCAGCAAATTGCCTTCGACTTGTATTACGCTGGGTCGGATATATCCACGATCAAGAAGTACATGCCTCTGGAAATGGGAAAATCAACAATTTATCGTTGGATATCCCATTTCAAGCTCTTTGGGGAGATACCTTGTGTTACAAAGCAACATCAAATACCAATAAATCGTCGACGTCTACTCGAGAACGACATAGAGGCTCTTGGGAGTGTTGTCGAAGCCAAACCGCATCTCTACTTAGACGAAATACAGGAACTGCTATTCCTCCGTACTGGAGGCTCATACTCCACTGCCACCATCCACCGATCCTTGCAATTTCTGGGTTACACTCTTCAAGTGCTTAGTTCAAGAGCTGCCCAACAAGATGCTGTTGCTTGGGCAATGTTTATGGATGCTGTTCGACGATATGACCCTAAAAGTCTCGTTTTTGTCGATGAGACACACAAAGGAAGAAATGATGCTCGACAGCGCCGAGGTTGGGGTATACGTGGACGGGACTCCCAGCAAATACAATAAGATTATTGTCCAAGTTGTTCTACGTGAGTCTGTTTATCTTCATGAAGGCAAGGCACGTCGAGCATCACGAGAATTACGTTCCGGGAAGATTGTGAATGGATCAAAAGCACCGGTATTGTCGATCGACTACGACGAGCAGAGAATTGTTCGAGATTTGTCATTGGGGGACTTTAGAGTTGAGCTGCTTGAGCATTTGCACTCAGGCAATGATCGATCACGCGACACTCTACGTCATATTGATCAAGCTTGTCGATAAATTCATGCGCCTGAAGGTAGATCTCACGAGTTTTTATGTGAACCAAAGTGGCAAGCGAATCAGCAAGGCTTTTGTTTTGTTGTTGCGGGACAAATCCAGGAGGCTTTTGTGATCCTGTTTGGGGGGGAAATTTTCCACGTGCTGGAAGGGGACCATCGCCACATGCCTTCTGAGCCGTGCGGTGTTCCCAATCAGGAAAAATAATATCGTCAAACAATTGTACCATATCGCCAGCATCCAACAAGGCCCCATACTGCACTGTTCGGGCGGCGTGCGGGTTAAAAAAATTGACCAAAAATGCAGCATGTTTCGCGTGATACCCATGTTGGAGAGGGCTAATGTTGTGTTCATAAATGACTTGAACAACTCGCTCCGCAATGCTCATGGCTATCTTGCTATCGGCACTAGCTTTTCGGTTCGAGTCAACAACATCGGCAGCCATTGGTATTGAGACATCAGGTTGTGAAAATCTAGTTTCTCCATCTGGAGAAACCGTGACCATGACGTCTTCAGTCATGACGCCACTGCCGAAGGCAAACGTTAGAGGTTTTACACCGCCAAGAACTGGAGCCGATCGTACAATTTGGCGCAACATTCTTGTGTCAGACACCAACTCCATCTTCGTGCCACCGCCACAAGCTTTGTAAAGTCCCCCATTTTCTTGATCAATATGACGTAGAGTGTCGCGTGATCGATCATTGCCTGAGTGCAAATGCTCAAGCAGCTCAACTCTAAAGTCCCTCAATGACAAATCTCGAACAATTCTCTGCTCGTCGTAGTCGATCGACAATACCGGTGCTTTTGATCCATTCACAATCTTCCCGGAACGTAATTCTCGTGATGCTCGACGTGCCTTGCCGTCATGAAGAAGAACAGGCACACGTAGAACAACTTGGACAATAATCTTGTTGTATTTGCTGGGAGTCCCGTTGTCAGATATCAGCACTCGGCGCTTCAGATGTTTTTCATCCAAAAAAGAATATCGACTTCGTGGCGAGATATCCCTTGAGAGGAGAATTGAGCTAGAAACTGCTCCCAGTCCTCATTTGAGGATATAGGAGTACGATGTCGTTTTGGACCCCCTGGCCATCGAGCAAAAAACAAGATGCCTGGCCGAAAATATGTTGACTCTTCCTTCTAAACGGGATCATCATTGGAGGCATAGAATGCCAATAAAGTCGCATGGATATCCAACGCTGTGGCGTCATTTGGAGTCAAAATTGAGTGGTACCGTTTACTCTTGAAGTGTTGGAAAGATGGAGTGTCGGAAGTGCTAGTGAAGACGTTGAAGACGAATGCGGCTTCATCCATTTTGGCGCCGCACGAAAGTGTGCCTTTCCACATCCCAATCCGGATAAGTGTCAAAATATTTACAAATCTCAAAGAAATATTTATATTCCCACAAAATGTGAAATGTACAATATGTACTGTCAAAATCAATACTAATTACAAGAATAATATTACACACGATATAATTTTTGATAGGGAGGTAAAAATGGGGGACTGTTTGCAACCAAGAGCTGCGAGCATGACCGAAGCTCTATCGCGATTTACCTCTTTGCCAAGCACTGAGCTGCCATGTCTTCGCTTCATCTAAACGTCTGTAGTCAAAGTGCCAATGAAAAGTGTTCGTCGTCATCATCAAATCAACATGTTCGGTGAATATACTTGCGCCACATTGTATTGTGAGCGATGGATGAATGAAGCGGGTCTGATGCTATGTTTTATATACACACGCCAATCAACTGTTTGTACTAATTTAAGAGCAACCGCCTGTGGAGATGCTCCAGGGATCTGACGCCCACAAACCTCATACGAGTATCATGGAAGGCCTTGCAAAAATTACAACAAAAATAACACAAGCTAGAGCATAATGAACACAATACATTATAATATAACATGTGTTAGACAAACATTGAACAACAATGACGTTGTTCAACAACGATAGCACAACACTTAGTGCAACGACGATTGTTGTTCAAAATGCCACAGCACCATCCTTCAGGAATAAGTCGGATCGTAAACGTGCGCCGCGACGTGTCGTGAACACGTTGCGCGTCCATGTCGCATTTGACAAGATTCTTCTATCCTACTGTATGGTCCGCCTGGCATCCGAAAACCAGAACAGAGATAGATGGTTGAGACTGACATTGGGGGCTCTGTCACATGTGTAGCCCTTGTCGCTCGCCGCCAGGAGTGGCGTTTGATAGGCACTCACTCCCTGAATTTTCCCAACTGATTGTCGCAACCGCGACCTTACTCTCGAGCCTACACAGAGACACACATTGGTTTGGCACTGGATAACCAATGGTTCGTGTCTGGCTCTCATTCTTAGACGATATCGCCACCATCTCAACCTGGTCGTGCTGCTTGGCTGGTCTGCCGTCCGACCAGACACCGTCGTCATCAAGTCAAATCCGCCTCGCAGTGTCCAGCATTTCGTCTTCTGCGTACTCCTCTCCTACTGTAGCTTGGAGTGTCTTCGCCTAGGCATCTCATGCAGGGAGAAACGGCGCTGGAAGTTGTTGAGAACTTGCCACAGTTTGCCACCTCCGTCCATTTTATAATCTCACATGTTTCAATGTACGTAGTCGAAACGATTCACCACGGTATACAAAAGTTCATATTAAATCCACGCGACCTGTGTTTTTTTTCACAATTTAATTCCCAAATTCGAGTAAAATTGGTGAAAACGTTCATTTTTTGCTGAAAATTCGCTCAAAATGTGCAGTTTTGGCTAAAAAGTGCATCAAATTCAACAAATTTGCGATTTTGAACGGTTTTCATGGTGAGGACAGACAGCATGACACAAGTCGTGGTCGACACCCTCGGCTTGTCATGACAGCAATCTCAGTCGAAGCGATGGAGATCTACACCTGACTCGCTCGACGATCGCGTGTCTAGTTCACAAGTGTGGCGTCGGAGCCATGTCAAACGCCCGTGGCATCACTTGGTTGCCACTCTGCACATCTGTAACTCGCCAAATTAATTTGTACACTGTGACTTACTCGACACCACGTGTAGACCGTGAGCGCTTTGGTCAAGCGCAACGTAACAGCTGGCGCATTGCATGTCGGCTGGCTCTCCGTCGCACTTGTGTGTGTGCCTCTTGCCTTTGTCTTGATACGTCTCCTCTCTTGTTCTCTGCACGTCATCGTAGCTAGGTGATGGCGACCGCATCTTGAGCTTTACGGTGGTTTCCACGACGTCTAGCTCGCCATCCCTGGGGGACAAAGGGGGACGTCCTATCTACGTCTTGCTTGAGAATGGAGGCATGCCACGGTTTGGTCGAGCCGCGAAGCGAGATCCAACTTCCATCATGGCGAGCAACCAATCGAACGAACAATGCAGTGGGTTGCAACTCGATTGGTAGGCACAGTCACACCATGTGAAGCGTGTAACAACGGCGCGTCAAAGCATACCATGGTGCTCATTCTTCAAGAATGGCAGTCGGGTGGCACATGCAGCAGCTCGGACCTCGTTTCCGCTCCAATTCAGCCGGCGACGGGCCTGAAAAGACCCGCGATCGACGCTTCTGGTTTCCACGATTCAAGTCGACACTGCTTGGCAGCTATCGATCCAAAGCGACGTTTGTCCTCTGCGAATGCGGTCTCTCGCCAGACGAAGCCAGCGTGCGGAGCAAGACAACAAACGGCCACCACTGCGCGTGCGGCCGCGACGAATGGCACATGGCCAAGAAAGTTGAAGAGAACGAGTACCGAATCCGCCTCGACGTGAGCAAGCACTATGGCGGCATCCGCTACGACGATGCGCTGGCACAGCACAGCTTGGACTTGGACAACTACCTCGCGCACCGAGTGCAACAATTGCCGTGCAGTACAATGCCAGGCGGCTGTCCGATTTGTGCCGATGACGAGCGGCGTCTGTGCGGCTCGTTGAAGGGTGAAGACGACGAATTGACACCACTGCCTTTGAAAATGGACGACCGACCCATGCACTGGAAAGACACGACGCTCATGAACGAGTACTTGGGCTGTTTCCTCGACAGCGCGACGGACATGAAAGTAGACGTGGACATGGACGACTCGGACCATGGCGTCCATTGTAAAGTAGAACCGATCCATGACTAGAGTGAGTTCCACTGGTAGGACACAACCCTCACGCCACCACATTCGACTGCCCGCGTCGAGCGCACCTGCGTATATTTGAACCATAGAGAGCTAAAAAGTAACAAATCAAACTAACTAGAGATAATCAAATGCCCTTCTTGCTTGTGATTCCTGCAGCGCACAGCTCTCGGAGACGCCAGCTCGAGGGCTACCCAGGAGCTGAAGCTTATCTTGACACCCCTTGAGTCGTACGTGACAAAGTCACCGTCGACTGAGCTGTTCGATGCATTGGGAAGTCAGAGATAGTTGGTGAAGGGACTCTCGTTGACTCGGATCGTTGTGTGTGATACGACTCACGTGTTTGGACTATGACGAGGATTCCAAGTGACCTTTCAGAGCTTTCGAAGGATCGATCAAGCCAATGGATGATGCGACGGCGCGACTCGCCACTGTCGTTCGAATTTATGGCCCTTGACGCGTCTGACCGTCGGCACATTTTTATTTGAAGCTTTGATGAAGTGGCTCTTGCTCGTGTCGACGGTAGTCTACTGCCTCACGTCGACGACGTCGGCGGTCGCGACAACCGCCGCCAAGTCCCACGAGACGACCAAGCCACACGACCACCATGACCACCACCACCAACCTGCGCCCAAGTCGCAAGCGAACCACACCAAACACGGCAACCAGACAACACCAAAGCATGGCAATTCCAGCCACCACTCGGTCAACCGCCCTCTTGTGGTCTATCAAGACTGGGGCCATGTGTCCTGCAGCCAGAGAGCTTGCCGTCGTGAATATGCAGCATGCCTTGACCTCTTCCACGGCGATGGCTGCTCTTGCTACCCTGGTCTGCTCGACTGCGCCCTCAATCACTGCGTCGGCATTGAGTTTGAACGCATCTTGGCGACTTGCTACGACGCTCTACCCCAACGAAACCACCAAGCCCGCTGTGCCCTCACGTGTGCACCAGGATTGTACCCGTTCGACGACAGCACCCGCAGCAACAACCGAACCAACTCAACTGGGAAGAACGAATCGGCAATCCAGGTGCCTCGAATTGTGTCGTGGAGCGTCGTGACGTCGTTGAGCATCCACAACGCTTCCAATTTCTCGGCACCAGCGCTCAAAGCCGCATTGATTCATTTCCTAGCCAAGACAACCAAGAACCATTCCAAGCTCACGGCTGACAATGTCACGCTTCATGCTGAAAACGACACCGCGGCTGGAAATCTCGTCATTGACGTTGTCATTGCCTGCGACTCGCTTGACGAAATGAACGCCACTGACCGAGCGCTCGAGCAATTGGCCTACGAGTCATCCATGCCATTGGGTCAAGAGTTCGTCGGCGCCGGGTTGGTCGCCAAGCCGGCCCAAGTCAGCGTGTCCTCCGTCAAGACATTTGTCGTGGCTGACACGGACAAACCAGCGACGACGGCTCCACCGGTTGAGGAAATCCAAAGCGCATCGACGTTGTTTGGCATGAGCCAAGGCATGTTTATGGTCGTGGCGGCTGGTGGCGCGGCGTTGTTGGCATTGGTTGTCGCTTGTATATGCATTCGGTGCCGCAAGAAGCACGGCGCTACAGGCCACGTCCAGTAGTGAACTTGTCGTTTAATCCAATGTGTAAAGAATGCAAATGATCCATCCTTCCTTGTGCAGTCTTTGCCTCCTCTGATTAGTCTTCCATAGCTGTGTACGAGTTGGTTACAGCTTTATTCATGATAATAAAAGAGAAGGAATCGCACCACGGGACGGACGACGGCACTTCTTAGCTTGTTCATCGTCTTCCGTCTTCCATAGAACGGATGGACGCGAGTGTGCTGTCGAGAGCAGCTTGGACTTGGGCCATTTCGCCATCGAGAGCGTCTTTTTGCTGCTGCAGACGGTTCTTCATCACTGGATTCGACATGGATTGGATATTCGCCACCATCTTGCTGATTTCTTTGCGCAGATCTGTGAGTTTCTTCGTATGGGCGGCTTGTTGTTGCTGGAGAGCCTGATACGCTGGATTGTCTTCGAGTGAACCTTCTCCTTCTCCTTGGTCCTACATGCGATCAAACTTAGAATTGTGGCTCGGTGGAAGCTCTTACGTCGTCGTCTTGATCCAGTTCATCCAAATCGGCGTCAAGGCCATCGTCAATGCTAGCAGTGGCAGATGTTGCTGGTCGAGGAGTCGGCCGCTCTTCAGGTTCTTCCTCGGCGTCAGTGTCAGGACGGCTATTAGCGAGCGACTGCATGCCGCTGCTACCACCAGTGTTGGCGCCAGATTCGATAGCATTAGCGCCACTGCTGGTTGTATGGCTGTTGTTGTTGGGACCTTTGGTCAAATGCAAGTACTAAGTTGGGTTTGAAACCAAGCGTTCGCAGCAGATTCTCTACCTCAGGATGCTTCTCAATGAGCTCCATTTCATCATGGACGACGATGCCATTGGGGTGCGCATCGTCCACCATCCACTCGTGAAAATCCACCAATTCCTCCTCTACACAAAACCAGAGTCAGCCAGCTGTACGAGGGTCAGGAAATACGTACGAACGTCCTCGATGACGCCACCAGCAATGATTTTAACAAGAGTGTCTTCGACGCGGGCGACATCCGTTGGTGGAAACGCAGGGTACTTGCGCGTCTTGGCGTATTTTCGCTTGACAATATTGGTCGTTGGGGGCGTGATGCCACTGGGCAGTTCGGTAATGGGTTCATACAACATTTGTTCTTCGGGAGAATCGTGGACGAGCAGAATCTACGGAAGGATATTTTCCATAAACGCCGTCAATTCCCAACAATGGTGTACCTGGCCAATTTCACCACTCTTGTAAAACAAATTGTCATCGTACGTCTTGTGTGTTTCGAGAATGCATGGCAATTGACCTAGGCACATCATTATCAATGCATACTTTGCTCTTGGTGGTGAGTGGTGCGTACATAGTGTCGCTGGTAGTTCCGTCTCGTCGATGTGAAACTTGAAATGTTTGTTGTCCGCTACGCCAAACAGTCGTAAAAAGGAGAGCGAGGTGATACATCATACCGCCTGCAACAACATCCACGCCACGGACTTCCTTTTCCTGCATCTTCTTGCGCAATTCCGCGCCCACTTTCTTGGGCACACGCACCAAGTACTGTTCCATCAAGGTCGAGGACATCGCGAGAGATAATATACTTATCCGGACTGCTCCCCATCATCCGGAATTTCTTTGGACGAACAGCATTATGTTATCCGGATAATATTGAAGCAGTATCCGGATAACGTCATCATCGGATCCCAAAACACAGTTCCACTAGAGGGAATTCATGCTTGTTGGTCAACAAATGTTGATCATGCTCAAAGGAAAAGTTCACGTACTTGATGTCATGTTGAGGCATTCTATGAAAGGTTTTCATCTTGAATTTAACGCTTCCAGAGGTAATTCAACTATTTTGTATGGTACTGTACCGTAGATGGGACATTTGATTGGGAACAGATCCAAACCAACCATGGCGATGAATCCTAGCTCTTTTTTGCCGGAAAAGACTCTAATCCGCCTCATATATGAAGGCACGGAAAACAAAATCGGACTTCCTCGCAAAATTAATTGCTGAGATAATCGACTTTAAAGTTTTCGAACTCTGGAATCTTATTTTCGCAAAAACACAAAAAACAACTTTCTTCGAATTTTGGATTGTATTGAAGTTATTGAGAAAGCATATGTTTAGAACATGTTTCAATCACGTTTAAACGTCGTATTCTTTCTTTTTGATGATTTAAACTGGTGCAATCGATAGATCTCCTCAAGATGAATCCAAAAATGCAGAAATCTCAAAAATGAAATTTTTTCAAAGTCCGCCGATGGTCGACTTCGGGACGTCGGTACACAGCGACTATTTCACTTCTTGGGCCCCAAGAAGGCTTAGTATGTAGCCACAGACGCGCTCTATAGCGCTGTATACGTAACACCAAACTGTCTGATTGGCAATAAGTCTGATTTTGTTTTCCGTGCCTTCATATTTTACTTAGCTGTTACTGTGGACCTCAGCAATATCGTCTAACTCAATTAAACGTGGATTAATGGCTCATGGAATAGCTCCACACAATGAAAAGATGGCTAGATGGCTATCCAATCTGGAGTATAAGTACAGGACTAAGCATAATACAATCAAAAATTATCCGGTTCATCCAACCCCTACAACCCCTGTGAACCTTATGAGTTCTTCCGGATATTATCCGACATATCTTTTTGAAACCGCCTGTCGGCAAGCGGACAAATGGAGTCTACGGCCGCAGCGACAGAGGAAGCACCGCTCCGCGCGTCCGATCCATTGGTATAATTTATGTCTGGTATTGTCTAAAGATCATGTAGCTCCGACGTCGGTATATGGCATTGCTGAGTGGTCTTCCTATCATGGGTACGTTTGCTTCAATGCTGTCGAGCTTGATCATAGTTCAGACAAGAAGGGACGACTCTTGACGTGTCGCTACGAGCGCTTGAAAGAGCTTCGTCGTATGGTCATTGCATTTGGCTTGCCAGCCGAAGACGAAGAAGAATGCGTTGAGAATGCGCTGACGCTACGTGGCCGTGTCTGGAAAGTCTTGCTTGGAATCGACGACGACAGTGCATCCGTCGAGCGAAAACAAGAATACAAACGGACAGTAGCACGTGGCGCATCGAAAAGCGACAGCGAGATACGGAATGATACGTTTAGGACCTTTCGTGGCGACCCAAGCTTTGCTAAACGCGTGCCCGAAGCGACACTCGTTCGAGTCCTCAATGCCTTCCTCCAGGAATATGTATGGTCACCATCAAGTCGCAGCTCAGTGTTGGACGTAGGGTTCTTCATGCCAAGATGGTCGTGACGATAGCGAGCAGCCCTTTCGCTACTTCCAGGGAATGAACATTCTCTGCGGCATTTTCCTCTACGTGATGCCCGAAGACGACGCCTACTTGAGCTTTACGTCGTTCGTTACCAAGCATTGCCCTCGCTACGTTGCGCCGCAGTTGGCTGGCGTCCACGTAGCTTGCGGCCTCGTCGACCGATGTCTTCAAACAGTATGTCGTCACCATGAAAGATTGCTAACTAGAACTTATTGCAGCTCGATTATAAACTCTACAAGCACCTCCTCTCCAAGGGCATCACGGCAAAAGTGTACGCGTACCCGATCATCCTGAGCTTTTTTGCTTGCATCCCACCACTGCAAGAACTTCTCCACATTTGGGACCTTGTAAGTCACGATGCGTCTTGTTTTATGTTGCCAACACTTTCAACGTTGTAGCTCTTGGCCATGGGTGTTCATTTCGTTGTCCTGCTCGCGGCAGCCCATGTTATCTTGATGCGCACGGATCTTCTACACACGTACGTCTCGCCTTCGAGTCGGCTAAGCTAGCTCTGTCTCCTTAGGGATATGCATCTCATGAACAAGCTCAATTTGCGTGAAACACCGCCACTTCAGTCCAAACTTCTCATTTATGTCGCGCTGCAAGTAAGTTAGCTGCTGCTACTGCTGGAATCTAATGCGACTTTGTAGCTTCTACACCGACTGCCTGACGAATTGTACTTTGAAATTGCAAGACATCCATTCGATGCGCCAGACACATTGGCCAGCATCAGTCTCTGCCCCGCGACGCTCAATATCGTCTTGGAAAAAGTCCGCAAGCTGAAAAAAGCTAAGTCGATCAAACGCGCAGCCGCCGCCGCGTCCGACACCAAGCCGCCGTGGAAGCTGTAGCAAGCCATTGAACTAACGACATGACTGTTATCCTACTCGCTGTCTTGCTCCTCTTGGCACAGACTACCCACTGGTTGAACATTGTTGATCCATCTGGAGCTGATCCATGTGGCGGCGACTGACCACCTTGACCATCTCTGGGCTGTCCTTTCAAGGCAGTATTGCCGATCAAAATGCGCATTGCGTTCGAGCTCTCTCCATCTCAACAACGACAGACTATGCTCTGACTTCGGTCGTTAGCTCAATCGCGCCGTCTCGGTGGCTTGGACGATAGGCTCGCAACGAGACGAGGATTTGCCTCCTATCTGGGTAGCTACCATTACATCGAAGGTGATGGTTTTACCACGCTGTGGCTGTGCTCACACAGAAACTGACCGTCATAATCATCTGGCGATTGGTTTTGTGGCCGTGCTCATGGGATTGCACGGTTTTGGATGTGTCGATGGTGCTTGGGTTGTGTCCAAGCCCACGGCCGTGAATGGCAACGCCAAGAGTCTGCCGTAGACTTTGTCGGACGCGCAACAAGACCGATGTCACTTTGGATGGCATCGAGTACAATCGATAGACTTGAGCGAGAAAAAGACGCCTGGAGAGATGGAGGTGTCCATGTTGAGACGGGCAATGAGTAATCTCAACAGATGCAACTCGAATCACCTTATTCAATGTTTTTCACCTTGTTCAATCTTTTCACCTTCAAGACAAAGACGAGAGCCCCTTTGCCAAGAGGCCTGAGCTAGCTAGAGGTTTTCCACGGCGATCGATAGTGCTATCGTCCTCGGTAGTCCATTTCACCACGACTAGAGCGCATGGAGGACGACAAACGAAGCTTGAAATATCGTGGTGAAGGGAGATTTCAGCTTCGTATGGTACACTGTATCATGACCAGGCGGTTCTGTTGGTCACGGCGCGACCTTGTATATGACGAGACAACCACCATAATGGGGAAGATTTCAAACGGACAACAGTCAAGGCACCCTCCAGCGCCAGCAGCTCTGCTCAATGTTTGACCGGGGGGAAGGTTGTCTCGGGGTAAATTGGCTCGAGTCAAACGAGTTTGTCAAAATTGAACTATCACGGCCACGAAATGGGTCACTTCGGGAGAGGAGGGGAGCTGAACCTAGCTGGGGCGTGATCGTGCCACTCTGGGAGCATTGCCACCAGAGCTATCACCACAAGGTTGACATAAAAGAGAGGATTGCATAGAGTTTGCAAGACATGCCTTGTTGTTGCCCCCCAAGCATGTGGTGGGCTGTTTGCTCAATCCGCTATAGCGATTGAGATGATTCAGAGGCTGCCACCCATTCAAGTCTTTGTTGTTGTGTGAACTTTGAAGACACATGGTACATACAAGAAGCTTGGTGCAAATCTGGTCACAGTCGAGCGAGTTTCAAGTGCAAGAGATTGCTCATTTTCCAACTTGCAACAAGAAAAAAACATGAACAAGGGCGGCATGTCGGAAGGCCAACACGGCCTTGAAGAGCGCGTCTCGTACATCCAATCCACTGGCGAAGAAGCCGTGAAGGCCGAATATGGTGAAGTCAAGACCCCCGGTGAGCTTGAAGACGGTGCCTTGGTCGAAGGTGGTGCCCTCAACTTGTTCTCCCTCGAAGCCATGGCGTTGTTCGCCCAATACGCTGCCATTGGCTTCATCTACGGCTTGATCCCTTCGTTGCAATATCCCATTTTCAACAACTATCTCAAGCTTGAAGGCTACCAAACGGCGTCGTACTCGCAATTGGTCACGCTCGGCTGGTCCTTCAAGGTCTTCTTCGGTGCCTTGTCGGACTGCTTCCCCATCTTTGGTTTCCGCCGAAAGTCGTGGATGTTGATCGGCTGGACCATTACCATGGTCTGCCTTGCTGTCATGGCTTTTTCTTCCCTCGGTGAACCATACTGCAACATTGAAAAGGCCACGGCTGAAGGCCACCCCAAGGCCTGCTCCAAGGTCTACTCCAAGACCAACGACACCGACAAGGTGTACTTCAACCTTGACGCCCCTGACAACGGCACCTTGTTTATCATGTTGTCGGTTCTTGTGTCATTCGGGTACGTCATGGCCGATTGTGCTGCCGATGCCATGGTCGTCGAATACGCTCAACGTGAACCCATTGCCATCCGTGGCCGTGTCCAAACCGCCATTTACACGGTCCGTCAAATCTTCATCTGCTGCGCCAACGTCATGTACGGCTTCGGCTTGAACTCGCCCAACTACGGTGGTGAATTCTCTTTCTCGATGAAGCCCAACGTTCCTTACGGCATTTGCTTGATCCCTGCTGTGATTGTCGTCTTGTCCACCATCTTCATCTTGAAGGAAAACAAGACCCCCGGTACTCCGTTCCGCGACTACTGCACCATGTTCTGGGGTCTGCTTCAAAAGCGTGTCATGTGGCAAATTTGCGGCTTCCGCTTCATCAGCAACGTCTTCTACAACATCAGCACGACTGCGTCCAGCCCAATGTACAACACGTGGGCCAACGTTGCTCCTTTGAACGATGCCTTGTCTTCGGTCCTTGGTGGCGTGATCTTCGGCACCATCATGGTTGTCATTGGCAAGTGGGGTCTTCACTGGAACTGGCGTTACTGCATTGCTGCCGGTTCCATCGGTGTCATGTGCGTGGATGCTCCCATCAACTTCATCACGATCTGGGATGTGTACCGCAACCAATGGTTCTACAACGGTGTTGGTTTGGCTGACCAAATCCCTGCCGGTCTCCGTTTCATCGTCGCCACGTACTGCGCCGTTGAAATCGCCGATGTCGGTAACGAGGGCGCCACTTATGGTTTGGTCACGACGGTCTCCAACTTGGCCAGTCCGTTTGCTTCGGTCATCTACAAGATCGTTGACTCCAACTTTAAGTTGACTCAAGCTGACATTACCTCTGACACCCACGATGTCCGCATGGATGTCACCTATTCGTACATCATTGCATACTCGTGCAAGTTGTTGTCTCTCGGATGGCTCTTCTTGTTGCCTCCTCAACGTGGCCCCATGCAAGAATTGAAGCGCAAGGGTGGCAAGAGCAAACTTGCCGGTGCCTTGTTGATTTTCATGTTCTTGGCGTGCTTGGCTTTCTCGGTGACGACCAGTATCATGTCGATCTTCCCATCGACCAAGTGCTACCGTGTTGCCGGTGGTAACGGTGTCCTTGATCCCAAGACTGGCAAGTGCCCTGCCGTCGCTTCCAAGAAGGGTTAAGCTTCATTATGTTGTGTATACCTGTGCTCTAATGAATCGTGTTCAAATATGATGCAATTTTGTTCTCTTACCTTGTTTCCCTTCGAGTCACGCTGCTTGGATACCAAGAGCAATGTCCAACTGATCCGACATAACATGACATCAGTCTTCCGAGTTGTCGGACGGAAGGTGGGCACTCCTCGGCTCAATCAACGACGGACTTGGACGCGCTGCTTCGACTTAGTCTCACAAAATCAATTCGTCTTGACAGGGTGTCATCATCGGCGGATTGGGGGCAATCCATGTTGGTTACTCCATCTTGACTGGACCGGGTTGTTATCGTGATGTGAGGAGGCCAATATTCAAAGCAAGCAGCAGCAGCGGGGGCATCCGAGAGGCGATGCGCGAGGTAAAAGTCACGACCAGAAGTGGCAACGTTGCTAGGAACATAGGCTTGCCCCCACGATGACACGTTCGGCTCTGTGGGTTTGGACGACCGAACAGCAGCCTTGCCAACCAAGATGTCAAGTAGGACAAGACGATAGATCAGTGGAGCCCATGCCCTGAAGGTTTAACCGACCGACGGAAGCCTTGACAAGTCATGAGAGGCAACCCCGCCTGCTCGACCGAGCAATTGCTGGGAATACAAAAATGAAACACAGTGCATTGACTGCCGTCACTCAGACCAGATGACGTCGTTGAGGGAGTGACGGGGAGCCAGAGAGGGAGTCACGGTCTCAACTTGGGATTTCTTGAACTCCCAGCGCACAATTTCTAGCATGGGAAGTGGCTCCCACTCTGTTGCACATGGCACATCACTCACTATATCAGGTCGCAATCCCAGCCATGGACAGCGCTTCGACGTGACGAAAATGCACGCTCTACTAGCCTATGTGCTATCGAATCCCCAAGAATGGCAAGCTACACTACTCAACCTCGTTGGTTTGTCGAGTTGCGTCGATTTTAGCGTACGAAATTCCATGGAATCGGTTGCGAGATCGTCATTTCAAACATTGTTGAGCTTGGTGGTTTTGAGACGAGGGCGCGGTTGTTGCTCAGTGGATTGCCGATCCTGTTCCTCTCCACACGTGCTCGACGTTGAGATAAACGCGCAGGCACCAGCCACGTGAAGTATACAATGCATCTGCTGTACAAGGTGAAAGTTGAGCTAAAGAAGTTCACATCCCACGTTACATCCAACGTGGCAAGCACAGCCAGACGACAGCGACAGGAATGCATGGGAATGACAATAGTATTGCAAGGACGACGGTCGCACGGACAATCGCGAATGCTCGATTGATGTGTCCAAAGCTAGAAGCAAGCAAGTCCAAGTAGAGTGAGAGAGTCTCTCTATGTGACTCTGGCTTTGGACTTATGCTGCCATCTGGACGGTATAGAAGGAGGTCGTAGACATGTGTGCTTGACATGGATGACAAATCTGGCTCGTTCCTGAATCGACAAACTTGCGAGAAATCGAAAGTTAGCGGCTAGACTTGCGTCTCGTAGCTGTGCGAATGTCTCGTAGCTAGTTAGCTTGCCTGGCCGAAAGAAACCAGGACAAGACGTCATGGATTGAGATCACACTTGCAGAGATTGTGCCGTAGTAAACAGGCTTGATAACTCCACTCCACCCACATGTGTATATCATGACACGAACATGGAGAGAAACACTCATCTATCATCTCTGGAGGTCTCGGCTCAGTTTCAAGGCTTGAAATCTCGCGGACTGCTTCAAGAATTGAAACGAAGTCCAGTGAGCACCACTTGACTGCGCGGGGCCGCTCTTGTCGGTCGTGTAGTCTCATTGAGAGCACGGTTCAACTTTTTCCTGTCGTCTGGTTCGGGCCATGAGCTACCGTACACAGTTGCTCATAAAAGGTGAAAAAACAAGGTGAGCATCATCCCACGCTGCCACCGTGCTGTCTCGCTGCGAAAGTGCACTTCAACCGCGCGAGTTTATTCCCCTCGACTGGTGATAGACACCCCAGATGCTTGCTCTCTTTCATGTGTCGAGCGGCAGAGGTCACTAGCGTTCCCTTGAGATCGGCCCTCTACAACCCATCACACACTGAGTTGCGATACAGACAAGAGGGGGATAATTTCAACTTGGAAATTTCAAGTGCTGGCATTTGTGCTACTGGTCAACTGTGGCGAATGATTAGACGACGTAGCCGGGCGCAGACGACAAATGTGATTCGCTCCTCTTGCAAGTGTCAGGCTCAAGAATCACGTGGTGAAACAGGCTGACGCAGTTCACGTGTTACACGTGCGATTGCTCAGGCGTGTGGCAATCTGGCCGGCTACCTATCCATCGATCTCTCCCAAGGTGATCATTCTCCAATTTTCACTGCAAGATGAACCAAGGTGGATTGTCGGACGGCCGCCACGGCCTCGAAGAACGGGTCTCGTACATTCAATCGGCGACGGAAGAAGCTGTGAAGGCCGAATATGGCGAAGTCAAGACCCCCGGTGAGCTTGAAGACGGTGCCTTGGTCGAAGGCGGTGCCCTCAACTTGTTCTCCCTCGAAGCCATGGCGTTGTTCGCCCAATATGCCGCCATTGGTTGCATCTATGGTTTGATTCCATCGCTCCAATACCCCATCTTTAACAACTATCTCAAGCTTGAAGGCTACCAAACGGCGTCGTACTCGCAATTGGTCACACTCGGCTGGTCCTTCAAGGTCTTCTTTGGTGCCTTGTCGGACTGCTTCCCCATCTTTGGTTTCCGCCGAAAGTCGTGGATGTTGGTCGGCTGGACCATCACCATGGTCTGCTTGACCTACATGGCCTTCTCTTCGCTTGGCGAACCATACTGCAACATTGAAAAGGCCACGGCTGAAGGCCACCCCAAGGCCTGCTCCAAGGTCTACTCCAAGACCAACGACACCGACAAGGTGTACTTCAACCTTGACGCCCCTGACAACGGCACCTTGTTTATCATGTTGTCGGTTCTTGTGTCATTCGGGTACGTCATGGCCGATTGTGCTGCCGATGCCATGGTCGTCGAATACGCTCAACGTGAACCCATTGCCATCCGTGGCCGTGTCCAAACCGCCATTTACACGGTCCGTCAAATCTTTATCATTGTTGCCAACGTGATCTATGGTTTCGGTTTGAACTCGCCCAACTACGGTGGTGAATTCTCCTTCTCGATGAAACCCAACGTTCCTTACGGCATTCTCTTGATCCCTGCTATCCTTGTCGTCTTGTCCACCATCTTCATCTTGAAGGAAACTAAGAAGCCTGGTACTCCTTTCAAGGACTACGTTGACATGTTCTGGGGTCTGCTTCAAAAGCGTGTCATGTGGCAAATTTGCGGTTTCCGCTTCATCAGCAACGTCTTCTACAACATCAGCACAACCGCAGCCAGCCCAATGTACAACACGTGGGCCAACGTTGCTCCTTTGAACGATGCTCTTTCGTCTGTCCTCGGCGGTGCCATCTTTGGTGCTATCATGGTTGTCATCGGCAAGTGGGGTCTCCACTGGAACTGGCGCTACTGCATTGCTGCCGGTTCGATCGGTGTCATGTTGGTGGATGCTCCTATCAACTTCATCACGATCTGGGATGTGTACCGCAACCAATGGTTCTACAACGGTGTTGGTTTGGCTGACCAAATCCCTGCCGGTCTCCGTTTCATCGTCGCCACGTACTGCGCCGTCGAAATCGCCGATGTCGGTAACGAGGGCGCCACTTATGGTTTGGTCACGACGGTCTCCAACTTGGCCAGTCCCTTCTCGTCTGTCTTGTACAAGTTGATCGACTCCAACTTTAAGTTGACCCAAGCTGATATCACGGAAGACACCCACGAAGTCCGCATGGATGTCACCTACTCGTACATCATCTCGTACTCGTGCAAGCTTGCTTCCCTCGGATGGCTCTTCTTGTTGCCTCCTCAACGTGGCCCCATGCAAGAGTTGAAGCGCAAGGGCCAAGTCAGCAAGTTGGCTGGTGCTTTGTTGATCATTATTTTCCTTGCCTGCCTCTCCTTCTCCGTGACGTCCAGTATCATGGCCATCTTCCCATCCACCAAGTGCTACCGCATTGCTGGTGGTAACGGCAAGCTTGACCCCAAGACTGGCAAGTGCCCAGCCGTCGCCTCCCGCAAGGGTTAGATGCATACGTCGTGTGAATTTCGTAAACTGTGTAATACTTTTGTTTTCAATTCAAACTACTTGCTTCATGTTACGCATTTGATGGACTGATGGCGCTTATAGCTCCTAGTTTTGATCCCTTGAGCATCATCAATACCGCGAAGTTGGGCTGGTCTAATAGAAGAGAATAGCAACCACGGGGGGTCATGCTGACTCATTAAGTCGCTCGGTGTTACAGATATTATCGCTCTACGATCGGAGTTTGTAATGAAAAGATGGTTAGAGGTTTGTAGGTGGGCTGGCTGGCTGTACGGTTCAGGAGGTTGGCGGTTGAGGTGGCATGGCAGGGTTGGGTTCTGGCACCTGTGAGACAGGAGGTTTTGCCTTGGCACGAGCTTCCTCAATGAGTATGGCCTTGAGCAGTCCAAATTGTATGTGCTTTTTCTCCAGCAGCTCTTTCAGTTTAGTCTCTAGCTCCTACAAACGTGTGAGTCATACAAGACCGACGTGTGTCTCTACCTTGACTTCAGCTTCCTTTTGGGCGAGGAGAGGATCCACAGCTGGTACACTCGTTGACTCTTCAGGTGATTCACTCTCAGTCTTGTACGTCGTGTCCTTGTTCGGACTCTCCAACGCTTGCTTTTCCTGTTCTTGTCGTCGTCGTTCGAGACACACTTTCTTCCACGGCCCCAATACACTCCTCCGACGGATACATCTACAGAAAGACGACCATGAGCCTTTCTATTCGAGGTGACTCTTTTCATACTCTCTCACGCGGGCAAAGAGCTCGGGATTCTTACGTGGATACGGCGACTCGATGCGGTAATGACGCATGGATCTCTGGTGTGGCAAGGAAATATGAACCTGCACAAGTTCATAGTCGTCCTTCAAAATAGTGATATCAGTTTTCAAAGGTCATACTATTAATTAAGAAAGGCATTGATTTTTACGGGAAAAGAACAAATTCCAAATTGAACCAATCGCCGGGAGTAGAACACACAATATATTATATTGACTTGTCTTCGGAATTCACAGAAAAATAATCCTACTATGTATATTTCAGCCAATGAATAATTATTAAAAGTTGTGCGGTGTTTAATTGGCCAAAAACACAAGTCATGAGACAGCGACTCTAACGTGCAAGTCTCAAAAGGCAATCGAAAATGCCTTTATTGACTTCAAAAGGCAGGCAATCATCAGCATACTTGAGACTACCTTAGAGTTTAGTGTTTGTTCTAAGGGTGTTATATCTCTAATATAACGATGAGTGATAAAACCACGCTAGTAGATTCCAGCCATAAGTTGAAATGAAACATCGCGTTGCGTGGACAGAAAGAAAAGGGAATACAACACCTCAACTGCTCAAGGCTTCTCACTATCTTAGCTTGTTGTGCTGCACTTCTTAGCAATAGATTCTTCATCATATTGCATCTTATCTACGACTCGTCAAACGTCAGTCAAGGCCAGACTGTGTTTTGCTCCTTGGTTCTCTTGATGCTATTTTTGGGATTTTCTCGAAATGTGATTGGCTCATTTTCCCGCAGAAAAATCCTTCTGTGGATTGCATTCCATTCGCATTCCACTCAAACTTTATTTTATTTCATACAAAATGTAGTAATACAAATAATTAAATCATGAAAAGAATTTTGAGTATTTTGGAAAATACAGGACAAATTTTCTGTGGATGCATATAAACGGCAATATTTGTCCGATGTTTTCCGGAGAATGTGTGTTCTACTACTCTCGGCAATTGGTTCAATCAACCGCCAGAGAATCGCCGGACCTTCGAAACATTATACAATTATAAAATTTAGAAGATTATTTTGACCCTTGGTTGAAACTTGGAACAGGACGGTCCACGATATCGACAAAGATTCGTCGCTTCGCTGGTGCAACTTGTGATGTCACTACTCTGCTTACACTCAAGCTAAAGAGCGTTTGCTCAGAATGTTCTAGGAGGTGGGGCCGTTCTACGAGGTTATAAAGATTCATTGAGAGTGGTGCGACCCGTATCATGTGCAGCACAAGCAATCCTTCGGTCAATTTTCAGCCAATCAAATGATAGTACGGATATTTGTAGCCAATCAGACTGTCCCGTTGATTTGTCGTCGATTCCAAAAATCGCCTCAAACTGGCAAGTTTGGACGGAAATCACAATACCTATTGTGACAAGTTATGATATCTTGTGATATTTGAAAATTTCGAGGAGTAACGTTAGGTTACCTGGACCTGTTCCCATATCCTTTCACAATGAAAACATTTATGGAAACTCGCAACAATGGACATAGTCTGGAGTCGAAATGAGTGATTGGATTGATTGGATTCTGTACCAGGCATGGGAAATTAATGGGAAATGACATTTTGAAATCTCTCTATTCTCTGAATTCAGTTCAGTTACGCGGTGTAGTTTGTGCCTTCAGTTGAATGCCATCAAATAGCAATCTTGTACTTCGAAGTAAATTTATATAATAATTGAGATCCTGTGGACAAAAAATAGATCGTGCCGTCAAATCCGTCTTCCATAACATTTACAATCCTCAAATCATCTAAACCGATTAACACTTCTTTTACAACACTCTGCATGATAATGACCTCTTTAATGTGTGAATCGTTGATGATGCTTTGTCAGTTCCTTTGAACTTTAACCCTAATAGTTTATATATTTCCATTGTTGCCAATAATATTATTTTAAAGAGGTACAAATTTACGGTGTTATCACCACTGTATTTTGAAGGTCGTACTCTTATACTACACCATTTGCCGGTTAATTTCACAAATTTTGAACAATATTTCGTGAAGTTCAAAATGAGATCGCGTTGACGGCAATGATTTTCGTCGATGGAGCAGTCATATTCGTTGTTCTCATTCAGTGTTCGTCCTAAGATCACTTTTGTCCGTACTCTCCCAGTATATCTCATATATTTGATCATTTAAATCCACGCAACATATTTTGATTGGCGACAACCTCGCACACAAACTAAAAATGCTCACTTCAAGTATGCATTCTCTCAGGGATCTAAGCCCCAACTTCCATGTCAAGCATATTTTCAGCACGACCATAGAAATACTCCAATCTTTGAGTCAATCGATGCAAGGGATTGACATCAACTCCTAAACCAAATCAAATGGCTAGACAATACAAAATGACGTACAATCGATAGATTGCGCCGCAACATGTTCCAAGTAGGACATACGAAATTCTTCTCGAGTCGATCCTTCTGGAGGAGGTCCCATAAACGCAGCAAGGCGTTGACTACGAAGTAGTACAGTACTAGTACTTACTGAGGAAACGTTATCCGGATAAAATTATCTGGAATCAAAAACAAGACTATTAATAGTAGGGAGTTTCAAAGCTGAAGCACAGAAGTTTGTCTCATCGAAATGAATTATGTGATTGGATATAATTCAGAAAATTTCCTCTGTTTTCTTGTCTGATCTCTTACGTATTTCTCGTGAAAGATGCGTTCTTGTGGTTCTCCTCCACTCACGAAACCTTCAGTTTTATTAAGAGAGCAAACTGGTGACGCTCTTGTTCAATTAAATGATGTCCAAGGAGGCTGAGATTCATGTCGTAGAGAACACTGAAAAAAGATGTTGCTGGAAATGCAGCAATCACATGCGTATCCTGTTGAATGAGTGTCTCTCGCTCCGATAATATGATTAGACGAAAATGAAGAAAAATAGGCATACTTTCTGGTTTCTTTCCTGTTTTCTGGTTAACTTTGAAACCCCTAATGTATATAGATAGGATTCCTATCACACCATATAACGCAATATGATTGGAAGTTAATCTAATGAATTGACTTGGTATATGAAAACAGACCATGAACCTCATGGAGCTTTGGCAGATAAATTTAACACCCGTACAAGAAAGACAGAAAATGAATCATTTGATTACACTTAACACGTAGAGGTACTCGGTATGCATTGCTCGTTGTTCCCCAACCCGGGCTATTCAAATGTCAAAATCGACACTTTGAACACCTGCACTGCAGTTTAATTACTTTTTACACACAAGAATTGTGACAGTTCTCGCATCTCTCCACTACCTCATGAGAAGTCGGCAGTAGAGCAATAATCAACTGAATTATCCCACACTCAATATGCAACATGAATCCACAAGGTTCATGAATCATTTAAACTTTGATGTTGGAACGTCAAAAGTGGATAGGATAATGAGTTGGAGGCGAAGATGTGAAGATCAAACCCGTCATCATTACTTTTGACTATTGCTTGTGCTTTAATCCATGGATCGTACGAAATTCAAGAAATCTACTGTGTTTTGTGCTTTAGCCATTTGAATATGCTTCGAATAATCAAGAGAGTGGGCGATTGAGACGTCAGCAAACGTGGTGTTGTGTTGCAGCTAGTATAAGTTATATCTGTGCTAGACGTTCAACAAAGATTCAGGGCTTCTGTATTTGTCGGCTAGACTTTAAGCATGCAAGTGCATGATGCTTGATATCTGCCAATATTCGTTTGTTGAGCGAGCAACTGTGATAGAATCTCCATCACAGTTGCTGAGAATTTTGCACATTTCAGATTTGTATACTGAAATCAAGTCAAAAACATTTATTGAAAATGGATTTCAGGCACTGTGATAGATTTCCTATCACACTCCAATACAAAATGATCATGTTTCTATCATAGTTGCAGCAGATGTTTTCTTTCAAAATTTGGTTTATCAAGGTGTCATATTTGATTATGAACAGAAATATTTTTGTCATCTCTAAAAAAGTGTCATATGGCGACTTCAGAGGCTGGTCGGGAAGCACGAATTGCACGGGAGCGGGTGTGGGACACCCGCTTTGACAAAAAAACACCCTCTCTGAAAAATAGCCTTACGACGGTCGAGACCATCGAGGGAACCCGCATGTCTCATCTAAATTTATGGGAATTCATGGAATCTGGGAAAAAGTGTTTAGTACACCCGTAGATAATGAAGAAGCTCAGGTAGCAATGCCCAAATACGCAGTAATTTGATGAAATCGGTGAATTCGACAAAGAGTGCTGCCGTGTCTGCAGGTGCAATCACCATATATCAGTCAGAATTGGAGTTCCAGTAACAATAAACCTGTGAAATATTATATACGGAGAATGGACCAAATATATTAATATTTCAGTTTATTTAATCACGCAAGTAAAAATGACAACCATTCTAATCGTTTTCGTATCATATCTCATTAGGCATTGGTTTTCAGAGCGAATTAGCTACGAAATCAGGTCCAGCGTGAAAAATACTACAAAAATACATATACCCATGTCAGGTCAAACCAATTTCAGAGGCCAAAAATGAGCTGGTTCCCTCGATGATCTCGACCGTTGTTAATAAGTTTATCCGGATAATATATCCGGTTACATTTTCATGACGAGGTGGATGATGCAGTTTTCAAGGTGACTGGTTTTGCAATGGCTTCGAATGTCTCCGAAGACTACTTGCTCGCGGCAGTCAAATACAAGCTCACAGCGCCCCCTACCGACAGAATCGATGGATTCATTAGAGAGATTTCGAAATGTCGATTCCCATAGATTACCTGTAGCCGTATATGGGTGTGGGTATGGGTACTGACTGCAAGATGATGATTTCGACAAGTTCATATTCTATTCCCTCAAAGTGATTTACGGATAGATGTCCATAACCGTAAGATACTGACGTTCTTGACGAACAGGAATAAGCTCAGTCGTCATTTGGAAATGCAGCAAGAGCGTCTTATACTTCTTCTGTTGTGGTGGAGAAAGAATCGCAAGAAGAAGTTTGCGTTTCGCAAACTTGAAGCTCTTATATCATACAGCTTTGTCGAGCGTCCCCTTGTCCCTGACGTTCGGTTCTCCTTGCAAACCATGCGCGATGCCGACTCAAAACTGTCCTTTCGATTCGACCGTCAGAGTATTTTTCGTCTTTGTCTAGCGCTAAAGGTACCGAGTGTTGTAATTACCTATGATGGTGACAGAGTTCCTGACGTCGAAGCTCTTTGCATAATGCTCCGCCGACTGAAGTACCCTGTAGCTTACTATGATATGATGTCTATGGCCGATCTATCCCAGCCTTGTGCCGAATCTATATCTTTATGGTGGACTTGATATACAACAACTGGAAACAAACGATTTACTTTGCAAAGCATATTGACCGTGCCCGACTCATGCATTATGCCACTGCAATCCACAAAAAAGGTGCCCCAACAACGAATGTGTATTGTTTTTCCGATGGAACCAAAGTGAAAACATGTCGCCCCATTTCCAATGTAGCAGAGGGTCTGAATTTGCAAAAAGAAGTCTACAGTGGCCACAAGAGGCGCCACTGCTTAAACTTCCAAGGTGTGACAGCCCTTGATGGTCTTTGCATCCATTTCTATGGCCCCCTCGAAGGCCGCCGTCACGACACGACCCTGTTACGTCATAGTAATCTGCTTTCTTACTTTGACGAGAACATAGAAATATTTGATGATTTCATGATCTATGGCGATCCTGCATATGGACTGTCAAAGTGGATTATGGTGGGCTACAAAGGCAGCAATCTCGAAGATCAAGAGGCAGCATTCAACCGATTCATGAGACAGAGTCGTCAAAGTGTTGAATGGAACTTTGGAAGGATGAAAACGCTATGGGCAAATGTCATGTTCAAGCTTCAACAAAAAGTTTTACTCTCTCCAGTTGGCAAGTTTGTGTGTGTGGCAATGTTTTTGACTAACTTGCATTGTGTATCTACCGTGGCAATCAAATATCAAGCTATTTTAACTCTGTCCCGCCATCGTTGGGGGAATATTTGTGTGCATCATGTCTTTTACATTAATTAGCATAACACCCTAATGCATTTCTTCTCGTGTTTACTCAAGAATATCCATGTTAATCATTGTTCGAATGCAGACGTTGCCACTTTGCAGCCTCGATTTCTGCTAGCTTCAGCTCTAGGTTTCTTGTTTCCAATCCAGCCAGTTTCAATTGGAGCTCACGATCTTTTTGCCTCTCTTCACGCTCAAGTCGTCGTTTTTCAGCTTCTTGTTCGAGTTGAGCTCTCTTAATATCCATCTTCTTCTGACGGAACTCCATTTCGGACATGTATTCAGCCTTCATAAGTTCAATCAGAGCCAAATTTGGATTTCCACGAGTCTCGTCATTCGCATCTGACTTGCGCTTTTTGCAAGTTTTCATTGTTTCGTCGCGAATTATTTGTCCAGCAGCCTCGGCCTTTTTCTCCTCCAACTTCTTCTCCTTCTTGTCGTTCGCATTTTCTATCTTGGCGTCGTCAACGAGCTGAATGAGGTCGTCGAGAATCATCGATGTCTCGCTTTCCTCTTCTTCTACACCTGATAGCCTAAGAGCTTGCTTATCAAACTTTCGGTGCTTATCAATGAGATGATTGAATCTGCTTTGCAACTTCTTTCCATCCACCAGACGTTGAAAGCTCTCTTCATCGCAAAGAGTCTCTGCAATCCGATCCCACAACGCCATGACGTCTCCATGCCTTGCTTGGAACGGTCGAAGCAAGACTTGACGGAGAAGGATGAGGTCTTCTGCCTCAGTCCAGTTGCGGCGCTTCTCCTTTGATTGCATTTACCAAACTGGATCTGGCTCTCCGAGTGATCTGTGGGTGCAGAATCCAATCCATACAATCCCTCAATTCTACTGCAGACTATATCAATTGTTGGGAGTATTCCATACATGTATTTGTTGTGAGAGGATACAGGTGCAGTACAGAAGGAAGAGGTAAACCTGCACTTCGAAATCTCCCTATTGTCAATGACATAATCAATTCCCAGCAGAAGCATAATTTTGGGAGTTTGAGGTTTATCAGGTCGGCTCTCGACCAGCTCAGCCTTGAGCAAGGCTTCCGTGTGGTGAAAAAGCACCAAAGTGCAACTGACACTCGTTGGATATGCACAACACTAGCCTGCGAGTTTTTCGTTAATCGTTTCGTATCGGTAACCAGTTGACATCAAGGTGCATCTTTATACTAGTAAAATATTGTGGGAATTGGTTGGTGGAAAATGGCCCCTTGTGGATGCAACCGTCGACACGGCACCACCCCCGACGCTTGTGGTTCTCCATCCCAGTTGACATCAGTATCGAATGGTCGAATGATATTTTTGGCGTTGAATAAAGAGAGATTATGGCCTATCGTGAGTTTTTGGCATTTTAGCCAATAGAAGTGTTCAGAGTGGGCCCCTCATCTCTGACAATTTTAAGTGCTCTATACGGTATTTTAAGTAACTCTACGTATTCCATGAGAGAGGGTGTTTTTTTGGTCAAAGAGGGTGTCCCACACCCGCTCCTGTGCAATTCCTCCACACAGGATCAAACATGATAACGATTGAGTCGGTTATGATTGGCTATTTCTATCCGGAATACGGATGAGTTCTTTGTGTACACCAAGAATGACAATCGAGGCATCGGTACATCACATCGAGTCACACACTCTGACTCATCTGCAGGTCTCTCTTGAGATGTCCAAGGTCCATCTTCTCCGTCGTAGGAGTTTGCCGTGAGTAGCAGCATCTCGGAAGATGCTCCGTGTAACAAGAAGACTTGTGTTGGGCGGCCCAAAAAGGGTCAGCAGATGAAGGTTGTGTTGGGCGGCCCAAAAAGGGTCAGCAGATGAAGGATGCAGTTGGATGGACTGACAAGTCAACTTGAGAGACTGTGAGTTTGTTGTATTTGCTTGTCTTGACATGGAGCGACGAAGACGAGACAGCAATACACACCGGCCACAGCAATCGAGACAGCGGCCACCACGGGACCAACTTCCATGCCACTTGCAAGAGCTTCAATCCAAAAATGAAAACAGAAGCAGTTCCCGACCAGCAAACTCCATCAATTGTGTTTATTTCCGGTTATAATTTTTTACGGATAATGACGCCGGTCATGTTTTCGATCCTGTGTGCTTCCCGACCAGCCTCTCACATGTTTTCGCACAAAACCTATGGATGCGTTCGGATGAAACACTGTATGGATTCACTTGAAGCCAGAATCCTGTGTGTGTGACAAAATTGGATTTTGGATTTGTCAATACAGTGTTTTCACAAGAAGTCAACGCGTTTGGTTGACAGCCGAACACGACTTTTTTCTGCCAATGGAAAGCTTTATGTACAAAGCATTCGTTGTGGAGCAATGATATCGGATTGTGGCCGCGTCAGCGTGTTCGACAAACGATTAGAGGACGCGCCTTCTCGATTGATTTTGTGAAGAGGTTTATGAGTCAATGGCCTGGGACCACTGCTATTAACTCGATTGTCACTTATCGAAAAGGACGAAGGCATCTTGTGACTGGTCTGACCCAACTTGTAAAACAACCCTCGCCCTAACTCAAAAATACCTCTGAACATCTTTTTCGAAAGCGCGTTTTGCCAGCCTAAAACAGTGTTCTTCTCAAAATACGTTTCACCCAACCAAGCGCAAAACTTGTTTTTATTTCAGTGAATGGATGATTCCAGTGGAGTTTCATCCAATGGTGCATCGATGTTGGATTCTTGCGAGGGGGGCTATACTGTCCCTTATGTGTGCAACCTGTGTCTATCTATGCTGGCCGATGGCGTTACCGTAAGGTCAACTGCAATGACAAGGAGATCAGCGTGCGAAAAGGATCATTCTTCGAGTGAATGCGCTGCCCAATTAACGTTGCTGTCCGCATCATGTACGATTGGGCTTCCCAGAAGCCTGTCACAAAGTCTGCACGAGAAAAACGTGTTAGTGCGGCTACCGCGAGAAACATCTACGGTTTATTGAGGGACGTCTGTTCCAAGGAAATTTGCCGCGATGAAATGAAGGTAAGTATTGATAAATGAAAAAAAACTTAATGTTCATTATGTAGATAGGGGGTCCAGGAAAAAATCGTCGAAATTGACGAGACCTCTCTGGCCAAGAAGCCCAAGTACCAAAGGGGGCGTCGATACACTGAGTATTGGCTTTTTGGCGGGGTTGAGCGGGGTTCTGGCAAGTTGTTTGGTCGTATTGTCTTCAACGGCTCTGCCGCAACATCTCTCCGTTTGTATTTAATTCAAATAAATAACAGTTATCTATCCACAATCTGGATAATAATACAGAAATCGTCCAGATAATGAAAACAACCGCGAAACTTTGGGCGGGGGATTTCAATCGAAGTCACTCAGCTGCAATTCCTCCCCGCATTCACCTCAAATTTTCGACAGTAGCCATGAGTGGCTACGACATCGAACTCGGCGCGTTTCTCCTATGATGCGCTTCAAACCGCAATGAAAACGGATGAACGCTTCATCCAGTGGTGCATGGAGGCAGGGCTCCTCAAGTCTATTATGTACTGCAAAAAATGCGGGAATCCTATGCGCCTCTCAGGAATGAGATGGCGATGTCATCGAGCATCATGCTCAAAAACCGAGCTGAGTGTGCGAACTGGGACTTTCTTCCAGAAATTCCATATAAGCATGCAAAAAGTAGTGCGACTACTTTATTGCTGGGCTGCTCAGCGACGGGTGAATAAAGCAGCCCAGGAAGTCGCCGTCGCGGAAAAAACGGTGTCGAAATTATACGGTGAGTGTCGAGACTTATGCTCGCACGAACTCATGCGTGGCGACGCAAAGGCAAGGTTATCGGTTATTAAACTGTCATCTGAAACTGTTGTGTAGATTGGGGTGAGGGGTCTATCGTCGAGATAGATGAGACCTCTCTTGGAATTCAAAATATAATCGCGGTCGTCACTACCAAGACTACTGGTTGTTTGGGAGAGTGGAAAGAACCACGGGAAAGTGGTTGGCCGCTTGATTTATAATGATAGGTCCAACGACACACTTTCTGCTATACTCAAGCAACATGTGAAGCCTGGGACTCTGATCATGTTAGACAAGTTCTCTTCATACGTTTCATCGAATGAAAGACACACTTTAGAGAACAACAGAATCCTTGCAGGTACATACCGAATTCTTCACTTCTGTTAATTGCTCTTAGATATGAACTATTCGCATCAATGGGTCAACCATTCGAGGAACTTCGTCAATCCCTCGAATGGCGCCCAAACGCAAACTATCGAAGGCGTCTGGGAAATGCGTGTCAGCACATGAAAGCAATGCGAGGTGTGGCCAAGGACAACATCCCTGAACTCCTCGACGAGTTCATTTGGCGATCTTGGTTCTTCCCATGCGTGCTCGGGATGAAAAATTCATGTCTGGAATATGCCAAGCTATAGTTGCAAGTCTTAATAGATACTACCTCTGTGCCATATTACTGGCGACATTAGACTTCGATTCGACCCCAAAAATTCATTTTTTGTCCAAGGTCGACGTTTCATACCACGTTTGAAAGAGTAGAAAAATCTGAACCAACTTTCTATTGAGTGCAAAGGGCAATGAGCTCATTTTGCACGTCTTATTCACCTCCACTTTTTGACCTTCAGTATATTCTTTTAAAATACAGGGACCTGAAAGCAGATGGCAATATTGCAGCAACACTCTATCAGCAAAATGGTGCCATAAATATCATATGTTCGCACTTAATGGTGCGATTTATGGCTAATTAAAGTCATTTATTTCGTCCATTAGCCAATCAAATAGAAACGTTGCCAGTAATTTGATAAAAGTGGATTTTCCTTTTGTTCACAGTAATATGAAACAGAGGTAGTAACAACTTACAGTTAATAAATTCATATTCCTTAAATAAATTTTTCATTTAGGAGTACGGGGAGATGTTGCGGCAGAGCCTCTTCAACGACCGTACGAAGAAAACATTGTCCAACATTATTCGTGACCAACCTGGAACAACGATAAAGTCGGCCAAGTTTTCTTCGTACGTGTCATCGAACGAGCGACACACTCTGTCGACGAAGTTATTGCCTATGGATCACATTATTAAATTTGGAAGCGTATCTGGATATGGTGTATGGTGGTATGGTGGTCTGTCTCGTGTCGTCGATTGTTGTATGTCACTACCGAAAGATCACGTTAGTGATGGGAGAAACAATGATATATTTCGTACAAGGGAATTGGTGGCTGAAATGGATTCAAGTGGACGCATCTTATTTTCTTACAAAAATTATGGCTAAATACTAGACAGAAGTGCTACAAATTCTAAGTCTGGGAGTCGTCAATTTCGTACTACTGTACATACATGCAAGAAAAATGGATTAACATGTTAAAGCTATGCAAGGTGGACAATTAATTGTCGAAATTTACCTCTTGGATTTCTCCACCATCCATGATCATGTATTTCGTTATTTCTTGCCACCATAATATTGCTCAGGAATTTCGAACTTCAGTTGAATAAAAGGGAGAATATCAGAAACAGCTGGAGTGTTGTTGACAACGTCTATACTATTGAGAGCAAAGTCCTTGATTTTGTGTTCGGCATCCATGTTGGCTTGTTTGTATCGACCATTTGGCAACGCGACATAACGGAAGAGTAATCCGAAGGGCAGGGTCCACGGGTGAAGTTTTTTTCCTTCCTTGATAGTTTTGCGACGATTTTAGTTAGGGAAGTTATCGCCGAACATTGATCCGGCCAGTTTTTATCATTTTCGGCATCATTATGCAACTTAGAAAAGTCGCCCTCTGGTTGGCTAAAATTTAGTCCCATACCATCATCTGATTGGCCATAAATCGAACCATCAGGGCTATCAGAATATATCATAACATTCATCACTGATTGGTTTAAAATTGAATTTCGGGATAAGTTGGAATTTCCGGATAATGCTTCATAATTTGTTTGCCTGTGCAGTGTTTGCACCGACAGTGCGCTTCTTGGCGCGCTTGTCATTGATGTTGTCGCGCTCGATACCTGCCTTCACATCGCTGATGCAAAGAGGGCATGCCTCCTTAAAGTGACCTTTGCCGCCTACATTAGAGGTGCCGTGGCAGTAAAATCACTCAGTATACTTTTTAGCTTTCTTATTGGTCTTGTTGGCCTTAGCTTGGTTTACAGTGATTTCGCGCTTACTGCCGCGCTTTGAAGCTGTCATGTCAGTAATGGCCTCACTAGACCTCGTGTTGAACACTTGCTTCACTACAGTATCAATAACAGAGATTTTAAAACCTTCCTTTGTTTGGCTCACATTTGAACAAAAAACTAAAACGAAGGAAGTGCGGCAACCAGTGCCTGTGAAACTTGACAATCAGATATTAAAGGTTCACCAACTCTCTTCACATACAGCTCGTTAAGCTGGTTTTGCAAAGAGCGCATTCTCTTTAAGAGGTCGCTGACATACTCAAAAGGTTTCTTAGGCAGAGTTAAAAAGTCTAAGTACAAACTAGTTCTCACGTCCAAGGACGATTGCCCGTATTCACGTTCCAATATCTTCCACACCTCGTGGATTGGGAGGACAGGATTGTTGATCGTCCCTTGGAGCTGAACTTAAAGTTCATTAGGCAACACTTTGCCCAATAAGCCACGAACGGCAGACTCTTGCATGCGTAGGTAATAACGCTTGAGTCTTTCGGCCCCCAAAGCCTCAAAATCCGCTGTGATGTCCATCTTCAGCGACTTAGCTAGTTCATCGACGTCGTATCATTTGGCCGTTCCCCCTTCTCGGAGCGCTTGTAGTCGTGGGTAGTTGAAAGCGCGTTGAGGTGGGCGATGAAGCGGGCCTTCCATGACGTAAAGGTCGCCTTCTTGCCGTGGAATTTCAGGTCACTAAGACCTCCATGACGTAAAGGTCGCCTTCTTGCCGTGGAATTTCAGGTCACTAAGACCTTTGTTGGACGCGAAGGAGTTAATCATGGGGTGGTAGATGGGAGGGGGCACATGAAATGTTAACCAAGATCAGCGGGAAGGAGCAGGACACACAGGTAAGGTGACTCTACCGGGGTACATTGGAAAGTAAACTTACATACAACCCACATAATACCATAGTCAATTAGTGATGCAACAGTCTTTACGGTTGCCTCCTCACAACCATGCATTCATTTAATACTTAGAGTAAGTGAAAGCTTGCCAATGACACGCATCATTTTTATGATGTGTGCCGTTTTGCCAATAGAGTTGGGCTGAGGGTCGTGCTAGACGATCCTCAGCCGGTTATCCATAAGTCATGGGCTCTTTACACGATCATCTATGTTGGATAATGTTCCCTAATAAGTTTCGTTATCCCTAGGGCTAAGCCCTATCGCTAACCTAACGTAAATCGCCGGTTTTTCGGTCTATTGAAGCGAGCAACAGTTCATAACGCTCACTACTGTTCCGATCGCAATTCTGGACACACCCAGGTGATTGTCGTCTTTCTGTCTCTCCAAATACAACAAAATTAATCAAAATATAAAGAAATATAAATAGAAAGGTAACATTTTCCAACCAAGCTGATGAGCCAATTTTTCGGTGCATAGAACGATTCATATAAATTAAGAAAAAATAATCATTTTTCATGAAGAAAAAATATATAAAAAATGAAATAAAATATGTATTTATAAAGGAATGACATCTACGCAGAATGAAACTCAAAACAATTGCCATTTCGCTGCAACTCATATCCAAATTTCCACCTGCACTGATAGGTATGAGAAAGATCTCACTTCCAACATGATTCACGATATTCCTAGGTCTTTTCGCATTCGTGAAGCTCATGAGCAAGCGCAGCGACAAGATGCTTGTGAGAGTGAATAGGACTATTCACGTTTTTTATTTATCTCGAGATAAATTTTTGCAATACAATTTCCAATATAAAGCAGAACAGATAAATCCAAAAGTGCACGCTCTTACTCACTCTGGTTGAAATTTGTATGGGTTGTTATTCACATTTTTTCGTTATTTTGAGGTGATAGACCGAAAAATTGACTCGACCGAATAACTGGAGATTTACGCTATACTACTATGTGCGGGAATGAAATGTACATTTGGGAAATACGACCCAATGTAAACTTCTATTTTCGAGTTACGGGCCGTTGATTGGTCGAAACTATTAGTGAAATAACGCTGATTCGCCAGTCAAAACGGCGCGGTTGTAAACCAAAGGCAAACTGAAATATGGTTGTGTTGGGACATTGGGCTATACCCTCCAATATATCCCGCCAATGAGATCGCGTCAAAATTTGGCGATCAGCCAATGAATGAAGACCAGTAGTACAACTGTAATGTATCGTATCAGACGAGCATACAAATTTCAAGTGAAATTTTTTGTGTACTCTGAAATGTACGTTTGATTGCCGCACAGAGTAGTACTACTCCGTCCCAAAATGTTGTTCGATACAAGTCTTTCATCTTCCCGCAATGTTGTTCGGATTTCCAAAGTATACATATATAAATACAAAACTGTTGTGTACTACTGAATTTCATAGTTCTCGATTTGCTTAGGTATCCCGATGTCATTGAAGAACTCGCATATTTCCTCAATGGAGCTCTCATTGTGCAAGCGATCGTACATGTCGGTATCCTGCTAATTAAACAGGCTTCACCTTGTCCATGATGCTAGAAGATAAATTCGGCAAATGTGCTTGACATTTTTGTGTGTCCTCTTGCAAAAAAATTGACGCATGCAGAGATCACTGTTTATTTCGCTATTCTACATATCAATAAGAAAGACTAACTTCTTTTGATTTTCTGAGGTTCATGAGGCTCAAAGATCATCGCAAACTTTAGGCCGTGTTTGATTTAGGAATCATGATTCCATCTTTGATTCTCCCAGGAAAAACCGTGTTGAGTCATCCACGGGATTTACAAGCATTCCTGAGAATCCACATTCACTCTCAGAATCTACCCCATTCAAAATGGTTGAGGTAGATTCTAAAAATCATGATTATCCCACTAAAGTGGATAATCCCAGTGTTCCTTGAGGAACGGAGGGAAATTTCGCAAAACTTCATATGGTTTGTGATCGTTTTCTATTGGATAAAATTGGTTCAGAATCAACTCGAATCATGTCGAACACGGCCTTAATGATTAGCGATAAACTTATGGTATATCTCCAAAGCATTTTATTTCTGCACATACTCAACCAAAATTGTAAACGTATAACAACTTAGATGATCCGGATAAATTATCAATAGAATTTTTACAAGTTTCAAGTATAGTTGACGAGCACCCCTAACACAAAAATCTGTCCATTTCCATACATTTGGTCACTAAAGTGGCCTCAGGAGAATCACCATACTCGATCAATTCTTTGAATAGAGCAATTTCAAGCAGTAACATGCCTCCCTCTAATCCATATCTATCGATAGTACCGCTTTTCTTATCGTTAATTTGACTCTGCAGAAATTTATCGACGGTCAAAGTGTGACAAATTCTGTCGTCTCAAGATGGTGCGCACCTTATGACAGAAATCAAATTTGATTGGCGAAAATTTGGAAACAGAAATTTTCTTATTGGCTACTGGAAATCGTCGAGATTAATCGAGTTGGTAAACGTTTTGACATTTTCAACCAATTAATGGGGTTTAAATGCAATAAGTAATATTTTCATCCAATTGCGAGGTAATTTTACTCAAAATTGGTCTTAATTTCATCCAATTACACTTTCCGAACATCATTTAGAGACAGAGTAGTACATTTGTACTACTCCGTTCCTCAGATTCTAATAACTCATCGTTATTAGAATCTGATTGGACAGATAAATAGAGCGTTTTTTGCTTGTTATTTTGGTACTTTTTGAGTGAAAAAATGCTTCATGGTTGAGGAGATAATCCAGGCGATCCTGGATAGTCTTGGACAACAACAAAACCCTCCGGTGAGACCATATTATCCCTGTTCACTCCTGACCAACGTACTATGATGGTGGTCCAAGTCAAGAGCACTCCTCCTGTGCGCTTTGTGGACCAAAATACACCCAACTGTCCTCTAGGTCGCGTTGCCACTCGCGCGACAGCGAGAGCCGACGCTTTTTGAACGTCTGTTCGAGTATAGCTCGAATGGCATCCTCCCTTTCGGCTCAAGCACTGAGCCAGTACCCAGTACCGACATGACCGAGACGCAATCGCAAGAATAAGGCAGCGTGGCGTGCAATCGCGGCAACAAGCTACGAATCTGTCGGCAAGGATCAAAGAGTAAGGGTGCGTTTGGATGAAACACTGTATGGATTCACTTGAAGCCATAATCCTGTGTGTCACAAAATTGGATTTTGGATTTGTCAAATCCAGTGTTTTCACAAGAAGTCAACGCGTTTGGTTGACAACCGAACACGACATTTTTCTGCCAATGAAAAGCTTTATGTACAAAGCATTCATCGTGAAGCAATGACATCGGATTGTGGCCGCGTCAACGTGCTCGACAAACGATTAGAGGACGCGCCTTCTCGATTGTTTTTGTGAAGAGGTTTTTGAGTCAATGGTCTGAGACCACTGCTATTAACTCGATTGTCACTTACCGAAAAGGATGAAGGCATCTTGTGACTGGTCTGACCCAACTTGTAAAACAACCCTCGCCCTAACTCAAAAATACCTCTGGACCTCTTTTTTGAAAACACGTTTTGCCAGTCCAAAAGAGTGTTTTTCTCAAAACACGTTTCACCCATCCAAACGCAAAACTTGTTTTTATTTCAGTGAATGGCTGATTCCAGTGGAATTTCACCCAAAACACTGAAAAAAAGTGCAACCAAACGCACCCTAAATAATATTCTATATAGAATTTTAGAGTAAACATACAAAAAACAAGTCATTCTTCAAATCGGAATAGTATATCAGTCAGCGACACATTTTGGGTCAGCAACACATTGTGGGTCGAACAGTATACAAAAACTATGATTGGAAAAGATGCAAGTGGTCAAAATTGAGATACTTCAAGTCGTCTGATTTGCGTGAAACTTGTAAAATATAATCCTTCAATTCTCACGAATTCTGAGGTATTTTTAGATCATTCTTATTCCCTCATTTGCCAAAGTTGAGCAAGACAGCTTTCACATACAAAACTCAAGATAAAACTTTGGAATGATATTTTTTTTGGAGGAGAAAAGGAAAATTAGAATACTCGAAAGAAACTCTTAAAAATGCTTTGAAGTCGCGTTTCACAACACAATCAGCTGAAAATATGACTGCCAATTGCTTGTTATCCTTGGATGATGCAAATCGCGCTTCAGATCGCAGCACTGTGGTTGTATGACTCACAATATGTCGCATCCAGTTTTCCTTAAAACTTGACATTTTGAACTGTGCAGGATTCAACCATGTTGCTTCGTTGTGCGATGTCATGAGCCTAAGTGAACTACGTTTTCTTTCTTCTTTGTAGTAATGTCATCTATGACTATAGATTCCATGTGGAGGCGAAGATATCACCCGCTAGTCTTTTGACCCACTACTTGTCGCTAACGGATACAAAAATCCATATTAAAATCAGCATGCCGCAATCTTTTTGGAACGGAGTAGTAGCTAACAATGATGCATGTATCTCGCTCGGGTCATGGTCATCGCGTGAAGCTCCTCTGAGTCTTGAAGAGCTGTAGCAGTTCCTGGTTGACTTCTAATTTTAACATTTTCATCGCGTTGTTGTATAGGCATCTCACAATTGCATGAATGCACAAATGGACAGATGGGGTTAGACGAAGGCGCAGACCATTGAACTTGGTGGAGCGACAAGGGAGATCGGCCTCTCGCTGTGTCTTGCAGTCAGCTTTCACAGTGTCCTAGAGCAAGTGAGACGTTGACGGTTCTCAAGCGTGTTACACGATTTCATGGTAGTCAAGCCTTCCTTGGCACATTTTATCGTTTCAATTGCAGCGAGATCGTAAAATGCAGACGGCTAGTTGTTTCTTAGCCGAGGCAATCTCTGGCTGTCTTGTTCAAAATCTGAAGCTCCTTGTTTTCGATTCTCTGAGCTCATCGGGAAGATGACTGGTATTTTGTTATTCTGTCGACTAGATAGTCATGTGAAGTTTCCACAGAATATGACTTTTTGCAGATGTTGCACGAGCTGGACTGCGCGATTCAACATGCTCGAAAAATGAGAGTCACCAAGTCGTCCAGATGAACTCAGCGTAGTTGCAATGAACCATCCATGCGTAGAGATGTTGTTACCGCACATTTGATCCAGGTCAAGGGCTGAATCGAAGAGAGCTGTCGTCGTCGTGTTGCAGTTTGTGGTTGGCCGGCAGTTCGCTCCTGTCTTAATTCGGGAGTCATTACAGTGTGATACGGCTGGTGTGTAGTATCGTATACAAGGGAAAAAATAACTTCGCCTGTATCACGAGCGATCACAAGGTTGACGCATCCACTTCTGCACCCTTGTGCGAGCGACTGCTTATCTAAGTGTGCAATGAACATCAAGCTCCCTTTACTACCGTAGTACGTCGGTTGTCAACGGTGACATGGAAATGCATCACCCATTTCATCGTCAGTCACGCCTTTGTGAATCCTGTGGCATAGTGGCTCTAATAAAGTCTTTCAAAGTGTCTCAAGTACTGCCTTCCAGCTTGATTGAGTCAAATACTTGCCTCTGGACGCTGCGGCGACGCTCTACATGCTACATTTGACGTTCTCGAGCCGACGGTCGTCCTTGGATGCAGTGTGATCGGTGGCTGGTGCAAATTTCAAGCATTTGTTGTTGTGTTACAAATTGTGGAGTATGTCGACCATCTGTCCACTGTTTGACAGACAGGAAAACTGATGGACAAGAGCTTTGGATGTCACCTCGATTGATGTCCTACCGATGGAAGACTGCAAGCTGACAATCAACTTTGGCCCTGGAAACGATTGGAGCTCGACTCGTTCGCTGGGTTTTCAGCTCCGCCTAGGCAGCTAGCCACGTGGATTTCACACACAAGGAGAAACCCATTCGTTCCTCACTCTTTTGGTGACGCAAGCCACGATGATTATGCGGTGGGACAAATATGCCTTGATGTGTGACTCAGGCCTTGGTAACCTTTCAGTACAAGATGAAAAAGACTATGCGATCGTAGATCAACTCACCGACCACCTGGTCGTGTCGGAATGCACAACCAGTTTTCTTCGAGCTGATCTGGATCTTCTCAACCTTAACCTCTTATGCACCACAGGGTTCATTTTCCTACTTGCATTGAAGAGCAATGGCCACCCAGGGCGGTCTGTCGGACGGCTGACATGGCTTGGAAGAACGTCTTTCGTACATCCACTCGGCGAACAAGGAGGCGGAAAAGGATGGCTACGCTGATGTCAAGACGCCTGGTGAGCTCGAAGATGGGGCGATTGTCGAAGATGGTGCTTTGACGATCTTTTCCAAGGAGGCGATGGCCTTGTTTGGCCAATACGCCGCCATCGGATGCCTCTACGGTTTGATTCCAGCGCTCCAGTATCCCATCTTTAACAACTACCTCAAGCTCGAGGGATACCAAACGGCGTCGTACTCGCAACTCGTCACGATGGGATGGTCGTTCTGTTGAGGAACGTGTCGCCAGTGTGCGCCAAATATTTGATCCCCCCAATCAAATGTTTGGTGCACACACACATCACTTAATCTAGCGTTCTCCATCATCTCATTGGCGACGGCTACACGCATTGCCGGCACGACTACACTGTCTACTTCAAGAACAAGCTTTCATTTTCACTTAGTTATGCATATACTCTAGTGTAGTCTTACATTTTAGTCTAACTTGATAATCTCACTTTCCATTTCACCTCAAGAGGTTCTGAGCCCCACAACTCAGGACTAGCCGCCTCGCCGCCTCTGCACCGCCTCCAAGCCGCCTCAGCCGCCTCAGTCGCCTCGCCGCCTCGCCGCCGACCGCTTGACCGTTTCAAGAAACCAATCAAGAGTTACATTACAGTTTCGCCTGTTTCTCCTTCTGTGAGATATCGGGTCAGTACCATTGCGGGAAGAACTGTAAGTTTCTGATTGGCTGGCACTAAACTCCTAGTAGAGTTTGCCAATTTATGAAGACACCCCTAGAAGAACTTGTTCCGAAGACCGTTTCGAACAAGCTCCGCAAGCAGCGCCAAGTCAAGGCCAAGAAGGACACACCTCTGAAAACGTCCTTTCGTCGCATTAACCCCGATTCGACGACCGATAAAGTCCTCCGCGACCTCATCGACTCTATCAAGCGTTCTCAACGTATTGCCAACTGCCTCGGTGGCCGAATCGCAAACGAATTTTCGGATCCCGAATTTCAACACATCGTTGAAGAAACCGAAGGCATTCTTTTGACTATCAAGCACACTCTTGAGTCCGCAGTGAACTTTGCCGAGGAGAAGTTTGAGAACAAACTCCACGAATTGTTGCATCGCAAGCTTCTTCCAGTTATCAAATCTCGCGGTTACAACTAATTTTAATTAATTAGTTTCATCCAATCACATTCATTGAACTTGAACCATGGAATTTAAAAGTTTTGTCCACGTGTTCAAAGGAAAGTCGTTCAGTGAGTGGTACACCCGACTCCTTTCCTTCCTCGAATACAAAGAAGTCGACGCTGTCGTTGAAGGCACTATGCCCGATACTGATCCCGAATACACAAACAAGAACCGTCTGGCGAAAGCTCTTATACTCGCCGCACTCGATGACCAACACGTGCGAATGGTTAAGAAGTGTCAACATGCTTCTTCCATGATTAACATACTCCGCAACCGATATGGCAACAAGTCATTTCTGGGACAAGGCCATCTATTCGAGTTACTATTGAAGACTCGAATGGAACCCACTGAATCTGCACGCGTGTACTGCGACCGCTTCAAGATGACACTTGAAGATGCTCTTGATGCCAATGTCAAGATTGACCATGGCTTTGCAGTTCACCAATTTTTGCGAAGTCTGGACCACCGCTTTGACAGCTTTGTCCACTTCCAGTTTCATCGAATTCAGAATGGGGACGATGTTGATGAAACAACTCTGCCGAAGATCTTCACTGCACTTCTTCAGCAAGACACACATATACCGTATGACACGTCAGCTCCTGCTGAACCATTCAATGCTGCCTTTGCCATGACTCCACGTCGGCCCCGCCGCAATCAAGCCCAACCCCGCTATCCTGTCGTTTGCTCATACTGCAACATCCGGAATCACACTGAGGATGTCTGCCGCCGCAAAATAGCAGATCAACGTCAGCAGCAGCAACAACAATCGGGTCAAAACCCCGGCTCTTCTCAACGCCGTGTCCGCTACTTAACGGGACCTTCTGAAGCACCTGTTGAAGCTCCATCGATGACTGACCGTACTTCTAGTCAACAACGACAGAATACGCCTCGTCGAAACAACTCGCGACCTTCCAACACCAACCATGCTAGTATGATGGTGTACACGTCGAGCTTCACATTGTAGACTTCCACTCCATCTGTTCCTATCTCGTCAGACTGGATCCTGGACTCTGGTGCTTGCGATCACTACTGCAACAACGCTGCTTGGTTTAAGAGCCTAAGACCCCACGAAGAGAACGGCATTCGCCATGAGAAGACAGTGCCCCACACTCCGCAACAAAATGGAGTCAGCGAACGAATGCATCGTACACTGGTCGAATTTGCTCGTGCTATGCTGCATTATTCGCATGTACCCTTGCAATTTTGGGCTGAAGCTGTAGCTCATGCTATGTACCTTCGAAACCGCTCGTACTCTTCATCCACACCCGGTACAACACCCTTTGAACGCCTCTGGAAATCCAAACCAGACCTATCCCAACTGCGCATTTTTGGATGTGAAGCCTATGCTCTTATTGATAAAAGTGCTCGCTCCAAGTTTGCATCCAGAACTATTCGTACAATGTACGTTGGGAATGAGCCTAATGTCAAGGGATACCGTTTGTACTGTCAGAAATTCTTCGTCAGTCGGAACGTTAAATTTAATGAAGCGAATTCCTACCATGCGAATTCTCCTTCTCCGCTTCTCTTGCCCGCGCAAGACATTTTTGCTGATGAAGATTCTCCAAAAGATGAAAGTCCCCCACCTCCACGACGCTCGACTCGTATTCGTCGACCTCCAACACGATTCATCGATACAACTCCAGTTTTCCAACCTGCTGCGAGTTCACCTCCACAAAGCTCTTCTGTCCCAACATCTGAACAACATGAAGATGTCATTGACGACTCTGTGTCCAATGCTCAAGAGGATGTCAACACGATGATTGAAGACACTTCAACTTCGATCCCGGTTGCTCTCGACGACTCTGAGGATATGGACGTATCCACTATCTATGATGCACCTTTCCTGCGTCGTAGATCTCGTGAAGAAACTATTGACGAAGACTTTGAAACAGAAGACGACATAATCGTTTCTAAACGTCAACGTATTCTTGTTGCATTTGCTGTTCACTCTACTGGCCTCCCTACAACTATTCAACAAGCACATTCTTCACCAGAACGAGAAGAATGGATCAAGGCCACTGATGCTGAATACGACTCTCTCATGGAACATGAAACCTGGACTCTCTGCGAACTACCCCCTGGTCGCAAACCCATTGGTTGTCGGTGGTTATTTACCAAGAAATATTCTGCCGATGGTTCTCTCTTGCGATACAAAGCACGCCTTGTTGCTCAAGGTTTTACTCAAGTTGCTGGTATCGACTATACGGACATTTTTGCTCCTGTGATTCGTACGTCAAGTATTCGCTTTCTACTTACTCTTGCTGCTTTGCAATCGATGCAAATATGTCACATGGATGTACAAACTGCCTTCCTCAATGGAACTTTACAAGAAACGCTCTACATGCGTCAGCCGCCTGGATATGTCCAACCTGGACAAGATCATCTTGTTTGCCGTCTAAACAAGAGTATTTATGGTCTGAAGCAATCCTCGCGAGAATGGAATTCTGCTCTCGATTCCTATTTTAAGTCAAAAGGCTTTGTTCAGCTGAAGACTGACCCCTGCATCTATTTTCAACGTACAAGACAAGGTTTAGTTTTGGTGGGCGTCTACGTTGACGACTTCATTCTACTCTCTACAAGCACTGCTGTGCTTGAGACCACCAAACACAACTTAAGTTCTCGATTTCACATGAAAGACCTTGGCAACTTGACTTTTGCCTTGGTATAGAAGTCGACCGACTACAAGATGGATCAATTTTTCTCCATCAGCGCAAGTACATTTTGGATTTACTCGCTACACACGGGTTTACAGACTGCAATCCAATCTCGACTCCTCAAGCAAGTTCAGCTACAAGTTCTTCTACGGCTTCATCACCGTTGCCTTTCCGCCAAGTGGTGGGCGAACTTCTGTACCTGACTACGACAACTCGTCCCGACATAGCCTATACTGTAACTTTGCTGTCAAGACACCTCAATGAACCTGCTGAAGAACATCAACAGATAGCAAAACGCGTATTACGCTACCTTAAAGGAACACAAGAGTATGGTCTACTTTACTCCAAGTCTGACAAAGAAGATTTTACGATCGATCTCTATGTTGACGCCGACTATGCGAATGACATTTCTACTCGACGATCGACTTCTGGCTTCCTTCTCTTTCTCAACGGATGCTTGATTTCGTGGAAATCAAAGCTACAGAATATCGTTGCTCTTTCGACTTGTGAAGCCGAGTACATTTCAATGTCCTATGGTCTCCAAGAAGCACTCTGGCTCAAGTCTCTACTCGAAGAACTCCAATTGGTTATCAAGTTACCCATCAACGTTTACGAAGACAACCAAAGCACTATCAAGATGGCTGAGAATCCAACTCTTCAACAAAGGACTAAGCATATCGATGTCCGCCATCACTTCATCCGTGATCTAGTCAAGCAGCGCATCATCAAGATCAACTACTGCCAAACCAACTCAATGCTCGCTGACATTCTCACGAAGGCTCTACCCAAACCCAAGTTTGAAGAGCCCATGCCGAAGCTTGTGACCTCCATTCCCCCAAGCAACAATGAAGAAACGTCTCGATTAGAGGGGAGTGTTGAGGAACGTGTCGCCAGTGTGCGCCAAATATTTGATCCCCCCAATCAAATGTTTGGTGCACACACACATCACTTAATCTAGCGTTCTCCATCGTCTCATTGGCGACGGCTACACGCATTGCCGGCACGACTACACTGTCTACTTCAAGAACAAGCTTTCATTTTCACTTAGTTATGCATATACTCTAGTGTAGTCTTACACTTTAGTCTAACTTGATAATCTCACTTTCCATTTCACCTCAAGACGTTCAAGGTCTTCTTTGGCATGTTGTCGGACTGCTTCCCCATCTTTGGCTACCGTCGAAAGTCGTGGATCCTCATCGGCTGGACGATCACCATGGTGTGCTTGCTTATCATGGTCTCGTCATCCCTCGGTGAACCATACTGCAACGTTGAAAAGGCCACGGCTGAAGGTCGCCCCACGGCCTGCTCTGCAATCTACTCCAAGACCAACGACACGGACAAGAAGTATTTCAACCTCGACGCTCCCAACAACGGCACGATGTTCATCATGCTGTCTGTGCTTGTGTCATTCGGTTACGTCATGGCGGATTGCGCTGCCGATGCCATGGTCGTCGAGTATGCTCAACGTGAACCGATTGCCATCCGTGGTCGTGTCCAAACTGCCATCTACACCGTCCGTCAAATGTTTATCGTTGTCGCCACCATCGTGAGTGGTTTTGGCTTGAACTCGCCAAACTACGGTGGTACCTTCTCCTTCTCGCTGAAGCCCAACATCCCATACGGCATTTGCTTGGTTCCATGTGTGCTTGTGGTGTTGACGACGATCTTTGTCCTCAAGGAAACAAGAAGCCTGGTACTCCCCTTCGTGAATACATGAGCATGTTTTGGAACTTGCTCCAACAACGTGTCATGTGGCAAATCTGTGCTTTCCGATTCATCAACAACGTCTTCTATGGCATCACGACGACGGCGGCAAGTCCAATGTACAGCACATGGGCTAAGGTTGCTCCGTTGAACGATGCTCTCTCGTCCATCCTTGGTGGTATGATCTACACGGCGATTTTGATTGTGATCGGCAAGTGACCGATCTCTCGCATCAAAGTCGATTTGAACTATCCGGATAAATCGATGTGGAATTTTGGATATAGCACTGTTATCCGGACACAATGTGAACCAGAATTATCCGGATCAGAAATTCGAAGTATCCGGATATTTGATAAATATATCCGGCGAGACGACATGGGTCTAGGGTTCGCCTTATACTTATACGTGTATACTACTCTGGTCCATAATATAAGCAACATTTGGGGTATAATTGGTGGATTAAGGCTGTTTCTACAGTAAAATCGATGCTGATTGGTTTATAAAACAGAGCAGAAAAGGAGCTTTGATTGGACACTTTTTGATCTTCAAACGGAGTTCTGGTTGTGAAATTACAGAAGTGTAAATATTCCAAAAATTTGACGACCAGTAGATTATGATGTGCGCCATCAAATAGACGAAGCTTAGACTTATGAGAGAGAATAATTAAGTAAAGCACACTTTGTACTACATTGTGGTCAAGCTAGAATTGCCGCTCGGAAACACAATACGTTCATCACAGCACAAACGCTGTTAAATGGTAAGGTTTGAGTTTCTCAAGCTCTATTTAATCATCAGACAGGAACCCTGTCAGATCTACGGGTTGTATACCGTCTATGTGAAGCTAAATAGACCTCTTAACAGCTCCAACAACCAGCTATTGACGACAATCTTGCTCTCATCAACTACGTTGGCACTAAATAGTGCCCAGTGTCACAAATGAAGTATACAAAAAACAAATGTGTCAAATACTGTGTAATCCAAATGTTGCTCATAATGCGGACCAGAGTAGTAGAGCACTATACGTCTTTATACATGTATAATTTGTAAACCATTATTTAGTATACACTGTACATGCGTTGCTTTGAGGAGTCGTTTAACCACCGCGGCTCCGATGGATCCCGCAAGGATCGACTTGCACTTCCTTTAACAAGAGCTGGTCGTTCTCGTGTCGTCAGTGTACATCTCGCCACCTTATTGTAGTGGCAAATAAGTCGCGCTGAGGTAGCACTGAGCTTCACACCAATGAGTTTGTAGCCACAACATTTACCAGAAATAGCTTAGTATTCTTGCACAGCAAGAGCAACTTTGACACAGTGCAATGGCCTTTCCCTTGTATGGAGTTTGCTCCAATGGCCCCAAAGTCTAGGATGGTGAAGCTGTTGGGGAGCAGAACCCCCCTCTAGCATTAAGACGAACTGGTGACGAAGAAAGTAAAATGGGCATGAGAGGCTAGTCGATTTACACCAATCACAATGTATAAAAGAAAGTCAACTGCTACGACAATAAGTCATCTAAAAAGTGTTGTGGACGACGTCTTGGATTTTCTTTTTTAAGTGTGCAGTCCAGGTTCAGAATGGATCAACATGGAATGCAATACATCGTATAATATACGTCCACTATATATGGTATAATATGTTTAGCGTGTATTGTGGGAACTGGCGATACGCCATTGCGGCTGGAACCCTTGGTGTCATGGCAGTCGATGCCACCACCGCCTTCATCACAATCTGGGATGTCTTCCGGAACCAGTGGTTCTACAACGGTGTCGGTTTGGCCGATCAAATTCCTGCCGGTATTCGCTTTATTGTCTCGGCGTACTGCGCCGTGGAAATCGCTGATGTCGGTAACGAGGGTGCTACGTACGGTTTGGTCACGACAGTGTCCAACTTGGCCAGTCCATTTGCCTCGGTCATCTACAAGATCATCGACTCCAATTTTAAGCTTTCCCAAGACGACATCACGTCGGATACGCATGAAGTGCGGTTGGACGTCACATACTCGTACATCATTTCCTACAGCTGCAAGGCGTTCAGCTTGGTGTGGCTGTTCATGCTGCCTCCTCAACGTGGCCCCATGCAAGACTTGAAGAAGAAAGGCACCAAGAGTAAACTCGCCGGGGCGCTCTTGATCATTGTCTTCCTCTTGTGTTTGGCGTTCTCCATGACGTCGAGTATTATGTCGATCTTCCCCTCCACCAAGTGTTATCGCATTGTCGGTGGCAACGGAAAGCTCGACCCCAAGACGGGCAAATGTCCTGCTGTCGCATCGCGAAAGGGTTAACTTGTTTTACTAATGCATAAGTTGTTTGTCGTGAAACTCCACCTAGACATGACAATGATCGCGAGTAGAGTGACCCTCCTTGGGCTAACTATGCGTTTCTCTCAGGCAAGGCGGCACAAGTTACAACAAAATCTACAGGTGGGCATAAATTAAGCATGACAAAGTCGTACAGACGATGTCATTTATTGAGAAGTTTGTGGCAATCATCCTTTTCTCGCCGCGACAAGAGGGCATTTGCCTGTCGTGGGGTCAAGAATGCCGTTGCCACCCGCAATGCGATAGCACTTGGTCGAGGGGAAGATGGACATAATGCTCGATGTGATCGAGAATGCCAAACTCAACAAGAACGTGATGACCAAGAGAGCACCAGCTAGTTTGCTCTTGCTGCCTTGGCTTTTCAGCTCTTGCATCGGGCCGCGTTGGGGTGGCAACAAGAATAACCAGAACAAGCTGAAGATCTTGCAGCAGTAAGAGATCAAGTACGAGATCGTGACGTCAGTACGCACTTCTGTTGAATCAGTCTTGATATCGTCTTGGGAGAGTTTCAAGTGGGAGTCAGTGACCTTGTAGATGACCGAGGCGACAGGAATGGCCAAGTTGGACACCGTCGTGACCAAACCGTAGGTAGCGCCTTCATTGCCGACATCGGCGATCTCAACCGCGCAGTACAACGACACAATGAAGCGAAGGCCGGCTGGAATTTGGTCGAACAAGCCAACACCGGTGAAGAACCACTGGTTGCGAAAGATGTTCCAGATCGTAATGAAGGCAACCGTGGAATCAATTACCATGACACCAAGCGTCCCGACGGCAATGCAGTACCGCCAGTTCCACTGGAGACCCCACTTGCCCATCACAATCAAGATGGCGGTGTAGATCATACTCCCGAGAATAGCTGACAGTGCGTCGTTCACGGGGGCGACTTTTGCCCATGTGTTGTAAATCGGACTCGATGCCGTCGTGTTGATGTTGTAGAAGACGTTGTTGATGAACCGGAAAGCGCAGACTTGCCACATGACACGTTGTTGGAGCAAGTTCCAGAACAAATCGATGTATTCCCGAAAGGGCGTGCCTGGTTTCTTGTCTTCCTTCAGGACAAAGATGGTCGTCAAGATGACAAGCGCACACGGAACCATGCAAATGCCGTATGGGATGTTGGGTTTGAGTGAGAATGAAAACGTGCCTCCATAGTTGGGCGAGTTCAAGCCAAGCCCACTCACAATGCTTGCGACGGTGATAAATATTTGCCGCACGGTGTAGATGGCAGTTTGGACGCGACCACGGATGGCAATCGGTTCACGCTGAGAATATTCGACGACCATGGCATCGGCCGCACAGTCGGCCATGACGTAACCAAACGACACAAGCACGGACAACATAATGAAGAGCGTGCCGTTGTTGGGAGCGTCGAGGTTGAAATACTTCTTGTCTGTGTCGTTTGTCTTGGAGTAGATGGCAGAGCAAGCCTGGGGTCGACCTTCCTCTGTCGCCTTTTCAACGTTGCAGTAGGGGTCGCCGAGAGATGAGGAAAACATGACTATCAAACTGACCATGGTGATGGCCCAACCGATCAACATCCACGACTTTCGACGGTAGCCAAAGATGGGGAAACAGTCGGACAACATGCCAAAGAAGACCTTGAATGACCATCCCATCGTGACGAGTTGAGTGTACGATGCTGTTTGGTAGCCTTCAAGCTTGAGGTAGTTGTTAAAGATGGGATACTGGAGCGCTGGAATCAAGCCGTAGAGGACTCCAATGGCCGCATACTGTGCAAACAAGGCCATTGCTTCTTTGGAAGACATGGACAACGCGCCGCCATCAACAATCGCTCCATCCTCTCGCACAGTAGGCACTCTTCTCTCTGTGTATAAATACTTTTCAGATTCGAGGTAGATATACGACGGCCCCTCTTGGAAACCCTGTTGGTCATCTCCAAGCCCTCTCCTCGAGTCCATCGTCGTTGAGGGTACGTTTGAAAATATACAGTGGTTCATGTTGCGAAAGACAAAGTGAAGATCCAGATCTGGTCGTGGAATACTGCTAGCGTATTCCACTTTGGCCGCCACATCGTACGTAACAACCTTGTTGACTGCAAATTGCAAGCTTTCTTTTTTCCAGGGGCCATTCATCCAGGTGTGCATTTTCCGCCATGTCCCATCGCACGTTCTCGTTGCATACGCCACGATTTGCACGGCCAGAATGGGTTTGCCTGGTGCGAGCAGTGCAGAGTTGAAAAACCAGACGAGGTTGTTTTACTCCACTCTTTCTCATGGCATGCCGTCTCTAAAGCTTCAAATCGAGCTCATGGACAGTTCTAATCGCGAAATATACAGCAGAGCTCGCTGGATCGTCCATTTTGACGTCAAGTGTCTTGGCACCCAAACTACGTATGTATAACGTTACAGCTGGGCTGATACATTTGAAATGTCCATTACAAGTTCAAGCTTTTATTCGGTCCTCTGACGTCGCCAAGGACTTCATGCAAACTAAGGCGTAGTTCGGCTCACGAACTCAAAGGATCAAGAGCATTGCTCATGGGCATATCGTCAAGGTAGTTTTGACAACAACGTCCAAAATTTGGACATTGTTGTCAAAACTACCTAAATGGGATGGGTGCATCCCATTTTCCTTCAAAGCAAGAGGAGTAATTCGTCGATAAAGATATTCTTGTGCTCTCGTCTCCTCGTGAATCATTGAAGCTATGGCATTTTAGACGTTGTCACGGCAGAAACGGGGACACCAGGCTGCCTTTCAGTCTGACGTTGACTGACGGCCCCACATTTTGTCGTTCACACGTTTTCTCGAGCTGGGAGCTAACTCGGGTGCCAACGGTGGGTATACGAATTGGATATTTGGATAGTGTGAGTACCGCAAGCGCGATACTAGAGACAATGCAATATCCAGAGATTGGAGTGAATTGGTTTTACAGCTCGAAACGCCTCATGATGGCCAGCTTGGCAAATCCCAGTGGCTCAGCTACGACTGGTGCTCCCATCCCCCTTAAGATTCCTGCCATCGAGTCTACCGTATTTGCTTTATCTTGCGTCATCCACGAAAGCAACAGTCCAGCTCCTCTGCCAAAGATCCTCCAAATATTTTCCCTTCAACATGCCCACACCAGCCGTATCTCTAGTTGACACATCCCAACGCACCACCAAAGTATGCTTTCCAGTAGTGTAGCTCCTTCTGGACAGTTGGAGTCGCATTGTGCACAAAACTCTCGACAAACCGCTGCACATCAATAGATCAGCCAAGAATCTCCTCAAGTCATACCGCTCTATTCTAACGAGCCAAAGCAAGATTTTTACCAAGCTAAATACGTCGGCCTTTTGCAGACTTATCTCGACGAAGCACGAGCATCCTGAAGGAAGGCATGTTCTTCTACTGCGTCAACCATTTCGGGCTCAGCCATTGTGGTTGACTTGGCGATCTCCAGTTGTCAGCATTACAGCTGAAGTGCGGATATGTAAAATGAGGTGACAAATAAATTTATGATCATCCCAAATGCAACCACGCTTCCTCCTCAACCACGTCAAGATTGGCGTGGTCGGTGCACTTCGAGGCTCATGTCCCTTGGGTTTGTCCAGGCAATCACGCCAGAGTGAGTAGCACACACCAGAGTTGGTTTCGCAACCATGCCTCGCGCACTTATGTGTACATACAAAGCGTTCATGCAGACTTGTCATACTTCGAGGTCAGCAGACACTCTTGAATTCGACCTTGACTCGGCCTGCGATCGCGCCACCGACGCCACCTCAGAGCAACGTCTGGGTCAGACATGATAAAAGTTTTTTGTGATATCGTCGGTGATGACGAAATTCTGCCTGAAGTGATCTCGTTTGACTGCGAGCATACTGACAAGACATTCGCGTGCGAATCACGTTGGCGCTAAAATCAATATCAGCGCAGCTCTCACGAGAATGCGTCGTGCGTTCGATACAAATTGTTTTATTACATGACGATCAACCCTTTCGTGATACGACAGCAGGACATTTGCCCGTCTTGGGGTCGAGCTTTCCGTTGCCGCCGACAATGCGGTAGCACTTGGTGGAGGGGAAGATCGACATAATGCTCGTTGTGACCGAGAAAGCTAAACACAAGAGGAAGACAATGATCAAGAGCGCACCAGCAAGTTTACTCTTGCCGCCGTTTTTCTTCAATTCTTGCATGGGGCCACGTTGAGGAGGCAACATGAAGAGCCACACCAAGCTAGAGATCTTGCAGCAGTAGGAAATGATGTACGAGTATGTGACGTCCAACCGCACTTCATGCGTATCCGACGTGATGTCGTCTTGCGAAAGCTTAAAGTTGGAGTCGATGATCTTGTAGATCACAGATGCAAACGGACTGGCCAAGTTGGACACCGTCGTGACCAAACCGTAGGTTGCGCCTTCATTTCCGACATCGGCGATTTCCACGGCGCAGTACGATGACACAATAAAGCGAATGCCGGCAGGAATTTGATCGGCCAAACCGACGCCGTTGTAAAACCATTGGTTGCGAAGAACATCCCAGATCGTGATGAAGGCGGTGGTGGCATCAACGCACATGACACCAAGGGTTCCGGCCGCAATGGCGTACCGCCAGTTCCAGTGAAGACCCCACTTGCCCATGACAATCAAAATAGTCGTGTAGATCAAGCCACCAAGGATGGACGAGAGAGCATCGTTCAACGGAGCAACCTTAGCCCATGTGCTGTACATTGGACTTGCCGCCGTCGTCGTGATGCCATAGAAAACGTTGTTGATGAATCGGAAAGCACAGATTTGCCACATGACACGTTGTTGGAGCAAGTTCCAAAACATGCTCATGTATTCACGAAGGGGAGTACCAGGCTTCTTGTCTTCCTTGAGGACAAAGATCGTCGTCAACACCACAAGCACACATGGAACCAAGCAAATGCCGTATGGGATGTTGGGCTTCAGCGAGAAGGAGAAGGTACCACCGTAGTTTGGCGAGTTCAAGCCAAAACCACTCACGATGGTGGCGACAACGATAAACATTTGACGGACGGTGTAGATGGCAGTTTGGACACGACCACGGATGGCAATCGGTTCACGTTGAGCATACTCGACGACCATGGCATCGGCAGCGCAATCCGCCATGACGTAACCGAATGACACAAGCACAGACAGCATGATGAACATCGTGCCGTTGTTGGGAGCGTCGAGGTTGAAATACTTCTTGTCCGTGTCGTTGGTCTTGGAGTAGATTGCAGAGCAGGCCGTGGGGCGACCTTCAGCCGTGGCCTTTTCAACGTTGCAGTATGGTTCACCGAGGGATGACGAGACCATGATAAGCAAGCACACCATGGTGATCGTCCAGCCGATGAGGATCCACGACTTTCGACGGTAGCCAAAGATGGGGAAGCAGTCCGACAACATGCCAAAGAAGACCTTGAACGACCATCCCATCGTGACGAGTTGCGAGTACGACGCCGTTTGGTATCCCTCGAGCTTGAGGTAGTTGTTAAAGATGGGATACTGGAGCGCTGGAATCAAACCGTAGAGGCATCCGATGGCGGCGTATTGGCCAAACAAGGCCATCGCCTCCTTGGACGTGATGTTCAACGCACCACCTTCGACAATCGCTCCATCGTCAAGCTCGCCAGGTGTGTGTTCTTTCGTGTAGAGATCTTTTTCAGCTTCATAGTTGGCCGAGTGGATATACGACAAGCGCTCCTCCAAGCCATGATTCCGGTGTGAAAACACTCTCGTCGTGCTCATTGGGCTTCAGAGCGAGTTGGGAAATGGTCGTGGGTGCACTTTGAGATCGTGGGGAAGAATAGATCGAGCGCAGTTGGCAGAACAATTGGCGACCATTGCCATCGACCACGTCGTGGGGACGGATAAAGGCACCACCCCAGGAGGTTAGCGGCACCACCCCGGTACTTAAATAAGAAACATATGTTGCTTTTGTGTGCCTAGGAGCCTAAACAAGAGTGCGTTGCAGTTGAACAGGGTAGACGTACATGCTGCTCAGCCGTGGCGAAGGACTTTCCAGGCTCAGGAGCTGCTTGGCGGCGCAGTTTCAGCTGGCACGGACAAACCCTGAGGAGCTTTACCCTAAATTTTTCCTTATTTAAGTACCGGGGTGGTGCCGCTAACCTCCTGGGGTGGACGATTGCATTCGTTTTTCCTCTTATACCGTGTCTAATGGAGTCGCACATCCAGGTGTGCAATGTCACAAAGCTAAATTCCATTGCATACGCCACCATGTGGAGCTCTCGTCTGTCGTAAGTACGCCCAAGAGGGGGAATGGCATTGAAATTCACGCCACGTAGTTTGACTCTTCGTGTTCTAATGCCTCGATATATTCATCCAGGCCCCAAGGACACACTTGCTGTGGTTCTAGATCCACGGCAAAACATGAAGATTGTCCAGTTTGAAAGGTGTCAACCCATCAACTACCCATACAAAATACTACACGACGATGGACACATGGCTGCCGCATAGTCAGCTTCGACTTCGACCACGCAACGATCACAAGAGATTGAAATTTGCTCGGTTGTTGCTTTCCGCTCTGTAGTGGACGATGTTCGTCAGAGGATCCCAAGGAGACATCGCCAGTCTCCTTGGATTTTCGAATTCGGACGAACGACGAGTCCTCTGGATTCAATTTCATGGAAACGTTTCGTCAGAATTACAGTCGGTAGTCCATTTAACGTACCGATTATAATATAATACCTTTGTATTATTAATATTTTGTTAAATATTCGTTTATGCAGATAAACTTTAGTACGTGAATATTTGATCCTAAACCCTTGAAGTCTTTCTTATACATGTGCCCCCTCCCTCAGAACTAAAACCTCTTATAAGTTATTAAGTTGAAGGGTACGTTAAATCGAGTACCGACTGTATCCATGTGATGGAGACGAGCGAAGAGAGGATTGCGACTTGCTTGTTGATGCGAATTTAGAGAGCAGCAGTCAACTATTCCTTCCACGGTGAACTCACGGACGGGAGGACTTTGTGCGAAAACACTTGCCGAAGACCTAATCTGATGGGTTCACCTTGTATCCAGAGAGTAATGCATGACAGCCATGTCTCCAGATTGAGAAACGATTCACACTGTCAATCCATCACACCAAGGAGGCGTTGCAATGGATGTCCCCCGTCGTCCTGGCCTCAGCGTCTTTGTCCTGCCGAAGTCGATGACTGAGTGGCACATTTGGACTCTCGCGCTTTGGCCACAGATTCCAACTGGTATCTCCAAGGCCATCTAGAATACACTCAATATCGAGCCTCTGCGTTGGCGGCGTCGTCACGGGCATGGCCAAACTCGTCTTCCTATCGTAGCTAAAACTCTGCAAGAATACAAAGCTCGACTGACGACGGTAAAGTTATAGCAAAGTCAAACGTCTTCGTTGACGACATTGGTGGTGCGACACTTGGCACATGAGGATGACACGGCTGGATCCGATTCTATCGTCGGTAAGAGCTGAGCTATCAATCGATAGAGATCGCACTGCTTTGGCCTCGTCCAAATCTCTAAAATCCGTAAATTGGAGGTGTCGTGAGGATGACAATGTGGACAAGAGGTCATTGCGTCTGGTGACTGGGTGATGGATCCGAATCATTGGCATTGCTTTGAATGACACTGGAAATGGCTCCAGGAAGAGATCCGATTGTCGGCTCCTGGAGCCTGCAAACCCCTCTCGAACCAGCCCCGAAGTGATCACTTGGACCCACTGCCAACTTTTGGCAGCTTGACTTTTTGTCCAATCGTAAACGTAGAAATAGAATGAACACTCCGGTTTTCGAGTCAGCAGCAGCAAGGTACCTACCCGACTCTCGCTTTCGTAAATTCTTCCGTTTGCAGCGGATATCTTTGGAGAGGCTTGTTTGGTGCTGGAATCCACTCCAGCATTCACGTCTGCACATGGTAAGTTACACAAAGCCCCTGTTGAGCATTATTTATTGGTATTTATTATTTGGGCACATGCGGCAATGCAATATCAAACGACCACTTGTCTAGCTTCTTTGGAATTGGTAGCGGCACTGTTCACTCCTACATATTGGACAGCCTCGCAACAAGGACCTCCATAGTGTTCATTCCACCGCCATCGCTGTCGTAAGAACTTATAAATATAACAACCTGTGAAAACTGTTGCCGAGATGCTAGCAGGTGTCAGTTATTCAATTTTTACCAATCATCAAATGATTTCCACAGTGGGTCTCAGAGTATCGAACCCGCAGCCGTGAATGACAGAGAACTTGTCTGTCAATTCAAATCCATCGTAGCCAACGAAGTGATACTAGCAGAGCCACGTAAAATATATTACTTTGATTTGTATTCAGGCACAGTCAACCATTTCTCAACGGGACAGCAGGGCATTTGCCTGTCGTGGGGTCACGAACGCCGTTGCCACCCGCAATGCGATAGCACTTGGTCGAGGGGAAGATGGACATAATGCTCGATATGATCGAGAATGCCAAACACAAGATGAACATGACGACCAAGAGCGCACCAGCCAGTTTGCTCTTGCTGCCTCGCTTCTTCAGCTCTTGCATCGGGCCGCGTTGGGGTGGCAACAAGAATAACCAGAACAAACTGAAGATCTTGCAGCAGTAGGAGATCAAGTACGAGATCGTGACGTCAGTACGCACTCGAAATGTGTCAGTGGTAATGTCGTCTTGGGAGAGCCTTAAGTGAGAGTCGGTGATCTTGTAGATGACTGAGGCGACTGGAATCGCCATGTTAGCCACCGTCGTGACCAAACCGTAGGTGGCGCCTTCATTGCCGACATCGGCGATCTCAACCGCGCAGTACAACGACACAATGAAGCGAGCACCAGCGGGGACTTGATTGAGCAAACTAACGCCGGTGAAGAACCACTGGTTACGAAGGATATTCCAGATCGTGATGAAGGCGACCATACCATCAACCGCAATGACGCCAAGGGTTCCGGCGGCAATGCAGTACCGCCAGTTCCACTGGAGACCCCACTTGCCCATCACAATCAAGATGGCGGTGTAGATCATACTCCCGAGAATAGCTGACAGTGCGTCGTTCACGGGGGCGACTTTTGCCCATGTGTTGTAAATCGGACTCGATGCCGTCGTGTTGATGTTGTAGAAGACGTTGTTGATGAACCGGAAAGCGCAGACTTGCCACATGACACGTTGTTGGAGCAAGTTCCAGAACAAATCGATGTATTCCCGAAAGGGCGTGCCTGGTTTCTTGTCTTCCTTCAGGACAAAGATGGTCGTCAAGATGACAAGCGCACACGGAACCATGCAAATGCCGTATGGGATGTTGGGTTTGAGTGAGAATGAAAACGTGCCTCCATAGTTGGGCGAGTTCAAGCCAAGCCCACTCACAATGCTTGCGACGGTGATAAATATTTGCCGCACGGTGTAGATGGCAGTTTGGACGCGACCACGGATGGCAATCGGTTCACGCTGAGCGTATTCAACGACCATGGCATCGGCCGCACAGTCCGCCATGACGTAGCCAAAAGACACAAGCACGGACAACATGATGAACAATGTGCCGTTGTTGGGAGCGTCGAGGTTGAAATACTTCTTGTCTCGCGTGGTCGTCTTGGAGTAGATGGCAGAGCAGGCCTGGGGTCGACCTTCCTTTGTCGCCTTCTCAACGTTGCAGTAGGGGTCGCCGAGAGATGAGGAAAACATGACTATCAAACTGACCATGGTGATTGTCCAGCCGATGAGGATCCACGACTTTCGACGGTAGCCAAAGATGGGAAAACAGTCGGACAACATGCCAAAGAAGACCTTGAACGACCATCCCATCGTGACGAGTTGAGTGTACGATGCTGTTTGGTATCCCTCGAGCTTGAGGTAGTTGTTAAAGATGGGATACTGGAGCGCTGGAATCAAGCCGTAGAGGAAGCCGATGGCAGCGTACTGTGCAAACAAGGCCAATGCTTCTTTCGAAGACATACGCAACGCGCCGCCACCGACAATCGCTCCATCCTCAAGCAGAGTTGGCTCTCTTCCTTCCGAGTATAAACACTTTCCAGATTCGAGGATAATACACGACGGACCGTCTTCGAAACTAGGCCGGTCGCCTAACATACCACCTCGTTGGTCGAACATTCCCTATTACAAGGTTGAATAATGCACTTCGGTGCGCTCGAGGTGATGGTCCAAGTGCATCCATTCCAGAACTCTGCTTGATCTTTCCAACACGCATCCATAGCGTGAGTCTCTGTCTACAATCGCATGCTTTCTTCCATAGTTACGTGTTCAAAGGAGTTATACACCCAACTCGGCAATTTCTGGAGCGTTCTGCCACGAGGTGGATCGGGTTACGAGGGCAACATGGGTGCAATGTTACAGTGGATCACACGACGGAGTAGTCACCACCGAATTGAACAGCCCACTTTGTATGGCTCCTACGTTGCTTGAAGGGAAAATCGATGCTCATGACACTTGCGAACACCAATGCACACGGGATCGTCCATCGAAGTGTTCTTGTCATTTCCATTCCTGGCCAAACGGTGAACCCACACATGGCTACCATATTTCACCCAACGTGCACACACCTTGAAGCGATTGTAATACGCTCTATTTTTTGCCGCCAAAGACATAAATGACAGCAGGAAACCCTCGCCGATTGCCTCATGTCGTGCATCGAATGCACGATGCATGGATCATCATGAACATTGAACACAGCCACGAGGCCCTCACTCAGAGCAGATACCCAGCCAATAGAGATCTCAGAAGTACCGACTGCTCTGCTTTCAATCTGTAATGAAGTCGCACATCAAGGCTGTCTCGCCCACCTTTATCCTAGTTGATATGGCCGCGTTGGGCATGATCGAATAGCACGCTTGCTTTAAACTAGACTGGCATGGTGAAACCTGAAACTTGGTGGGTACCAACGCTGGGATAAATTTTGCTCTGACCAGCAAATCAATCTCAAAGCAAAAGAAGAACCTGTTCTGACTTTGTGGAGCACAGCGCGGGACATGAGTTTGACACGTTTTGATTGCATCGTGGTTAATCTGTCCAACTGCCGTTTGACGCACATCCTAGACTTGGACCGCACGTTGGTTCGGCAAGATCGGCACAACGAGAGGATGTTCGTGAGGTGACTGATAGGATTGGTATAAATAGGCTACATAACTATTGTTCCAGACCTGACTTCAGACAATGGCAAGCGAACCGTCGTCGTTTGACACACTTCGACGCACGTGCCTCGATGCTGCATGGGTCGCGAACGTCTCGGCCACGTTGGGCGTCGATCCAATGGCCCGAGATGGTCAAAACCGTCGGATCTACCCTTGGCTACACCCTGCACTTCAAAGCGCACGATTCAAAGTTCAACGAAATCTTTGACTTCATCCATTCACAGTCTGTGTAGATCAACGACAAGCGGCAATATCTCACGACGGCCTACCAACCCAAATGCTTTGGGGATGGAGAAATCCTGCATGGCGTGGGCGAGACAGTCGACACTGCGACTAGAGAGCAAACTAGCCAGGGCCAATTTCAAGGCACATTCACCATCGAATGGAATGCATGGCCCTCCCACGATTTGATGTCGTGGACATTGTCGATTCTCCTCCAAGAAGTGGTGAGCAGCAACCACCACTGACCACTTAAAGTCGACATTTCGTAGCTGGGTTACGATGTCTCGTACTTTGAAACCGATAGCGGCGGTCTCGTCTTTCAGCGAATGTCGTCTGTGGGGTTGGGCACATGCGTTCCAACACATTGCAATGCCGAGGTGTGAGCTGCCTCGAAACTTAAAGTCCTCAACGTCTACGCAAATGAATCCACTCGAATGAGCAATGGCTACTATGGCCAGTAAGCAATTTTACTCCTTGTTCCCTCACAGTCAAGCATTTGATGTAGAGCTGGATGGTTTACACTCACAAGCAACGTGAATGAAGCCTTGATCGGCCCAAACTCGACCAAAGGTAGCTCGCTTTGCACTTCGAAAAGCAGCTCAGTCTTGCCGTCGACAAGGCACCTTTCAGTGATCGTACTCGGCTGACTTTTGGCACGATTTTGTCCGGTCCAATGACTTGGTCAACTATTATTCCGTCAACAGTATCAATATCTCGGCGTTCATCAGCGCAGACTATTGCGCGGATGGAACAATGGGATGCGAGAACGGCTGCTCCAAGTCGTATGCTTGCACCGTGGCTGAAAACCAAGGTGAGTCAACGATTCTTTATATTCGAACCTGATGGTTCAACGACTCGGTAGGCCAGTCTTGCATGATGGTGTTGATGATGGACCCCGACTACGATCCTGGTTTTCTCCAAGCTGCGATTGCCAACAACGATATTCCAGCATACTTTTGCTTTGTAGGCGGCGATGAAGCAGAAAATATAGTGGTGAACATGATGGAAACCAACGGGCCCGTCACATTTTACCACAACGAACCAGACTTGTTCCACATGAAATATGAAGGAAAAATCGCCAGGATAGCTCTACCACGAACCGATCCCATGATTGTAAAGTCAGCCACAGGCACGTTTGGCGAGAATGGGTAGCTCTCAAACACCTCTTTCGAAGCTGACTGGATGCTCCTAGCTATGGTCAACCCACGACAAACCCCGTCAACCTCTTTCGAAGCTGACTGGATGCTCCTAGCTATGGTCAACCCACGACAAACCCGGCAAGTCGACTTTCCACTAGAGGCTTTGCAGAAATACTACGCCAAGCTGCTCAACCAGGACACATACTTGGTCAACTTTCTTGGCAAAGTCCACATCACACAGTTCGAAATGAATAATCTTCTCCTTGATCTTTCCAAACTGTCGGACCCGTATGCCGTGAACTCGTCCTTTGTCGCCGCGTGCAACTGGATCAAAGGCAACTACATGATTTGCAAGACGTGGCTTGATCCACTCCCGCTGTGCACCATTAGCAAACATGTCGAGTACACGATTGCAGGCTGTGAGACCAACTCGAGTGTGTTTCGCAACATTTCGTTTGCATGGACAGCACCTGATCCTCTGAACGCATCTCTGCCGTCCATTTGCGACGGCGGCGTGGTGTCCTTGCCGTCGCCGATTGTGACAAGCAAATCGTGTGACTGGCTCAATGCCAATCCCGACCAGTGGACGCAGTGGATCGACGCCAAACCACTGTGTGACACGAGCTATTACAACTACACAGTGTCGTCTTGTGATGGCAATGCCAAGCGCGCTGTCAACTTCTCGTGGCTCTTACCCCAAGCAAACAATTCGACCAAGTCGGTCGAGTGCATTGGCGGCGTCGCACTTCCAACCAATACTGTCATTGACTGCGACTACATCCCGACGGATTCTGGCGTATATTCCCCCTCAAGTGACCACGACTGATCAACTTGTAGGCGTATTCAGCCATCGCCGCACTCTCAGCCATTGTTATGATCTTGTTAATATCTTGTGCTGTCGCGGTGGTTTTCTTTCGAGGACGACCGGTGATCAAGCGAGCTCAATGGCCTCTGCTGCTCGTGATGCTTCTTGGTCAACTCTTTCTCTGCATCTATGTCCTCTTGGGAGGTGGTGCTCCGACCACTGCGCACTGTGGCTGTCGCCCTGTCCTCCTCGGCGTGGGCTACACGCTCATCTTTGGCTCGCTTTTGGTCAAGAGTCTCCGCGTGTATTGGATTTTTTGCAACAAGTCGCTCAAGAAAGTGACGGTCAGCTTGTGGAAGATCGTCAAAATCTTGCTCGTCTTGCTTGCGATTGACATTGGTACATCCATCCGTCACCACGAAATTTGACAAAGTTATTGTAGTCATTCTCATAGCTTGGCTCGCTGCTGATTTCCCATCGCCGACGGTGTTAACCAAACCGTCGACTGCATTCGTCGGTCGTGTCGACAACTTGACGTGCCGCTCGTCGAGTTTTATCTTTGCCGCGTTGATTATCTTTTGGAAAGCCATCATCACGTTTGTCGGCATGTATGTGTCGTTCCTCGTGCGTCACGCGGCGTCGGATTTCCAAGAATCGGTGTGGATTTTCATCTCATCGTGTGTTGTCATGTTTGGAGCGCTCATTTTGCTCCCCTTGGCGTACTTGACCGACTTGGCCCCCCTCGTCACGTACTCGTTTGAGTCGATCATCATCTTGTTGGGCATAGTAAGCTATATGGCCGTGGTAGATCCGTGACCGTGATTGTTGTAGGTGGCAGTTGTTGGCTGCATGCTCCTTCCGAAATTTTTCCGCTTGGGCGAACACGGCACGCGGCGGCACCAATGGGTCTGGCGTGAGTACGATGGCCACTCGTCCTCGCTATGCTTTGTGGTGGCCGTACAAGCTCACGGTGACCTTCGTAAAAGAATTCATCGAGAACGTCTAGCACACACAAAGGCTCTTGACCTAGAGAGACCGAACGAAAGATGCGCGTGCAGCACACAACCGCCGGGATTCAAACCGTCACGGCGACGACTCGCCAGCTCTGGAGAGGATGTAGAGGCAAAGAAGGAAGATCCAATCCGCCGTGAACTCGAGAACGTGCATTGCTCAATGGAATCTCAACAGTCTGTGTCGCATCTCGTGGTGGATGAGTCACGATAGCTGCGACGCCAGTTCGACGTGCGCTTTGAGTTGTCGCGCTCATGGTGTAGGTGGCCATGGTCAGGGACATGACGATCTCCAAGTTTTATCGTCTCGCTCGAACGACAGCGAGGGGCAAGAGGGTCGACGGGGCGAGCTCTTCATCTCCTGGCGACAACCGCTCGACTTGACTCCGACCCGACTGTCTGTGACGTCGACCTCAACGGCTCCTTCGTCGAGCGTGTCCTTGGTCTGTCGTCGATCTTGGCCATGAGAGTGCTCGACGACACCATCGCCATGCTTGAGCACTCGTGACGAGGCCGTGTCGTCGAGCTATCTCGTCGAGTTTGGCCACGCGAATGGTGGATTTTGCTCAAGTTGCACCGAAATTTGCCTTCTATTTATGCATCAACCCGCAGATGGTGCTATCTTTACACGAGCAGTTTCCAAATCAGCAAAAGGCGTCGCGATGGCAACCAAGCCGTCGTCGTTTGACGCTGTTCGACGCAAATGCTTGGACGCTGCGTGGGTTGCCAACGTCTCGGCAACCTTGAGCGTGGATCCACAAGCCCGTGATAGTCAAAACCGGCGAGTCTACCCGTGGCTACGCCCTGCGCTACAAAGCGCTCGATTCAAAGTACTCACGACCGTCGTTGGACGCCTCGTCATCCTCATTCCTCGTAGATCAATGACAATCGGCAATATCTTCCCACGGCCTACCAGCCGAAATGTTTCGGCCAGGGCGAACTCCTCCACGGTGTCGGCGAGACTGTGAGCGCCTCTAGCGGCAACCAAGTCAACCAAGGGTCGTTCCAAGGCACGTTCACCATGGAATGGAATGGATGGCCGTCGCATGCTCTCATGTCGTCGACGCTGTCGGTTCTCCTCCAAGAAGTGGTGCGTCGAACCGCCTGCCAACAACTTTTTTGATTGACGAGTGGTAGCTCGGCTACGACGTGACGTATTTCGAGACAGCCAGCGGCGCCTTGGCGTCGCAGCGCATGTCGTCTGTTGGCTTGGGCACGTGTGTTCCAACGCACTACAATGCCGAGGTGTGGGCGGCTTCGAAACTCCAAGTGCTCAATGTCTACGCCAACGAATCCACGTCCCGAAGCAACGGCTACGATGGCCAGTACGTCGTCCATCCTAGCCTTGGTTCGTCAATGCTTGGTGTAGAGCTGGGTGGTTTACACTCACGGCGAATGTCAATGAAGCGTCGCTCGGTCCAAATTCCACCAAAGGTTGTCGCGTCCTGTCGACTCGGCGCTGAGTGTGTGTTCGCGTCTAGGCTCGTTTCGTCGACCATACTCGGCCGACTTTTGGCGAGAATTTACATTCACGACCGACTTGGTACAGTTTTACTCGGTCCAGAAGACCAACTTGAGCCAAATCGTTGCGCCAAAGTATTGTCCAGACGGCACGATGGGCTGCCAGAATGGCTGCTCCAAGTCGCCCGCTTGCAAGCTCGCAGAAGCTCAGAGTACCTCGTCATGTCGGTCGTCCTTAGTCTCGTCGGCGGTTGCTAGATCAAACGTGTCTCGTCGTCCTGATGATGACGTCCGACGACAATCCAGGCTATCTCCAAGCGGCGATTTCAAACAACAACATCCCAGCGTACTTTTGCTTTGCGGGCTACGACGGCGTCCAGACTGCCGTCGTGAATGCGATGCAAACGAATAGCTCGGTGACGTTTTACCACTACGAGCCCGACTTGTTCCACATGCAATATGCCGGCAAACTCAAACGGATTGCCTTGCCACGACCGATTCCAAAGATCGTCGCGACGGACACTGGCACGTTTGGCGACAACACGTACGTCGTCGTCTCGACGTTGTGTGCTCACACCATCTCGCAGGAAGACCAACCCCGTGAGCGTGGATTTTGCCCCCGAGAGTCTCAAGAAATACTTTGCCAATTTGCTCAACCAAGACACGTACTTGGCCAACTTTTTGAACAAAGTGTCGCTCTCCCAAGTCGACATCAACAACCTCTTGACGGCGCTCAAGAACGACGCGACGGTCGCGAACGCTCCGTTTGCCGCCGCCGCGTGCAACTGGGTCAAGTCCAACTACGCGACTTGGAAAATGTGGTTGGATCCTCTCCCGCTCTGCTCGTTCCAGTCGCACATGCAGTACACGATCGCAGGCTGTGACAACAATGCAAGCAGCACGATGCGCAGTGTGTCGTTCAATTGGACCGTCCCCGACCCGACGAATGCAAGTTTGCCGTACCAATGCGACGGTGGCTCGGCTGTCCTGCCGCCTCCTCTACTCTCAAGTCGGTCCTGCGCGTGGTTTCAAGCCAATGTCAACGTGTGGTCGACGTGGATTGTCAACAAACCGATCTGCGACGCCACGTTTTACAACTACACGATCTCGCCTTGTACGTCGGACGCGTCGAGAGATGTCATCTTTAGCTGGTTGCTGCCGCAGCCGACGAATCCAGCGCGGTCGCTCGAATGCATTGGCGGCGTCAACTTGCCCCCCAATGCGACTGTGCAATGCGACTATGTCCCCACGAGCTCGAGCGTATGATCACGCCCCATGCTGCCTCGATCTCCTCACGCGTACATCCTGTAGGCCTACGCTGGCATGACAGCATTTGCAGTCACTGTACTCATCCTGCTCTTGATGTGTGCCGCAGTCGTCGCTTTGTTTCGGAACCGCCCTGTCATTCGACGCAGTCAATGGCAGCTCCTCGTCATCATGGTCCTCGGCGGCGTCTGCTTCTGCGTCTATGTGATCCTCGGCGCGGGCGAACCGTCGACTCAAAACTGCGCTGGCCGACCTGTCACCGTCGTCTTGGGCTTTTCCTTCGTCTTTGGCACGCTTCTCGTCAAAGGTCTTCGTGTCTACTGGATTTTCGCCAACAAACAACTGCGCAAAGTCAAAGTCACGCTCGTCACGATCGTCGAATCGCTCCTGTTGATCCTCGCCATCGATGCTGGTACGTCTCGACGTCGTCTAGACTGCCTTATATGAGTGCTGTAGCTATCTTGATCGTGTGGTTCATTGTGGATTTCCCACAGCCGACGACTACAATCAAAGCCGCGACGGAATTTGTCGGCCAAGTCGACCACGTCGCGTGCAAGTCGTCGAGTTTTATCTTCACGGCGCTCTTGATCTTCTGGAAAGCCGTCATTACCCTCGGCGGGGTCTACGTGTCGTATTTGATCCGCTCCATTGACAGCGACTTTCAAGAATCCGTGTGGATCTTTGCCTCGTCGTGTGTCGTCTTTGTCGTCGCGCTCATTCTCTTGGTGTTGGCGTACCTGGTTCAATTGCCGCCGGCAGTTTCGTACTCGTTCGAGTCCATCTTGCTCTTGCTTGGCACGGTGAGCTCTTGGAGAAACGTCATCGTCATTGTCAACTCTATCGATAGACCATGGTGATGGCGCTCATGCTCGGACCAAAGTTTCACAAGCTCAATGCGTCCGACTATTCAAGCTCCAAAGTCAGCGGAAGCAACAACGGCGGGACCAAACATTCCGTCATCGCGTCGTCGAATGAGCCATCCCATCACGCCACTGGTCATATTGCAGGACGGAAGTCGTCCGAATCGTCCATGGCGCCGACATAAAGTCTACATACCCGGTTGTCGCTTCATGACTACCGTGACGGCGCAGAGAAAAACAGCTTGACAGTATATGCATAAGACATAAAGACTACATTTTGTATGACTGGGAAAGCTCATAGGTTGCGCTGCTCTGAGGGCAGACACTGACTCGACGAGTGGACAAAGTGTCGTGGTTGCCCTGCGACAGTGAAATCTCGCGACCTCGATTGAGACCATTCCAGTAATCTAATCGTCTTGCCGCTTTGGTGGTGGTGTAGGAACATCTAGCGCCCCCCACAGCATGCAGACACAACACACTGTCGACGACGTGGAGACGCCCTCGTGCCATCGAAACCTATTGAGGCCCCTATGGCAATCCCGATCTGTACCCAGGTCATATCACTTGCTTGAGCTCGACTAGCAGCTTCAGTAGCAGTATACCTCAAGTGATTTGTTGAGCTACGACAGTCCGTGTTCCAAGAAAATCGAAGTGGAAATCTCCAATGAACTCAATGGTCTGATGGGTTGAAATGGATTATGTATTGTTACTCAAGTAGATGGTTGTGCCTATGATTTACCGACATGCACTTGTCGGAGCGTGTTGGTCAATGAGATTGACTTTCTTGCTTTGGAATGTGGTGGCCCTCTTACTCGCGTCAGAGCCTTTCGTGCCTTTCGTGCCGCCACGTGTTGTGGACGATGGTCCATGGTCGCCCAAGCGGAAAAATTTCGGAAGGAGCATGCAGCCAACAACTGCCACCTACAACAATCACGGTCACGGATCTACCACGGCCATATAGCTTACTATGCCCAACAAGATGATGATCGACTCAAACGAGTACGTGACGAGGGGGGCCAAGTCGGTCAAGTACGCCAAGGGGAGCAAAATGAGCGCTCCAAACATGACAACACACGATGAGATGAAAATCCACACCGATTCTTGGAAATCCGACGCCGCGTGACGCACGAGGAACGACACATACATGCCGACAAACGTGATGATGGCTTTCCAAAAGATAATCAACGCGGCAAAGATAAAACTCGACGAGCGGCACGTCAAGTTGTCGACACGACCGACGAATGCAGTCGACGGTTTGGTTAACACCGTCGGCGATGGGAAATCAGCAGCGAGCCAAGCTATGAGAATGACTACAATAACTTTGTCAAATTTCGTGGTGACGGATGGATGTACCAATGTCAATCGCAAGCAAGACGAGCAAGATTTTGACGATCTTCCACAAGCTGACCGTCACTTTCTTGAGCGACTTGTTGCAAAAAATCCAATACACGCGGAGACTCTTGACCAAAAGCGAGCCAAAGATGAGCGTGTAGCCCACGCCGAGGAGGACAGGGCGACAGCCACAGTGCGCAGTGGTCGGAGCACCACCTCCCAAGAGGACATAGATGCAGAGAAAGAGTTGACCAAGAAGCATCACGAGCAGCAGAGGCCATTGAGCTCGCTTGATCACCGGTCGTCCTCGAAAGAAAACCACCGCGACAGCACAAGATATTAACAAGATCATAACAATGGCTGAGAGTGCGGCGATGGCTGAATACGCCTACAAGTTGATCAGTCGTGGTCACTTGAGGGGGAATATACGCCAGAATCCGTCGGGATGTAGTCGCAGTCAATGACAGTATTGGTTGGAAGTGCGACGCCGCCAATGCACTCGACCGACTTGGTCGAATTGTTTGCTTGGGGTAAGAGCCACGAGAAGTTGACAGCGCGCTTGGCATTGCCATCACAAGACGACACTGTGTAGTTGTAATAGCTCGTGTCACACAGTGGTTTGGCGTCGATCCACTGCGTCCACTGGTCGGGATTGGCATTGAGCCAGTCACACGATTTGCTTGTCACAATCGGCGACGGCAAGGACACCACGCCGCCGTCGCAAATGGACGGCAGAGATGCGTTCAGAGGATCAGGTGCTGTCCATGCAAACGAAATGTTGCGAAACACACTCGAGTTGGTCTCACAGCCTGCAATCGTGTACTGAACATGCTTGGAAATACTACAGAGAGGCAATGGATCGATCCAATTCTTCCACGTCATGTAGTTGGCTTTGACCCAGTTGCACGCTGTCGTGAAGGTTGGATTATGTACCGTCGAGTCGGCCTGGAGCGTGACCAGTGCGCCGAGGAGATTGTTCATGTCGAGTGGTGTGAATTGAAATCGCCCGAGGAAGTTATACAAGTAGGCGTCTTGGTTGATCACATTGGAGGAATACTTCTGCAGCGCCTCTTGGGGGAAATCCACGTTGATCGGGTTCGACGTGGGCTGGCCATACCTACAAGACAAGACGTCATGGCCTGCTTTTCACATTGGCACACGTTTTGTTTTCCCCAAACGAACTTGTTCCGATTGCGATGACCGCGGGATTCGTTGGTGGCAACGTAATGCGAGTAAAGAAACCATTGTAGATGAGATGAAACAAGTCGGGCTCGTAGTGGTAAAACGTCACCGCGCCGTTCTTGTTCATGACGTCCACGACGGTGTTCTCAAGGCCGCCAAAGCCCGCAAAGCAAAAGTACGCTGGGATGTCGTTGTTGGAGATCGTCGCTTGGAGGAAACCAGGATCGTAGTAAGGATACATCATCAAGACGAGCATGCACGAGTCGCCTAGGTCGTCGTCGTCAGTCTACAAAGCTTTGGAAGGATGATTTACCTTTGGCCTCGGCCAGAGTACACGCGTACGACTTGGAGCAGCCATTTCGACATCCCATTGTATCGTCAGGACAGTTTGCTGAGCTTGCAATTGCCGAGATATTGACCTTATTGATCGAGTAGTAGTTGATCAAGTCGTTGGAACGAATGTAATCGTGCCAAAAGTCGGCAGAGTACGGGCGTTGAAACGAGCCTAGTGGAGAGCTCAGACGAGCCGACGAGGCGAGCAAACCTTTGGTTGAACTCGGGCCCTTGAGAGCTTCGTCGACGTTAGCAGTGAGTGTATACCAGCCCGACCTACCCCAGTGCGGATAGTTAGATAACAGAGCTGGGGGTGCAAAGTTCGTACATGCCGATGTAGCCATTCGCCCCCCACGTGGTCTCGTTGGCGTAGACATTCAGGACGCGCAATTTTGCCATCGCCCACACCTCGACATTAAAATGCGTCGGGACGCTGGTTCCCAGTCGCACAGACGACATGCGCTGCGACGACAGAGTGCCGCCCCCCGTTTCAAAAAACGACACATCATATCCGAGCTACAACTTTGTCAGGGGAACACGTCGTCTGGGAGCAAGGAACGCACCACTTCTTGGAGGAGGATTGAAAGCACAGACGATGCGAGTTCATGCGTCGTCCAGCCATTCCACTCAATGACAAACGTGCCTTGGAATCGTCCTTGGCTTGCTTGTGTTCCGTTCGAGACGTAGACGGTCTCGCCCACACCATGTAGGACTTCGTCATCCCCAAAGCTTTTTGGCTGAAATGCTGTGTCGAGGTATTGGCGACGGTCGTTGACCTACCAAACAATGAGGACATGAACAAGATTGTCAAGGTTGTACTTTGAATCTCGCGCTTGGAAGCGCAGCGCGTAGCCATGGATACAAGAGTCGATTTTGACTATCTCGCGCCGACGGGTTGATGCCAAACGAGACATTGGCGACCCACGCGGCGTCCAGACACTTGCGCCGCACCGCTTCAAACGACGATGGTTTGGTGGCCATGGCGTCGGTCGTTTTGGTTTTGTTGACGACCTTATTTTGGTGCGCTAACTTTAGCTTCAGTGACGAAACAATTTGTCTCGGGACGACAAACCTTATAGCTTTGTGCTTGCGGACACATCTATATCGTTCAACTTTGAGAACCACAGTGTCGAGCTTGTCAATTGAGATCCATCGGCCTCGACATGACGGCGCTGCGGTCACGCCATATCTGGTGTTGTCACAAGCTAGCCTCTGTTCTTGGCATGCTAAAGATAGAAGCATTCTTTCGCCGTTCTTTCTGTTGCCGTGGGCGTTGAGCCAACGAGAAAGGGACGTGCTCATGCACATAGCCCGCGAACTAAAGTTACCATACTCCGCGGCATCTCTTCCCGACTATGAGCTCCAGTTTTTGTCGTCTTTCATACCTGTAGCTGCGTCAACTCATCGAGTTTAGCTACAAGGTGAGCGAGAACCGTGGAGAGGATATCTATGGCGACGGCCACAACGAACCACAGCATACGAAGAGTTCAAGCATACTTTTCAATTGATAGCTTTGCGCAGGAGACCATAAAATACTCGAGGATGGACTTGCTCGATAGTTGAGACGTAGCGCCAGCCAAGAAAGTTGGCACAAACTCGGCAATATATGCATTGCCACGTGTAGCCTGGAAACCACGTATCGGCTAGCGTTGGCTCGCCGTGCGGCCAAAAGGTGCCGTGGGCGACGCGCTGCATGGTCAAGATCTGATGGATGGAGCCGTGTGGATTCACAAACGTGCTCACGGGACCCTACGGCCTCGTTTAGCAATTAAGTCAATAGAGTTTGGCGTACGCCATCGTCGACGTCTTGCTGGAGGAAGATGTCCCGGGTATCAGCTAACGTGGTGGCACAACCTGCACATTGGATTAGCGACGTATGCTGCTGGAGCCACGCAATGAGCGAACGCAAGCGGCCAACGACACACGACATTGCCAAGAGTCTAGAGGGCACATGACTAGACCGAAGTTGAGCAAGCTAACCTCTGTCGATCTCGTAAGCTCAAAGTTAAGTGGCCGGCTAGCCAGTAGGAAAACCGAGTTGGATCGGATGGGGACGACGCCAGAGGTGCTGACGGAGACGACGAGAAAGACGCGTCAAGAAACGCTTGCCATTCGACAGACTGTAGCAAGATGGCTTTGGCTTGGTGGACAAGAGACGGGCCATCAAATTGAGCGTATTCTGCCGGCCCCCAGTATGCAATCGTAGTCAGCCGGGGTCGCTTCCTGAGATGCCGATAAGTTGACAATCAAAATGGTCGAGATTCGAACCGTCGTGTCGTTCCTGGTGTGGGAAATGGACAGGGAATTGCATGAAGATCTGGCAGCACGCGGATGCGGGCGTTAGCTTCGCTGACCAAGTGCGACGCGTGGAGTCTTTCGATGAATTCGAATCGCTGGCGTCCACGGCCCACAATAGAGAGATACATATCGCCTTGTTCGTACACCCGCTCAATTTGAATTAATGTACCAACGTGGCGCTGCATGGAGTCAGCAAAACAAGCTATTCTGTCCACATACCGGTCGCTCGGTGTTGATGATCGCAAACACATCGTTGCCGTGGCGTAGTCGCGACGTCATGGACTGTAGCGTCCACGTCGACAGCATGCGCAAGGGCAATGTCTCTCCTGGGAAGATCACCTACACAGGAATCACTCAAATCCAAGTGGGCATCGCGAAAAAGTACAAGATCGGGCAAGACGACAAGTGGCATGTCAACCACACTACCAGGCACAAAATGAGCCGATTTTGATCCAAGCACCGCCATATCTTCGCCAAGATACGAGTGATCCACTAGAAATGGATCAATTGGGCTGTCTCCATACTCCTCGAGAGAGCTCGCGTCGCTCATTTCGTCGTCGGCACTGTTGCTCATCTCGTTGTCCTGGTTGCTTGGTTCCATGTTGGAAATTGAGCAAAATTAATAATTTCCACCAATAAAAATATATTTGAAATTCTATTTATTTAAATGATATATCTAATTTTCAATACAGAAACAAAGTATAACTCATTCAATAATATTTCAGCCAATCAAGTAATTCACTGCACGATCTTTCATATAGTTTCCTTCACACCAACTTCGGGTAGCAATTGACAACGGTGCATTCAAAACCTTTCTTTCTATATTCTCCAGGACATTTACAGTCTTTCATGTTATTCTCTATCGACGACATCACGGACACCATTCCAAACCATGCTACTGAACACAATAAATCAATGATATTATTTGAATTTATTCATTTAGTCAATTGTATTTGTATTATTTTTAGCCAATCAAATGCCACTTTAAAGACCTTTTACTCGATATTACGCGATTTAATTGGCCTTGCTAAATTATTTTAGCCAATGATATCTCGCGATTGATTTCACACAGAACGAAAGAGCGACGTCGTGACTTCGTCCCATGGAAGTCACACAGAAACCATGGCCTCTCTCTCTCTTGCCACTGCATTCTTGAAGAAGGTATGGAAGATATCCCTAGTGCTCTCCATATCAACAGCGAAGAAGGCGTGCTAGCGCTCGTGGAGAATTCCAAGCACCATCTTCTCCTTGCGCCGAATGGTGCTATGGAACGATGGATCCAGCTCGAACGCTTTGTCCAAGAGTTCCAGAACCGCCCGTTGTCCGAGCGTATTCGCGACAAGCGCCGCCTTGCAATTCAAAAATGGATTCACTCGGCTCCTGTGCGTGCAGTCTTTGGACAAGCTCAAACGGTCACGCAATCGCAACGCAAACAGCTCGACGTGTCCAAACGAAACCACGCTGCGCTCGTGAAAGACATGCGCGAACTTGTAGCTCATGTCAAGACTCTAGCCACGACGACAATCGACATGGGTTATGTATGGACTGCTCTGGTCGAGGCAGATGCCTCCGCTTTGGTTGAACAATCGCACGCGGAGTTTTTAAAGATGGGCCAAGGGATGGCCAACTTGTGTCTCTCCACGGGAACTCAAATCCTCGCCACGATCGTCATGCCGCTCGAAGCCAAGCTCGACAAACTGGCGCAACTACACGTCTGAGCGTTGCGTCTTCCATCTAATTCGTGCGCTTGTAGACGCTGCTCGATGTGGAAGACGAGATGCGTTTGCTGGTCGTTGCCGCCGCGCGGAAACTCGAACGTGCGACCGACAAAACGATCTTTGACCGGCAGAATGAACTAAAGCAAGCACAACTCCGCGCTGCCCGCATGACGACAGACCTCCAAGTTATCTTGGAATGGACCGACACGATGCGACCTGAACTGATTCGCCACGAGATGAACCGAGTACGTTGACGATTGCCCACCTTTGTGGTCGTTGAATGTGGTTTGTAGGTGACCAAGCTGCTCCATGAGATGTGCACGTCGGCGCGAAACCTCCTCGTCGATTCCAACGCGTTTCCAAGCTTACAGATAGAAGCGATGGACACGTAGTCCTGTCTCCAGTCCATGGATTGTCGTTAGCGTTGAAACCTCTTGTCAGCTCGAAATCTAACGTGGAGTGACTCTCGTCGTGGTTGAAGCGGCGGCATTTCTTAACACGCCACACCGCATTATCGACGGGAAACCAGCCAATTTGTACAGCGCCGTGGGTGCAACAGCCTCCAGTGGGGAGCAGCGGAGGGGGGGGCGCGAGGGGGCGGCACATCGACGCCGCTGGATTGTCGACTCCATTTGCGACCCTTGGCCAACACCATGGGATTGAAACCCACGTCGTTGGAAGCGGTGTGACGCCAGTGGTTGGATGCTATTCATACTCAAACATAGAGAATAAGAGTCTAGAGCAGCTTGGATCGACTGAACAGGCCGCTGCTGTGTGGCGTATAGTGTGAAATTGTTTTAACGTGACTGCAACTCAGGGGTCGACAAAAATCACGCAATATGATTGGTCGATATGGACAATGTTTACTTTAAATAAGTACATTCAGACAATTGATTTAAGGGGAGTGCTGTCGACACTGGAGTTGAAAAACGACCAGTATCGCGTGGTTTTCTTTGAGGTGATCCTAGACAGTAAGACGAAAATCAAGCATTGGCTAGACTCCAGCAAGATCCGAGCTCTCTACGTTAGAAGATAAAGCACAGATGGCTAGTCAGATTTCCCAGTCAGATTTCAAAGCTATTTGATTGGCTGAAAGTTTTCAAATTGCTCTAAATAAGTACAATGTCAATCGATAGAAAATTGCAATTTGTCAAAAGACATTGTCGACTGGAGCGCAAAGATGACGGCCATGGTGGAGCGTGATGAGACGGCTGTACTTGGACAGAGAGGCCATGAGCGCTTTGTTGGACAGGTTGACGTGGCCGCTGGCGAGATTCTCCTGGATTTCTCCAAGGTTGTCTTGATTGGAGGCCAATGCCGCAGCGACGTCTGCTCGAATCGCCCAAGCCTCGATGGCTTGATCCCGTCGAAGAGCGCCGTCTAATTCGGTAGCAAGGCGATCCAGGAGAGACTCAAAGTGCGTCTAGGCAATGAGAACCTGCTTAGCCTCGATGAATCTTTCGTATTCAACCTTGACTGAAGCTCGAAGACTGCCATATCGATCGGATAAAGTACCTTGGAGGTGCATTTTCGCCAAGGTTTGAGCATCTCGTGGCGTCTTCTTCTGAGGTTTCACTGCACTCCGTCGGCTAGACGTTCGACTTGCTGTTGTCCTCTGTGGTGATGTTTCTTTCGATTGCTTTGTTGGTCTCTCTGTCGTGACTACTCAACTCTGGTACTGCCACGTCATGACGTGAATCATGCAAACCTGCAGAGCTCAAGGCCGGCTCGATCGGTGGAGCTAGCGGGATTGGCGGCGGCGGGACCAGCGACGACTACAAGGCAATGTGTGAAAGACGACGGCTCTGTCGTCGCAACGAGGTACCTCGAGCTGATGATACGCGTGGTGAAAGGCCGCCATGTCGACGCGCAAGTCGTCGAGTGTATTGTAAAGCGGTTCAAACGCCGCGCCGAGTTTGTGCTCGCGCGGATCCACGGCGTGAATGGTCTGGTCGACTTTGGCAAGCACGGCCGTCAAGCGCTTTGCGCCGTGGAGATACAACGTCCACGCGGTCTGGAAGCTGCTGGTGTGGCAACTGGACGACACTGTCGAAGCGCGGCGTAGAGCAAAGACGTAGCCGTGGCGAAACAGCGTCAGGACCATCTCGGACAACTGCAATCGAGGCAACGTTTGGAGATTGGACTCGGGGTAGTAAGCGCCTACAAGCCTCAACAAATTGCTGTCGTGAGCGGGGAAAGGTACCCAAAAGGATCCCGACGGTCGATCCGACTGCGCTGTGAGGATGCGCGACGTCGGCGACGCGCTCGCACCCGTCGGCACGACTGTCTGCAGCTTGAAACATCGCCAGAGCCATCTCCAAAGTCGTCACCGCATGCGCTACACAAGTCACTTGGATCCAAGACGAGAAACGACGTCAACCGTTCGCAATGTAGTCGATGCGCTTGTCGTCAAATCGAGTGGCTGGCAAGCGCTCAATCACCTGGACGTGTGTTTAGCTCTACTAGCGCAGATCGAGTGAGCACCGTACCCGTCGGAGTGGCGCCGCCACGGGCTGCTTGATCCAGTAATCCTGGGGGAAACCGCGCGCGACAAAGTACGGCAGGAGGAGCTTGGCCTTGGCGACGCCTTGCAAGATGCCGAGGAGAAGCATGACGAGATACCGCACAACGTCTTGCGTTTCGTCATGCGAGGTGGTTTTCGCCATGGCGAGCGCTATCTCCATCGATGTTGGTGGAGCTAAACCATGCAGCAGTGCCTAGAAGCGATCGTGAGCAGTCTACGCTGAGCTCGACTCGACCAGCGTCATCGCTCGAGTCATGACGGTGTCGACGGGCATGCTCGACGGGGTACACGTCTTTGCATCGTTGGATTTCAACCGATGGATGTCTTGTTGCTCGTAGGATGACAGGCGCGGCGCTTTGCCGGTCGGTGTCCAGACGCCGATATCTTTCCACTGCACGATCCATCGCCCACAAGCGTTCACAATCGCGTCCGTCGTGTCGTTGAGGCTCGTCACGCACGCCACGGTGGCGCTTAGGAGCGTCGCCTGGAAAAAGAACGATCATCCAGAGCTAGCGACCAACAACCTACGCCTTGAAACCCCCAAGCGAGCGATCGAATCGACCGACTACTCGACGGCGAGCTATCGCAAGCCACGCCAAGATGCAAAGCTGTCAAGAGGCGGTGACTAAACTCTACCTTGGTCGCTCGTGGTGAAGACAACGACTGCTGCTCCACCATGGCGGACTCGACTTCAGCAGCCAGCATGGCCTGTCGTTCTTGCTGTTCTAGATAGAGTCGACGCTGATTGACATACGCCGCCATGGCTTGGTCGTAGAGAGCCTTGAGCCGTTCATCTTGAGCTGGCGAAGTTTGCGGCGCCGATTCCGCGTGGGGTTTCCCCTTGACGGCTTTCTTCTTGGGCGACATCCTACAGCCGTTTTTCCATGTAACGCTGCGAATGCCGCGCCAAGGGGAAGACCTCGACGGCGAGACAGACGAGAGAACTCCCGGAACAAACACAAAAAAGGCGATAGCATTGAGAGACGATTTACAGCACGGCGACCGATGGCGCGCGCTGCCATGCCGAGAGTTGACTGCTGCGATTGCTCTCGACGAAAAAGTCGCCCGTTTGGAATTCCAGTTGCTTTTCTTCGTCGACCTGGCGGCGGTTGCGGATCGCAAACATGATGACAGCCGCGACGGCAGCCACACCGACGAGACCACCGAGAACGCCAGCGACGATCGTGCCGGCGTTGCTCGAGCTTTCTCTGCCCTCGCTTGTCTTGACGGTCGTGTCCTTGCCGGTCGAGGACGTTGCAGCCGAAGGGGTCGATCCATCCGCCGACGTGGACGACGCAGATGCGTCAGTCCCAGCAGCACCTGAGACGTCATTGCTCACGTTTTCAGGGCTCACGATCGACGACGAGTTGCTCAAAGTCGAGTTCAAGTCGGGCTCCAACGTCGTGGGGACCCAAGTGGTGGAAGAATTGGTCGAGTTGGTCAAGTTGGCGTCGAGTGTGGCGGAAGGCGTCGGCGCGGGGGTTTGCGCTGGAGTAGGAGCTGGAGTAGGTGCAGGAGTTGGGGCTGGCGTCGGCGCCGCTGTCGTGGGGGCTGGCGTTGGAGCCACGGTCGTGGGGGCAGGAGTTGGCGCCGCAGTCGTTGGAGTCGGCGCAATGTCATACTTCCACGTCGACCCGTCGGACGAAAGACCAAAGTGCGCTTCGTCGCCGCCCTTGATGGGCACGTCGTGGAATTGAAAGTAGTAGGGGCATTCCCCGCCGTTGGAATTCTTCCACGTTTGGTAGTCCGTCCAGTACTTCTTGGCGTTGTCAAACGTGGCCAAGGCAGTACCGGCGCTCGGCCAGCCCGTTTCGGTCAAATGGACTTTGCCGCCGTACATGCTCGCGACGGCATTGAAGCGGATCGTGAGGTCGTTGATGCCGGCGCCGCTCGTGTACGGGTAGACGTTGATACCGATCACATCGCACGCAACGGCCAGGTCGCTGTTGGCGGGATTCTTCATCACAGCATCGGTTTCGACCGTGCCGACGGGGACAGAGATCCCCGCGGCTTTCAAGGCCGACTTGGCCGAGCCGATGCGAGACAAGAGAGTGTCTTTGCTCACACCCGACGAGATGTCTTCGTTCCCGACGTACACTTGCTGACACGTGCCTGGGTTGCGCTTGATTCCATCGACGAGGGCTTTCAAGTCGCGGTCAAAGAAACCACTGTCGCCCATGCGGATCCAGAGACCGCAAGCCATGCCAAGACCGGCCTTCGCACCGATATCGATCAAGTTGACCGATCCCTTGGACGTGCCTTCCACGAGCGTTTGATACGTGCGGACGTTGGAGAAACGCGATTTGATCACGGCAAAGTGCTTGTCAGCGTCACCTGCTTGAAACGAATCGTACGTGACACCAGAGCACGCTCCAGAACTCGTGCGAACGCTCGTCGAGTCTTCGCGCACGGTCGAGCTCGTGTTGATCGCAATGACAGCGGCGGTCGTGCCGAGCACACCAACGGCGGCGACAGCACTCGCAATCTTCTTCTTCGTGGGAGAGAAGGTCCATTTCGATACGACAGGCCCTGCGGGCGTCGTTGGCGTTGACAATTCGTCCATCTCGGGGGTTTCGAGCCGTTTGCCAAATGCCACAGCCAGCGCATTACCATCATCGCCATCTCTGCCAGGTGGTGCGCGAGTTACATGGCAGAACGACGACGACTGCCAAGTGCATCATATCATGGGATACAAACCATGTATTTTTATTCAAATATTTAAACCTAATACAAACTTACAGTTTAAAGTCAAAGTTTCAATTAATATTGCAGTATATCATAAATGCTTATGTGGTGTGTCAATCAGGTTGGACATTGGCCATGGAGCAACGCCGTGCTTTGACCACCGCAGCGACAGTCTGGTGGACGTTGTTTGGTGGCTGGAACGACAATTTCTTCTCTCTCGCTCGCTCTTGACGGATTCATGAAGTGGAAGAGAAACACAAAGCCATGTAACACACTCCACCTTCATCTGGTCCATCTGACTTCAAGTTGTACACATTCTGCTCTGCTCGGCCGCTGAGCCCGAGAGGAGAATTTACAGAGATATATACGCTATGCAACCAAGAAGATTGAAGATTGATGCGCTCTTGAGACTGTCGGAAAAGACAATATTGAGCTCTTGGGATCGCACGTTTGGATGCAACAAAGATAACATTACTTCCGTGGCTTCATTGTTCCGCCGCGCCATGTGGCATGCATCGCTGGATGCATGACTGGATGTTGACCATTGTCGATGTTACCTCGATCCAAAAATACCTTGAAGAATAATTTTTGATTACAACTTATTTTTATATATATCATATTATGTAGGTTAACACTGATTATGTTATTTTATAATTTTATACCTGTAAAAAATAAAAGTTTACCTGTTGAAACCTGATTGGGGTAGATAGAGTTTCGAAGAGTACATGGTACACCATGAGACGCGAGCATCATCCAAGCAATGGCGTTTCCGTCAGGTGTTTGTACCGGTATAAGCGTGTGGACTAGAACAACATAGAGCAGCGTACACACTGCCAAGAGTGTTCTACAGCATGGGAAGAGTGCGCAGCATGGCAGGAAGACGAATACACCTCGCTAGACGTTGTACCAGGCTGCATCGTAACAGGAGCGAGAATTCGAATGCACCTTACTTCTATCGCCAGGTGGCGCTTTCCACGTATCTACACGGCTCCTCTTTCACTGCGGTGCATTTCCGTCAGTTTGCACCCGTGCCGCCCCCAATCGCGCGACTCGCAGCATTCATTGCTCACGTTCCGAGCGTCTATATGGAGTTGGACCTGTATGCCAACGCGCAGCCACAAGCTTGCGCCGTTCCAGGACGGCAATGCATCATGAAGCTGCCCTGGATTGAGTAGACAATGGCTAGAGTTCCATGCATCTAGAGGATAAAGAGAGGGAGCCAATATGGCACGGGTTGAGTGCCGAGAACTTGTTGACCAGCCGCGACTTGGTTGGCACCGTCAGCTTCACGCTTGTCCCATTGCTCGAGCAATCGGCCGTAGCCGATCAAAGTCTTGCCGTGGAGGAGCGTCTCGACACGGTTGAGATGGCTTTGATGCGCTAGGAAGGTTTCCAAACTCGTCGCGAAGAGTCCTTCGCTTGTGACGGCTTGGCCGAGACGATGGTAGCCCATCTACAACCAAAGTTAGCGCCGCCGTCAAGTCAGAGGACGCTCACCGCGATCAACCCGAGCGTTCGTGCAAGGTGGAGAGGCTCTTCCGGTCGCTTTTCTTGGACTTTGAGCGCTTTCCCAAGGATATTGAGCGCGTCTTCGTCCCGACCTTGCGCTAGATACAACTCACCCAAGTTGGCCCAACTCCATGCTGTCCAGAGCTCGTTCTCCTCGTCCGTCGCTCCTGCTGCTTCCGTAGCTCGAAGCCAAAGCGTTTCTGCTTGCTGGAACAGCGCTTTATCGTCGTCAGAAAGCGCGGTCAAGGAGCTCGACTCAGCGGTAAACTTGACGCTGCTCTGAGCGACCAACAAAGCGGCGGCATTAGCAAGCCCCACAGTGTCGGCGTTGTCCAGAGACGGCGAGGACAGAGCCGACAGCGTTCCTTCCTTGATATACTGCGCGATTTGGCCATAGAGCTCGGCGCTAGTCGGCTCTAGAGCTTGCTTTTCGTTCGAGCCCAGGAGAGCCACAGCTTTGTCAGCGTCGCCATGCACCAGCAACGTTCGAATTGCTTGGTCCAAGCCGTACACTTGATCGCGGCGGAAGAACTTGACGGCATCGTCGACATGGCCAAGGCGCGCATGGACTTGGCCTAGCTGCCACGCCGCTTCAACGGCCAGAGCTGGTTGCGCTGCGGCCATGGATTCGCACACTTCAAGCATGCGTTTCAATGGCGCCACCGCGCGAGCGTACTGGTGCTCCTGGCGAGCTTCAGAACTTTGCGCAAGCTCAGGAAAGAGCGCCAACTGCTGGAAAGCTTCCTGCGGACGCTCCTTCAGTCGCGATGTCCATGAACTCAACCACCGATGTGTGGATCTGCGCGCGAAGGTTGCCATAAGTTTGGTTTAAGTTCGTCTGCACTTAAGTCGCAACTTCGATCGAAGCCGACAACATGACTCGCAAGCCGACGCTTCTGTGTACTCGTGGCTTGCATGCCTCGGCGCCACGGGAACGTCTGCCGCTCGTGATCGCCACCGTTGGGATTGGTCTAGCCATTACGACGCGGTATGTCATTCGAGCGCAAGAACGAGTGCGTATGCAACGGGAAGCTGAGGAGAACGGCACGTCCACCACCTCCACAGGTCAACGAGCACGTCTGGTCCTTGGTTTGGATCTCGGTTCTGTCCACGCCCGAGTACGTCTTCGTCGTGTTGCTTCTTTGACCCGAACTTGTAGGCGTGTGGTCTCGACGTCGACCGGCCGAACCACTACTCCTTTGCCGCAGAGCGCATGGCTGTTCAAATCCGCCACGGCCAGCTCGTCGTCGGCGATCTCGCGACGAAGAATGCCGTCCAGAACCTCCGCGATGCGCTTTTAAAACCCCGCGGCGAGTCGATTCTTCAAGAGGACGACGTCTCGGTCGACAGCGTCTTGGAAACCCTCGTCGAGACACTTCATGGCTCTGTCCGCAGCTCCCTGGAAATGCCAGAGGTACCAGCGCCACCTCTATCTACTTGACCATGAACCGCAGGCCTTTGACGAACGCACAGCTTGTGTCCTCGCGCTTCCCAGCGCTTTAAACTCCGAGCCATCCCATGCACGTCTCCGCGAAATCCTCGGCAATGCCGGCTTGGATGTCTTGGACTTTGTTCCGGAACCGGTGGCCGCCGTCATGGCTGTCGACGAGCCGCTGGAAGATCAAACCGTTGCTGTCTTTGACATGGGCGGCACCGTCTCGACGTGCTCGATTCTGGACGTGTCGTCGCCGTCTCCTAGCGTCCTTAGCTCCATGTACGTCTAGCCACGTCGTGGTCTAGCTCATTGCTCACGGTCGACTGGTTGTAGCTCGTCGACGACGTTGAGTGGCGACGGCGTGACCGCGCAAGTCGTGGACTACTTGGCGCAGACGTTTGAGGACAAACATGGCATTGATCTCCGCCATGATTCCCTCGCCGTGGAGCGACTTTTCCAAGCGGCGGAAGCGGCCAAGCACGAATTGTCCACAGGTCGCCGCGTCACGCAAGTCCATTTGCCGTTCCTTACCGCCGATCAACGCGGGGCCAAGCACTTGGAACAGTCAATTACCGCGGCGACGCTGCAGCGGCTCATGGACTCGTCGTTGACGCAAAGCGCAGCGCTGTGTCAACAAGCCATGACGGCGGCCAACGTCTCGAGCGTCGATGCGGTTGTCATGGCGGGCGGCGGGCTCAAATCGCCCATTCTCCAGACGCATATCCTCCACGCGGGGTTTCCATCCGCCACTCTCGTCCATGTCGCGACACAAGTCGACCAAGCAGTCGCGCTCGGAGCAACAAAACGAGCACAACAATTACTCGAGGAGGACGAATAGACCACATTAAACCATTGTAACCACCACCACCTACCTCGATCATCGCTCGGCTCTCGCTGCTTGTCATCTTCCAACGCCATATCGACGACGTACAGTGGCTGTACAATCGAGCGGCGTCGATGTGCCCCCCCCCCACTGGAGACTGTTCCGCCCATGGTGCGCTACAAATCGGCTGGTTTCCCGTCGAGAACGCGGTGTGGCGTGTCAAGAAATGCCGTCGCTCCAGCGCAAACCCCCGCGCCGACGCCTTCCGCCACACTCGACGCCAACTTGACCAACTCGACCAATTCTTCCACCACTTGGGTCCCCACGACGTTGGAGCCCGACTTGAACTCGACTTTGAGCAACTCGTCGTCGATCGTGAGCCCTGAAAACGTGAGCAATGACGTCTCAGGTGCTGCTGGGACTGACGCATCTGCGTCGTCCACGTCGGCGGATGGATCGACCCCTTCGGCTGCAACGTCCTCGACCGGCAAGGACACGACCGTCAAGACAAGCGAGGGCAGAGAAAGCTCGAGCAACGCCGGCACGATCGTCGCTGGCGTTCTCGGTGGTCTCGTCGGTGTGGCTGCCGTCGCGGCTGTCATCATGTTTGCGATCCGCAACCGCCGCCAGGTCGACGAAGAAAAGCAACTGGAATTCCAAACGGGCGACTTTTTCGTCGAGAGCAATCGCAGCAGTCAACTCTCGGCATGGCAGCGCGCGCCATCGGTCGCCGTGCTGTAAATCGTCTCTCAATGCTATCGCCTTTTTTGTGTTTGTTCCGGGAGTTCTCTCGTCTGTCTCGCCGTCGAGGTCTTCCCCTTGGCGCGGCATTCGCAGCGTTACATGGAAAAACGGCTGTAGGATGTCGCCCAAGAAGAAAGCCGTCAAGGGGAAACCCCACGCGGAATCGGCGCCGCAAACTTCGCCAGCTCAAGATGAACGGCTCAAGGCTCTCTACGACCAAGCCATGGCGGCGTATGTCAATCAGCGTCGACTCTATCTAGAACAGCAAGAACGACAGGCCATGCTGGCTGCTGAAGTCGAGTCCGCCATGGTGGAGCAGCAGTCGTTGTCTTCACCACGAGCGACCAAGGTAGAGTTTAGTCACCGCCTCTTGACAGCTTTGCATCTTGGCGTGGCTTGCGATAGCTCGCCGTCGAGTAGTCGGTCGATTCGATCGCTCGCTTGGGGGTTTCAAGGCGTAGGTTGTTGGTCGCTAGCTCTGGATGATCGTTCTTTTTCCAGGCGACGCTCCTAAGCGCCACCGTGGCGTGCGTGACGAGCCTCAACGACACGACGGACGCGATTGTGAACGCTTGTGGGCGATGGATCGTGCAGTGGAAAGATATCGGCGTCTGGACACCGACCGGCAAAGCGCCGCGCCTGTCATCCTACGAGCAACAAGACATCCATCGGTTGAAATCCAACGATGCAAAGACGTGTACCCCGTCGAGCATGCCCGTCGACACCGTCATGACTCGAGCGATGACGCTGGTCGAGTTGAGCTCAGCGTAGACTGCTCACGATCGCTTCTAGGCACTGCTGCATGGTTTAGCTCCACCAACATCGATGGAGATAGCGCTCGCCATGGCGAAAACCACCTCGCATGACGAAACGCAAGACGTTGTGCGGTATCTCGTCATGCTTCTCCTCGGCATCTTGCAAGGCGTCGCCAAGGCCAAGCTCCTCCTGCCGTACTTTGTCGCGCGCGGTTTCCCCCAGGATTACTGGATCAAGCAGCCCGTGGCGGCGCCACTCCGACGGGTACGGTGCTCACTCGATCTGCGCTAGTAGAGCTAAACACACGTCCAGGTGATTGAGCGCTTGCCAGCCACTCGATTTGACGACAAGCGCATCGACTACATTGCGAACGGTTGACGTCGTTTCTCGTCTTGGATCCAAGTGACTTGTGTAGCGCATGCGGTGACGACTTTGGAGATGGCTCTGGCGATGTTTCAAGCTGCAGACAGTCGTGCCGACGGGTGCGAGCGCGTCGCCGACGTCGCGCATCCTCACAGCGCAGTCGGATCGACCGTCGGGATCCTTTTGGGTACCTTTCCCCGCTCACGACAGCAATTTGTTGAGGCTTGTAGGCGCTTACTACCCCGAGTCCAATCTCCAAACGTTGCCTCGATTGCAGTTGTCCGAGATGGTCCTGACGCTGTTTCGCCACGGCTACGTCTTTGCTCTACGCCGCGCTTCGACAGTGTCGTCCAGTTGCCACACCAGCAGCTTCCAGACCGCGTGGACGTTGTATCTCCACGGCGCAAAGCGCTTGACGGCCGTGCTTGCCAAAGTCGACCAGACCATTCACGCCGTGGATCCGCGCGAGCACAAACTCGGCGCGGCGTTTGAACCGCTTTACAATACACTCGACGACTTGCGCGTCGACATGGCGGCCTTTCACCACGCGTATCATCAGCTCGAGGTACCTCGTTGCGACGACAGAGCCGTCGTCTTTCACACATTGCCTTGTAGTCGTCGCTGGTCCCGCCGCCGCCAATCCCGCTAGCTCCACCGATCGAGCCGGCCTTGAGCTCTGCAGGTTTGCATGATTCACGTCATGACGTGGCAGTACCAGAGTTGAGTAGTCACGACAGAGAGACCAACAAAGCAATCGAAAGAAACATCACCACAGAGGACAACAGCAAGTCGAACGTCTAGCCGACGGAGTGCAGTGAAACCTCAGAAGAAGACGCCACGAGATGCTCAAACCTTGGCGAAAATGCACCTCCAAGGTACTTTATCCGATCGATATGGCAGTCTTCGAGCTTCAGTCAAGGTTGAATACGAAAGATTCATCGAGGCTAAGCAGGTTCTCATTGCCTAGACGCACTTTGAGTCTCTCCTGGATCGCCTTGCTACCGAATTAGACGGCGCTCTTCGACGGGATCAAGCCATCGAGGCTTGGGCGATTCGAGCAGACGTCGCTGCGGCATTGGCCTCCAATCAAGACAACCTTGGAGAAATCCAGGAGAATCTCGCCAGCGGCCACGTCAACCTGTCCAACAAAGCGCTCATGGCCTCTCTGTCCAAGTACAGCCGTCTCATCACGCTCCACCATGGCCGTCATCTTTGCGCTCCAGTCGACAATGTCTTTTGACAAATTGCAATTTTCTATCGATTGACATTGTACTTATTTAGAGCAATTTGAAAACTTTCAGCCAATCAAATAGCTTTGAAATCTGACTGGGAAATCTGACTAGCCATCTGTGCTTTATCTTCTAACGTAGAGAGCTCGGATCTTGCTGGAGTCTAGCCAATGCTTGATTTTCGTCTTACTGTCTAGGATCACCTCAAAGAAAACCACGCGATACTGGTCGTTTTTCAACTCCAGTGTCGACAGCACTCCCCTTAAATCAATTGTCTGAATGTACTTATTTAAAGTAAACATTGTCCATATCGACCAATCATATTGCGTGATTTTTGTCGACCCCTGAGTTGCAGTCACGTTAAAACAATTTCACACTATACGCCACACAGCAGCGGCCTGTTCAGTCGATCCAAGCTGCTCTAGACTCTTATTCTCTATGTTTGAGTATTGAATAGCTATCTGTACGCCCGACTGGCCCTAAAATATTCTTTGGACCTGAACAATGTTTTGTGGTAATTCCAAATTCTCCTAATTAAGTACTAGAAACCCGAAATTTGAATGAGCCAATCAAATTGCGCAGTTCAAAGTGCCGCCAAATTTTTATTCCACCGTTTATTCTAGCATACAAATTTCAAGTTAAATTTGAAAAATGGACCAAAAAATAATTTCCCGGCATTGTTCATCCAGCATAGAAAGGGAGTCGTCATGCGCCGCCGCACGCCTTCGTCGTCGTCCGAGCCAAATCCAGAGCCGTCACCGCATCAATCAGAAGAGAAAGAGATGCTGCAAGCACTCTCAAGCCAAGTCGATCGCCTCCAGCTGCGGGAGTCGCGACAACAGAGCGAATTGGAGCGATTACGAAGGTGAACACAATTCCTTTTCAGCGAAATGCACCTCACAAACTTGATAGATTGGTCGCCGAAGCCTCACAATCGCCGAATGGATCGCCATTCCAGTCGCCCCCCAAGCACGTACAACACATTGAAGAGATCGAAGCGTTGCGTCGAGAAAAACGCGACTTGCAATTGCACAACTGCGAACTTGAAGTCCAGATCCAAGACGCCGCACAGAGCATTGAAGGTTTCAGCGCCGCGATTGAAAAGCTTGAAGAAGGATACAAGACCAAGGAAGACACGTGGAAGCGTCAAATTGCTGACCTCCAACAAGAATGCGATGGTCTTGCACGAACAAACCGCCAACTTCAGTCGCAGTTCACTCAAGGCGAAAAAGCAAAAGCATCGTTGGTGCAAAAGGAGCAAGTCATCGAGGACCTACGTGCACAGCTCGATACGTGCAGGCATCAGCTCGCTGAAGCTATGCAAGATCGACAGGACCTGTCTTCGACACAAGATACATTGCAATCCACTCGAGTTGCTCTTAAGCAGGCAGAAGCTCGCAATGCAGGGCTAGCTAGCCAGCTTGAAGCACTACAGCAAACCCACAACGAAACTCTTCGTTCTCTCGAAGCCAAATCACGACAACTCTCTCACGTCGACATGACCAGCCGACCGCATGGTCAGTCCGTCCTCGTCAAGACGTTGCGTGACGAAGTTCGCCTCCTCAAGGGCCAACTCGAAGCGCAATTCCGTGACGAGAAGACACAACTTGGTCAGCGCATTCAATCTCTTGAAGCTCAGCTCCAAGCTGCACAAAACACCGTACGGCAAAAAGACGAAGCGATTCGCCAGCAAGAACAACGAGCTAGCGACCTTGACCTTCAGCTGACAAGTCTCCTGGATCAAAAGCGAGCCATGGAGACCAAACTCGAGCGTGTCCAGCATGACTTAGCCACTGCGCACGATGAAATGCGTCAATTGCAAGCATGCCGAGGATTTCTCGGCGAGCATATTGAGCTCGGGTTCAAGGAAATCCTTGAGCACGACGCACAGATCGATGCACTCGAGCGGGATTTGTCGCTCGCGACGTCGAAAGCTCAGACGGTGTCCCATGAAGCCGCCAATCTCCGCGACGAGCTGGCTCAAGCCAATGAATCCAACGAGTTGCTCCGTCGTCAACTCGATTCTTGCCGTGCCGAGCTTGCTACACACTCCACCGCAGCAGCACGCGCTGAAACGTTGGTTGCTGAAAAAACAGCGTGGGCGACGCAAGAAGCGAGCTTGAAACGCGAGATTGAGACGCTCCAAGGCCAAGTCAATGCCACGAAAGACTACGATCAAGTGATGCGACGGCTGCGTGATGCCGAAAACCGTTTGGAAACGTGGCAGCATGCCAAAGACAACGTCAAAGCTCGCAACGACCAAGTGAAGAACTTGATGGAACGATTGGAAGCCATCAGTGAGCGCAACATCATGCTCGACGAAGCGCTGCAGCAAGCCATGGCGCAATCCAAGCAAGACCAAACCGACATGGTCGCCCTGCGTGCACGGCTCAAAGTGTCCAAGCAAAAGGTGACGTCCAGAGCCGCTTCTCTGTCTCCTTAAAGTCGACGCGTAGGCAGATCGATTCGACGCAGCACAGCAAGCGCTCGCCGCCGCCCAAGATAAACTCCGCGACGTGACGTCCATGAAACATTTGTACAAACAACAACTAGACACGGCCAAGCGACGCGTGGACGAGCTCGAGCGCGAAAAATCCAAGCACGACATGGAGGCCGGCGAGTGGAAACGCAAGGAAGACCACATGCACGCCATCGTGGAAGCTCACACCAAGCAACTCGTCCATGAAATTGAATCCCTCCAAGCTAAATGCACCAAAGCGACCAAGAAATACCACGCCGCTGTCGAAGCTCGTCGAGCTCTCGAGCTAGAGCTCCATGAACGCAACGCGATCATTTCTAAGCTACACCAAGCAGCGGTGGCATCAACTATGCCGTCACCCTCTGCTGCTGCTGCTCCAGCTCGCGGAATGCCAACTACCGCGACGCGATTGATGCCTGAGGACAAAATTCGCTTGCCATCACCGCCCAATCCTGCCGACGAGATGGAAACGCTCTTGAAGAAGCTCGAACGCATATCCCAGCAGTACAAGTAGAGCGCAACGACGGCTCTGAAGGCGCTATCTCTGCTCTGTTGCATTGCTCGTGACTCTTCACAAATGATTGGTCCTCGTTTGACGGTCATCATCCATTGCAAACAGTGACAGCCGCAGCCGACGAGCGCCTCCACTCATGACACAAACGGAATGGACCACGTTGACGGATCGCTTTGGTCCGCTTGGCGTCGTGGACACCATCGCCCAGCAACTCAACGCCTTGTCCAAGTCCAAATCTGCCGCGAAAACTCCAGTGGAACGTCCAGCTGTCCTTGCAGTTGTCCACGACGGCGACAGCGACAAAGACAAGGATGTTCGCCGATCGACTGAAGCATGGCAGCTCTTGATGCCCGACTTGGCTGTCCATGTGGAACGAGTTCCTGGCGTGAACTCCAAGGAATGGACGGCGGAAACGTGCATTGAATCCATGAACCAAGGTCGAGAACTTGTCAAGGCCTTCGTGGCTGACAATCGCGGCATGCTTTGTGTCCGTGGCGGCCGTCCTTCACCCTCCAGCGAGCTGCTTTTCAAGTCTCTCGTCGATTTAGAAACCGACGCGGCGATGACGTTGTTAGCATCAACCAACACTGGAGGTGAGCCAGCTGTGGCGATTCTCTGTGGAGCCATCCTCGAAGCGTCGACTTGTGCTATTCCAATCGTCGTCGATGGCTACATCGCTGGTGCTGCAGCGTTGTGTGCGCGGCGAATTGCTCCAAAGGCGACGCTGCATGCGCTCTTTGTAACCCTGGACGAGATGGAACCAAAGATGTCGTCCATCGTGAAAGTATTCGACGAGCATTTCGTGGCGATTCGAACGCATGGACTCGGTGGATTCCATGCGATGTCGCTCTTGATGCAAGCAGCCAAGCTCTTGGCTGCTGTCGTGGCGAAACAAGACCAAGACGATGCTCCTCACACTCTTCCTGCGACGTCTCCTGCCGCCGCGCCGATTATTCCAGCCGACGCGACGCCACCACCCGAGCTGCGCATCTTCCTCACCGCCGTCATGTTTCTCACGCGGTTACCAGCGTACATGATCATCCCCGACTTGGATCACAGAGTGAGCGAACTCGTGCCGTCGTTTTGTTACTTTCCCATCATCGGCTGGGGCGTCGGTGGTTTTGCGGCGGCTGTACTCTGGCTCACCCATGCGCTCTTTGGCTCGGTAGCTGTCGCCGTCGTGCTCTCGACTTTTGCATCCGTGTGGCTTACGGGTTGTTTCCACGAAGATGGCGTCGCCGACACGTTTGATTCGTTTGGCGGCGGGTGGAGCAAGAACGATATCCTGCGCATCATGAAGGACAGTCGTCTTGGCACTTATGGTTGCATGGGCCTCTTGCTCATGACTGCACTCAAGTTTGCCATCTTAACTCGCGTGGTTGAAATCTCCACCTCGGCTGTCGGTTCTGCGCTTGTGGCTGGCCATGTCTTGGGACGCTACTCGTCGCTCTTCATCTTGCAATTCTTTGTCTACGTTGAGGACGAACGTGATCCGAAAGGTCCGTTGTACAATGGCATTGGCAACAATCTGCACTTCCTCACGCCGTGGCGCGTCGCGGGGTCGACGTTGTTCACCGCGCTCTCGATGACTATTCTTCTCGGTCATACCATCGGCTTGTGCGTCTTTGCGGTTGGGCTATTGGTCTCGTACGTCGCTGGCGATTACTTTGCGGGTTTTCTCGGTGGCGTCATCGGCGACTGTCTCGGCTGCGCCAACCAAGTGGTCGAAGTTGTCGTCTACTTGACGATTGCCATGGTGCATCAATTTTAACCCCTGCACCCCTTAACCCTACACCCCTAACCATCATAACCCCCCTTTTTGAAAACCCCTGCCCCCCACCATAAACATAGAGATATAGACAAGTTAGGACTTAGTGCCGTGCGTCTTTCTTTCCTTGGAGACGAAAGTATCGCTTCGTGCGGCTCCACATGCCATCGTTCGAGTAGACAACAATCGCAAAGAGCACAATACCGCAGCCCATGAAGACGAGCGGTCCCGTGTACGACACAGGCGGGTGCTCAATCGTCGCCTCGATCCCGAAATTCAATGGCTTTTCCTGACGCATCTTGTTGGGTGGTGGCGTTTCGTTCGACTCTTCCTCGAACTCTTCGTCCAGAGGAGGTTCTGAAGGGGGACTCGTAGGGCGCAATGTCCAGCCAGGGAGCAACTTTTCAATCTCAGCGGGCTTTTTATACGGCACCCAATGCAATTGTTTGCACGAGTGGTTGTCCGACTTGCCTTCTTCAAACGTGACGCCAGAAAACGTGAGGTAGTCGGAAAAGGGACGCACAGTGCCAAAGGCATATTTATCCCATTCTTCCGTGTCGACGAGGCCCTTGAAGTTTTGTCCGACCATGAGCTTGAAGCGGTTCACACCCATTTCTTCCTCGCGCTTCTTGACGGCAGGATCGACTTGAACGCTCTCGAAGCTACGACAGAAATCAGCTTAGAGTCGGGGGAAGAGATTGACGCTTACCGAGCTGGCACTGACGTGTAGTTGTGATAGACGACAGTACCCCCCGTGCTAGGGGAGTACATGTCGTAGCCATACGTCCACAAATGCGACGCACGGAGAAATTCTTCGCCGTCAAACATCCACAACGTGTGCGAATCAATCAAGACGCGCTTCTCGGCGTGGCATTTGCCAAATGACAGCCCTGCGCCCCATAAAGCCTGCATTTGGGGATATTTGGGACGCTGGATCATGCTCGCACCGATGGTGCGCACGCAACCGTTGCCGCCACGCATCGTCGTGCACAGATGAGGCAATTGATCCGGAGCATTGTTCGTGCCATCTTCGAGGATGTAGCCATCGTGGCAGTGATGCAAATAGGTAGATAGGATCGCCATCTCGTTGCCAATGGATTTCCATTCATTGACGAGGCTCTTGTCCCAACCGTTCGTGAAAATACTGTGGGCATCGAGCTGGAGACAAAATTCCTGATCGCCGACAAGCTTTTGCTGGTGGTGGCGGGCATAAGTTGGCCCACGAGACTGGCTGGCAGAACGTTCGTCGACTTTAACGTGTGACTTGTACTTGCACTCTTCCGTAGGCCATTCTTTCTTGGCAAATTCGCAATATGATTCGAGGCATCGCATATCCCCGTCGTTCACTTGATCAACAATGCCAAAATAGAGGCGATCAGGGTTCACGGCGCGTTTGAAGCCTGTGTACAGCGTGAATCCACATCGGTAGCCATCTCGGAACGCAGAAAGACCAACAAATATATCGAAAACTTCGGGAACTCGCGGTGGCGGTGGACGGAGTTCCTTGTCTGCAGGATCGAGCGGAATGTTTTGCGAGAGCGGATCCATAGTCTCATCGTAGTGCTTCTTGTCGTTGTTTTCAGGCCAAGAGAATGCAATACTTTGAGGACGGGGTGTTTGGCTCTTGGCAACGCCGAGGAGCACGAGACTGACTGCCGCCGCAGCAGCCGTCGCTATCTTCATGAGCTTACGTGGAAACAAACCAAAAATCACTCTGAGGACAGATACCATTGTGTTTTTCCCAATCTAGGCAAGTACAATCCACAAACCAAATGTTCGACTATCTTGGGATAAACACATTTCACACCCTTTCAATCTACACATGTAAAACATCGAACTCGATGTAAAACACGCCGTAATTACCTGCCTGATGTCCTTAATCTGAGGGAAAATTTAAAAGTTCACTTTGCGAAATGTCCTCTGAGTCGGACATGGGAAAGTCCATCCAAGCACGGCGGCGGAACCGAGATAGAGCGCAAGAAAACCGTCGGCTTCAACGAGTGCAGCTTGCTTATCTCCGGAACCCAGTCGCCGAGCTCTCCCGCCAACTCCATGCCGATATCAAAGCGCTCCCTTGGCGATAAGTTGCAGTGGGTCTCGAGACAGAAGTGATTGCCACTCAAACGACGAATCGATCGCTTCGACGGGAAATCCAGAATGCCAAGCAGATTCTCGACATGTTATTTATACTCGTTGGTTGGTCCACCCGTGGGGTCCCCGAGGGGAATCCTCTTGTGCAAGGTTCAGGGTGGAAAGATCAAGCACTTCTCGGCGTTGGCGAAGCTCGGAAAGTTCGCTACGAATGGTTGCTCAATCGCCTCTTCTACAACAAAGATCTGGAGTACACTCAATACCCCAACGAGCCCTTCGTACTCGTCGAAGTTCACTGCGCCGATCACGCGATCATGTCATTTATTAGAAGCCATTATGTCGTCCCAGTACTAATGGATCAAGCTGTTCGAGCTATCCGAGCACAGCGTTTGGCGACCACACGTTTGTGGAGAGGCAACCCGTGAAAGTTTATCGAACACACCAATAGGGGAGTGCCGCCTCCCTGTCAAATGCAATCGATTAACTTAACTCGGTAAAACCAAATCTGCCGATCTTGGACCCGGTCCTTGGCCGAAGAGTCGCCTTGAACAGGCGCAACCTTTGGGCCGACCAGATCGCAGTCACTCAGACTGACCATGCAATACACAACACCCATCAACTGCATCTTGACAAAGGAGAACGACACTCGACTGTCACCCGAGGGACAAGTCTGTGTGCGGATGGAAATGGCTTACCTCCATCACACAACACACACCCCAAGCCATGTCCATCCACGGACAGACTTGGTTTCACACTACGCCTTCAACTTGGCCTTGATCGACTTGATACGGCTCGTCAGCTGTTCTCGATCTTTGTCAGGCTTGAGGGCATCAACATACGCATGGATCACAGCTTGGCAGTCGCGCAACAGCTGGGTCACATCTTCCCATGAAGCTTCGATCGCTTCAAACCCTTCCCAGTGGACTAGCATGTAGTAGCGGTCGCGGGCTTTGTCAAATTTGTGGGATTCGATGCGCTCGACCTTCAGGAGGATGCCTTGGTCGGCCACATGTTCGAGGATTTCATCTGTCACGTCAAAGCTTGACTCCGCATACATCTTGAATCTGGACATGTGTGCGTCTCGCTGTTCCTTCGTGATCAGATGTTCGATCCTCGCTGAAAACTCGTTGACTTCAACCACTCGGTACGGTCCAACCCATGTGATCAGTAGCTTTGGGTGATGCGCTTCATCCACACGCGACCATAGGACGTAGTCGCCTCGGTTCGCGTTGCACGCAGGATATTGACTTGTGCGTTCTCGCGCCTTGTCTTGTTTCGCATGGCTCTTCTCCACGATCTCTTTGTGAAGTTGTGTCATGCTCTCTTGTAACTTCAATAGAGTTTTCTGAATGTTGTCTCTTGACCAGTCGACTTCAACTTGGACGACTTTCTTCTCGCTATCGAGGACCAGATCCATGACTGTGGACGGTTCCCTGCCTTGAAACACTTCCATTGGTGACTTGTTCGCGAGAGAGACAACTGGCATCTGGTTCAGGCTCGCTTGTACCGCTGGCAACAGATAGTCCCACTGGTGATCGGCTAGCTTGTACTCCAGTAGTAGCACGCGCATGACTTGTAGGATATCGCGGTTGAGTCGTTCTACCGTACCGTTGCGCCAGGGACAATAAGCTAATGTGAACTCATGTTCCGCCTTGAACTTGTGCGCTAGTGCCTTCATCACTGCGTTCTTGAAGTGGCTGCCTTGGTCGCTGATCCAGACCAAAGGCATGCTGTGTCTTGACCACCATGCAGCCAGTGCATCCACACATACTTGGCTCGTCGGTGCATCACATGCCACAAGTTCGCAGTAGTGCGTGAGGTCATCCTTCAGGTCCAACACATACATCGGTCCATTCGTAGACGGTCACATGTCGAGGTAGTCGAACTGTAGGCCTTCGTTGGGCTTGGTTGCGTGCCATCTTGGTGCGTATGGCCTGTGCAACACCCTCCCCCCCTTTTACATGAGGGCACAGCAAGCAAGCAGCGATAAATTCCTTCACCAGGTGATGGAGCTTGTCGACATGAAATTTCCGTTGCACGTGCTGGATAAGCGCCGCTTCACCTCGGGGTCCCATGCTGCCGCAGTGCGCCACAATTAGGATTCGTTGGATGAGGTTTGTCGCTTCAGTCGGAATCCATATTCGGTCGGCGACCAGCCAGAGTCCATCCTGGCGGTCCGCTCGAGCCGGTTTTGACTTGAGGAATTTTGTTTGCGCTTGACTGATTTCGTCCATAGTGGACCAGACAAACTCGGGATCATCCATCGGTCGGAGCCGATGCTGACCTGGTGGAGATGCAACCGCAGACGTCGCCTTGCGCTTCTTGGTCCAGCCATGACCACGACGAACTTTTGCGCGATTCATAGTTACAGCTGCCGGTCGTTCCTGACCCGAGCGACTCATAAGATCGGCCCACAAGTTGTCAATTCCTTTGATATGCTCGATGACATAGCGATAACCACCGATAATAGCAGCCCAACGTGTGAGCTTCTGTGTCTGGTACGTCTTCCATTCCGCGTGTGGCGCGAACACTTGAATGAGATTTTCGTGATTGCAATACATTCGAAATCCGTCTGGGCGCATCAGCAGGTAGTTCAGCTTGTCACAGGCACGTGCGATCGGGTATGCTTCCTTTTCGATAACAGACCAGTTGAGCTGTGCTCCGGTGAACATTCCACTTTGGCATACAAGCATTTGATGCTGCTGGTCATGGATCGGCACGTCCGCGTCGAAACTGAGTACTTGGGTCACAATGATGGACCATCCAGTATCACTACATCGGTGAATAAGCATATCGTTGCGTCGTCTCTTGGGTGAGCCAGCTCAATCACCGAGCGGAGCTTGGCCTTTACCGCTTCAAACGCTTTCACTTCACCATCCGTCAGGGAGATCTGTATTCCCGACGCGATTCGTTTCTTCTTAGACTTGCCGTCGAGCGCGCGGGTCAAGCACTGCTGTAGCGGGTGTACCGTTTGCGCATATTCAGTGATGGATTCTCGCAGCCAGTTTGTCGCACATATAAACTGTTGTAGTTCGCCAGCATTCGTCGGTACTGGGATCGCACAGAGCGCTTCAATGCGTTCTGGGTCTTGTTTCACACCTGACTCACTTAGGTAGCGACCGCACCACTTGACTTGCGTCGTGTATAGCTTCGTCTTCGTAGGGCAGAGCTTGAATCCATACTGACTGACCAAGTCAAAGAACTGGTCCAGTACTGTCGTGTATTCTTCTGGGTCATCGGCGTAGACGAGGATGTCGTCTATCCAGACCAACAGATGCTTGTTGAGCAGCGGCGCATAGCATTCTTCGCTCGTTGACTGGACGTAGAGCGCGCTGTCAACATGTCCTTGCATTACACGGTTTGGCGTCATGACCCAGCCATTGAGCATGAACGACAGCATGTCTTGGCTTGCCGGATCCAAAGGGAACTGCCAAATGCATTTGGGCATGTCGAACGTTCCCATCGCCTTCTTCCCGCGTAGATGCTGCGTGATCGTCGACTGGAAAGGCATCGTACCGGCCTTGGGTACCGTGCGCGCGTTGACCATCCGATAGTCGTTCGTAAGTCGGTAATACTTGAGAACTTCTTAATCTGTCCACTTGTCCGCGGACTTCAACATGCGCCGACCATCAGGCTTCATGGCTGGGTTGACCGGTGAGCACCACTGGCTTTGCTGATTGTGTCGAATCACGCCGGCATCGCGTAGCTCGTTTCCAAATAACGTAAGAAACTTTGTTTCCAGTGGGTTGTGTGGTCTTCCCTTGCATCGATACGGTTCGCAACCTTCCTTTGGCGTCACCTTCAGCGGTTCAACCCTCGCCGGCGGGTATGATCCATTGAACTTGAGTCGCCAAATGTCGTGTTTCGTCAACGCCTTCCACAGGCGGCCGGCCAGGTCAATCGGGAAGCCATCATCGCAGGCTTCCTGGACCATGGCGGCCAGCGCTGTCTCCAATTCGCTCTTCGGTTTCGGCAGACCAAAGCGCGCGATCCTCAGCAGGACAATGGATCTGCGTCTGAGCCTTGGACTTTCAAACTCAACTGCCTCAAGATCATCTTCTTCACTTGCCATCCGCTGAGCCGTTTCAGCCAATAAACGGTCAATGTTGATTCCAACCAATCGGAGCGTCTGGTCGGATACCAGCTGCTCATCACCTTCGGCCACGATGTAGCACTTCCTCTTGCCAGGTACGCGTACTGCTCCAGCCGATGTCTACATGGTGAGGCTCAATTCCACGTAGGCGTATGATTCGAAGCCTTGATCGTTGCAATCAATGCCGCGGAGGGGTTCGCGCAGTTGAACTATCTCGAGCTTCGGGCATCTTGCTTGAAGTTGCTTGAGAATCGACATTGGGATGACATCGATCTCAGCGCCGGTGTCGGGACAATACAAGCAGTCGAGAGCGCTATTAATGTTAATATAGCGTCCTTGTCCTGAGTCGTTCTTCGCGCGTTTCGCCTTCTTGTGTTGCGTGTAGCGGTTGCGGCTGGCGGCATTCGCAATCTTCTTCACCTTTCTCTCGCTTGAACTTGACGCTCTGGGCAATTCGCCATCATATGACCAGGCTTGCGGCAGTTGTAGCACACACCAGACGGCTTCAAGTCAAACTTGACCTTGGGCTTTTCATCCTTTCCCAATGTTGGGCCATACTTCGTCATTCGCTGGTTGTGGCGAGTGTTGGCGTGCAGGTCACCCTGGCGGGACCGATGCGAAGCCTCTGGACTTTCCGTGTCCTTGCGATCGTGCGATCGGCGGAACTTGGTCTTGGGTTCAGGTGACGGACTTGACGAACTGAAACTTTCTTCACGTTCTCGCTTGAGTCGCGTCATCGCATATTTTTCCACTAGTTCCTCTGCAGATCAGTGTATCTCCATCTGTTCTTCAATCAGATCGCTGAGCGCTTCAAGTGTAAGTCGTCTTGGGTCCACGTCGTAGTTCTCACGCACTTGACCTTGAAGAGTGAGTGGTCGAATCTTCGTGATGGCTATGCGGAAGAACACCTTGCGGACATCCTTGTCTTCCATAGACCGTTGTAGGCAATTGTCTTGAATCGCAGTGTAGAGTGGTCCATAAAATCCAATAATCGAGAGTTCACATCTCCCTTCGTCTTCATGAGCACTTCGCTTAGGGCCTTCTTGATCTCGCATTCGGTAGCGTGCTTCAACGACGGTCTCGTTTCCACAATATTCCGGATGTATTGCTGAATTCGATCTTCCGTGAGATCGCGCACATCGATCTTCAACTTGATCTTGCAAAGCACCTCGAGCAGGCTATGCGAGATGGAATCCATCCATTTCTTCGTGTAAGCTTGCCATGCCATCCCATGTTCCGTTGCCGCAGAACGTACTTCGCCTTCATACTTGATGCGCTTCTTGAGCCATGCCACCAGATGATCGCGGTCGAAACTTTCGATTTCTGGCGCCTTGATATGGCTGGAGAGAAACTTGATGCCGCCACCAGATGGTTGCTCTTGTCTGACGCGTCGCACTGGCGATCTGCTCCGAGATCGTCCACGTGGTGGAGATCTTCGTCGCGGCATCGAGCAGTCGCGTCTCGGGGATCTTTCGCATCTTGGAAGGCGGTCATGTCGTGGAGATCGTTCTCCTCGCGGGGATCGCTCACGACGAGGAGATCGGTCTTGTCTTCCGTCAGCCGTGTCAGCGTTGGCGCTGTTCCTCGATTTCCGCTTCACTGCGTTTGTTCGCGGCGATGGTTTCTTCCTCGATCTTCTTGCGCTGAGTTATCGTGATCTTGATCTTCTTGATGCAGAGCCTCTTGTTCCCCATCTGGCCGACCTTTTTCTTCCCAGCATGAAGTTCGTCGTCGTCGACAAAAAAGGGTCGTCGTATTCTTTCCTTTCCATCCACTCGGTGTCCATGTCTCGGATATCCGGTGGGTGCGGCTTGTCGGGGATCTGATAGCGCGCCTTTGCTGCTTCGTACAGCACAACCTTGTGGTGGATTATGGCGTACTCGTCATACGTGAGGTCCTTCGGCTCCTTCCTGTCATGCGGCACGTCGTTTGCCAGCCGTTGGAACAGTTCGTGTTGTACGCTCGTCATGGTCGCTGGCAGAGGTCCCCAACTTGGGCTTCGGCTTCGTTCCGACGCTTGGCTTGTTGCAGTTGGTGCTTCCGTGGCCACCGCATCGTCACTCTTCGTCTCCTCAGCACTACCAGAGTCCACTTCCTGGACCGCTGGCGGCCCCGCTTCTGCTTGTGCCTCGGGTTGGGACTTCTCAGCCGGCGCAGCTTTTTGGACGCTCATCTTTCTGCTTCTTCACTTTTTGAAAATGGCTTCCTATAGGGCATCCGTTTGCGAAGAGGCAGTTGGCTTCTGCGTCTCATCGCTAAAGTATACTTTGTGAAGAGGCAACCCGCGAAAGTTTATCGAACACACCAATAGGGGAGTGCCTTCTCGGCGTAATGGACGTTTCCCATTGCTTCCAGTAGAAAATGCGCCATGGATGACTCTAGAGACGGATTTGTCCATCCATAGTCGGCTATAGAACGAACCACATGTCATTTCAACTTGTTCGCTCAAGTAGATCTTTGACTTTGGGATGACGCGTAGTTTTCGAGCTTGTCCGCGATCTAGATATCAAGGAAAGGATCCATTTTGGTAGACCAGCGCATCGCCTAGAAGTTTATCGTGTGAATGGTTTGGTTGCAGAGTTTGAACTCTCGAAGGGATGACAATGAAACGATTCTTGAACGAAGGTGTGTAGCGACTTGAAGGGAGCACGAGCTCCCACAAGCTTGAAAAAGCTGGGTTCTCTTGGTGAAGGGCATGTTCCATGTGTAGTCCGATGGATGAACTCCGGGTCGACGACCAACACGTGGATGCTTCCTTCTCAACAGCGCTCCAACTGAGGATATATTATGTTCAACGGTAGGATTTCAGACATTTTCGTCGTGGATCCGTTGAAATCTCTCAGCGTCGTCGTCTTCAAGTCTTCCATAAGAGTTCCATTCAAGTCAAATTGACCATGAGCATTCCCAGTAAATATTCATGTTCTTGATTGAGCTGCGGCACTTGTTCATTTGCTTGACCTTGAGATCGTAGACAAGATCGTTCGCCTCGAAACGTTCACGGAGAACAGAACTCCCTCGCCAACGACGACACACACCAAGCATTTCGAACTCTCAATTGAAACTTGATGACTTTGGAACGAAGACGTTGGGCGACGTCAAGGATCTTGTGTCAAAATGGATGGCTGAAGGTCTTGAACGCTTCTCATTCCCCCAGCTCGAACATGTTGAGATGGGATTTCGATATCGGTCGTCCATCAGGCATTGCTCCACAAACTTGACCCCCCATTGTCAGTATGTCGGTGATTTCATTCTTTAGTTCGGGAAACCCTTCGTGGTCATGCAAAGTGTATTCTTCCTCCACTGTACGATGGAAAAGTGAGACTCATCTACAAAGTCTATGATTGCAAGAGTCGGGGGGGGGGGGGGCATTCAAAATCTTCGTGATTTGGAGGCTCCATGGGTTTGATTTGCATATGAGTTACGATCTAAAAATCGATGAGAGCTCAAAGCTGTCGCCGAGATGAAAGGGCAACTTGGCGGTTTACAGTACCGGTATTGTCTGATTGACTCAAAATTTCCGAACTTGGCTGAAATCGATCAATCAATCACCAAATCGAACCAGCCAATCAGCGTCCAGAGTTTGTTTAAAACACACACAAAACACACCAACACACACATTAATTCATGTACCTTCCGATTATACTTGAATTCACTATTGCCAGATTGATCACACAAATTTCGTCGATTTTGATCAAAACTGTAAATTTGGACGAAAAAGACAATTCCAATGCAGATATTACGTCATCCGATCAGTTGAACAATCAGTCGTCAAAGTTCAATTTGCACTTTGGACGAACTTTTCAATGGACTTTCAGACCAGGATTGCGCTGCTGTTGGACTGTAGCATAAGCCATCTCGCATGACGCATCATGGAGAAATACGAATCAATCTTGCGGTCGTCGCCTTAAAGATCATATTCCAATTTCAGTGATTTGAAACCATGTCGACGATTCCAACGACGATGAAGGCCGTGGGTGCGACGGCCGCTCTGCCCATTGAAGATCCATCCTCGCTTTTGGATGTCGTTGTTGACGTCCCGACGGTCACTGGCCACGACATTCTCGTCCAGATCAAAGCTGTGTCTGTCAACCCTGTTGACTACAAAGTCCGTCGAGCGCCGCAGAAACCAACGATTCCACAAATCATTGGCTACGATGCGGCTGGTGTCGTGGTCGCCGTCGGACCTCAGACAACGTTGTTCAAAGTGGACGACGAAGTGTACTATGCCGGATCGATTGCTCGCCAGGGGACCAACTCGGAGTTCCATGCTGTGGACGAACGCCCCACAATGCGCTTGCGTCCCACAATACGCAAGCCAACGCCATTGAGCTTTGCCGACGCCGCGTCGTTGCCTCTGACTGCTATTACAGCGTGGGAAGCCATCTTCGATCGGCTCAACGTTCCATTGAAGGCTCCAACTCCTGCCAAGAAGACTGTGCTTGTCTTGAATGGAGCTGGCGGTGTCGGCTCCATCGCCATCCAAGTCCTCAAGAAGATCACCGACGTGACTGTCATTGCCACGGCATCCAAGCCTCAATCCGTCGCTTGGGTCACTGAACTTGGCGCCGACCACGCTGTCAACCACGCGCAAGACATTCCCGCCCAGCTTCAAGCGCTCGATATCCCGCAAGTCGACTACATCTTGGTCTTCACGGATCTCCCACAACACTTTGGCGCGATCGTGGACGTGATCAAACCCCAAGGCAAGATCTGTGCGATCACGTCGAATCCTGTCGACTTGGCGTTCCAAAGACTCTTCACCAAGAGCGTGACGTTCGTGTGGGAGTTTATGTTCACGCGACCCATCTCTGTCACGGACGATATCATCGAGCAGCATCGTCTTTTGAACGAAGTGAGGAAGTTGGTCGATGCCAAGCGAGTTCGTTCGACTGTGGGCGAGAATTTAGGCACGATCAACGCGGTGAATTTGAAGAAGGCGCATGCGGCGTTGGAAGCCGGCCGTGTCGTCGGCAAGCTTGTCCTCGAGGGATTCTAAACTGCACGAATTTAATATCTTACCTTGAAACCCCTTTGAAGCTGTCGGCGACATTTGCAGATCGTAGATAACCGTCCATGCCTATACCCAGCAGGATAGAATTGCTAGAAACGCAGTCCGGTAGTTGTCAATCGTAGGCTCGGTTGGCTTGTTATGCTTCAGACAACTTGTCAGGGGCGCTCTCGGCTGCGGAAGAGCAGCCAAAGACGTGGGATGTTGACTTCAGTGTGTATATCGTCAATGAACAAATTCTTTGAAACCACGTTGTGGACTTTGTCCAGTGGCGCTGTGGTGTCACAATCTGGAAGGAGCTGCGTGGTATGGACAGGCGAAAGGTTCGGCGCAGTCGACCCATTTCCTATGGCGCTCGCTGCCTGCATCTTGCTAGTATCTCTGTCCTGGTATCCTTGAAGAACGAAAAACACATGCGTCGTATCAAGTGGAATCTCAAACGAGGACAAATCGAGCATCTTGTTCGACACTATGCGCAAAATTGATGGGTTTGTGACTTTACTGTTGGTTCAGACAGCGCAGTCACGACGGCACCCACTGGGACTTCTTGAGCTTCGTCGACGATTCCACTGTACACGATGAGATTCGTTTCGCTTCCTAGAGTGTCGGCCGCCAAGTTGCGTAGCCACGTATGTCATCATGTTGTGTGATATCAACTGATACCCCTTTCACATATAAATTTTAAATAGTTAAAATATTATATCACACAGGTATTAAAATATACAGGAAATGCAATCGAGCATTGGAATTCGGACAACGTCGCTACATTTCGATTGCAAGCATTCAATTGTCACTAATCGATCGCAACTTAGGTGCAAATTGATCTCGAAATTCAAGTCTTGAATAATTCACATAGCTTTTTGCCCACTATATACTGTGTTTCGAATGAAACAACCAGTTGTTTTATAAATGGATATTATGTTGAATATAAAGTTATACAGTATATTGATTTTAGTGAGATATCGTCAAGTGTGGCCCTTGTGAACATTGCTGGGTTGTAGCACTGTCTGGTCCATCTCGCGTCATTTTGGATGCACTTGAGATCGTTCGCGAGGGAAAGAAATCCGGGTGATGGCCAGAATTGCCACTTGGAATTCCCACCGAGATGGACGAATCATCCGCCTGCTCATGGCTTTCCATGTGGCCGTCTGGATGTCTGGAATCCGATGGTTTTCTACGCCATGCTGGTCAGATTTAGAGTCCCATCAATTTCCATGACCGGCGTACTCTATTCCAGTGTATTTTCACAAGAACAATGGACAATGAAGCTTTGGTTTTGTCGTGCCAAGCGGCTTTCCATCTTATCGCAAGTGGCATTGCGTTGCGACCAATTTCACAAGTGAAAATGAGTAATTTTCTCATATTAGGTAATAAACTTCGTTAAGTTTCATCCAAAAGCGTCAAATTGTGCAGTGACGATAAACAACGCGATCAGTGCAGTATTCTCAATTGTCCAGACACTCTCTCTCAAGCTTCTATCGCGTTCCTCGTCGGCATGTCAACCTGCACCGTTGATGCGTGACAGCCAAGCTGTTTTGGATGTATCACCGATTTAAGAAATTAGCTGGAATAGACTACTATTGTGAGAAAATTACTCGACACATGGGCTCATCGCCCTCCTCTCGACGGTCGATGCGTGAGTCACGCTTGGGTGCACGAGGCAATTGTGCCAGCACTTTCCATCTCGCAGTCTTGCTTTTTTTGATCAATCCATGGGCAACTTGACAAGCGGCAACTCGGGTCCTCTGGCGCCCAAGGTGGCCAAGACCATTTTCGTCACGGACGACGGCAGCGTGGGGATTTCGTACGACTATGCCCAGCAATACGTCAAGCACATGCCGTTTGAAGTGAAGCTTCCCGTCGTCACACCTCGCCACATTGCGCTCATTAAAGCCAACTGGTCGGCCATCACCGTCGGCACGTCGGCGTTTGACCCGACCAAACACGGCTCGCCCGACAAATTTTTCCATCGAACGTTCTACAGCCTCTTCTTTGCCGTCCTCCCCACGGCGCGCAATATTTTCCGATCGAGTATGAATGTCCAAGGCAAGAGTCTGGCGTCGATTATTAAAGTGCTCACGGGTGTCGCGAATGTGCACACTATTGGCGAGCGCATGCAAGCTCTCGCGATGCGCCATCTCAAGTATGGCTGTGCCAAGAGCGACTATACTGCCATGGGCGTCACGCTTTTCAAAACGCTCGAAATTGTCAGCGGCGACGAATGGTCGTGGCAAGTCAAGGAGGCCTATTTGACCGCGTACTGCTTCCTCTTCTACTTGATGCTTCCCGTGCTCATTAACCACGAACCCGATCCGATTCCGGATGAATTGCCCGCTACAGTGATTGCCGTCGACGTATTTGGCTCAGTGCGACGCGTGACGCTCTCGTACAATTTCCCACTGCGATTCCTTCCTGGTGAAGGCGTCGTCTTGGGTATCCCTGAAGCCAATGGCACTGAAACGCGCAAGTATTTCCCCATTGCATCCTTCTCACCCAAAGCGACACACACGCTCGACATCCTGGTCGACCAAGCATCGTCTGCATGGCTTGGATCCCGAGCGATTGGAGCGACGTGCAATTTATACTACATCGAGTCGAATATCTGCATTGACGTCGAAGATGTTGATACGCTGCCAGAAGCACCGCTCTTTGTAAGTTATGGCGCCGGTTGTGCGCCGTTTATGGCTATGATTCAAGCCCTCCACAGCGTCCAGAATCTCTACCGAGGCAACGTTGTCGCTCTCCAATGTGCATCGTCTTTTGACGAAGCCGCTGCCCTCGCTCGTGGCTACGGCGATTTATCAAGATGGCCCAACTGCACAATCCAGTATGATATGAACGTCACGCCCGATTTACTGGCCAATATGGTGCCGCAGTTGAGTCACCGTACCATGTATGTCTGCGGCCCACCGGAATTCGTCTCGATGGCCGAGAAAGCGTTCGTCGTGGCTGGCGGCCGACGATCGCGTGTCCGTGTGTACACTTACGACAGTTCGAAGCTCCGTATCCAAGATGAGATCGTCAAACGAGGTCTCATTCCTGCCTTTGAAGTGTCACGAACCGTGCCTCGACGAACATATTCTGCGTCAGCATAACATATTAATGCACTGTTAGATTTATTCCAAAGAACGCATGAGGAGTGGCGTGTCATGTCGTCGACAAAGAGTTGAAGGCCCCGAAGACACGTCTGCGTTGTTGAGTCGTCGATATTGGTATGGCGTTTCAAACTTGTGAATGAGCAGCATAAAGAATATTTCACAAATTTGAAGTGTCTACAACAGATGAAGGTTCTCTGAAGGATTTGCAACGATGGGTTCTTTTCGTGTCGACGGAAGATGCGAAATGAGTCATCCTCAATAATATCACTTGTTTGAAATGTCATCGACAGTGTCCCCTCGGCCCCAGGGGACACAATGAAAGCCCTGGACACAGCACTTCAACGTGCGAAATTATATTTGACACGTCGTGAAGAAACTTTCTTTGTTGTAAATCTTTATCTTGTACTCGATAGATTCTTGCCGTCGACCGATGAGTACAGTACTACACCATTTGCCGTTTTATAGTTCGTTTAACTTGCGATATATTTCGTCAATATATTTCGTATGACATGCTATATATTTCGTCTGATTTGCATTTAATTTCGTGACCCGCGATTTATATTTCGCCTGACTTGCATTATATTTCATACCTCTTGCATTTAATTTCGTATTTTTTAGCTTATATTTCGTATCACGTGCATTTAATTTCGCAGAGAAGAGAAAAAGTCCATAGAAAGATTTTCAAAAAATTGTTATCGAACTCATAAGAAATTGATGGGACACTTCAATCGCCATAAGTCAATGCGAGCATCAAGCAAGCTCAGCAGAGTTCATATGCGGCTGCCCGTCGCAAATTCATAGCTCAAGCCAACACTGCAACACATGTGAAACTTCAAATCTCAATAGGAGATTGAATATATTTTGCATTTATACGAATTTAAATGCACGTGCTACGAAATATAAGCTAAAAATTCGAAATTAAATGCAAGAGGTATGAAATATAATGCAAGTCAGGCGAAATATAAATCGATTTTCGTCGCAAATTAAATGCAAGTCATACGAAATACATTGCAAGTCATACGAAATATATTGCACGTGATACGAAATATACACATCAATAGAGTCAGGCAACAGGCAACTATTTATACATTTTCAAAAACGTCATCAAAAATGTAGATCCGCTAGCCAATGGTCTTGCTTGAATTCGATATATTTTTTGAGGAAACAGAAAGAATGCATTTGAAATAATGAATTCTTTCTGTTTCCTCAAAAAATATATCGACCTATTCTCAAACTTTAAATGGGTAAGACCTGTGGGTTTCTTAATTGAACCTGTGGTTATGATTTGCTGAAAACAAATTCGAGCCACCTTATCCGTATACGGATAAAGATATTCACAACTCAACGATATCGGATAATTCCTCTTTACTTTGTTTTTATTGGCGTAAACATTTTAATTTAGCCAATCAAGTTGTGGCTCGAAACTGTGCCTGGCTCGGAACCGTGTCCATACGTATATATCGCAAGTTAAACGAACTAAACCGGCAAATGGTGTAGTACTAAGTATTGTAGGGGCAAATTGACATCGGGCAGCTGACAGAAAATCCAACATTAAATTGTCATTTTGAACACTTTCGAGCGTGAAATTCGGAGATATAATAGAACGTAATTGCATCTATGTTTAGCAAAGGCTTTCAATGAATAAGATGCTTCTTTGAAGAATTGCCACAGTTAAAGCACGCAGTCGGGCAGCATCTCCGCTATCAAATGTATCGATCGTTCCACTGTCACCCAGGTGAATTTCACGCGACCAATAATAATACTCTAGGTTAAATAAATGTGGTAAATCAATATGAGGATTAAAACGCGTTTTTCTCGTATCACACAAAGCATTTCAACCAATGGAATTACTAGGATTATACCCTAATCGCTACTAGAGGAAGTTGAAAAATATCCCAAAAAATTAACCTGTATTTTAATGCACATGACATACAAAAGTAGAGGTGCCATGCATTTTTTAATCTTCTAAACTGTTTCAATTTTTATTATTTTCTCGAATCATTTAAATCGGACATGTGGTTCTCGAGATATGAGCACGATCTCAATTCGCCCGTACAATAGTAGTTGGCTGTTGCACCTTCTGGTATCTAGGTGACACTTCGAAGTTGTGAAATTCCATCTTATCCGGTCGCTTCGAATTCAAGGACACAATGACCGCAAGTTTGCTATCTCCCACTCCTCTGGACCTCGACAAGCCCGTCATAGTAGTGACTCCTCCGGTGTGGATAGGGGTCTCCTTCCAAATCGTGAGGATGCTTTTGTCTATCCAAGCAATGACGATGACATTTCAAACATTTGAGATTATATTTTACCCCGACAATGCAAAGTTCAAGAGGTCTCGGACAATTGTTCCAAGACGTTGTCGCGGCATCGTCGAGAAGGGGCACTATGTAGGGCGAGATTGGATTTGTCGACCTGACATTTCAAACTTGTGAAATTTAATTCCATGATGGATGGAGCACAAGCCAGCTCTACAATTGCTTCCCCTTTGAACCCATGATACGACAAAGTAGATGCATCAATCTCGGAGTGCTTGCGATGTTTAGGCATGCAATGAGGTGAAACACCTGCCTCGTGCATTGAAACTGCACTTGATCGGTCGTCTCTAAATATAAACCACCACGCAACAGCTCGCTATTACTGCGTCGCGGGTGTGGTGTGGGGGAGATGGCATCGCACAAGCATGACCCGGATGCCGCGATTGACAGCCAAGGCCAAGTTCTAGGCGATTACGTGCTTGGGAAAACTATCGGTCGAGGTAGATGCCATCCACCGCGCTTTGTATCTCATTGTGTTTGTCGACGTCCAGGTACATTTGGCAAAGTGAAAATTGGCATGCATCTCTCGACGGGCGAGAAAGTCGCAGTCAAGATCCTTGAAAAATGCCGCATCCTCGAGATTGCCGACGCCGAGCGTGTCGCGCGGGAGATCAAAATCCTCAAACGCAACTTTCACTCGAACGTGATCCAGCTCTACCAAGTGATTGACACGTCCGAAGCGATCTACCTCGTCATGGAGTACATCGACGGCGGCGAAATGTTTGAATACATTGTCAAGCACCATCGCATTCGCGAAAAGGAAGCCGTGTTCATGTTTCTCCAAATTGTCGAAGCGCTCAACTATTTGCACCAGAACGACGTGACGCATCGGTGCGTTCCCGCCATCAATTCTATGCCTCACGCTGTGCTTTCACCTCTAGGGATCTCAAGCCAGAGAATTTGCTGCTCCAGAGCTCCAATGGATCGGCCATTGTTGTCAAAGTTGTCGACTTTGGTTTGAGTAACACGCACGAAAACGGCCGGCACCTCCAAACAGCGTGTGGCTCGCCGTGCTACGCCGCCCCTGAGATGATTGAAGGGCGTCCGGTACCTTTGGACGTGTTTCCCCAGTCATCTAAGCTACGTCTGCTAGTATATTGGCCCGAAAGCGGACATTTGGAGCCTCGGTGTCGTGCTGTTTGCCATGGTATGCGGCTACTTGCCGTTTGAAGACAACAATACGAGTGTGCTCTACAAGAAGATTCTCTCGGGGCAGTACAAAGCCCCTAATTATATCTCCCCAGTACTTTTGCGACTAATCATCGTGACGCTGAGGGACCCTTCTCGTAGGCCGTCCAAGATTTAATTCGGCGTATTCTCGAAACGGACCCTGACAAACGCTACACGTTAGCCGACATTCGGAGCCACGCGTGGTGCAAGACGCTCGATATGCCCCTGCCTTTGGTTCGTCCTTCTAATACTTGAGTCGCTTGAGGGCTACTTCTAGAACGCATTTGCATCAAGAGGAGAGCAAGCTATCAACCAGCAAGCGCTTAGCAAGCTCGAAGAGCTCGGGCTCAAGCGAGAATACGTCATCGAAGCGATTCAAAAGGGCGTTCACACTGCATTTAGCGCCGCCTACTACTTGATGCTCAAGTACATCCTCATCACGTTCATTCCGTAGCTCACGCCTGTGTGTAGCAAAGTGAACAGACCTGTTGAGCCCAAAGTCCACCGACGGCGCTACTCCGCATACAACCAACCGAAGAAGAATACAAATAACATCCAAGCTGCAATGGACGAAGCTATCAAAGCCACGGGCAAACCGGCTGCTCATGAGCCTCCTGTGGCTACAACTAAAATTCCTCCAAAGCAAGAACCAGCACCAGTCGTAGCAACTGCCAAAGCGACTGTTGACACTCCTAAACAACCACCACCACCTAAGAAAGACGTGTCGAGCACACCGCAAGCAGACACAAGAGTCGTCACTGAACAAACAACACAGCCCAAGCAACTGGACCCAATTGTGGTAAAACAGCCAAATTTGGCAGAGTCGCCACAGACTAGTACCAATGAACACATTTTTCATGGCGCTCCGACGGCTACCGTGAAGACACAAGTAGTTCAAGCAGCCTCAATACAGCCAACCAAGGCAATAGAAGTCCCAGATGCTGCAACAATAGCCCCAAAGGCAGCAGACGCTCAAAGTCCATCAGCAATTGCTCCAAGGGCTAATGAGGTCCAAGGATATTCGGCAACTGCTTCCAAGGCAGCAGAAATCCAAGAGGCAACATCGACAGCCCCAAGTAAGGATTCTGAGGTCCTTGCAGCTACACCGACTGCAACTAAAACAACCGACACTTCCGCTGTCGGGAGACCTCAAGCGGCGGCTGTTACCATGGAGCCGATCGTTCCATGTGCATCTACAAAGCCGCCTTCGGGTCGAGGAGGCAGAAATATTGTTGAGCCGACCAATCCATCCACAACGACACCCTCGACGACTCTCCAACCCGTGCCCCCGACGGATTCAAAAGATGTCAAACCAAAAGCACGAGCGACGATCACAATGTGTAGCGTGCTTGAGCCACTTGCGCATCCTCCTCAACAACTCACAATTGCCGCTCAAGCGAAGAACTTGATGCCTTTCAATTCAAACGCACCACCGACCAAACCACAGACTGGGTCGATTGTGGCCAAGAAACGGGCAGCTCGACAGGGCAGTCTCATTACGCCCGACGTGGTCGAGTCGACAGACAACGATCTCGAGATGATGAAGATACTCGTCAACAGGGAAAGTTATGGCACAGCGGCAATTCGAGAAGAACCGTCGTTGGGAGTAGACAACAGCATCCGTCTCGACACGAGCGAATCCACATTGCTTCCGAATGCATCTTCAGTCTTGAATGTGATCAAAGCCAGCTCTTCCAGGTCATCGCCCCACGAAGAACAGCGAAAATTGTCGTCTGGACGCCTCTCGATCGACGCAGTTCCTGTAGATTTATCATCAACGTCGTCAGGTACGCATGCGAGCCAAAATGGATGCTAGATTTGACCTTACCTAGGCTTGGACGTGACGAACGGACCATCGCTACCCAGTCGATAGAATCCTCCTCGTAAAGTTAACTAAAGCTGTAATGTTATGGCATCATCCTCTCATGTTTGGCATCTTATCCGGCTTACTTCATTATCCGGAACTCAATGTTGTACGAGTACGTACAACTAAATAATAATGTAAGTGTAGTGTGTATATACATTGCCAACTTTAGCAATATTTGTACGGGAAAGCCATCTCATAATATATTCTGTACCAAGTGTGCACTGAGAGCGTCGTGCTGTTGTCATTCATCACGTGCAGGTTTGTGTCAATTGATATGTTTAAAAGAGTACAATGACTGTACAGTACACTACATTACAACAATGTACTACAACATAATCCGGATATGTGACTTATCCGGATAAATTGAATAAATCTTGTTTGGCGGCAGCTTTGCGCGGCAATTGCCATGTTGAACCATGTTGAGAGCAATGTGATGGAATTCATGGTACAATTGAGGTCAAATTGAAAAAAAGATGACAGAATGTGCGTAGGCCGAACAGGAAATGATAACGATCGTACCATACTTTGAGCTCAAGGAGAACAACGGCTATCTGAATGGAATTAGCGTATGGAAGCGATTGACCGACTTGAACATTGACATTTGCTTGGTAGGGAGATTTTGGGCCATTCCATCCATCGACACCAACGCAAGTGCCGTTGTGGCTAGCGATTTCCCTCAAACAAATCCAGAAATGCCGCATCTTGCAACCGTCATGGTTCACCGTCGCGTTCCTGAAAGAACGACTTGAGCAGGAAACAACAAGCGAGCTTTTTGAAGAACTGCCATTCCATTACTTGGAAATTGCCATACTCTTGATCAAACAGTAAGTTGATTCCAGTGCAGCTGGCAAAGACTGTGAACTCGTTAGTGCGTCCGATGACATGGATCAAATTGAGACAATTCGTCTTGTACTCGAGGACATTCAGCAAGTCCGTCAAGAAAAAATCCGCAATGGTTTGGTTCGCATTGCTGCAGATGTTCAAACTGGTGGTTCTGCCTACGCTGTCCAGGTAATGCTTTGAACCCACAGACCTTTTAACTTGACTTTTTGCTAGCTCAATCACGTGGCTGCTATGGAGATTAATTCTGTGAGGCAGTTTATGACCAAGGTACAATTACTCGTGCTCATTCCTGCTGAGAATACGTTGCTTTTGAAGTCCCTGACAAAGTTTTACGAGCTTGGAGCAGCTCGTTCAGGTACGTCAACGATAATCACGACTCTTTACCATGCTATTTAGACGCAGGCGATTCGCAAAGCCAATTCACGAGCCAAGCCTCTTCATTCGGTTTGCTCATCTCTGTTAACCTTTACTGATGTAACTTGTAGAGCCCTCCCCAAACATGCGCCTTCGCCGTCATCGTTGACAACAATACATGTATATTCATTGAAAGTGTTATTTGGAGCTGCTTGTATGGTTCGTGATAGTTGCTGGCATGATGAGAACAGGATTCACTTGAAGAAGCTTGCCATCTTTGGTCACTTCATGGTCGCTCGACTTGGTTTGGCTCGAGGTTAACACTCGCTCGTCCTTGTCTTCTTCCGCCGCGACGGCGCAGCAAATTCCACAGAAGGCCGCACACGCCAATCCGCCAAAGATGTCTTCTGCATCGCTCATGGTGGCAAATCCGAAACTGGGTTTGTGCTCGCAGGACGTCGAGTGAGATGCATATCCTTTCATTAGCAATCTCGCACGAGATTGACATGCTTGAAACTGCCAAGCACTTCAAAAGTCACTAAACCAAGGTTCTATTGCACTAAGGACGACATGCGAACTGTAATATGTCTGTAAAGTCAGGTTATTCACTTGGCCATTAAACCCAGGTCAATTTCCGATTTTTATATGATAAATTCTTACCCAATGTCAATAAACCAGGTATTATTTGTGATTGCATACTGTGAAAACATATAATTCAATTTATATCAGATTACACTGATTATAAGACATGATAGGTTTAACCGGTATTTTCCGGATAATGTGACATGTTGACCATTGATTTTGGCTGGTAGTATCATGGAGGAGGCGTACGACGAGAAGTCGCTGTGGCGTGATCGCAGCAAGATCTTCGTCGCTGGATTGCCACTAGATGCCGATGATGCAGCTCTCGAAGCCAAATTTCAGCAGTTTGGAGCGATGTTTCAAGCTAAAGTTGTCTACGATAACAAGACGCAACGTTCGCGCGGCTTTGGCTTTGTGACGTTCCAGTCGTATGAAAGTGCATTGGATGCAGTCCGTGCCATGGACCAAACGGTGCATCCTAGCTACCTCTATTTGAAGCTCATGGTCGAGTAGAAATGGGACAAACGTGTGCTCAACGTCCGCTTCTTGACGCCAAAAGCTGGAGGAGGTATGATCTTGGTTGGCTGCCAACACGATTGCTAATTTGGCTTGACCTATAGGCAATCAAGACAATGCCACTGAAGGTGTAAAGGCAGCCATGCCTCTACGTGTCGTGGAACCACGGCCAGAAGGCTGCACGACAGTATTTGTAGGCAACATGCCATACGAAATCACAGAAGAGATCTTGCGCAAAGTCATGTCGGTCTGTGGTGACATCAAAGCCATTCGTTTTGCCGAAGACATCAAAACTAAGGAGTTTCGTGGCTTCGGCTACGTTCAATTCTTCGAAGGCGAGGCGGCTGAAAAAGCAGTCCAAGAGCTCCATGGTACTGTCGTGATGGGTCGACCGCTCAAGATTGATTATGGCGCTCGTGACGCGCCGCAAGTGTCGGAGGCCAAAGCCGCCCTAGAAAAGAAGCTCAAGAAAGGTATTTGTCATAAGTTTGAGCAAGGTTTGTGCGATCGTGGCGACGCGTGCAAGTTTGCCCACGTCACCCCCTCTGGAGCTGTGGCCAGTGCTCCGGTGGTCACCAATGACGCACCAGTCTGTATGGCTTTTCAAAAAGGCTCTTGCAAGCGTGGCGATGCTTGCAACTACCGTCATATTGGCGCTGCTTCTGAGGCCATCGCAGCAGCTCCTAAACCTGTCGTGGAAGACGACTACGAAGATGACGGAACGCCAATTTGTCTAGCTTTCCAGAAAGGAAAATGCAAACGTGGCGAGCAATGTAAATTCCGTCACGTGGGTGCAGCTGCTGCTGCTACACCTCGACCTGTCGTAGTCACCCCAGTTGTCCACGAAGAAGAAGAAGACGATGAAACACCAATCTGTCAAGCCTTCCAAAAGGGCAAATGCAAACGTGGCGACAACTGCAAGTTCGTTCACAAAGGTACAAGCCAGACCAATGTGAAACCCACGACAATTGTGCAACCACCACGAGCTGCACCAGCTACAGTCACTATTCCAGTCGTTCGAGCTGTTGCCAAACGTGAACAACCCGCGCCAATAAAGGAAACACCCAAAGACGACGACACTAGCGATGAAAGAATTATTTGCAAACGTTTTCAAACTAAGGGCAAGTGCAAACGAGGTGAAATGTGCAAATACATCCACGAAACATCCAACGAAACAGAACAACCACAACCGATAGTCGACGTCGTTGAAGCCAAAGATAACGACGCGACGATCGTTTGCTTGAGCTTTCAAAAAAGCACGTGCAAACGTGGAGCCAAGTGTAAATTCAGCCACGCCACAGCGGAAGACGTTGAAGAGCCCAGCCGTAAGAAAAAGCGGCGCAGCTATGACGAATAAATAGAGCTAAGAAGTACATATCTTGCATCCCCGAGTTGCTCCACCCCGAAAGTGCTTATGAAGTCGCGGAACTCTCCTTGCTTTCCTGGGATACACCAGTTCAAGGGGAGTATGCATATCCCACAGGGCAGCTCCTTATTCAACTCTCCCTTATCCATGTATGTTGGCTTCCTGGGGGAAGCAATCGGCGGAAAGTAGGCACCAAGGGATGCTCAAGGGTTATGTGCTGCTGGCTCTCAAATGCAGTCATTCTCAGCACTAAGACGTGTCCAGGTGACATTTAAAGGCTTTATGATGATGATTATTCGATCGAGTCAAGGATCTATTGGAGGAAGAAGAGGTTGATGGGATGGATACAAGCGGCGCTCATGCAGAAATGCTTGACATGATGCATTGGCTCGATACTAGAGAACGATATGTGAATGCGAGATGAGGTGGGCTGTAAGCACCGTGGTGTAGATGAGAGCCACAATACAAATTGATCCTAGTAACATGCAGGCAATTTCCCAGCCGTTTTTGTAGCTGTACGACATATCGACAGTCATACTGACAAGCAACATAGCTTCGCCACCACATTGAAAGGCACACACGAGAAAGCTTGCATAATAAAACTACCAGGCATGTCAGCATGCCTCACAGAAACCGACTTACATATTCAGCCAACATGATTTGTCGCCGTGCTCGAATCTTGTTGGAGCTCACACTGAAGGAACTTCCTACACACTCGTGAATACACTAAAGAGGGACGGAGCTCCATACCAAACACATCTCGAGTGGTTGAAACATGGGTCTCTTTGATCATCTCAGCAGCAATGTATCCAGCCAAAGCCACCACGATCGTAATCAGCGCCATCCACCAAATGCTGTAAATAAACATAAACGAGAGAACACTGAGTGCAAGCATGAAGCTGCAATACCGACTCAGCATCTCTCGAGGCGTAACATCGTCGGTTGCCTTGGATGTCGCTTCGACTACTTCCATCGACCAAAAATAAGATCTTGTTCCAAAACTTATTGATGAATGGCAATATATAGTGTGCAATTGAAAACAATCATAATTAGTATTAATATTGTGAACTTCTGTCAAATTATGATATTTTATTCTTTTTCAGCGACATCATTAGAAAAGCAACGCGGTTCCAGCTCTGGCGAATAGAACTGCTATCTGTAAGATCAAATACCTTAAGCACACTAACCATTGTACTCTCTTGCCATTTGGTATCCAGTCTTTCTCAACATGGCTCCAAAGCTGAAAATAGCAATTTTTCATTTTTATGAAATTTTTCATAATTTAAAAATTATGAAAACAATTATTTGGGCGATGGCCTTTCAGTTTCAAGAAATGGCGCGAGTTCAAGGTGCGACTGCCGACGAGACGCAGCTCCGAGAAATTGGCGATCTCTTTGACGTGATTGCGAGGAAAGATAATGGAATGGTGACGAGGGAAGAGTTGCAATTGGTCTTGCCGTATACTGCTGGGGCAGCCAAGGTTGACGTGTTGGCGCTCATGGATGAAATGCAATCGAAGCAGCTCGTATTGAACAAAAAGCAGTTTGTACGATTTGTAGCCAAGAGAGCGTACAACTCATGGAATGCTCACATGGAAAAGCTTGAGAACGCATCTCTCGCTCATGTTATCGTGTCCATGAAGCGACGGAAGCACCTTGTCCAGTTTTCAACATTTTACTCTTCGAAAGGTGTTGCAGGGGCGGAATTGATTGTACCAGTCGAGACGGACACACACAAACCAGTCCTTGATAAGCGTGCGCTTGCTTCTGTTTGCTCTCTGTTTGATTTAATGTCGTCTAGGACGTGCAATTGAAATAAAGCATAAGAAATATCATCAAGAACCCGAAGCACCAAGTCATAAAACCCATTCGGCAAAGGAGCATTTGCATGACCACAGCTCTCAAGTTGATTATTCGAGTGAAATTCAAGCTGAAGAGTTTTTGTAGAAGCAACGCAAAGACTTGGTCCATCAATTCCGAATATTGAAAGCTGGCCAACAGGTATTTCCAGGCTTGCCACTATCGTCATGTTCTCTGCCCTAGCATGTTTACGCCATCGTATTCAACATGTCCACACGTGCACTGGAGCACCATGTAATTTACACAACGTACGTAACTGAGAATACAAGATCAGCATCATGTGATTAGGAAGGCGTCAGTACGAATATATTGTGCAAGATACTTTTGCATAGTTCTAACTCCATCCCGCGATATTCAGCTTGTTGCTTCATCAGCATACCTGGGTCATTTGTATCTTGATCGAGTGCAAGCTTGTCATGGCCCCCCGCCTGATCTTCTCATGGCAAACAACTTCTTCCCATCGAATTGCCTTAAAACGGAGGAACCAATGTGGAAGAACGTCCTTCACTTGTAAGACATTAGTGTCTTTGTGATTTACACTATCGTAGACCGCAAGATGCAAAGATCAACCATCTCAGTTGTGCCTATGGGAATTTAACGTTTAGTATGGCAGGGCGATTGTACGAGTGGGGTGTTGGGGAAGTGTTTTCAACTCCGCCGGAGTCCAAATGTTTTTTTCCATCGCTGGACGACCTTCAAAGTCTTGACACCTCAAGTTATCATATCGTGCCACGCCAATTCCACAAGGTTGAAATATCTTCATTCTTCGCCTTGCTATATGATGCTTCTAGGCGGTACATGAATACTCGATGCATTTGAGCCGTCATTTGAAAGATTCTTGCTGCGAAGTCTGGAATAGCGCCAAGGTTTCGCCTCTACTGTGGTCGACTTGGAATGAATTCTGGACTAGATTTGCATGGGGCCTCATGAACTTTTTCGAGGATTTATTCCCTCCGACATGCTCGCGATTGTGTGTAGTAGCCAGTCGTATGTGTCTCTTACTCGTGGAGGTGACGTTTACGTTTGGGGCAGAGGTAAGATCAAGCTGAGTTGTTTCAATAGGATTTATTTCTTCTGTAGGAAAACTCGGCCAACTTGGACGTGGTTCTGGTGTGGACTACATTGGAGCACCGGAGAAACTCAGGGGCTTCAAAAATCCAGTTAAAGTCATTTCCTGCGGAGCTACGCATGTAATTTGCACTGACAGTCGAGGTGCAGTCCTTGCCTGGGGTGGCAATATGCATGGTCAAGTTGGCACTGGCCTTACAGATGATGTGACAGAGCCTCAAGTGCTTGCATTTCTCGAGGTAGTTATTTTGATGAAATCAAGGTAATTGTTTGCTGTAGGATAAAGTAGTTATCGACGCTGCAGCTGGCGACGATCATAGCCTTGTTTTGACCGATGCAGGAGATGTATTGAGTTTTGGAAGCAATTGGTACGGCCAACTTGGACAGGGAAACTCCACCTTGTTGTATTCACCAGTCCCAGCCCTTATAACATTTTCTGATGAGGTATGCTTACTCGTGGTGCTCACTAATTACAGCGTCTTGTTAGATAGTTGACCCAATTTATATGATTCGAACGGTTGGTGCCACTGCCGCAGCAGTCTCCGTCACAGGTAAGGATGAGAGTTTTTCGTTTCTAAATGATTTAAGGGTGTGTCTATCTTTGGGGACTATGTACCGTGGCGCTGTGCGGTCTTGTGAGTCGTTACGGGCCTTCTAAGTTGGAATTATTGAACTCAAACCAATCCTGCAATGTCATTGTATCGCTTGGGATATCGTCAGGGTGCGTTGCAATTGGCGAGTCAACGCAAATCACATACGATCAATTTGAAATCAACTTCAGCACTTAATTACCACTTTTTTAGCCTTGCAACAAGACTACCAAGTCGCCGTCGGTCAACTGGTGCGAGACGAAACCGATGCCATTCAATTTTGAGGGTTGGAAGGCCAATACCTAGATCGAGTTTTGATGGCTCTACCACACTTTGTTCCATGGCTGAGACTTGACCAAGTGCTAGTTCACAACGAACCACCTCAGTGGCTTTGTCCACAATGTATGCATGAGTTGGGGAAACGACGAGCAAAACCCTCGTGGGATTAGCCTGATCAAGATAATCGGCATCAGCAAACTCGATATCGCCTGGAATATCTTTGTCCGCAAGGATTTTCCACCGAACATGCAATTTGGCATGACGAACAACTGCCATACGAAGTGCCGATGGATGGCTTGGCCCGAAACCCATTTCGACCAGGAGACCTTGCGAAGTCATCGAGACAAGAGACGCAACACCGCCCATAGGCTGTGCAACAATTCCTACTAAACCTTTTCCGACACCAAGTATGCCCGCACCAAGTCCTATGATCGTTTAATTGCAAGGCAATAATGCTGCCAGTATGCACCTGTGTCTTTGCCGTGGGCTTGATTGTCCCGATATACTGTAAGTGGTGTCCTGATGACGCCTGTTGCAGCTCCAACAACAGAACTTCCCAGAGATTCGAGCCCATTCGACAAACCAGAGGCAAAAGTTGATGGTATGAGTTGTGGACGCCTCGGCTCTGGCAAAGCAAGGTGATCCATTGATCGGGAAATAGCGAGTGCGACTCCAGACACTGAAGTGAGAGCTGCGACCTGCAAAAATTTGAGCACCATAAGCTTGGACTCGTCACGTACCGAGGCATGTGTAAAGAACGAAGCAGTGCCTTGAAGCACACCTTTAGTGACGCTGTACGGATTGTACCCTTCTTCAGTGATAGCAACAAGTGGAAGACGCACCAAATCTTGGACACCAGTGCTCATGTCTCGGAAAAACCCTCTACTCAAAGATGAAGCTACATTCAAAATTGCACGACTTACGCTGGATTGCCAAAGCAGTTAAGTGACATGAGTACCATAGGGCTATGCACAAGCGCATCGGCAACGTAATTGGCGGCGACGTCCTTGATCAGTTGATCGGCTGGACAAAACACCTGAGTTAGCTCAACTGCAGAAAAAGTTAATGGCGTTCTGTCGAGACCATATAGAGCCTGAGCTGTGATAGTCAAGACAATCGGTCGGATTGACAGGCGCTCGATAAAGATCTTTGGTTGAACTGCACGCATTGATGGTGTCGAAGTAGCTTCTTCGAAAGCCAACGCTGACTGAAGAGGTGCCAACCACAAAATAACCTTACTAATCAGCGTGTCTTCGACCTATATCAAAGAACGATTACAATGTCCGAACGTTTTAGACAACCTGAATAACAAGAGGAGCTATAGCAAGGTCAACCGCGTGCAAATGAGGAACGGCATGGGATTCGAGTGTCGGATTAGTCAAGATAACACGAACAGACAAGGCGCCCGTGAGAGGAATGTCTTTGGCAAGAAGAGCTGTGTCAGTCCTTTGACTGTGTATTTTATTCTGCTGTGTCGATGACAGAATTACTGGAAAGTTGCAATCCGGAAACAAATGCATAAGCTCCAGAGACTCCACATGAACCCAATACGTGGAAAAGCCTTCCAGGTAGTCAAAATAGCCTCGACGAAATCTTGGTTTTGCTGTCTCTGGAATGCTTTGATCTGACGACAAGATGGACAAATGCAACTGCTTGGCGGAGAGTCGGCATATTTCAGCATACGCATGGTGGTCAAGATGGTTTTCGTCGAACAAGCTCAAGATCAATTCGTTGAGTGCTATGTCGATGCAAACATGATGCTTTCGTTGTCTTGGCAACGCCATGGGTGCTACGTTTGTGTATGGCCCTTCAATGCATTCCATACGGACAATCCACGTGCCTGCGCGTTTAAAAATGGTCAATAGCACAACAAGTCCGCTCCACTTCGCAAATTGGATTCCTTCAGCCATCCACAACGCATTCGACCACGAATCGGCATGACACAATCGAAATCTAATGGAAGGGTCTGGTTTGTTCTCGAAAACACTCTCAATGCCCGGCTGAAGGACACTTGACTGTATGGCCCAGTCGTACTCAAGAGCGTAGTTAGCGCCAATCATTACAGGAGTGCTATCCAAAGCGGCACCGAGATAGCAGTTGATTTGGTTCTGGAAAATAACGGGTGGCTGCAAATCGTGCGAGAGTGTTAAAATAGTTGAATCTCCGGCCAAGATCGTGTGCATTGTAACAAGCAAATGCCGATTTTGAGGATGAGGAAGAACAATTCTTCTCCGAGACACTTTGGATTCCACGGTGATATCGTATGACCATTCGAGCCCCGCAGCTGAGAGACTAAACGAAAGAGGAGCCTTTGCAGTGTCACTGCTAAGTCGATGTCGAATCCAAGCCAAACCACTTGTTAGGGTCGAGCGAGCACTGAACACTGTCTCATCCAAACTCCAGAGCCACCAAGATGCCCCCTGTCTTAGATCCTACAAGAATTTGGGATGGGAAAATAACCCTCTCTTACCAAGGCTGGTGCATTGGAGCCATTGCTTGGAGGCTTGACCTTGAGTGACCATTCCTACGCCATTTATTACAGACAGAGCCAGCAAATGCACTAACAGATGAGTTGACAACGAGGAAGCGGGGGGCTATAGTGATGGCTCGGGTTTGGCACGGCAAAGGATTTGAATGACAACGCATGGCAGCTTCTACAAGATGGTCCACTGTCGAATCTTGAACTCGAAACTTCCACACAACTCTCTGGACTACATCATTCCATGCTAATTCCTTCGACCAGACGAGCACTGTGTGCGGCTTCACACCAATTACAAATGTCCGAAATGGAATATAATGCTCTGAGTTTGCTGGAACCTTCACATGGAGCGAGGTGTCATTGGGGTTTGGCTGAACAATCAAATCCACTGGTAAATCGTTTCGCAATCGAAAATGAGGCAGCATGGAAATATCTCGCGTTGGGATGTCACTGCTGTGACGAGAGATACAGAGAAATCCAGCATCTGGAAGATCCATTTGAATTGCGTTGGATGGATATGATGCCACGTCGTCATTCTCGGTGGAAACAAAACGAGGGAGCTCGAACTCAACGAGTTTGCCTCGATTTTGTTGGGAAACGATGAAAGTATGCTGTTTCAATGGAGAGTACGAAGTCATTAACCAGCGTGATGATGGATCCAACATCTATTTCGCTTCAAGAAAATTCTGTCAAGCGGGTTTACCTTATTCTCAGAGACACGGGTTGTCTTTTCAATTATGTCGATTTGAACGGGTTGTGCGAGGGAATTGTAAAGCTGAAGAACTGGCCAAACGCTAACCTCCAGCCAAGTAAACCGGTCGACACAATTGACGACCCCATGTTGGAGCTATCAAAGTTGATAACAAAGAGAAACTTGCAAAAAACTTACCACAGGTGACACTGCTCGCTTGACAACAAGCCAAAAGTACAACGGCCGTGGCTGGCATGGGATTGAAACGAACGTGGCTGTCGATACATTCTCAGTCGTTGCGCTTGGCTCCAGTAACTCTGTTGGAGGAAAAACGGACTGAACTGTACTCCAAACAATTTCCGAACCAGACGCGACACCCATAGACAGCTTGGCATTGTTGCGAACCATAACCGATGCATCAGCACAAACACAGTTGCCCATTTTTGTACAGGGCTCTAATGGTACTGCCGTGGAGTTTTGACCCAAGCGATAGAACAGCGTATGATCGATATAATTATGCATCATGATGGATGCGCGAAGAGTGACTATGGTTTGAACACCCTCTGACGATATTTGGACCCAAAATGAACCGAGATCATCGCAGTCGCGGTACAGTACTCCAGGTTGATTCAAATCGCATCCAAGCGACCAATTGAGGGCAGATGTGAGTGCGAATTCAAGTTGAAAAGGAGATTCAATCGATTGCCAACTGTAGACAACAGAGTCATGGGCATCAACAGACCGCTTTTCTGACGTTCCATGCTGTCGAAAGTAAACTGTGTGGCCAATGCCATTGCGAATGAGAATTCGCATATCTGATAAATCTTGTCTTGTCTTCGTAAAGAGGTATGGCAATTCAAGAAGGCACTTGATCGCATATTGACTTAAGTGCACATGGAACGGACTCGATTGGAGTGCTACCGAAGTTTCCCCGCTACGTTTCGCTTGATGACATAGCTGCAGCTGCACTCGCGGAAGAATTGGAATTGACGACAGCGTGACCATATTTTGTAGCTCCCCACTTAAGTCTCCAGCAACACGCAACGACGACGCGCCTGCCCTCCAATATAGCCCAATATTTTCAATTTTGATGCTCGCAACATCGTGCAATACTTGTTGGCCACGGAGTAATGTGAGCTGCACGTGAGGAACAGTACATGAAATTGACACTTCAGTCAGATCTTCCGACTCAATAATGGAACTGATGCGCAATGATGCCACCAGTGAAGCCCCTATCGCTGACATCACTTTCTAAAAAAGTGTTGATCCTTTCTTTTCAAGAATATTGAACATTACCTCAAGCTTGGCTCCATTTGGCACTCGCCAACGCAACTCCCATTGATGTGCACTAGCGAAAGATGGGAGGAACTCCCGCATGGTAAACGTCGATTTGAGTAGTCGTTCTCTTTTGTTTTCATTTGGATCTTCAGCAACCCAACTTCGTAACGCGGATGCAAATGAACCTCCTGGTTCTTCTCGAAGTGGTTCTTCCCATGGTAGATAAAACGTTCCGACTGAAGAATATGCATTCTGCGTCATGTTCCAGCAACGCAAGTCACACAAGACATCACAAAGCCGAGCTCCCGAATCGGTTGTTTCGAAATGAGGCCATCCATGAGCCAAAAGGTCAAAGGATGGCATTGGTAGAGGTGAGGCCACGATTCTAACTACTCGACGAGGCAAATGGTACTTCCAGCGAAGAGAAGCTAGAGAACTTGAGCAAGATTCCCAAGGCTCATTCACGCAGTGGAGCAAGGACTCGAAATCTTCAGACACACTGTTCATGACGCGCATCATCGGCGGAATATCCGCCTTGTCATCTTGGTCAATTTCACACAAGAAAACCAATTCACCAGAAGAAGGGTGCTGACGAGGTTGAAGGGATTGATCCAATTCCATGAAGTCATTAGCTGTCGGAGGTGACAACTCAAAACTGGGTTCTTGCTCGTACTTGTCTTCCACATGTTGAGATAAACTTGCGCTCGAATCGATATTTTCTTGCACATTACGGACAAGTGCGTCGAGGATACTCCAAGTTTCAAAGCACAAAGCACTTTCAAACGGAGTGGTTTCAATTTGCATATCAATCAAATAAGCACCATCCATCACTTGCATCTCAAATGGCAGCAAAACTTGATTGACATCTCCCGTGAGACGCATTTGAACGTCGTCTATCAAAGGAACTTGTTGGCGTTTGGTCCAAGCTCGTTCAAAGTCACTCCAATCTGGTCGAGTAAACTTGGCCATGAGCGGGACATTTAAAGACGTATACCCCCTGAGCATTTGCATTCGAAGCGTCTGAACTGTGCACATATAGTCCATGTATTTTAGCGGCAAGTACTGGTGCAAGACAGACTGGCCCATTTTGGCTACTGAGTTGACTTCGGTACTATCATATCCCACATGAAGACTCGCAAAAATCGACCCCAAAGTCAACACTGCTGCAATTTGGGCATCAGGGGATTCCAATGTTACAACGCTCGGTGCTCCCAAAAGTTTTATTTTGGACTGTTGAATGAATCCAAGAACTGGAACATTCGTGCGGGGATCAAATCGTCGCAAAGTGAAATCGCGATTCGATCGTTGCGGTGTCTCGTGACGAACTAGAGGCTTGATAAATGCGACCAATGAGTTCACAAACTGAGGCGATAAATGACATTGAACTCCTTGGAGCTCAACCAAACCAGTAAGCATACCTGCTTGAATTGACCATGTTGCTGATATAATTTGATCAGGATATTTCTCTACGGCTAATTGCCATTCTGTTGGGTCGGCAAACGGCCCACATATTAGCATTTCTTCTGATGACGAGTTACCATCGCGAAAACCAATCACGATATTCTTGATGGAAAATGAACCTTGATCGGTTGGATAAAGACAATGAGAAAAAGTAACTGACCCGACGCGAGCATGGATGGAAGTTTTATCGTTTATGAGATTAAGTTCAAAACCATCCAAAGCAATTCGACAACCAAGTGCTTGTGACTTCTCAACAATACGCGGAGGTGGCTCAGGCCAATTCTTTGGAACGACAGCAATTATTTCGTCCACTTTGTTCAGAACATTCAAAAATCGATGGTATGGCAAGTCCACCGACATTTTTGTCATGTGGAGAGATATCTGCGCTGTGGATTCGATGGAAACTAACAATGGTCGGATCACATAATCGACTTTGGTCAATAGAATACGAGGCTGAGACTTGAGTCGGGCCAAACCTATTTCATATGGTCCAAGCGACGGATCGTTGTCTGGTGACAGTGTCCACGACGTCACTGCAGCGTACAAATTATTTATTCGCCCAATCATCTTGATGCCAGAATCGGGGTAAACAGTCGGTCGATTGGCTTTAGCTTTCTTTGTCAATGGTGTAAACGGTGGGGATCGAAGCCCTTCCATGCTGAAGTCGACAAATGGCAACGTATCAACATGGACACCCTCGACGCAGACTATCATGCCATCAGGGAAAATCACTCGGACAGGCTCCATTTGAAAATTAACGTGAGGCTGAAACGATTGTTTGTTGGACTTTTCATGCGATTTAGATGGTGGGAAAAGCTTGGCGATCGGAATTGCGAATGAAACCAATGCGTTCAGCGCAGGCAACGACAAAAGTATGTCCACGGCTTCCATGTACCCATGAAAGAAAGCATCGTACGGTGGATTGCCATAATTTCGACCGAAAAGAGATAAAAGAACGTTTTCGTAGCTCACAGGCGCAAACGAATGTAAAGTACACACAATCGGTTCGAGTGCCGCCCTCTGCGGTGGAGGATTTGATGTCGCCTGTTGGACCAATGAGCTAATGAACTGCCAGAATACAAGAGGATTGACCAATTTGGCTTGGTCGATGTCAGCAATACCAACAGCTTCAGCAAATGCACTGACATCACCAGGATTCAGATGCATCAAAATGGAAAGTAAAGTGGATGTTGGAAGGCCATGAAGAAGCCAACAGCCATGCGTCAAAGTCTTCTCTTCGTGCATAGAAACTTCATGGATGAGAAGTTGCGTGTCAAGATAAATTTCGTCGAATGGAGTAACGATGGCTTGCAGCGGCGGAAAATTTCCCACGCGCCAAGCTGAGGAGACATCATGAACGTTTAATTCGAGCTGAATCGATGGTGCATTCACTTCAACCAATAGGTGAACAAGCTGGACCCCACCTTTGATGCACCAAGCTATTGAACTTTCATGATGAGGCGTTGTGGATGCGGATGTTTCGTTGGGAGTTTGGTGCAAGACTGGAACGAACTGCATGAGGACAACCTATTCATGATGAGTGCCCAGCGCGATTCCCTGCTTACATGATATGGGGATAGCTTCATTTGAATCTTTTTTATTGCAACAGCGACATCCAATTCAACAGAATGCTTAGCATGGCCGAGAGTTTCGTGAATCAACGCTAATGTTGCAGTTATCTCGTGAATCCATGCAACTCGAGATTCTCCATGGATGAGACCCCATTCTGACAAGATTATGCGCACATTCAAGTGGTTGGCAGAGGGAACCCTACGAAAGTGTACTCGTGAAATTGAGTACTCTCGTGGCACTTACGTTGAAGGAGGTGGCTCAGTTTGCACAATGATTTGGGGTGTACACAACGTTAAATGTGAAGAGAGAATCCATCTAGACACTGCGCAACTTAAATTAGCTTGAACTGTCCACAATGTAATTTGTGTCATTGGTTCAGACACCGACTGCCTCGATTCCACTGGATGTTGCTTTGCAGACATTGGCATCAGCATCATCAAAGCCACACAATCTCGCCAATCTACTTGAAACCCAGCAGCGTGGACATTGATTGTGCCATCAGCAGCTTGGTATGAAGAAAGCGGCTCTTGGTGTCGATTTATGAACCCTAAAATTTCCAAAACATCGAGGACATCGAGAGTTCTTCCACTGATAACTTGGGTATTTATCGTTGACTGAGCATATATCCATGGAGTTTTCTCTGTCTGAAAAAATTGTCGGATCGCCTTTGGTCGGTGACGACACGCTGCAAGGGATCCAATACTGACATTGCAATTACCGTCAATGCCATCGACAATTTTTCCAAGCATCCATTGTGATGACAAAAGACCAAGTGTTGCTGTAAATGTGTCGTGCGAGGCAGTATCATTCCATTCAATTTGCGAGAAATCTTCCATCAAAGTTGGATTTAAGTTTGCTGTACCCAATATGGCTGGCACAATTCGATTCAGCAAGTCGATGCCAATAGTTAAATTCCACTGCACTTTAATCTGGTTGATTGCTGCTTCGAAAGTGCAACGATCGATGTATTCAGGCGACGTCAAGCTCCAAGTAATGACAGTGTGTGCAGACGTTATCTCTACTACATCGACATTGCTCACCATACCACCGAGGTTGCCCACATCCAGTACAATCGATTGTTTCTTTGCGCTTTGGTCAATGGATACCAAACAATTTGCAACATGGACCGATGCAAATGGACCATCGTCTGTCGAGCATAGAGCTGTTGCGTGTGATACATGCACCAAGAATCGACGATCAACTGCGTCCGTTGAGTCTGTTGGCTCGATTAGCTCTGTACCTAGACATGAATTGGTCTTCGATGCAACAAACTTGTCCTTACTTGTTCGTTGTGACGGCAGGGTCAAACGACCGACAAATGCATCACCAGTTGCAATAGACGATGTGCTGACATTGATATTGATGGTGCCAAAAGACATGTCCATTTGAGAGCTCGTTGTATCATCGTTCTCGACCAAGCGAAGACGTATTGCACTGTTTGTTGCTCGAGAGCAGCAAGAATGGTTGGCAAACTGGGCCGTGGACAAGACAAGAAATGGAAGAACATGATTCCATATCGAGTTTTGGTCGTAAGCGTGGCTTATTTCGCTCAAAAGACGCTCAATGCTTTGCAATCTCTTTCGCGGCCATTTGAACTTGGATTCTATCACCTCGAGGATACGATTTTCCCACGCTTTGGGCTGTGCTCGCTTGAAATTCTCAAGAGTCGATTCCCAGAAGTCCACAATTGATGGCAAGTTGTAACTTGCATCGTGGCACGCACAATTGTCTGCGGTTGGCATCTCAATCTCTCCAAATAAAGGCTGCCAGTACGATTCTCCTTCCACAACTACCAGTTGCCGACCCTTCTGGAGATCTTGGCTCCTTTGTGCATCAAACGAACCCGCCACGAGTAGTTGACGGCCATCAGGCGTGGCCTCGACGGTAGAAAGGCCTGCGATATCAATTGCCAAATCACGCACAATTTGATTTGTACACCAAGAAACCAGCGCATCTTGAACGTGGAGGATAGCAATCGGAGTAGCTGCTTTTGAGATTTTTGTTTTGGAATGGGCGGCAACTTGGACAAGACCCATGTTCGCCACTGGAACAAATTCAATTGGAAGCATCTCTGTCGGGATATCTACTTGGTCGTCTGCATTGTTTTCATGGCATCGAAGCGTGAGTGATGCGCGCTGAATCGAGACACGAACGACAACAAGATGGAGTGTCGATAAATTCGCCTCGTCGACACGCTCGGCTTCTTCTGCGGGAGGCGGTGGAGGGGTCTGATCTGCAATCCCTTTCAGCAGCTCTTGCTCTAGCTCGTCTTCATATGGAGTTTCACTTCCAACAAGCATCCCCATGGCCCAAGAAGACCACGAGGTTGAGCTTTCTGGTGGAGGTGGTGGTGGTGGCTGACTTATAGGCTTTGGTGCGATCTTTGGAGATGGAGATGGAGGTACGGCTGACTGGTACTGCTCTGTGTTGTCGTTTTGTTGTACAGATCGCTGCTTGCTCGTCGCAACAATGGTAACATCAATCAGCATTTGAACCTGACGATCACTCAGCGAGAAATTAAGTTCCTTGACGTAAATGTTGACCACAACAAGCGCTGGCCCTTCAACGGCATTGCCTTGAAATGGATCCGTGAATGGACTCGAAATATATGGCTTGGCTAGCTTGTCCTGTCGAGGAAATGCTGAAGGCTGCAACGCAAATTGCAAATGAATGGAAAAACTTGTACGACGCAAGACTGGAACCTTCATGGCTTCAGTGTGCAGCTTGAGTTAGTTTGTACCTCATAGCCAATGACTTGACGATGGATAATGTCTGAATCTGGGTCCATCGAGAGGCGGTCGCTCGTATATCGGTCCATGAAGATGGAAATGTCTTTTGCATCCACTCGCTATCGAAAGACACAGTTACGATGGGTTGATAAAAATTCTCAACTTTAGAGATCGTTTTGTGGTCTCCTTTTGGCTCTTCGTAGCCTTTGGCCCAGTTGCGCTCCTCATTGGCAGAGTAGACATCGAGCAGCTATTCAAGTCCGCAAGTGGAAATTAACTGAAGTAAAGTCCAAGACAAACTTACTCCCAGAGTCAACGAGAGCACAATATCGTTTTGTTCATACTTGAGCACCAAGTTATTTATCTGCAGGAGCAGCAATTAGTCATGTCATGTCAATGGGGAAGCATTGCACTTGAATTGAAATATTGGCGAGGATTTTGCTCAGCATGCTTTGCAACCAACTCGATTTTGGTGGCTCCATTTGTTGCTGTGCACTGTCTGGGTCGATTTGTCTACCGTGAACGGGTGAACATTGCCTGTTTTTGCATAGATAGACGTACTTGGAATTATACGTGAGGCTACTGCATTCAGATCCGTTGCTATTGCGTCGTGGCCTTGTAGTCGGCTGCTGATCTTTGGCAACGAGGATCAACTCGACTGTGTAAAGTTTGATTTCAATCGGCTGGGACAGAATTTGCGTCCATGGAATGTGAATTCGCAGCTCCTATGAATGATTTAGTTGCATATTGCATGACAGCTATGGATAAATTCCGTCGTACTCGAATGAAGCCGCGGGAAAAATCAAACGTGGACGGAATGTCCAACGCCGTTTGCAGCACGTGACGCTTGATCTCGAGATCATTGAGGACGAGGTCGCTCCCAAAGATACCCAATCCTTCCAAGTGGATATCCTTGAGGTACTTGGACAGATAATACTGCAGAGTCTGCGCCAAATACCCCTTGAGCGGCGACGACAAGATGTCGAGCATGCGATCGGCCTCGTCTGATGTGTCAAAGCAACAGATACTTTACGCTAATTGGTTATTTTTGGTCGAAATAATTTTAACTTTAAAGCCAATCAATGTTTAGAGTTGGGATTTGTTTATCCCACAGGAAAAACGTGAAAATACACATCATGATGTGAAGTTTGCTTGTTCCACAATAATTACGACTGGAACATGATATACTCTGCTTTCACCTTTGTCCAGCAGAGAAATGCAACACCATGTAAGAACTTGGCATCGGGAACATGCATGGCCACTGCTTGGCTGTCATTGATCTAGAAAGCGGCGACAGGGATCTCTAGTTGTTGAAATGTAGCATCAGTAAATTGGAGCACTTTGGCAGAAACGTTAGTCATTCAATGTTGTCCTCGTGGCTGCTTTGGCTTTTCGCAATGGGATCGCCTTGACTCTTGTTACGAAATCAAGGTAAATGGCGCATCATTTCTTACACAAGATAGCACAACAAATATGTTGATGCTGTAGACAAACCAACCAGGTATCCACGCGCCCCCTCGCTGGTACATTGGTGAATGTTTAACTTTTTTCTTAAACAGCGACGACAGACAGATTGGACTAAGTTACTCTCTTGCTTGATACTCCTCTCAAGCGCTCATAAGTCTCGCGAGCGACGTTATGAGTCGAAGTACAGTGACAGGTTGGGGGTTCAGGGGTGCATAATTTCTGATTCCAGATACTTGATTTTTGTATAGCATCGTTTCTTTGCTGACAAAATTGCAAATCAGAGCACCGAGTTTCTAAGTCAAATGCACCAAGACTGTCACACCACACAAAGCGCACCCAAGGATGAGGAAATTCAATAGACGAAGATTACTCTTTCATTAAAATGTTTCCTACGGGAGCTGAACGAGGGAATGCGGGAGGATACAGAAAGCATTGAAACCCTCAGAACATGGTTGTCCAAAACACAATCGACGACAGAATGTTGTGTCTGTCTTTAGCGAAATGACGATGACCTCCCTATTTTGGTGAAGTGTATTTGCACCTCCAGCTCATTGAGTTGAAACAAAGTCAAACTGAACTTGCCGACACCGTGACTCAGTTCTTGCCATGGCTAGCCTAGTCGCCAGCAAAAAGCTGGGAGAGCAATTTTTCACGGCTTACTCCTCCACGCGCTTATTGAACCCACCGAATCAAAATCCACGCATAAAGGCCTGTTGGTTTGGTAAATGCCAATACATCAAGTCTAGTAGGAAGCACTAGTGGAATGTCTTGAATACTTGCTACGTCAGACATCAAAGAGATATTTAGCATATCAGCACAGCTCTTTGAGCCTTCCATGTGATGTCCCGACTTTCAAAAAATACGACAACTTTGCAATCATCCTGAGATCCTTTCAGGACATCAAAGACGAGCTTAGCCTGGTCATATCATGGCATTAGCCACTGCCCTCGATAACTTGGAGAAGATGGCTAAATTCTGATGGAGCTTTAAAGAAATGAATTTTCAAAAAGGGTCATTTAATGAATTTCCTCGAATTCATATCTTGTCCGGATAAAATTATCCGGATATGTATTGATTGGGTTGAAGCTTTGAAGATAAAAAAAAGACACGATGTCGACAACGCATCGCATCGAGCGGGACACGATGGGCGACGTCCAAGTCGCTGCTTCTCGATATTGGGGCGCTCAAACGCAACGTTCAATGGAGAATTTCACTATCGGAGGCCATAAAATGCCCCTTGAAGTCATCCGGGCCTTTGCGGTCGTGAAGAAAGCCGCCGCGCAAGCCAACCACGAGCTCGGCGTGCTCTCGCACGAGAAGATGGAGCTCATTTGCACCGTCTGCGATGAAATTTCCGCCGGCAAATGGGATGACGAGTTTCCCCTCGTAGTGTGGCAAACTGGTTCGGGCACGCAGTCCAACATGAACGTCAATGAAGTCATTGCCAACCGTGCGCATGTCTTGACGGGTGGATCGCTCCTCGATACGCCCAAGACTATGCATCCCAACGACGATGTCAACAAGAGTCAATCGTCCAACGATACGTTCCCGACTGCGATGAGCATTGCCGCTTACTCGATTGTCGTCGACGATTTACTGCCTCACGTTCGTAAACTGCAAGCTGTTCTCGACCACAAAGCCAAGGAATTCCGCGACATCATCAAAATTGGACGCACGCATCTTATGGACGCGACCCCGCTTACGCTCGGGATGGAGTTCTCGGGCTACGAGGCGCAACTTAACCATGCGATCCGCGCAATTGAATCGCGCCTCGGCCATTTGTCGGAATTGGCTCTTGGTGGCACCGCCGTCGGTACGGGACTCAACACGCCAGCGGGATTTGACGTCCTCGTCGCGTCAAAGATCGCTGTGTTGACTGGCCATCCGTTCCAAACTGCGCCAAATAAATTTGAAGCCCTTGCAGCGCATGATGCGATCGTCGGTGCGTCGGGAAGTCTCAAGCAACTTGCCGTGAGCCTCATGAAAATTGCAAACGACGTGCGATTGCTTGCGTCGGGCCCTCGCTGTGGTATCGGAGAATTGAGCCTCCCCGAAAACGAACCAGGCTCTTCTATCATGCCTGGCAAAGTGAATCCCACGCAGTGTGAAGCCATGACGATGGTCTGTGCGCAAGTCATCGGTCTCGACACGGCCATCAGCGTCGGTGGCATGTACGGCCAATTGGAATTGAACGTTTTCAAGCCGATGATCATCCACAACTTCGTCACGATGGCTCGCTTGCTCGGTGATGCTTGTGATTCCTTCACGAAGAACTGCGTAGTTGGCATCGTGCCCAACGTCGAGCGCATCCAACACAACTTGGAAAACTCGCTTATGCTCGTCACGGCGCTCAATGTCCACGTTGGCTACGACAAGGCGGCTCAAATTGCCAAAAAGGCTCATAAAGAAGGCACGACGCTTCGCCAAGCGGCCGTTGCGCTCGGCTATCTCACGAGCGAGCAATACGATGAATATGTTGTCCCGGCGAAGATGATCGGCCGTTTGGAAAAGCCATCCAAGTAAGTTGGTGCATTCCACTGTGTAACTAGAGGATAACAACAGGAGCTGTATCATGTCCAGTGAGCACTAGCGGTGCTAGAAAGAGCGTTCAATCCGATGACGTAGCAGGAGGCGCAAGACATTTGGACAGTTCCACATCGCAGGATGGTAACTAGCGTACTGCAGGCACTCGGTGATTCCAAGTGTATCAACGACAACGGAGATGGGTTTAGCAGAAAGGGCAGCACTACAAAGATTCACAAGATACAGAGGGAGCGGTCAACGCGGCAGATGATAGACACCGCCTCAGAAGCTGTTGACCGGAGTAACTGGCGCTTGGCGCAGCTGGAACATTTTTATCCTTTGGCCAAGCTCAATTCAACAAAGGAAGGAGTAGGAGAGGGTTCCGGCAGCACGAGGCAGAGACTTGAAAGCTGCAGACGACGCCGTCGAAGTTGTTGAAGAGACAGTCATAAGCTCGGTGCGAAGCTCGAGAAAGGTTGCTGTAACTGTCGTAACAGTTGGAGCAGGCACATTGATTTGTCGGACATGACGAACAGCGCCAATGAGCTTGAGAGCGCGCTGGAAGCTGTCGAAGCAGCCTTGGAAGCTAATGCTGAAGCAGACACAATCCAAGCAGCGCCACCAGCGGATGATAGAGTTGGGACTTGGTCGGTTTTTGCAGCAGTTGATCAGGATATGAGTCTTGACGACACGACGACGAATCCTCCAGACGACATGGAAGCTCCAAACGACACGAGCGAGACGCTTCTTGATGAAGATGATACTGAACTTGATACTGACGGCATGCTTCTCGCTCAACAAAGCCACCAAGACGAGAACGAAGCCCCGTCAGTCGCTCTAGCCGATCGACTGGCGCCGCCACCACCACCACCTCCTCTGGTGGCTTTGGAGCTCGATGCAGCTGTCGAGGCGCAGCAGGAGTCAGAACTTGTCATTCAAGAGGAAGCAGAGAGAGAAGCAATAATCCGCAGTGAACCAAATGACGAGCAAATAACGTTCCCAGAGGAGACAATACCAGAGCCAGCACCCGTTGCCGTGGAAACTAACCAAGAAGACCAGGAGAAAATTCAAGAGCCGACTAACTCGAGCCAACAGATTGTTGCTGAGGCCGTCAAAGACAACAAACACAAAGCTGCACCTATCAAGACGGCGGAGCGTAGTGCTAGACCAGTCGTGAAGCCAAAATCACCGTCGAAAGATGACTTCCAAGAGTTCCAGAGGATTTTTGTCGAAGGCTCTAATGCCTACCAAAGCCGCCTCGACGATTTGATCCTGTATCAAGCATCGAAAATCCAAAGAGAGCAGGAGATTCTGCATCAACGTCGGAGAGCTTTATCCATTTCTGCCGCTTCACTGCCACCAAACCCAGCATTGACTGTGTGGGATGTCATTTCCAAGCATAATGTCGGGCTGGACGTCAAGCGCTTTTTCAACGACTACTTGACTGAGCAGGAGGCGAAACATCCGCAGTTAACTCGCGCCCAGTGCCAGCAAGCGCTTGTTCAAGCTCGAAATGCCAACGGCGACACATTGCTCCATCTAGCCGTGTGGTCGGGGTCGTTAGCGAAGACAAAATTGGTCGTGTCGCTTGGCGCTGATGTCAATTTGGTCGATAACACCATTTCAAGATGGACACCGTTGCATGAAGCTGCCCGCGCTGGCCACGTTCATTTGGTGACGTTCTTGCTCTCTGCTGGGGCTTCGATTTATTCAGTAGACCCAGGAGGCGACACGCCACTGCATTGGGCTTGTCGAGGCGGCCACACGACGGTCGTCAAAGTCTTGCTTCATGCGAATGCGCCAGCTTTTGACACGCTAGACGCCTTGAACCGCAAGAAAAAGCGGCCTAGTCAGCTCGTCAAAACACCAGAGACTCTTCGGCAGTTTCTCCAAGGTATGCCGTGCTTTGAGAGAAGGAGAGAACTAAGTGGTGGTGCGGCTCTAGACTTGCAGGACGATACCACCATGCGCAATCGAATCAAGGGCGTGTAGGGGTTAAGGAGTCCAGTGGTTAAGGTTTTAGCGCGAGGGGTTTAGACCCCAAGGGGTGCACGGGTTTGAAAGAACGTGATTTTCTTTTTATCGAGCTGCTAGAGAATGGTGCAGAATCCCCGTGATGGTTTTGACGGTGGAGTCCGTCGCTGCCGCGCTTCAATGACAAATTGCTCAAAGACAGCATTGACGTTTGTGCCGGTGAGAGCACTGGTCTCAATATATACAGCGTTGTACGACCGCGCAACGCGTCGCCCTTCTTCGCTTGTGACTTGACACTTGGACGGATCCTGCTCGACGAGATCTTTCTTGTTGGCGACCATAATGATAGGAGGGAGAGGTTTCTTCATTTCGTTGATTTGGAGATGGAGCTCAAAGAACGCTTGGAGCTCGTATAGACTTGCCCTAGAGTCCATTGCGTAGACAAAGATGTAGCCATCTTTGCCCATCATCCACGCCGGACGAAGTGATTCAAAGTCATCTTGGCCTGCCGTGTCGAGAATCTCAAGCATACATAATTGATTGTTCACATCCATGGTCTTGCGATAAGCGTCTTCGATCGTTGGGTCCCAATCTCGGACAAAGTAATCCTTGACAAATCGCAGTGTCAGCGCTGATTTGCCCACGCCACCACTTCCAAGTACGGACACATGCAAAGTTTCATGACCTGACGGTGCCGCAGGGAGCGATTTGAAGAACGCTTCACCACCTGAGACGTACACATTGTCGTTGTTCTGGAGCTCTTCAACGGCATTGATCTCGACGCCAGTCTGGAGAAAGAGTCGTCGTGCGCGGATCCCTCCAAGCTTTTTGCTGGCAGCTCCCTTAACTTTCGCGATGCTGTCGCCTCGTTTGACTGTGAGCACACGACCTTGAGCCCCCGATTCGTTCTTGTACACGATCAGCCGGAGCTCCATGCTTGTCTAGTGCCCAGTTTCTATGGAAATGCCCCACATTGGTCAAAAAATATACAACATTGCCAATCAAAATAAATCTTAAGGTTGTCGAAGATCAATATGGAGCTGTATAAAAATACAATCACACTATACAAATATCAATGTCTTTTTATAACGTGAAGAAAATTAAATCCATTAAGAGCATTTTTGAATAGACGGGGCCATCAGCATTCCGCCCCGACATTCAATAGAGATCTTATTGCACATAACCATCTGATATGGTAGTGTATTATATTACAATCATACAATATAAATAACAAGATATTTTAACTAGTTTGAAAAATTCTGAGTCACGGTAAGACTCGATTTGAATCGACGCGCCGAATTACTAACACACTTTCTCCTTACAAAATTAAACATGGCATGGTTCGACGCCTCGGCGGCTTGGTTTGCTGGGTTCGACGGATCTGCTGCACGACGCTTTCAAAGACTTTGGTAATATTCTCGCCCGTGAGCGCGCTCGTCTCAATGTACGTCGCTCGAAAGATTTCAGCCGCTTTTCTCCCATCCTCTGACGAAACCTGGGCATCGAGATCCTTCTTGTTGGCCACGAGAACAATCGGAGGCATAGGACGGCGGTTCTCATTGATCTGCTGGTACAACTCAAAGAAAGGCTCCAGGGCACGCAGGCTTTTCTTTGAATTCATTGAGTAGACAAATACATAAGCGTCTCGGTCGTCCATCCACTGAGGTCGAAGCGATTCAAAGTCGTCTTGGCCGGCCGTATCGAGGATTTCAAGCACACTGAGCTGTCCGTCGACGTCGATTGTCTTGCGGTAGGCATCTTCAATTGTCGGGTCCCAATCGTCGATAAAGTAATCTCGGACAAACCGCAGCGTGATGGCCGACTTGCCTACGCCACCTGTGCCAAGAACGGAAATATTGAACGATTCAGGGCCTTTGGCTGATCGAAACCTGTAAAACTTTTCCCCGCTTGAGACGTAGAGCGCTTCGTTGTTGGCCAGTTCTGCCATGGTTTTCACTTCAGCGCCGCTTGCGTTGAAGATGATTGTGGCTTTGATTCCGAGTTTCTTGCTGCATGTAGCCCGAAGGCTTGACAATGAATCGGTTTCCCGGACCGTCACGACTTTGGCTACCGATCCTGCTTCATTCTTGTATACAAAGAGACGCTTCTCCATCGCCAGGTACGTTTCGTTCTGCCTCTGGACGTCAGGACGTTTGGTCAATTCCATTAATGTCGTGCTTCTACAGCGTCGAAGTTCATTCGTCCATTCGATTGGCTTGATTGTCCCCAGAATGCATTTTGATTGGTTCTAAAAACTCTAAAAAAGCTACATGATTGGCGAAAAATTATACCAGTATTGGCTAATTTGAACGAACCTACGGCCTAAAAGAATGAACGAACATACGACTCCCAGTTGTGACATGGGTTCGAATCAGCAGAATGATCCAGCGATCAACGAACGGGCAGCTGGTATGCGTTGGAAGATAGGTGATATCCCAGACGGATTTGTGTCATGAAGCGAAGAACGGCGCGAGAGCACAAGGACTGGAGAAACGATATACCGAAGAACGAATATTATTCTCCTAGGAACTCACAAATATATCGCTGTATGAAGTGGTTAAGAGCGTTTTTGTTCAGACATTCTCATCACCTATCCCACAATGTTATTCTTATTGTAATACTGTAGAGTATATTTTCAATGAAGATAATTTTGTTTCATTTGAAGCCATGGAAAACAAAATCGGACATCCTTGCAAAATTAATTGCTGAGATAAACGACTTCAAAGTTTTCGTACTCTGAAATCTTATTTTTGAGATAACAGAAAAAAACACTTTTCGTGTGGTCAGTTGTATTAAACATCACATGAGTGGAATCGAGAGCGATGGAGACTACGTCGCCGACGAGGTCGATGAATCCCTCTATTCGAGCGATGACGACCAATACAACCCTCTCGGGTTTGTGTTCAGTGAGCCTAGCCAGCAGGCTTCGGTTGAAGAGGCTACAAGAATTTGCAGTGGCATGTGCTGCAAGAACGCTTGCCTTGCTGGCAAAACATTGTCCAGCACGCGCAAATCAAAATCAGACTTATTGACATTCATTCAAATCAAAATCAGACTTTTTGCCAATTCATGTCACTGGAAAACGAATTGCCTTTGTGTTTAAAACATGTTCAATTCAAACTTTCGTTCACTTTTTCATTTAGTTCCAGACTGAATTGACTGATTTAAACAAGTGGAAACGATAGATCTCAACGAGACGAGTCCAAATATACAAAAATCTCAAAAAAGGTTTTTTTCAAAATCGGCCGATCGCCACCTTCACGGGCTCCGTTCTCGGCGCTTATTTCACTTCTTGGGTCGCAAATAGGCTTAAAATGTAGCAAGAGATGTGCTCTGTTGCGCTGTATACGTAACTCCAAACTATCTGATTGGCAATAAGTCTTTTTTTGTTTTCCGCGGCTTCATTTGTTCATTAATTTTCAAGTTTAATTGGTTGAAAATATATGAATCCCCAATTTTGATTTGGTCAAAGTATGGGTACATCATATTTAATTGGCTAATATAATCGAATTTAACTCAATTTAATTGGTAGAAAGTTCGAAATATACAACTTAAATGTTGGCTGGCTTTTAATTGGTTCCAATTGGAAATCACATTTGAAGATGCTTCGCGGCGTTCGATTCCTCGAGCGGTCAATGCGACGTTCCGTCCACGCGACGGCGTTTCTCCAGTAAATTTCTCAAATCATATTAGCGTGACACTCTCTTCGGTAGACATGGCAACCGACATGCTAGTGGTCCAGTTGTGCCGTTGAAGTTCCGCTTAAAAGACGGCTCGATCAAAGTTGTGGATGCCCAAATTGGCACATCTATCTTAGACGTAGCTCATCGCCATGACATTGACTTGGAAGGTATACTTATTCCCATTGATTCAACTTCTCATGGTGCTATGTAGGCGCCTGTGAATCGTCGCTTGCATGCTCGACGTGTCATGTGATTCTTGAGGAAGATCTCTTTGACGAGCTCCCTGAACCCAGTGAGGAGGAAGAAGACATGCTTGACTTGGCCTTTGGATTGACTGCCACGTACGTCATTGCTCTCTTGCTTCTTGTGTTGACTCTGTGCGTATTTTAGCTCCCGTTTGGGTTGTCAAGTCATTGTCACCAAAGACATGGCCAACACAACCGTACGTTCATCTATCTCTTGGCCAACATTAAACTTGCAGCTTGTAGGTCACGTTGCCAGCAGCGACGCGAAACTTTTATGTCGATGGTCATGTTCCCAAGCCGCATTAGACGTAAGCTGATAAGAGAGACCGTTTCACATTCTGTTTTTGGCATGGATAACAACAATGCCGTCGTCGAAAATGCCGCCGTCGCCACTCCTGACAAAGCCGACGACTCTAAATTTCCATCCTCGGTTCGCCAGGCTTGCAACGAGTTACACGGAGTTATCGCATCCAGTTTGACGCAATCGTATCAAAGCATCTTGGAACTCCAAGCCGAATGCATGATTCACTTGACCACCAGCGTAAAAATCGATCCATCCGTCGCATGTCATTTGGACCTACACCACGACTCGATCAAGAATTCACTGCAAGGTATTGTAGCCACAAGTACACGCGACGCTACAACGGCCATTGAACGCTTACTCCGCGCTCTGGAACGAGACTACGACATGCAGCGAAGTACGTTAGCTAGTCAAATGCTAGCGCACAAGGCAGCAGCAGACGCCTCGGTCAAGCGGACGCGGCTAGCTCTAGCCAAACAAGTCGATCGGTTCACAGCGTTGGAGCAATGTCTTCGGAGAGATCAAGTTCATGTCATAGAAGAGCAGCATCGAGCTCGCGTCCAAGTATTGCAAGACGAGATGGACGCCAAGGACAAGGAGTACAAATGATTGGATATGCACAACTCAATTTGGAGTCCCGTAGACATGCTAACGTACTCCTGCGGCAAAAATGTGCGTTTCTCGAGATTGAGCGCTTCAACAAGACGCTCGAGACTGCACTCGAAAAAGCCAATGCTGAGATTGAACAATTGAAACGCATCAACGACAGCAGTCTTGAGAGGTCGACGGGCCACAGTCAGCACCATGTTATTTCTGAATCGTACGTCCACTCCCTGCGTCATGCCGTCGCCGCTGCCCATGCTACAGCCGACACGTACGACTCAGAGCTTCTATTGCTTCATCGGCTCGGGATTGACTAGATTGCGTGGCGAATTGGACAAGCAAACGAAAGAAAAAGAAAATTTAGAGCGTGTCAAAGCTTTGTTGGACGACTCGAACCACCGCTTGCAGCAAGAATTGACGACGGCACGACAACTCTTGGTGGAATCGGCAGCGGAGTTGGTTGCTCTAAAAGGTAAACCATAGTTGTCCATGAGCTCTCTGAGAGTTTTGATAGAGGAAGTCAAGGCCAAAACTGGCGAGCTAGCTCATTGTCAACAGGCTCTCCAGGAACAAAAAGTTCTTGTGGACAAACTGCTTGTAAGACTTTGTTTCCACTGGAGAAATGATGGAGTTCTTGGTGTAGACGGAAGTCCAGACGCAGAGCGACTTGGTGTCTGCTGGAGATTTGTGCATTCAAGACCTGAAGAATCAGCTTCGAAGACGTGGAGATGACTTGGATGCGCTCTTGACAGAGTGCCAGCAGGCCAAATTGACTTATGACACAGATGTCGCTCGGTTGAAACAATCCCACGACATTCAAACTGCCACAATCCAAGCACTGCAACAAAAACTCCAAGTCCTTGGCTACGACAAGGAAACGATGGCTGTCTACACACCAGCCACGCCACCCACTCCAGCTTCATCAACACCAGGAACGACATCGAGTCGATGCAAAACATCCTCCAGAGAAAGAAGCGGAGCCAGCGACAATTATACAAATTTACTTCAAGTCCTTGAGCGGGAGCAGTTGGACCTGCCGCAGGAAAGAGTGCAGCGTATGATCGAAATGGAAGCGGCAATCCGGGCGAGTGTAACTAGCCAGCTCACGTATGAATTCAAGCGGACGTTCGCTAAGCAATTGGCCACAAGAATGCAGCAGGAACGCTACGTCGTCATGCAAAAACTCGACACTTTCGTCGATCGATCCAAGAAACAAGACATACCACTCAGGCGAGTCAAGAGCATCGTGGCCAAAGCATTTGATCATGCAGGAGTCGTCGACTGGGATGGTGCTGACGTTGTGAGTTTGAGGCAACACATTGCGGCGCTGCAGGCGGAAGTCGCCGCGGCGAAAGAAACCATCACAGAGCTCGAAAACAAGACCGAGATTCAACTGCTCAGTCTTGCTGAAGCGGAACTGTTTCAAAAGGAACGGGATATGCTCTTGGTGGAGCTCACAAACAAATACAACGACGCTCTCTATCGTCTCGAGCAAGTTACGACGAAAGAAGAGGAGGAGCTACCACAACACAACAATCAGCCAAAGAGCTCACCCGAGACTCTTTGTATCGAAGGCCACTTACCGCTGATGAAGCCCAGGACGATCAAACATCCTGCAGCGACTCGTCCTCTATCTGCAGCTATTACTCTAGTCCACAAGCCTGGCTCATTTGAGCCGAAAAAACGCCCAGCGACATCAGCAACGCACCGGAGTACACCCGAACATGTTCGCAGTGCCATGAAGTGGGAAATGCTGGGTGAACGCAACAAAGACTCAACGACCGACAATGTGACAGTTGCAAGTGCGTGGGTTGGCCAAGCTGGTGTACGTTTTCGAGATACTGGTGAAAACTCGTGACTTTGATGTACTTGTGTAGATGAAGTCTATCTTGGATCGTCGAAGACAGCGTCAGTGAAACACTCGAGCGACGTTTGACTCCCTTCCTCTTGCAAGGCATACGTGTAAACGCTATTTCGATGGGATGACCTCCAGTTGTTTGTCTGCATTCGCAGCTCCAATTCATCGAGTTGACATTGCTAAGAGATGGATAATTTCATTCCCAATGCTGTCCTTGCCCTTTTCTTTCGTGATGGAGCGCACTGTGGAATGGATTCAGGTGCTATTCATGCATTGTTGGTTCCTAAAGGATCCTTCCAGTTACCTTGAGCCAAACGGGTTACATCCATATTTGGACCCGCGACTCTTCGTTATTTGTGACCTTTCGGCGACTGTTCAGTTGTATTTTTTCGAGGATCAGAGATGATGAAAGCCTTTGCTCTCGTGGTACTGCTTGCGAGTGCGAGTGCGACGGAGATTCCCCGGCGCCTCTTTGAAGATGAAAATGGAATGCCCAAGCGATGGACCGACAAGGAGAAAGCTGATTACTGGGAGGAATTCCACCGACGTGTTGCAGATTTCAAAAAACAACAACGTGAAGCGGGCTATGAATTGTAGCCTCGTTGTTTTGCGTCATCAGCTATGATACAAGAATCCCCATGGTACTGAAATCATAATGGAAAATTGTGCTTGTTGCCTTCATATCGTGTCGTTAGCTTTAAAACGAGAGGGTTCAGATTCAGGAGCCATTACTGCTGAGTCAAGCCATTCAAAAGTTGAGACGCTGCTTGACAAACGAGTGGTTCAGTATCGTGCGAAGCCTTTGTCGCGACTTGAATTAAGTCTTCCTTGTAAGCTACGACAGAAACCAAAGGTCCACCCCCATTTGACATGGGTTCACGGCGAGAGACTGCAGCAACCAAAACTAAGAGCGCAGCTCTTCGCACAGCAGCAAACTTTGGATCTTCAGCTCCAGCTTGGCACGTTGCAATGACTGATGAAATCGTCTTTCGATTTATCAAGGAACGCCACGACGCGAGTGAGACAACGTGCTGCATCACTCCAAAAATGGCTTCTCGAACACTCCAAATTTGATACTTGCTCAACGCGTCATCGCAGAGCCATGCCAAGGTTTCGCTGGCGTGAGTTGCATCATCACTATCTTTTTGGTCGGGCCACCACTTAGTTAATGTTTCAAACATGCGCTTGTAAATCAGTGGCGGGCAATCTACAGTCACAGACGACTCGAAGAAAAAAGTCTTCAGAGTGGCAAACGACTCGAGCGATGGCGTCTTTGCAAGAGTTCCAAGGCTAATCAGAGCACTTTCCAAGTACGCAATATCCTTGTTTCGCAGGGCACGGTCGCATTCCTCAACAAGAATGTTTACTGTGTCTTTAGCGTCGTCGTTGACAAAGGCATACGTGCATCCCAATGCCTCCAGCAGCAGGCCTTTACCACGCCAGAGGCGTCCTGGAATTGATGCTTTGATTTTCTTCACAGCGGGCAACCAGTCCCGAATCCATCTGACATATTCACCGGACGATAATGTCATAATGGCGGATGCACCTTGTTTTCGGGACTCCCAAGATAGATGAGAGAGCAAATCGCAAGCATATGCCAAGGTAGTCTCAGCATAAACGTGTGAATAGTACATTGTCGGTGGAATCGACTCCAACACAACTTTCCAGGCTGCGCTAAGCAAAGGCTGAGATGAGAATTGACCGACAAAAGCAACGCGAAACACGTCAATACACCAGTCAAACGGATTGCTTTGTGATGGAGGAAGTTGTTGGAGCAGCTCTTGCAATGCTGTTACAGTCACCCAGCCGTATCGGCCAAATCCCTTTTCGGTTGTGCTTGCTGAGTCGGCAAAGACAATAGTTGTTGGGACAACCAATGTTCCGCGGACATATTGGACAACTGACGAGGATGACGAGGGGACAAGTTTGGCAACGTAAGCGGCAGCACGACAATAGGCACGTACGACAAGACCATCTCGGAGTCCATCCTCTTGAGTGACTTCTTCCGATTCGTAAAAGTCGTGGGTCTCATTCAGAACAGTTTGAGTGATGTATGGGACGAAGATCTTGCTTATTAGTTTTTCAGCGCCGCCACTTTGCCGCATTTCCAGTGGCACCTCTGTGACTAACGAGGCGACGAAATTGGCCGATCCGACTCGTGTATTGAGTCCGACACCAGATTTCAGGACCGTGCAGACGCCATCGCATAATTCCTTTACGATATCGGTGCATCCTAAACGCATGGTGACAATCTCTTCAAGTTCTTGCCTTACCTTGGTCTGACGACAATTGAGATAATTGTGACAAGCAAGCTTGTAGCAATTCCCCAACAGGGCCAGCTTGGCTGAGCGAAACACGCAGTTTCTCCAGTTGACGCTTGTCCTGGACATGAAACTGTGCGTACTGAAGCTTTGGCATTTCCAACGAAGACATGCATTGAAGTAACGTGACGGGAAGTGTCGCCAAATAGCTTTTAAGGTGATGCGGGGGGATGCTCTTGATCAAGCGCAACAAATAGCCCATGCAGAGGCCTTGGCATAGTTTATTGTTCGCAACAATACCATCGTTCACTAGAAATGGCAACACTTGATCCAAACACTTGACATCAGCAGCAGCAACTCGAAGACTCAACTCGCCTACGCACTTGACCAATTTGATACCTAAAATGTGACAAAAAGGTGACAAGACAACATTTCATACCTGCAATCACAACCATTTCGTTCACATCATCCACAGCCCTAGCAGTCAATTTCCAAATTTGACCAAGATGCTCTCTAACATCGTCTGCACCACGTCCGTTCAGCAAGTCCACGAGGGCAACACAGGCAGCTTCACGGTATTTAAAATTCCGGCTGTGTTCCAATCTGTGCAACGCATACGTTAAAATCGGAATGTAATATTTGTTCGTCACAGCCTTTTCGTCTGTACCAACCATGATTTTCCACAACTGAACCATGCAATTCCCAATTTTTGGATTGGGATGGCTCTTCAGTAAAAACAACCGAGGAACCAAGAGCGTTGCAATAGCTGATGCATGCCACTGCAAATGTGCTTTCTGTATCTGAGAGGCTCCAAAGTCTCGATCATATTCGGTGACATTCAACGGGGATCGGATGATATTTGCAATGGTTGTAAACGTTGATGTTGAGTCCAAGAGGATTCCCCACATCGGGTCGCTAGTGCTCAAATAGAGCAGCGTGTACATGACACTTGCATCGCCTACTTCAGCAGCCACGTTGCTGACTTCGCGATAGCATGCGTTTTCGATAGTATTCGTTGCAGCATCGTTCGCTACACTAGCAGCAGGGTCCACAAATGCTCTAAAGCACTTGAGCCGCTTGAACAGCGAATCGCTCATTTCATTAGCAAACTCAGGCGTTGCAAGGTTATAGAGAATCGCCAAGGATTTGACAGCACACTCCTGTGTTAGAGTCGATTGCTCATTCAAGAGGTCAACCAATACTTCGTGTAGCCCCAAAGACCGTGGCAAAAGCTGGTTTGCCCATTCGTTCGATAACTGGCAAATTGACGACGGGGTGAGTAAGCTTGAAACAATTCCAAAGAGCCAAATTGCAGCACTGTTTCGAATATGGGGACTCGTTGCAGCAATTCCTTCTTGTAATATACGATCTAGCAGCATCTTCACTCTGTTGTTTGAGTCGTAGTCTTTAGACACAACAAATCCCAAGGCAGCAAAGACGTTTGCAACTTGGAATTGGAATGCGGCATCTCTTGTCTCCGCGAGTTTCAGCAGCTTATCAACACACCGGTCAACTGAGGGACTTTCGGAGAGAGTTAATCCAAGCATGAGACGTCCAAGAGATTGTATAGTTCGTGTCTTGATGGCAAGAGTCATATCGGTACTGTCAGCAGACGATTGAACCAAATCAAGAACTTCCAACAGGACACTCATAGCAGTAGCTTCTTCTTCAGGAGACAAGTTTAAATCTAATAAGTTGCCAATCGCCCCCAAGGCTTGCACTGTGGCAAGGAGCATTTGACTGTGCCACTTATAGTCGTGGTTGGTGAGGATTGCTGCTTGCTTCATTTTGCCTAGATGTACCTTCGCAGCTTGAGTGATTGCGATTACTGCGTCTTGGTTTTTGGTTTGCCGGACGAGCATAGCAAGGCCAGATACTGCACCATGCTGCTCAGTGTGGGATGATCCATGAGCTTTCAGAACCATGGTCAGTTCTTGAATCCATTGTTCTTGTGCTGGGTTGCTCTCTACGGAAGCCAGGAGAATAGCCATTTGCTCACGAATCAAGTCGTCTGAATCATGAAGCATCAAATCTCGAATCCGGTCTGCATGGGCATTTAACACACCAAGTTTCATCTGGCTCAATTGAACAAGAGTCTCTACAGCCGTTGATTTCTGGGGTAACTCGAGCAGTTTGATACAACGATCAATGAGAGCCTGGATGCCATTCGCTACCAAAGCTTCTGGGTTTGGGTCTGCTTTCAAGCTCGCGAGACACAATTTGAGAGCATGATCTCGCACCGTTGCTTGCACTGTAGTAATGTGAGGCAAGACAAATTCAATCGTGGCAGCAAATGACGGTAAAGGCTCTTGGAAAATAGCTTTGACTGCGATCGTTCTGACTGTTTCATTGGCATCACCAGCAAAGCGAATGCAGACTAGCCGCATGTCCAGATCACGTCCACTAGCACCTTCTTGGCATTGCATTTCGTAGGCCCAATGTGCAAGAACTCCTCGAACACGATCGAATTTTGGCTCTAGGACTTTGGAGGAGGTCGACAAATCTCTCAGTTCTCTCTTGATAGTGTCAATGACGGTGACAGAAACATGGCCACCAACATACGCGACGGATACGGCACGCAAGGCTTCCAAACATGCGCTTCCTGATCTCTTTTCTTCCTCAACCATTGCCCGATACATCAGGCGCTGAAAGGTTTCAGCTGTAGAGCCAATAAGCGTTGGTGCGCGACGAGCAAGCGTCGAGAAGGCTGCGTAAACACCAACTTTGATTTCATGATTGACCGTCTCATCATCTTCAGAGAGAAGTTTCATAAGAGGCGAAAAGAGAACAGGGCCAAGTGCAGCAACGAGGAGCGCTTCGTTGCAGAGACCAAGGACCCACTTGGTCAAATCAATACCAGCTTTTCGAATATTGGCTTTCACAACACGAGGACGGCTGGGGCTGTCGCCAAAGAGGAGGGTGCAGATCAATTGCAAGTTGAACGGAAAAGCATCCGCCACTGCTTTCGCTTGAAGAAGAAGTGGCATGATCGCCAAGACTACCAAATCAGGCAAAGGATGCCTCTCAGCCAAGAGAACGCTTGATCCATCGCCCTTGCTCCCCAGAATCAGATTGCATAATTGTCCCATGCAGTCTTGCGTATCGAGCAGTTCGAGGTGGTATTTATGTAGACGAGAAAGTTCTTCCTGGCAAAAAGTCGCGACGGTATGATAATCTGCAGCTGCACCAACGCCCATGTGAATATACCACATCGAAGGCTTCATTACGGAAGATGCGTGGTTCTTCAAAAATTGCATAATCTTGAATTGCACGTCGGTTCTCGTCGCGGCTTCTAAAGTCGAGACTTTGCAACGGGATAAGCGATCTTTTCGTGACGCTGTAAGCGCAGACTCAGACGGAAAGAGGAGAACATCAAGGAAAAAGTCAAGAAGTACGTAGGCGTCTTGCACGCTCCAGTTTGGTTCAGTAAATGCAATTGCATCCTGCCACAGAAACGCGTGGAGGAAGAGACGACCGACAACGTCTTGGAATTGCGAGGACTTTGAGGATATTCCGCAAACAATATGAACCAAGACTTGCATTCGGTCTTCCTTGTAGAGGGTCCCTGTGAATCCCATTTCAACGAAAAGAAGTGCAAAATTGCGCGCGTAGGTGCAATGCAGTGCTTGATTGTCGTTCGCTGCATCGACAGGTGGGGTAACATCCAGGTATTCGAGTAACTGCATGACTGGTAATTGAATTTGAACAGTAGGGAGTGTTTTCAAACGCTTGACAAGGTGGTTCATGGTCTCCAAGATCTACTCAATTGAGTCAGGAGTGCAAAAAGGACAATGTACCTTGGCACAAATCGCCGACGACGGTGTGTCAACCAGCCGGCGAAAGAGCTGCGGGAGCAGGAGGCGCAGTACATCGCATAATTTCCCATCATCTGTTAATCCAAGACGGAGCAGGACGCGCTCTAGCTCTTCGACGCGTCGCGCTTCTTCGTCTTCGGTCATGGCCTTTCTTGTCTTTTTTCAAATGAACCTTCCTTCCATCACGTCTTTTGCATATTTTTTCTCTTGCTTGAATCAGCCAATCAAAATTCACTGTATGACGGTGTTTGAGATCTTGTAAACTTTTTCGACGATCCATTTGCCGACTACTATGACGAGCCATGCAATTTGGCTGCGTGATCCAGCTCACAAGCGTCTGACCGTTGGTTTCGCTCTGCGCTATGATTCACAACGTGTGTGAAGTCTGCAAGACGGCGTTCCAGGTCGGCTCCGCATGCTGCAGCTCCGTAAACTCAATGGGAGTGCACTTGGAGTATACATCAGCACGCGTCGTGTCGTGCGGGCACTACACGCAAAGAAACAATTTCAATGATCGCTGTGGATAAAGAAGACAACTCAGACTAATGCTGGATTGGGTTTGGACCTTCTTTCGCCAGCTATTTGGAGCCTCTAATGCCAAGGATTGCCTACAGCAATACCGATTACATCGATCCCGAAAACGGCTCATTTGACGTCGATGAAAGAAAATATTTTTTGCCTTGTACAAAAAGGAATGACCACATCTATAGCAGGCGTCTATAGAGGCGATTCCGCCAAATGCAGGCGTTCGACATTGAACTGATAATCCTATGTGATCTCTCTGCCTCAATGTTGGCTTTTCGAGTGGAAAGGGGTCCAACAACCTTAATGATTTGCAAATATAATTTGAGGTGGATAGATGCACGGCCTAGCACGAGTAGTTACTCGTGGGTACCGCTCCTTGGCTCGAGAGTCTATTGTACAATCATGTTCGACCTCCACGAGCAAATTTGAGGCGGGGTTGATAAGCCATTCCTGGGATTAGGATAAAGACCATCTAACATGAGATTGTCATTACATTTACTTGGCCTTATCTCTTTGAACAACATACTTTCCAGCTTTTTACGACTGATAGAGAAGAATGCAGCAGCAAGTCAAAAGGATGGCTTCGTCCTGAAGAAGCTCAAAATCACTCTATGCGTCGATGGAGGAAACCTCTTATCATGCACCAACTGCAGCATCCCGTAGAAGCACTACCCACAAAACTAGAAGTGTCGATGGAGGTAAACACTGCTACAGGGAACGACGGAATTTTGGCACTAGTGGTACGTCGAGTGAAGACTTCCACCGACGCTACGCTGCGTATGGTTCGAAGGACGTTTACAATGTTGATGAAACCGCTGTCTATTTTGACATGCCTCCACGAACGATATGGTCCATTCGCGGCGGCAATTCGGCCTTGTCTGCTGGTGAAAAGCACTCTATGCGAATGACTGCGGTTCTCACTGTCCGAGGGGATGGTGTCAAACTTCCTGTCCTCTTCATCATGCGTGGTGTCCCCGGTGGTTTGATTGAGAACAGGGAGTTTTGCACCTTCCCTTCCGACCACTACTATTCTGTGCAGAAGAACGCGTGGATGGACTCTGTTGTTTGGTCCTTTTACCTCCGTCATGTGCTCATGGAAGAAATCATCACACCCAGTGTCATCATTGTCGATAATTTCGACAGCCACGTCTCCTCTTTCTCTCGACGGTTTGTTGAGCGGGAGCTTGGATCGACGCTGTGTGCCCTTCCACCCAACACGACTTCTCATCTCCAACCCCTTGATGTTGGGGTCATGGCGCCTTTCAAGAGGCGTCTGCGTGACTTGTGGATATTGGAAGATGCTATGGACGACGAGATTGTTGACGTCGACAACGATGACGACGAATCACCAACTGCATCGATGAAGAATGACGCTAATCAAGCGTGTCATTGCTGCATGGGGCATGATCACTGAGCGAGAAGTCAGAGAAGCTTTCATCAAGGCAATTCCCCTGCATATGTTAAAGAAAAAGAAACATCTTTTATTGAGTATTTGACTTGAACATAGATAACTGTCACTAAATATGGTTTAAACAAAATAAAAAAAACGTTTTATTGAGTTTAACCTGTTTTTGTGGGATTTATATGCATATTAATACCTCGAGCTGTTCTTATTGTTTTTTAAACGTTTTCTGTGGTCTTTTTCTAAATAATATATTTCAAAGACATTTGTATTGTATTATATGTGGCTTTTTCCATCTGATACGATCCATTTTCCATGATAATTATTTGACCCCAAATATTTGTTTAAATTAATGAATTGCTTGAAAAATATTAACAGGAACGCTCAATCATTGGCTGAATATACTTTCGTAGTTCGAATCTCAGTTTCTTGAATAACTAACATCCATTGGACAAAATGACGTATCTCCGTAGTACCACTAGTGCCAACATTCCATCGTGTTGCCAATAGTGTACCGTATATTTGGGCAAAGCGAATGCGAGCTCCCTCAATTTTTGAGTATTTTTCGAGAAAATATAGTGTCATGTGTATAAAAAAGCGCTGATGAAACTGGTGTTGCTAGATTTAAAAAGTATTCTAATTTAAATGAAATAGGTCCAATAAACTCCATACCTGATGACAAAATTTAATGCATAATAATATCATTCAACCTGCATATTTTAATTAAAATTTAATAAATTTTATGGATTTCAACCATTTCATTTTTGTGAAATATTTCAAATTTTTGTTATGGCCATCACATATATTTATGAAATTTCGATCGTCTTCAAATGTCAGTATTTATTCTATTTCTCACCCAATTTTTTTAAAATCAATTGACAGACAGAAGACCCATGACATATTCCACTTGGTTTATCTTGTGCGTCCGATGTCTGTTTGACTCATGAGATAGCTTAAGCGGAGCGTCTTTAGCGTCACTTCAATCTACTGCTTTTAGCCAGAAGAACCGATGCTTGTGGAAAAAGTAGTTGAAGTTGCCAAGTTGACATGGGCTTTGCCCAAACATACGGTAGAAGCTCTTATCATGCACCGATGGCAACCATTTCTTTTGACTTTTATGCAATCAAACTCGTTATCCGTGCCATCATTCAAAGACGCAGTTCATAGTCTTAATGGAGTATGCCATCAGTTGCGAGTATTCACTACCTTGTGAGACTCCTCGCCTATCTCGTGAAGAACAACGAATCTCAGCAATGAGATTAGTCGACACCAGCATCTCTGTCGACACCATGAGAAAGTCTAAGTTTCAATACTGTATTCTCGTCGACATCCCGGGAGCCATCTCACTCACGCTGTTTTGCCCATGCGGGCATTATTACACAACGTTGATGTTGAGTTTCGTATTGGTAACGACCAACTACAGGAGCTCGCCCGACCAGATTTACACAACCCAACGCACACGCTCGGTCGAAACGAGCAACCGAAACCAATCAAAACGTTGATTCTATCTTGTCTTTCTCTCCTAATTTCACCACTGCAAGTTTTCACATCCACATTCTATCTCGAACGACAGCACTTTGACATGGGTACGTTTGCGATTTGACAGTCCTATCGTTCGACCACGCTTGGTCAAAATTGACCCTTGAAAACCAGGAATATCCACTTTTAGCAGAGCACGTCGTCAACGCTCTCTATCGCATGAACATCATGGTTCCACATAGAAAACAGCCACTTGCGGCTTGTTTAACGTTAGTCTTTGGCTTAAAGTTTACTGTCAGCTCCACCTTGACTGAATCAAACCCATCTCACACTATCTTTCAATTTAACCTTATTTTAAGAACATATGTCAAAGTTATAGTGACATATTTGAACCGTATTCAATTCTAAATATAGAACATGAATATGTCACTAATTATGTAATGTCCTTCAAGTGAGGGTGTAGTCGAATCCCACTTTCGATGACCACGACAGATGGATATTTCCTTCGAACTTCGAAAATCAGCATGGAGAGATCCACGCCGCGCTCCTTCCTCCGCGGTCTGCCAGCGGCCATCTAGCTTGGATTTCTCGCGGATTTAAGGCTCTACTTGCAGGGAATATTCAGCGGAGCGCTTAGAAACGAGCGGCTATTTTAATAGACACATGGTTGCATTTGCCAGGATCTTCGAAATTCGAAGTTTGGACAAATTGCGAAACTGGCGCATTCGCCAAGTTATGGCCTCGCCGGTGGTGTCAAGGACGGCCAAGGCGACGACCAAAGCTGGCGACGACAACGATGCGAGTCCACACAAGAGCGCCGTGTTCCTCATTCTACTGACGTTGCAGATTGGGGTCCAGCCTGCGCTCATGCAGTGGTACGCGAAAGACGCGACCAATGTGCCGTTGCGGATCACAGTCATTGGCATCATGAAGATTCTGGTCGCGCTCCTGCCGCTCTTGTGGAATGGAGATTGGCACAAAGAATTCAAGCACTGGTCTTCCCGTGTGGCATTGCGCACGACTGTTCTCCCTGCGCTCATTTACTCTGTCCAGGACTACTTGAATCAAACGGCTGTCGTCATCCTCGACGGTGTGACGTACAACGTACTCAACCAAACCAAGATTATCTGGACGGCCTTGCTTGTCTACGTCATGCTTGGACAGAAACAATCAACGATGCAAGTCGTTGCTCTAGTTATTCTCGTTGCGTCTGCTGTCTTGATTGCCGTCGGCGGGAAACAACACTCCCATTCGGCAGCTTCCGACGACGACGATCTCATTCGCTTCACAGGCATGACCCGCGCTGCGTTTGCTGCAGTCCTGTCTGCTTTTGCCGGCACGATCATCCAGCGTGCTCTCCAACGTGAAGCTCGTAACGCTTACATGGTTACGATTGAGCTGAGTGTGATCAACATCCTCTGCTGCTTTTGGTCCTACTTTGCGAGCTACAGCACAGCCCGACCCAGTGCAACCGACGGCGCAACATCGATCTGGACGGGATGGACGTTCATGACGTTCGTGACGCTCCTCGTGCAAGCTCTCGGAGGTGTTTTGGTCGGCTTTGTCATCAAGTACAGCGGCAATATCAAGAAGAGCTTTGCTGTTGTCGGTGGACTCTTGCTCACGGCGGCGCTCGAATCGTTGGTCAACCACACGGCATTTGGCATGTACGGCTACAGCTCGACAGCGCTTGTGACAGTCAGCACCATCTTGTATACGAAGTACCCGTTCGTCGCTCCACCGCCAGCGTTGAAAAAGGACGAAGAAGTGTACATTTCAGTCGACGATGACACGACGGATGATTCATCTGACAGCCTCACGGAAGACCACGAGATGGAATCGGCACGACTTATCCAGACGGCGTCATGATGAATCTGTCATGACTTTCTTCGTATTTATCTTGTAGATTTCCAACTGTGCCTTGCAGCGACCGCCAGCCAGCGTCCTAGCCACCTTGATGTAGAGATAAAGTGCCAATTACGTGAATGGATTGCTTCCTCTCGGGTACAAAGCTCCTGGCGGCCTTGAAGGCCCAGTGTCAAGGCAACGCCCACGGGGTTTGCCTTGGGTTTCACGCCCCTGGGTAAACGGCCAACAGTCGAGGGCGTCATGCCTTGGTTGCATCACTCAAGCTGGTCTTCTTTGATTTGCTGATGCAATGAATTTACCGAGTCGGACGATAAAAGCAGCCATGGAATGGAGTTGACCTCAGTGGCAGTTGGCGCCTCTAGAAGATCGTACTGAACTACAGCAAAGATTGCAAAGAAGTCTGGCCGGCAATCGCTGTCTTCTCCACGATTACCATTAGCCATCATCCTTGAGAGAGTCGCGACGACGGCACAAAGACGAGGAGACTATTCGACTCTGCTAAAGTCAAAGTCTAGCGTGTGGATGAGCATCGTAGCTACATCAGCATTGGCTGTGTAGCTAGCGGTGGCGTCAAGAGGTAGTATGACACACTCTTGTGAACATTGTCATTGCGAAACGTCGTGTATCTTCGTTTCGAAGTTGGAAGATTTGTTCGCTGTCGATACGTTCTGGACGTCGTTGGCGACGATGGAGAGCACGACGCTTCGAGCGTCTAAGACGATAGCTCAGACAGAACTGCAGCAGCTGAAGGAGACGTTGCGTCGCTTGAGTGTCGCGGATGATATCCATTCAAGCGTCAAGATGAGCTCGCTCGTGGCACCAATGACCACAACTATATCGACGACAACAACATCGAGGCCGGACAACCAGAAAGGAACCAGCGATGCGACCACAACGTCGTCGTCGCCATGTTTGACCAATTCCTTCGCAACGATAGCTCCTAGTGGATTTGTTCCATCAAGCAACAATAACATGTCGTCAACGACAGGAGCGTCCAATAGCAAAGCGGTCCTGTCAGCGCTGAAAGCTCTCCAGGATAAGCTCCACCGCGTGGAAGAAGAAAAGGCTGAATTAGATGCCCAGTGTGCAAATCTAAAAGCCCAGCTACGCTCCAACGAAGCGCAACAGCATAGCGCAAGCAAGAAAGCCTCGTATGAGCTCCAACAGGTCAAGGAAGCTGCCCATGCTGCCTACGAAGCGCTCAAGTATTTGCGTTTGATTCGCCCAGTGGTAATCGTGACCCTTGTAGAGCCGAACGGGATGCACTAGCGGCAGATTTGAGTCAATCCAAGCACGAGACGGTTATCAAGGCGAATGAGCTTGACCATGCCAACGATATGATGGCGTCGTACAAGGAAAAAGCGGAGTATGCGAACGAACAGACCAAACACGTTGAAGCTCAACTCGTCAACGTGCAAGCTGAGCTTACAGAGTCGACTCTCCAGTCCAAGGAGCGAATATTAGAGCTCCAGGAAGCTCTGCACAGCGCCACGCGGTCCGGGAAAGAAGCAGCGAGGAAGATTCAATCGTTGGAGGATCAGCTCCAGAGAGCCAACGACGCCAACGCGGCACTCGAAGGGCGATTGCATGATGCAGAGAAGACAGTCGGCCAGATGTCCCAGCTCAACGAGAAACTCGTGCATAATTTATGGGCGTCGAAAGCCAATCCGAAGAAAGCCGCCAAGAAACAACCCGCAGCGGCATCGTCGACAGCTCCGCAGAAATCAACAGTCGTCACGCGGTCTACAGCTGCCAGTCGAGCAAATGCAGCGCCAACAACCACGTCTTTGGCTGTGAAGAAACAAACGACCAAAGTCGTGTCGACGACCAAGAAGAAAAAGAAAAGCAGCAGTAGCAGCGCCAACAACAAGACCCAGTTGGAAGTAGCGAATATGGGCCATGTGCCATTTCTTCTTGGCACTTCAACGTCGCCGTCGTTCTCCGTGATAGGCAGCGCGCAAGAAGTTTTGCGGCACTCGGACGCGTACGCTGCGATCGCTCCTGATGTCAAGCCGTCACTGCTGATTGATACACAAACAGACCTTCACGACGCCGTTGATGGTGGCGATAAACCAACGAAAGCCTCCTTCATGCACAATATTTCCAAAGCGGTCAAGAGCGTCGAAGCTGAGTTCCAGCAATTAAACAATCGGTATGACGCTCCGTCTTGATTTGAAATCCTCATCGACGGCACAGGTATAAAGCACTGGTAGCACACGTCGAGGGAAACCCAGGCGTGGGCAAAAGCATTGAGAAGACCATCGACGAGCTGGAAGCCAAAGGCGAGCAGCTCTTCTTGCTCAAACAATTGCAATCCCAAGCATCGAAAAGCAGTATTTTCGCCGCACGACATGTCCTCCACAGCCCCGACGCTGCCGAGAAAAAGGCCGCAGCTTTGAGAGTGCTTCACGAGTATAGGCAACTAGACCGAGAGATGAAAGCACGGTCACCGCGTGCGTCGTCAACCTTGTAATTTATGCACACCATGGCATTCATCCAACAAATGTGTCAAGACGTTGCAACGTCCATGGTTGAGTCACAGGACAGTGCAGTTGATTCAAGCTCTTGGCACGACGTGTTTTCCTCATGGGGTGACGCTTTGCCTTCGAGACTGCTTCATGCCGAGTAGACTTGACTTATCACGAAGGATTGGCGAGCAAAGCAACTCAAACCGAGGTCGGGGAATATTTTCTAGGTCAACCAGTGTGGCTGTCCTAGTCGCTAACTTGAATAGCGTCGAGCATACTGCAAACTGGAGCAGGATTGCATCGGCAGTTCGTTTCATGTGAGTCGGTTTTGCCCTGAGGAAACCATGACTTAACAATGCAACTAGAAAACCAGGAAGTGCATCACAAGACATTCGTTATTCGTAGCACATGGTCACAGACGCGAGCGTCAAGTCTGTCATCAAAGTGAATGAATTGTAATGATTCATGCCACTTTGAACACTAGACGTTGGCCGTCTACGACATTCCTTGATGTCGTCAGCACCCCTACGAACATTCATGAAGAAATATATGGGAAGACGCCGGCAAGGTCAAATACGTAGCAATTTTCGAGTGAAGAACATTCGTCAATTCGATGTGAAATGTTCATCCCAAGTCGGTTGGAGATCGAACAGTTGAGCAAGACCCCATTTTCGAAAACAAGATGCTCGAGGAATATTTAAGCGAAACGCTGGGTCCGTGCAGACGCGGACACCACTCCACTTCCGAGGATACAACACGTCAGCCATCAGTGTTTCCAGTATCAGTGAAACAATGGGAAACTATTCTTGACGACCTTCCCCAACTCAATGACAGACTTGCACGACGACGGAAAACAATCACCATTGGCTTGGAGGTCGAAAAGTTGCGACCAGTGAGTCTCAACTCACTGCCTATGTGACGTGCGTTGCCCAAGTCGTGGCGTTTGCATGTGGTGCTCATGAGGCCTCTACAATTCCCCATGGCCTCACAGGGAAACCTGATATTCATATTTTCGAAGTCTTCTCCGATAAAGTCAAGATGGTGGGGAGAGTGATTCCATTTTGGGACTTGTATGTGCATGAGCACAGCTTGGTCGCGTTGTGGGAAGAAGGAAGTCAATCTCTACAACAAGGATCGACCAACCAGACGCTCCACGAACACTTTCAAGAAGACCACGACGATGAGTATTGTATCTGCAACAATGGAGCATATACTCTTCACTCAAAAGCATACGAAGTGATTGGAGAGATGACAGAATTGATGGTGGAGAATCGACTCAAGTATGGTTTTCTCACGACATGGCACTTGTGGTGGTTTCTGCGAACGGATGGTCGCACACTTTGGATTTCTCGATCGTTTGCCCGTGATACACGTGATCCGACAGTGTGCCAAGTGCTTGGTCGACTTCTTCTTGTAGCTAGGAATGACTTTGACTTGGACATGATATCAAAGTTATGTCGAGAGACAAAAATGAAGAAACGAAAGCGAAGCAACTCAGGCTCCATGACTTCATCTGAACTCAATATGACACCTCTGGCCAACGTGGGCGATCCAAGAACGTTTCATGATTTGTGTGTTGAGTTTTCGGTGTACATCAGAGAGATCAGCTTGGATCCGAAGCGTTTATCCGACTTCATGTCGTCATTGCAGAAAGTTTGGCTTGGGTATGGCCGCATTGAGAAGACATTTAAGGTGACTCTGGACATGGGAGGCAACAGACAATTGGAGGTGGTTCTCAAAATTGCCCGAGGCATCTGAATTGGTAGAAGAGTTGGAATTTGAAGCATACGTGTACAAGAAACTCTCTCAATTTCAAGGCAAGAGTATCCCATATATTTTCGTGGACGCTCCAATTCCTTATGTGCTCAAAAGTTGTTGATTAAGTTCTCATGCTTTCTTTAGGTGATGTCAAAGTGCATGCTAATGAGTTACGAAGGCCCGACGATGGATAAGGTAGATGTCACTAGCATTCCGTTATGGGTCCGCGAACGAGCATGGGAGGATGACACCAAGATTGAAAATGCTGGGGTGGAGAAATTTCATATGAGGATGCAGGATATGTGCTGGAATGCACAACGTCAACGGATCGTGCAAATTGATTTCAGTGTTGTATATTTGAGAGATGAGAAGAGAAGATTTCCTTTCCAACGTATGACCGTTGGAGACACCTGCGGCCTTTATGAAATTCTCCATCTATTGAGGTGTGTCTGAAGTGTTTGAATACTCTCGAGTATTGACTCATCTTTGGAGAACATCCCCAGAGCGATGAAATACGTTGGTTTGTGTGATGAGAGATGGAAGGATTGATATTGCTGAAAGGAATACAATGTTGTCGATTTTGTGTTTTCATTCGGTTGATTAGCATACTAGCGACCATTAGATTTGTAAAAATCCTCTGCCATCAGTGTGTGGGAGAGTAGGGTACCTTTGGAATTGAGTTACTCCATACACCAAAACGAGCATCACTTAGATCAATGCATGCTCTATCGACCTTAAACAATCAAGCTAGAAGTAAGACAACTTGACTTGAAATTGCATTGTGTCGAGGTGGCGACTGAAAGCAACGCTAACATCAAAAACACGGTGATTCAGTCATGGGTACTCACTCACCTTAGTTCTTCTAACTGGGCAACGACAAGCAAGCTCGTTTATCGAAGAAGTCGTAATTTACTGCTCTAACCGTGAAGCAAAAGACCATCGAGTCTTTCGTTGATTCCTATTGGAATGAACCTCTTGCTTTTGATTATTGGGTCTATTACACTGCAATCAGCAAAATTCGTAACAAAGAACAAAATGTATCGATTTAAGATGAACTACGCTTTGACTTCTTCGCTGGTTGAGAAGATGGCGGGCCGTCGTTTTGTTTACGTTTCTCCGATTCTGTTTCGGCCGGCGTTGTCGTCTGGGCTGATGGTTTCGTTGAGGGATCTTCGTTTACTTTAAGAAGCATTCGCCCGCGTTGATAATATTTTGAGATTGAAAGTGTGTTTGCTCCGTCCGATTTCAGGAACCACCAGTAATTCCACGTTGTGAGAAAGCCATAATGCATTCCATTCTTCTTCAGGTATCCATTGATCTGGGCAATTACTTCGCATGCACTTTTTGCCAGATCATATTCGGGAGGGTTGCAATCGCATTTTCGACCTTTGTGATTGTCTTTGACATGATCCCAGAGGCGCAGGGTTTCGGCGTTCTCTAAAGTCGTGTTATACGCACTCCACAAGACGATCTTTTGAGGGTGTGATCGACGGCATCCTCCTTCAAGAGAGTATGGATCTCCCGAGACTTCCATGTATCATTTCATTTACGTTTCGTCAAGACAAGCGGTCACTGTATCATGCGCGTGGTACGTAGACACGAGTTCATGAACTCCAATGGCGAACTCCCATCACTCTTCCCGCAATGTTGATCGTGGTTACGACTCTTCCCAGCCGCACATTCCATGTCATGGACATGACTGTCCAACTTGGAGGATGCGGTTGAGAGCCCTGGAGTTCTCTTGCTTGTCCGTCGTACAGTACTAGGACTCTCTCCTGAAAGTTGCATTCTCCATCTTGCACCATGTCTCCCTTGTCAGCTTTGACCGCGAACCCTCCCAAGACGATCCTGATTGCCCGCAAGAGCGATCGCCCTCTTCTCCCTCGTCGCGTTCGGCTGCAGCGCTTGTGCGACTGGCGTTGCTGTCGGTGACTTTGAAGAGCTTTGTCGCCGTGGCGTACACGCTTGAGTACATCTACATTGTCATGCACTTGAAGAGCGTGTCATTCACCCGACAATCTCAACTCGCGCTCGATAGTTTCGTCGCTGTCCTCCTCTTGTCAGCCGCCATTTGCATGAGTCGGCGGTGTGGATGCTGCGACTATTTTCTTATACTTTGCAGCATTGAGCCAATGCTGCGTAGCTCTCCTTCAACTCGCTGTCTTCACTCCTGCGACTACTCACGACGACGGCCTTGTCGACGAGAGCGCTTACGTCGCCACGGCCGTCGTCGTTACTCCAACCAACGATAGCAAGACTCTCAAAGCTTAGCTCCTCGCGTTCTCTAATCGTAAATCGAATCATCGTCCATCGTAAGCTCTTCCTCCGCGACCAGAGCGCCATGGAGGTCTGAAGGATGTCACGAGGAGCCGCGCGGGTACCCCATGGGAAGAACCGAATGAACCCAAGTAGAAACAAGTCCCTACTACCATCGCAGTGGCTCCGCCGCGCTCCCATTATCCATCCCATGTACGGAACTCCTCATCTTGTCATTTCCACGCTCTGAAAGCCCTGCGATGAGATTCTGACGTCGTGAGTTCTTGATTAAAGCCAGTGACGGCGTTCCCTCCACATGGCTGCACACAACACCACTGCATCCATTCAAACGGTGGATTGAAGAGGTTGCTGGTGGAAGAATCCCATCCGAACGTTTGCTCATCTACCGCCAGAGCCGTGTACCTGTCAGCGCGATGGCTCGTCAGGCTTGCCCCGGCATGCTTGACGCCCGACATGGCCTGATGGAAGGACATCCATTGATAGAACGTCCGTCGCGTTGGGTTCGTTGTCGCTTTGAACGGACGATTTTCAGTCGTGTGGCCACAAATCAACGCAACTCCAGAGATTCTCTCCATGGGGCCATTCCATCCCCCGCAGCCACTGGACAGTCGTGAATGCCATCGCAGGACAGAAGCGTGTGTGGCACCAGTGCGCTCCCATTACCCATCATGCATGTACTGACTTTCAACGTGGTTTTCCATCTTCATAGCCGCCAGTCTCGCCGCATCCAGTCGCATCTTGTCATCTCACAAGACCCGCTATGAGCTTTTAACGAGTTGGCTCATCCTGCGCGACCCGCTGGGACGTTGTGAGGCTGGAAACGAAATACATCCAAGAGGGGAACGAAAGCATGGAAGGACCATCTGCTTGGACACGACTTGCGTCTCTGATTCACGAAGGGGAGCATCCATGTACTAGTAGCGTAGAGAAGGGGAGAGCAGTCCTCATCATGCATCCAATCCTCGTCGGAACTTTCACCAAGTCGCTACTGCTTGGGCGCATTGGATCGAGCGTCCAGCGCACCAGCGGCCGTGACAAGTGTTTCGTAGCTAATGGGGACACATGGTGGACGGACATCGTCGCTCGCGCCGTGTTCACCGATTCTTCGCCCCACGCGGTGTAATGCAAATCCAGCGAGCGGCCCAAGCATTTGCAAAGAACTTTCCACGAATCTTCTTGCATTCTTCCGATGCTCGACATGAAGTGACCGTCTTGTCACCTTTGTGTCAACAATTCACGACCGAGCTGGCTCTCCATCAAGAGAGCAACTTGGAATCCTCGTTGCCCGTGATGGAGAACTCAGAATATGTGAGGAGAACGTGTCGTCGTCGGCACGACGCGCCTCTCCAAGGCGAAATGATCGCTCGCTGTGATATGTCCCAAGAGTGTACGTAGACAGTAACGACACAATCAAGCGTGATGTAATCGCGGCGAAAAGACCCACCACGGGGTTGCTTCCCGCTCGTGGCATTGCTTCACGAGCGTGAGCAATGTGGTTTCGTCGCCGCTGGCACGGAAAAAAAGAACCGATGCATGCAATCCATGTTGAGGACGTCGCGATTTTACAAATTCAATGGATAAACCCGAACACACACAAGCTCCCTCGTCTCCGCCACCTCAAGACGTTCTTATGCTCTAAATTCCTCTCTCCTTTGTCTCTTTTTCCGTTTCTTCTCTTATGCTCTTATCCTCCCTTGTAAGATAAAAAAAGTATAAAAGTTAGTCTCGTTTGATGGCGTTTATATGAAAGTTTGTATGGAAAAAGAATCGTCAGCTGTGAGATTCGAACTCACGCGGGTTGCCCCATTAACTTAGCAGGCTAACGCCTTAACCGCTCGGCCAAGCTGACGTTGTTGGTTATGGGGTTTTAACGGAGAAAATCACTCAGATTATTTCTATCTTAGGAAATTTCTCATCACTGAATCTCATAGTGTAGCACTGATTCTGGCCTTTCTACGCCGCGCCATGCAATCTCGCCTGTCCGTGGACGCTCTCTCTCGACACCGCCGTGCATGGCGATGAACTCAATGTTGTTGAATCGTCCCGATCGGCATGAACTGTAGTCGTTTTAATCTTGTTGCACTTGGACATGGCAAACTGTATCGTGATGGGTGAGGCACCCCTAACATAATGGAATTTCTCTGTGCCATGAACCTGAGCTCCATATGTCGACCGTCCCCGCGTCCCTCTTTACTTGAAATTTGTATGTGACATGAAATTTCGCCAAACGTGTTGCAACTTAGTGGAGCGAGTTCTACGCCACTTCTCCATTTGCTCCCATGCCGCTCAATCCATCGTCGTTCGTGGATGTGCCGCCGCTGCATTACGGAGATCACGTCGCGCTCGTGGAATCCGCGCATAAGTCGCTCACGGAACTCATCATGAATGCCTGTTTAGTCGGCGGACCGATCAAATGGACCCTCTCGGCGTCGCTCTCGAATGGCGCCAAACTCTACTCGGGACTTGAATCGGTCACGGACGATAGCATTTACTGCGGCGTGAATCAAATACGAGGCTCGCTTGATGACATCTCAGCCAGGTTTCACGTTGACCACCAGGCGGATTACCTCAACCATGCGCGCATCCTTGTGAAAGAAGTGGTTGACGCGTCGTCGCTGCTGACTGTACAAGAACCCAGTCAAGAAAACCCATATCACTACGTCGGAATTCAATGGATGTCGCTGAAGAGCCCGACCTTCTTCAAGAACCGCGACGTGTGTCTTCTCGAATGTCATGACGAGTTTGAAATCAACGGTGTGCGAGGCTGGGCATGCGTCTACACGAGCATTCGACTTCCGTGGTTTCCGTCGCTGGAAAAGTCGCATGGATTGGTCCGCGCGACAGTCGCTCGAACGGGATATGTCTTCATGGAAATGCCGAATCAACCCGACATGGTCCAAGTCACGCACGTCGTCCATGCCGACTTGAACGGCAACATGCCTTACCTCTTTTGCCGTGCGTTTATGAAGCGTCAAGCGGGTTCCGTCGCGTTTCTCTATGCGGCGCTCCACAACGACACATACGACATGAATTTCGACAACCATCACTATGTCCCAACGCCGCGCGCTGCTGACAAAACGAATTCGTGCTCATCGTGCCTCAAGAAGTTTACAATCTTCAGCTCCAAGGATCAATGTCAGACGTGCGGTGGAACCGTCTGCAAGAAATGCATCATGACCAACACGCAATGCCGGCTATGCTGCTTTGGTCTCCACAGTATGGGGGGCGGCTCCAACAGTTATTCGCACTCGATTGGTCGATCGTCACACGAATACATGCGTCAATCAAGTTATTCAGGCGGCGCATTGACGCCGCGCACGCCCCAAAACCACGTCCACAGTCATCATCAATTCCAACACCATCTCAAGAAGAAGAAGAATCTCAAGGAAGACCGCAGGCAGCCTTCCTATGTCCAACTCGACTTGCACAACTTGGATCCCCCCAAGAAGTCCAAGAACGCGCAGTATGAAATCCCCCTCAACAAACCCAGTCACAACCGATCGTACCGAAGGCAGACTCAAATCGACGTGACTACCAGCATGACCACACCTGACTCACCACCTCCTGTGGTACACTTGCAGCCTCCCGTGACGGAATCGCACCCCCCGCTGCCCTTTCGGCGTGAAAGTTCGTCGGAAGACACGAACGTCGACGAGTTCACGACCGACGAGGATTTTATGGAAATGCCGACCAAGATGGAAGAACGACTCAGTCTAAGCTGCGTCTATTCGTTCCGTGTCGGATCGGACGTCCTCGTGTCGAACCGAAGCGCCGCGCCGCAGTGGGAAACCACGTCTCTCCGCAATGCTGTCTTGAAGTGGTCGTAATTTACAATAAGAATAGAGAACATTCGACGAACAGTCCACGAACATTCCAGTGGCCTTTTGACCAAAAAAACAATTATTTAATCCAAATTGCATTCCATTTTCATACAGACTGTCGATTTTCATTCTTTTTTTCTCGATTTTTTTTTTTCGCACAAGCCGACCACATCTTTGAACTCGACGTCGCAACATGACGACCGCAACGAGCACCGGACGACACCAGCTACTGGCTGCCTCCCTGGCTGTCCCCTCGGATCAATCACCAACCGCCTCAACGAATCCAAGCTTGCTGGCGTGAAATCCAAGCATGGGAGCGGGTAAATTGGGTTCCCTAGTGGATTTTTTTACGGAATAATCCGCCTCGAGAGTTCCCCCTTCAAGTCTTCTTGTGCGTCGTCCTTCTGACTCTCATGCCGTCTTTAATGTGCCAAGGATATCATTCGATAGCGCCGCCTTGCTGTGATATCGCGCACGTGCAACGACCACAGCAAGCACGGCGACGGTCGCTGAACGTATTCCATCTTTCCAGCGTCATCGCTTCCCCTTGGATGTGTCACGCCTTCTATCTCTCCCCCCTCTTTCCCCCCAGGAGTTCCCCCCTTGGACCTCTTCTTCCACGCTCCTTCCACGACGATCTAGCGAGAGAGCAGCGACGACGACGACGGCAGGAGAGAGAGAGAGCTTTGGATTGATGTTTAGTTTAAGGAACGACGATGGCGGGAGGAGCTGCTTACATCATTTTGTATTGGATCTTCTTGTGCACTTGGCAGAGAAATTCGACGTACGAGACTTCATTGCGCGTGCGATCTTCGACGAGCGCCGAGAGGAAGCGATTGCTCCGCCAGTCGCTCTTCGTCATGATTTCCAGCGGCACGGGGACGGGGCTTTGCATCTGAAGGTGCGCCACGACGGCTTGGATCTGCTGGCGCAAGACGCCCGTCTGGTCGCCTGGCCCGACCAAGTTGACGCTCTGCTCCGACGTGTCAATGTGCGAGAGGCCAAAGACTTCTTCCAGCAGCGTCGGGTTGGTCTTGGCGCCGATGAACAAGTACAAGAAGGTCGATGCGTGGACGAGGAAGAGGCCATTCTCTTCGAGTTTCTCGGCCGTCGGAGGGAGCGGCGTGGGCAAAATCATCTCGCCCTTGGCGTCGAGCGTCCCGACGTCTTCCGTCAAGTCATGGAGCGCGTACATCTTGGGATAGACCGCTGAGACGGCATGTTCGACTGGAAATGTGTTGAGGCATGCCAAGAGCATCACGCGCTCGTCGGCGCGGACGTCAATGATACCGCGGGCTTGCTGGCCTGTCAAGTTGTTCCGGAGCGGCCGCGATTTCAACGACGCGAGCGTGTACAGCGGCAGGAGTTTCAACGATTCCGGGAGGATCAATTGTCCTGATGAGCTGTTGGTCGCGCAGTGCTTGCGGTAGTTCGTCAGGACTTGGACGCAGTCGTCCATCAAGCGTTCCTTGACTGCTTGGCCATTTCCACTGGAATAAACGCCGCCATGCCGTCAATTCCCCGCCAAAAAGACGGTTCGTACCTCATGATCGACTTGTCACGGATCGTTTTGACCGCCATACGCTGCCAGATCGCACACGTCGCGTCCAAATCGGCGTGGCGGAAGACATTTGTGACTAAATTGGCCACCTAGAGCAAAAAACGCCACCGTCAAGCGACCCAACGCGACGCGAGACTGTACCGGCAAGGCCAAGTTGTGCACGCGGACAGTTCGAAGGCCATCGACGCGCGTGTAGAGCAGCGCGACTTGGATGTACATGTGTTCCCCCTGCAATCGTCCATCGTGGACAAAAGTAACACCGACGGCCGTATCCTGGTCCAAAAGCGCAATGTTGACTTCGTCGTCCGTGGCCGCGGACGGCATGAAGCTGCCGTAGATCGTATCGACGCGCAATCCCGACGACACGCGGACTTTGAGCACCGCCTCCATGCCTTTCTCCTTGCCGAGCCAGTGCGAGAGCAAGCGCGTCATGTACTGGAGATGCTCGGGTTTGTCTTTTTCAAACTGCGGCAGATGGACAACGTAGCCGCCCGTCAACTCCGCCAGGCGAGACACTCTACAACAACCACAGCGTCAACCATGCCACGAGAAGGCGACGACGTACTCTGCCAAGTCGCTGTAAGGGTTCGCGACGCTGCACACGTCGATGGAAATGAACGATTTCGCGCTCTGCCGCGCCAGTTCTTCATAATGCGCATGGACGCCACCGCGGCCGACGTACAATTCCACTTCCTTGGTCGTCCCGTACGACGAAGCCGCTTCTTCCTTGGTGATTTTACCGACGCCAAGACGCGGCGGACCAGCGTGGAAGAGGCAAATTCGCCCGCCAGAGACCTGTAAGCTGTCGACGACGCTCGTGACGGCGGCGCCACTTGCCGCTTGGTTCTTCGCCGCGGGGCCAAACAGCGTGACGATCAAATCCTGCAGTTCGTGGATTTTGTCCATCGCGTTGGGACTCTGGACGGGTAACAGCCACGCGTTGGCGGGCAACGGCGCGGCGGGATCGTCGACGTCGGGACAGACGCACATGCTGATCTGTTCCTGGTCCAGGCGGTAGTAATGGACGGCAGAATCAAACGTGACGACGCCGAATTTTGCGGCGGGCGACGTGGCTTGGAGTGTCTGGAGTGCGGCAGGGAGCGCGGCGACGATCGACGCGACGAGATTGCTCTGGAAGGCAAAGACAGAGACGTCCAAGCAGAAAACGACGATGACTTCCTGCGCCGGCCGGACGGAATAGACTGGCGGCACGAGGAATTCGACGGATCCACGGGACAGCTCAGGGCGTTCTTGGACGTCGCGGCGTTTGCCCATTTGGTCGACGGCGCAGTAGTACTCCCGCGGTGTTTCGTTCTCCATGCCGCAAATGTTGCAGGCAAATGAGCGCCCGCCGTTGACGAATTTCGTGAAGCAGTTGATGTACGCCTTGCATCGAGAGCAACGGAGCGGTCCGCCCGTGCCAAAGTCGACGAGAGGGATGGCAAGTTCGCCAGGATGGAGCTTCGCTAGCGGACAGACGACGGCGGCGAGAGGAAGCGCAGACTGGCCGAGGAGATCTTTGGATTCAGGCACGTGGTTGAGCGTCGGGCGGATGAAGCGAGGAGACGCACAGCCTTCGTCGATGCAAATGTACTTGGACGTCGCGGGAGGCGGGAGAGTGAGCGTTGGGCCCTTGGCGACGTACGTGACGACTTCTTGGCGCGCCAAAGGTCGTGGAATCTGCGTTGGATCGATGCGTGGCGCGGAAACGACCGGTGCAGGCGCTGGTTTCGGCGTGGGGGCTGGAGGAGCGCCGCCAACGACCCCATTCGGGCCAACTGCATCTGGTCGTTGATGAAAGGGAGGTCCTGGAGTGAAAACCGGACCATTCGGGTTGCTAGGCTGTAGGGGAGGAAGAGGAGAAGCGCCTGGAGGAGGAGGACCGCCGACGCTTCCTTGTGGATAGCCCGCGGGAGGAGCTCCGCCTTGAGGATAGCCAGCAGGAGGTCCTTGTTGGAAATTGCCGGGAGGACGCATTAGATGAGACTGTTGTCCCTGTGGAGGTGGAATCCCTGGAGCATTCTGGTGCAAACCACCCGGTGGCGGCGGTCCGGACTGCTGGTATTGCTGAGGACCTGCAAGTTTGACGTGATTCCAATGCGGTCTAGATGATTGCGTACCTAGAGGGCCCCGAGGAAAAGGTTGAGGAGCGCCTTGAAATCCCTGTGGCGGCGGTGCTTGGACTCCTCCGAAAGCTCCCGGAGCTGGAGGTCCTTGAGGCGGATATTGCTGCTGTTGGAGTTGCTGTTGCTGTCCAAACGGTGGTGGATTCTGCTGGAATCCTCCTGTAGATCGTGGAGGTTGTTGCATTCCAGGTGACGGCATTTGTTGCATTCCACCTAGCGATCGTGGTGGTTGTTGCATTCCCGGTGGTGGGGTCTGTTGCAATCCAGGGCCTGGTATTTGCTGAGTTCCACCGAAAGACCTGGGGGCTTGTTGCGCTCCAGGAGGAGGATATTGTGGCATGCCGCCGATCGATCTCGGTGGAGGTTGAAACTGTTGAGAAGGTGGAAAGCCACCACCGCCGCCGCCTAAAGGGCCCTGAGGAGGTTGTTGTGGCTGCTGCTGTTGATGTTGTAGATGAGAAGGAGGGCCGCCTACGAAGATCTTGTTGAGTATATCGCATCTTGGAGGTCAAAAGATACGTGGAAAGCCTCCAGGTGGAGCTACAAAATCGTTCAGATGTGGGGAATTCAAAGAGACGTACCATTATACGACGGAGGACCGCGAGGAAAGCCTAAATAACGGCATTTAGATCGATTTCTTGGGCGCTGAAGTGCCGCGCTTCCTACCTTGTTGCGCCATTTGGGCCAAATGCGTTGTTCCTGCGTGATTGGTAGAGTTACAAATATCATTTTTCATAGGGTTTTGTTGAAAAATGTTGAAAAGGGATCGAATTTCGTACGAAATCTCTGTGTAATTTAGTCATTTTTTCAAAAACTATGAAAAATCAGGCGAAAACAGTTTATATATAATATTATAGAGGTTCTTTTTCGAATTCTGCGGCTAGAAAGGAAGCGCGACGATGTCGAGTCCGCGCCGCGACTTGCCGCTATTTTGCGCAATATGAGCGTCATGATGACGAGAAAAGACCAAGAATCGATAGAGAAAAGCGTATATTACCATCCTGGAGTTTCTTTGAGCGTCCACACCGACGCAACGTGCTGCTTCGCGTTTGGATCCAAGTGGGAGCCCTTCAAATACTTGGTTGCTTTGTCTTTGTCCATTTGGTTGGCGCGAAAACAGCGCCAGATATCTGCCCATCGACCTTTGCACGAGTCGACTTCGCCCATTTCGTAAAAGTACCGCGCTTGATGCTTCGCCGCTACAGAAACGCGCGATTAGGCTCGGATATGATGGCGACGAGGACGAAGTACGTACTCACACACGTAAACGCGACGTCCAAGACAGCGCTGCACGACAAGTCGAGCCGATTTGCATCTTTCACGGGCGTTTCCTCGGAGCTCATGGCGTGGATCCGTCGCCTGGCGGTCAAAAAATGTTATGCGGACACCTCCATATGTCCTTCGTCCAACCATTCCAGAGCCTGAAGATGCCGTTCCAAGGGAGAAATCCGAGCACCGCGCACTTGAATCGACTCGCGGAGACTTGCTTGTCATCATGGAACGATTGAAGTGCATCAAGGCCTTGACATTTGACGTGGAATGATGCGTTGAATGGATCCATGGCGACGAGAGCTTGAAGATTCGAGATCTAGGACGCGCTTGGACCCGCTGGATTGCAGAATCCTACGGTCGCTGGAAGCAGAAGCACTTTTTAGATGCATGTCATGCACTCGAACGCACTGGAGTCTAAAAAAAGCAGCCAAGGAGCGTGAGTTGATCGCGAATGACAAGGCGGCGGCGGTCCGTGAACCAGCATGACGACGACGAGACCTCCTCGAACGGCTCGGATTCCTTCAGGAGCTTGGAACCAAGCAATTCTTCCCGTCGGCTGCTCTCTCTGTCGGCTTCCCCGTCGAAATCCGTGCTAGAAGCCATGTCGTTGTCGACTTCTCCGTCGAAATTGATGTCCCGAGAGCGCTCCACGTCGCTCATGCGGTCTCAAATGTCTTCCCAAGCGCTCCTGGTCCCTCCCTCCGTCGAAATTGCGCCCAAGACACAGCCTTCCGCGTCTCTCATGAATCTCAAGCTCTATCTCTTTGGCCACGCTCCTTTCCTCGTCGGCGCGATGGCGACCACACGCGCACAGGCGAATCTTCCATCGCACGACATGACCGAGCTCTTCCCGGCCGGTCAGCCGCTCGCAAAGCTCAGCGCCGGCTACGAATGGGGCGCCGCGCTCGTCCACAATCACGTGTACACGTGGGGGAACAACACGAGTACGTTGATTCGCCCGTTGAATCTCCGTCCTCCTCTCATCTTTCTCCGTAGGCGGACAGCTCGGGCACGGTCACATGGACGCCGTCGCGCATCCGACGGTCATTTCGAGCTTGCTCCACATCCAGATCGTCAAGATTTCCTGCGGGAGTGCGCACGGCGGCTTTGTTTCCGACGAGGGCGAGCTGTTCATGGTCGGCGATGCAACGTACGGCCGTCTAGGCCTTGGATCTGCCGTCTCGACGGTTGTGTCGACGCCGCACAAGGTCTTTTCTTCCTCCGTGACGCTCCTTCGACTGCGTTTTTCCTAGATGTCATGGAGCTTTGCCGACTGTCGGAAGAAGACGCTGGAGCTGGGCATGTGGCCCTTTGGCTACGACGAGAAAGCCGACGATCCGACAACGACAGCGACGTTCTTCAGCGACGTGAGCTGCGGCGACCGCCACACGCTCGTCCTCGTCAAGCAAATGCACACACTGCGCCAAGTGCTGCTCTCCTTTGGCGACGGGAGCAACGGCAGACTCGGCGTCGGGACCGACGTCGACCACTGGACGCCATGTTTGATGAGCCATTTCCACACCGCCGCCGGACATGCCTTTCCGCCGATTCGAGTACGTCGTTCCATCGCGTAAATGCCGCGAATGCTGCCGCTTTCTCTGTAGGAAATGACGGCGGGCGTCCAGCACAATGCGTGCATCACGCACACGGGCGAGGTCTTCACGTGGGGCTACGGCGCCCATGGAGAGCTCGGCCACAAGACGCAAGACAACGTCTGGACGCCCAAGCTCGTCGAATATTTCTTTGAGCATGGCAACTTTATCGTCGCCAAGCAAGTCGCATGCGGTACAGACTTGGGCGCTTTCTTGACACTTTCTCGTCCTTAGGCGCCTTCCATACCGTCGCGGTCGACACTGCGGGGCGGATCTTTGCATGGGGCCGTGGCGACGCCGGTCAACTCGGCGTGACGCTCTCAACCGCGGCGATTGCGCCGTCGCCGCTCGAGATTTCACTCCCAAAGGTGCTCATTCCTGCTTTCTTGACCTCATGGAGAACTTGTAGAGGACGCCGCCGATCACGGCGCGAGCTGTCGCGGCTGGTACGTCCACGCAGAAGCTGCTCCATGCGACTGATGGCGGTAGGAAGACAGCATACGCTCGTGATCGACTCGTTGGATAATGTCCACGTGTGGGGAAACAATCGCGTCGGTCAGCTTGGAATTAAAGAGATGGAAGGCGGCGGCGGCGGCGCGGCAGCAGAAGGAGTGCCGCCGACGCAGTGGACGCCCGCGTCGATGCATTTCCCAGCGAATTGCCCGCCGATCCATGTCTATGTCAAGCAGATCGTCGCGGCGGAAGATTATTCCATGGTCGTTCTCCGCGCTGCCAATGCGTTTGAATCGAGCCGAGAGATGGACCGCGCGCGGAAAGCCGCGGCGAAAATCAAAGCGCTCCAGGGAAAGAAAGCGCAGAACGCGCCAAGTCCAAGGAAAGCAGCAGCAGCGACGCCGACGTGGTCGTTCTCCGTGACGGAACCAACCGACCAGCTCGACATCCCAAGCCAAGTCGACCGCTTTGTCGCCATCATGGAGGCCACCAAGCTGGCGAAACGCCCGTCGTCGGCAGTCAAGAGCCCCGTGCATCATGCTCCAGAGTCGCCCAAGGCGTCGGCGGTGTCCAAGCCCGAGAATGCCGTCGTCCGCGCCGAGAAACGCCGCCTCGCGACGCCAAACAAAGGCGACCAGACGCCCATCCGAGGTCATTCCATGCTCTTCCTTTCGAGAATCATCATGCAACGCGTAGGATTGTTGGAATGGCGCGCCGCGCGATTCAAGAAGACGCCGTCCAAGCGGACGACGACCTTTGGCTACAAGAGTCGCTTTCCCATTCATCCTCTCATGGAAAGCAGCCATCCTCCGCCGCAAGAGAGCGCGGCGGCAATTCCACCACAGACGGAGCGGCAAAAGAAGCGAAGCGTGTGGAGGAATGCGTTTGGCGTTGGCGCTCGCTTTGCTTCGTTGCCGTCATCAACTTGCAAAGTGTCGACGACGCCAGGGCCAGGAGCATACGACATTCCACAATCGTCCCCGCGCAAGTTGACGACGTCTTCAGCGTCTTTTGGATCCAAGTCGGTGCCGCAGCATCCTCTTCCCGTTGCGACGCCATCCAACAACCCAGAATCGGCCGCTTTGGTCCATCTCGACCGCGCAAATCCGTGGATTTATCCAACGCCGCCGAGCGTCAAGTTTGGATCGAGCGACGACTTCAGCAAAGTGATCCACAAGCGTCTTGCGGCGGCTGGAGGCCGCGCCATGCCAGGTCCTGGGACGTACGACGTTGATCAGCCGTGGACAAAGCCAACCAAGTCTTCGAAATCGTACAAAACGCCTTCCAAGTCGTCGAAATCGCCGCCAAAGTCACCGAGTCGACACGAGAAAGCTTGATATTTATGAAGACGACGAGGACGCTGCTGCCGCTGCTGGGATTTGATTGTTGCTCTCCTCCTGGTCTGGTAATACTTGGACGACTTGGCCTATGCCTTTCGCTTGGCCGTCGCGGAAGACAAAGCGCATGCCAACTTTGAGGAACTCGGCATATTGGAGGAATGAAAACTGAATCAACGCGCGATCTCCCGTTCGAATTGTTCGCTCGTCGACGTTTCTACAGCCAAAGACGCCACTTAGACGACGAGGAACAAGAAACGACGCACTCTTCCGTGCCGAGGATCGCCGTGATCGCTGCGGTCTGCCGGATTGTTCGGCAATTGATCATCGGTTGATACCCGACGGTGATCGTCGTCTGGTGGTGCAAAATGATTACTTTGGCTTGGAATCTACGGCCAAACCCAGCTACAGATGAGGAAGAAGAGCGCCCTACCGCCTGGAAACAAATGCCGTCACGTCCGCCTTGTCGTTGACGAGCACCATGCCCTTGCGGAAATTCGCGCGGTTCAACACTTGCTTCTTGTTGACGCTGCGAATGCCCAACGCGGTCGTTTGCCCAGCCACGACTTCTTTCAACGGCATGTACATGCTTTCAATTGAACGCACGGCAACCTACGCAGCGTTCCAAACTGTCAGATGGGCGACAATGCGGCGGCAAACCTTGTGGAAGTGACCATTGTGGTCAGGACCGAGCTTGACCACGTCGTTCGTCTTGATTTGGCCTTTAATGATCGTGCCCGCAATCACAAAGCCAGCGCCAGGAACTTGATACGTGTCGTCGATGGGCATTTCGAGAGATAAATGCGCGCTTGACATGGCTTCCTCCGCTTCCTGGTTCGAAAAGGCCAACGCCGACCGTGCGAGAGCTTCCACGTCAACGCAGTGTAGCAAATGACGAAGATTCGCAAGCCCATCGCCAGTTACATTGGACAGAGGAAGGATTGGCGTTAAACGATTCGATGGAAGACCTTTGGCGGCGTTCGCAGCTTCGTCGAGTGTCTTGACGAGCATGGCCATCTTGCCATCTACGACGGAGAATTCAATGAAGAAAGCGCCAAGAGCATACATTGCCGTAGACATTTGCGAATATTCTGAAGCGTCTCCCTGGCAATCGTCTTTGGCGCAATGTCAATCTTGGTGAGTGCAATCACGACAGGAATTTCGAGCGAGATCGTGATGCCCAAGTGCTCTAACGTCATTTTCTTGACGCCCATGTTGGCGCCTACGACGACCACTACGACGTCTGGCTGCATACCAGTTAATCCAAACACGGTCGTCTTTAGGTAGCGTTCGTGTCCTACGTATCAATCATATCAAGCTCTCTTCTGGGTGTTCTACCGGCCAAATCGATCAATTGGATCTTTTTATGAGAATGGCGCGCAAGTTCGGACCACGGGAGGATTTTTCCGCTGCGTTTCGCGACAACCTGCTCGCCGTTCGCGTCAAAGCCCATGTACGCTGTGGCAATGCTCGATGTTCTTCCAGAGTCGATCTCATGCTTGTGTCGAAAGATTGCTTGGCGAGAAAGGCCGCGTCCGTCGTCGAGTTCGCCGCGAATGAGCGTTCCTAGCTTCCAGATGTGAATTTTCCAGCGGAAAAAAGCCGAAATCAAGCACCGATCAAGCTGGATTTGCCGCTGTCGACGTTTCCCACGAACGCAATGCGTAGTGTCCGTACGCCGTTGTTGTCTATGTCGACGGGGCTGTTGTCCGTCGTGGATGCCATCTCGCGCTTTCTTCTTTGTGTCCGTTGTGTCGTTTGATGAAGTCGGATTCACTTTATCAATTTTCACAGGTTTATAAATTTTCAACAGGATGTTCGCCTGTCTAAGACCAACACTCAGACTGAATGACGCATGGAACAAAAAACGCGCTTTTATCGAGATTCAAAACCCCTGCACCCCTAAAACCCCTTCAACCCCTGCCTACACAGTACCGCCTAGTGCGCTGTCTTTGGACAGCTTTGTGATGCGTGTTAGCACTCATTTTAGAGAAAAAGGAATAGATGACTGTGTGTTTGAGCATGTGGCATGGTACGTTGGCTGTCTGGAGCAGTATGGAGCTGGATGAGTCTTGGAATTCTGGACGATTCGATGGCAGAGAGGAAAATCGCAACGAGAATTCAAACACATCCATTGCTTTTCCACTCTCGTTTCGTAGCGGAAGAGAACTTCCAGTAGCTTGCAGCTAGCGTGGTCCGTTGTGTGAACTTCAAGGGCTAAAATAGCACCATGCACTCTCTGCCATCAGTGAAAGTGGTATCCATCCCTTCGTTTAGAGCTATTGGCCTTGAACCATCGCTACAACACTTTCAGGGAGCCCCAAGCTGCTTATTTTGGATAGTCAAGATGTCCAAGCCATAAGCGCGATCAAAAAGCGATTAAACTCAGAGATGCGATTGAATTCCTAGCATACAAGCATCTAAAGAGACATCAAGATGACGCCACGATAACTTCCCGCGACTTACCGCATGGAGCACTATTTTTATGCTCCTAGTCTTTAGCTAAACGATGATAAGCGTAATGGCTATCTTGTTCAATCACATTACAACTTTCTCTCATCACATCACGAAAGTATAATATTATACAGGAAATATTAATTTATAGAGTTTCTAGGGTGCAGGGGTTTTGAAAAACGTACTTGAAGTTGTAAAACGTGTTTTGTTGACTGTTGGGTATATGACGTGGCATAACCACAAGAAAGCTCTCGCGAGGGCGCGATCAAAATTCTTCTGGCTCTTATGAGTTTGTCGACGAGCGGTCATTCGACACGACGCTTTGTCGACGTGAATGAAGGTACAGACCGAGCAAAGACACGAGCTAGAGTACCGTCCGTAGCTCCAACTTGGCCAGCATCTCTTCCTCTTCGACCGTGTACATGCCAACGAGCGGCGACGCAACGCCAATCTGGCTCAGTCCGTCCATGACAATGCACAGACTTGACTGGGTTTCCAGCGACGAGGACGCTCCATTGTCGAGTAAATCCTTCTGGAGGCGCTCCATCATCCCAGGCAACCACGTTCGCACTTGGTTCTCCGACAATCTCGCTAGGACATCTAACGCAGCGGCCATCGAGTAAGCCTGCCAGCCTTCATGGATACGAGGACGTACATGATTGAATGTCTTTGACTTCGTTGGCTTGAATCTACAAGGACGACGTGCTTAGCATTGAGGTTGTATCTAGCTAGTTTACTTTGTCCCTCACATAGGTTTCGATTTCCTCAAGCAACGACGCTTCAAAGACGTCCTACGTGCGATAAGCTCATCAAGCCATTCCTGGGGTTGTCATGGCGTACGTTGTCAAGCAGCGGTGTGGGCGGCAGCGTCGGTGTCTTTGGCTCTTTCTCACCTCGCGTTCCAGTAGGCAGAGGGAGCAATTCGTCCTCTGCTACGGTATCTCCTGGCTTTGCACTCCGGCTGGTCCATCGCGACCGACTGGTGGCTACGCCAGGTTCCTTGTACAGCCTTGCAGATGCGTGGCCTGGCTTGGCTTGGAGCTTGTCTGTGAGATTCAATCGAGGGATGGTTCCCTCGACGATAGCTTGTTGATTCTTGGAGATAGGAGCATGTTTGATGTCTTCATCTCCCCGGGGCTGCGACTCGGTTTCCATCGCAATCAAGCTCAAACGAGTGCAAGCGCTGCGTTGGTTTCAACATCCTCCTTTCGTAACTCCTGAAACGAGGGGGAAGCAACTCACAAACAAGATGCATTAGAAGTCTGGAAGAAAGACTTGCGCTTGCAGGATCACACCGGCCGATGCTCGTTGCCAAACAGCTCCCGCAGAAGCAACAGGAGCGCTCCCTCCAGCTGAAGACGCCACCGCGCGGGCGATATCAATGCGTCCGTGGCCGTAGTTGTTGTTGGGATAGATTTGATCCGACACGCCGGCGCAGTTTTGCTTGGTCGGGACGAGCGCAGTCTTGTTTGCTGATGCCTTGAGCGCCTCGTAGACTTCGTCGTACGTCGCGTGGGGATTCGCAGCGAGGTACAGCGCAATGGCTCCCGTCACGTGGGGAGCAGCCATGCTCGTCCCTGCCCAGTACTGATAGCTCGAATTGTCCGTCGGGACAGCCGAGAAGACGAAATAGCCAGGCGCTGCCACATCTGGCTTGACAATGCCACCAGTTCCGCGGCCGCGGCTGCTGAAAAATGCCAGCGCGTCGTCGCCATTGACCACATTGCCGCTTCCGGTCGCACCGACACCTATCACAAGACTGGAATCCCCTGGTGAATTGGCCGTCGCGCACTTGGAGCCGCTGTTCCCGATTGAGAAGACGGGGATGATATCAGCCTGACGCCATGCCAAGATCGCGTCGTCGAACCACGGATTCGCGCCGATGCCGCCCCAGGAATTATTGATCACGTCCGGGCGAAGCGAGCAATCGGGGTTGGACCCGTCCGGGTCTGTTGGACACAAGAGAAACTCTGCGCATTCCAGCAACGCTGAGGCGGTGCAAGTGCCATTGGGACAGCCCAAACAAGCGATGTACGTCGCGTTGGGCGCGACGCCAATGCCATTGCCGCCGAGAATCGTGCCCATCGTATGCGTTCCATGGCCATTGGCGTCGTTCGGCACCTTGGTTTGAAAGGCAGGATCGTACCATCCATGATCTTGGCGCCATTTCCCAGCAAGAGCTTCGTGCGTATACAGCACACCAGTGTCAATACTGCCCACCACGACGCCTTGGCCAAAGTTGCCGCTGGACCAAACGTCCGGCGCGCCGATTTTTGAGACGCCCCAGGCATATTTGAGCGCATTTGGGCTTGGAGTTGATGACGCTTGGTCTTTGGCGTGCACGTGGAGCTTTGTGGACGGATCTAACGTGATGCGCGAGACATTGTCGCATTCAGAGAGACGCTGGACGAGTTGCAACGTCGCTCTTTGGACATAGACGGCATTGGCGATCCAATAGGCTCGGAAGCGACAGGAGGGTTGTGAAGCTAAGATTCGAGCGACGCACGACTGGCTCTGTGTACAATGACGCTGCAAAGCTCGACGGACGTGCAATGCTTTATTGCAGCTGGGGCCTGCAGCGTTGATCGATTGTGTGGCTTGAGCGACGCCAGGAGCCGTTCCGTCGAGCTGGATGAGAAGGTTCACACTTGGGGAGGTGGCGAGAGCCCGATAGACTTTATCACAGACAATTCCACTTGGAGAAGACACCGCATGGATAGCGGAGAGAGAAACAGCCATGAGCAACCAGACAATCAAGCGCATGGACGTGGAGAACTCAGAGGACGGCGATCTTCCAAGTGGCGTTTCAAGATACGTATAAGATGTCAAATATTCTATCGAAATCAATGAAAAATCAATGAAAAATGGAATAAAATATCAATTTTCAAATAAATATCAATTAAGTAAAATGGTATTTTGTAAATTAAATGGGAAATCCCAGTCTATTGGATCTCGCTGGGAATGAGCATTGAGACTTGACGACTTGCGAGGAAGTCCACAGGGAATTAATGAGAAGAGAAATGCGTCTCAGACGTTTCATCCGAGATCTTGGACATCGCAGTATCAGCCGCCAAATGTTTTCGTCAAGAATTCGTGCTGGAAGTAATAATTTCTGTCACATTTAAATTTTGGCCAATGGGAAAATTCTATTTTTTCGTCTTTTTTTTAAGAAAATATGTGAAAAAGGAGCCAAATTAATTGAAAAATATTACATTTGCATGTGGGTCAAGTAAGCAACCAAGCAGAGGTTGTGGTCAAGCAATTGCTCGACGTGGCGCCATGCTTCTTGCTGCTTCGCGTGGAGTTCGCTGAGCTTATCGAGGAGCGCTGTGTCTTGGACAAGCACGTCTTCGTGGACTTTGACAAAACGATTCAAGTAGACTTGGATCAGTTGAAATTGTTGCCGAGTGTCGACCATTGCGAGCAAGAAATCAAGGAATAAGTGAAGTGATTGCTTGCCTTCTTCGTCGAAATCGCCCATGCACAACGTACTCAACTCGACATCGACACCCGATGCGGATAGCGATTGCAAGTACGCCAACACTCGGTTTGAAGATGGCGATACGGTAGCGTTGCCATTCTGGACGCTGCCCAAATGTTCGTCTTCAGTGTCTTCAGAGAGCAATGTAGCCAACTTCGATCGAGATGACGTCAACCCCTTTGATTTGACGATGCGAGATGAAGAGGCTTTTGTCTTTGATTCTTCAGCGCCTGCTTCATCATCTTCGTCGCCCCATGCCTCATCGTCGTTTTGACCCCAGCCTTCCATCTCCACCTCGGGAGTTGGTTCCTCGACTGGCTTCTTCGTTTCTTGTGTGACAGTCGATTGGAATGTGGGGTGGACATCGTCTTTGCGAATTGTAGGAAGGAAAAACGGAGCTTGAGGTGGAGCCTTAGGTGCTTCCTTTGGTTTATTGCGTTTCTTGATGAGTTCGAGCTGGAACAACGATTGCCACATGGCCTTTGGTGCAGTTGATAACGTCACGAGCGAAGAAGATGGCGAAATTGGTGACTGGAAGGCAGTCTCTGGCTTGGCTTGCACAACAAACGTCTCTTCTATTTCTGTTTCTTGAACCACAACTGTGTCGAGTGGCATATCTTGCTCACTCAACGGGACGGGCATGCCCATGCAAATAGGCACTTGAGGTGGTTGATCGACAAAGACGTGGTCAAAGTACGCTCGATTCGCCCAAAGAAAGATTCCGACTTGCGAAGAATGTGTCGTAGCAATAAATTCGCCAGTGGGTGACATTGTGACGCTTGTGACAGCATGTGGGAACTTGATCCAGTCGATGCAGGCTCCGGTTGGCAGATCCCACACACGCAAACTTGCATCAGACGAGCTTGTGACGATCCATCGCGCATCAGGGCTAAAGCAGATGTCTGTCAAGACATGCGTGTGGCCACGCAGTCTGCGGACAATCTTATGCGTCGAAATATCAACCAACCGTACGAGAAAGTCATCGCAAGCGGCAGCGACCAAACCTGCGTCTTTGTGGAGCACCAGATGCGTCACGGGTGAATTGAAATCAATCGTTTGGATCAATTTGTGCGACGTAAAGTCCCAAAACTTCATCTTGCCGTCCAATCCTGTTGAAATAACACAGCAGTTCATGCCATCAACAACAACACCAGTGACTTGGCCGTTGTGCTTGTCAGGAAGACTCGTGTCGACCTTTTCTACGTACGACGCTCCAGGCATCGTCAAACTCTTGATAAGTTTTGCAGCTGGTGTCACTGCAGTCGGGAACGATCCACGGGGTTCCCCCGATTGCATGTTGTATTGAAAGATCGCACCACCTAAAGTTCCGACAAATGCAAAATTGCCACACGCACTACATTCAATACGTCACGTCAATCGATGAGAGCGGTCAAACCTAATGGCAACAGCCGTCGCTTTCATCAATGGGTCGTTGCTGTCGTGATTTGGTTGCTCGAGGACCTTTTTCCCGATCGCCTTACGTTGAACCGACCACACATAGGCCGCCGAATCGCCAGCATGACAGGTAACGACGTTGGACCAATCCCTACACACACGATTAAGCATTCGATGGATATAAAGGATTGAGGAGCGCCGCACGAACGCCACGGGAATTAACGTACTTTTCTCTTGTGTCGATGGCAGCCAATTGCAAAATGGGCGCCAGTTTCACATTTCCAAAATTTTGGCGCGCTTTTTTTAAGAGCGGACCTTGACTCAACTCGGCGCTTTGTTGCTCCCGAGCGGTATGGAACATGCGGAACGATCGATCTTGTGATGCTGAGAGGATTTGACACACCATGCCGTCTTTTTGCACGTCGTGACCGTAGTATCGAATTGTAGTCGGAGGAGCTTTGTGACCTTGGCGCGACTTCAACAACCGAGCTGGAGCAGCATCGTTCAATTGGTCGAAAATCCATAATTTGATGCTGTTGTCCCCAGAAGACGTGAGCAAGACAGGTTCAGATGGCAAGAAAAGCACAGATGCAACATCAGCGTCATGAGCGAGAGGGATCTTGGCTTGCAATCGCTGTGTTTCCAAGTTCCACAAGATGACATCGCCCGACGAAGTTCCTAGAAGTCATGGAGATCGTGACAAGAAAGAGACGAGACAATATGAGCACCTGAAGCAAGCCAGGGAGCTTTGTCGTCTGTGCGGAAAGAAAGCGAGGTCACTCGACCCTCAGAACGCTGACTGAAGTTCATCAACGTTGTGTCAAACTTGAGATTGTGGATAAAAATGCGACCGTCAGCCAACCCAATGGCCACGACGTCAACAGCGGGACTTTGTGCCATGCTTGTGACTTGCGAGCCCCATCCCTGATGACAACACAAGTCAGGTTCAAAATGCGGTAGTGAGAATTGCCAACCTTGAACGAGTAGATGCACTTGAGAGTTCTGACGTTCCAGAGCTGCAAACCACCCTGCGTAGACCCAACGACGACTTTGTTCAAGTAGGTCGATGGATGAAGAAGCACTGATGGCGTGAATTCAGCATCGAACTCGATCTTGTTCACCAAGGAGAGGTCTCTATATAACAGAAAAGGTAACAGACAAGAATGAAAGAGGTGAGATCGTACGAAATGGTCCAAATGTGCATTGTGTGGTCGTCGCCGATAGAAAACAAGTAGTCACCGACAGCTAGTAATTGCGTCACGGGTGCTGCATGGCCTCGCAAGATGTTGGTTTCACGGATACGTTCAAAGACGTAAATGTCACGACCGACTGCGCAAAAAGTCGTTTGATTGTGCACAGCAAGCGCGCGTATTTTCTTGGGCACTTGAGTCGACACCACCACTGGAGTCAGTTTTTCAGTATCGTAGACCTGAAAGCTCTTGCCAATTGCAGTTGTAATAAAGCCTGTGCGTGAGAGTACAACTGGGACATCCGATGCGACGATGCCCAGCGCTCGGAACGCCTGCAGGATGCGGCTCTGCGTGTAGATCTTGCTTGGCGCCGGCATGCTCTTGAAAATGCCACTTTGACTGGTCGATACGATATGGCCCAATCTGCCAATCATATTGCAGACATTCAATATATATAGTTAGAAACTAAAATGCACATATTTTACAATGTATAAGGGCCCGTCTGGATGCCACCTATTATTGAGATAATTCGCAATATTTTGATCAATTATTGCACAATTTTGATTATCGCATAATACACTGTCTGGATGCCAAATATTGCATAAATTTTATCGCAATAATTTATTTCAAAACAGGCCAAATATGCAATAAATAATATTCTACTCAAAGTAGAATATTTTCCCCAATATCGTATAATCCACACAAATTCCCAATGATTATTTTATTTTCGTGGGAATCCAGACAGTGCGAAATTTTAATTATCGTGATATTATAATACGTGGTTTGTATTATTTTGACCAAAATACAAAATATCACATATCGAATTTTCACAATATTTTTTATTTGGCATCCAGACGGGCCCTAAAAACAAAAAAATATTTAATTGGTATATATTATGCGTATAAAACTGTAATATGGAAGCTTAGTCTAAATTGAATTATTCAAGGCTACCCAATCAGCGCTTAGAATTACCACATGCTTTGAGTATCAATGTAAGCTATATAATTGCGTAATGTTTTGAGATACATTGACGTATATTTAATATTTAATCTAATATTTAAGTATAGAAATGCATATATATTTTTGATTTGTATTAGCAGGTTCACTTTGTCGTTGCGAAGTCGATCCAAGACACACACTGCCCAGTCTGCAGTGTATGCAAGCGTCTTCGCGTCGAAATGCAAGCTGCCATGTAACCGATTGCCATCCTTGGGAGGCTGCAAGTGGCAAGAGGGTGATTTGGATCGGGCAATGCTTAGAAACGGAATTCGAATTGCGACGTGATATGCGAGCCCAGGGAGATAAGCAACTGCAAATTGATCCACAACCTGACCAAACCTGGACGCACTACTGCAATGTAACTCGACTTTTAGCTCGCAACGATGGGCCTTTGGACTCGAGTCACCTGATTCCTATCCATTAAATCATTTTGTCGTCTTGTACCTTTCGATGCGTCTCTGGTGGATCTCATCAAGGATAAACCAGTAAAAGTATGGGATTTTTTATTGTATTGTAATTGGAAATTGCTTGTTGGAATCGCATGTTAAATTTTATTGGCTGAAAATAACGACTACTCAGCTTTTTCTCACTCATCGATTTTGCGTTTCTTGATCGCTGCCCGGACATCGCGGACAATTGACATCAGTTTGAGTTGGGAGACCCTTCGCTGGCGTGAGTCCGACTTAGAAACGCATATGGTTTGGAGGTAATCTGAAATCACACGATTGGAGGCCAACAACTCGTCGTCACTAGGATTTTTGGTCAAGAACAATCCAGATTCGGCACAGATTTGCTCGAAGTGCCTCATGATAAGTTTCCACTCTACAAGTTGGCTCCGTTGTGCGCGAAGCTTCAGATCCTCAGGATCAATGTGTCGGAACGGCGGATAGTTCAGATTGACGTTACCACGCCACCACAACTCCCATGCTGTTGTTGGTCTCACCGACGGAAACACAAAATCGATCGGCAGCCTTCGAAAGCGTTCACCCCAAACAAACATGCCGATTGGAGCTGATGATGCAGGCGATACTTCACCACGCGCGGATAGGTTAGTTGTTTCTCTTATAATATCAGCAATTGTCGACTTCAGTAGAGTATGCGTGATGTTGCCAGCAGCAACGACTACTCAGCTTTTTCTCACTCATCGATTTTGCGTTTCTTGATCGCTGCCCGGACATCGCGGACAATTGACATCAGTTTGAGTTGGGAGACCCTTCGCTGGCGTGAGTTGGGAGACCCTTCGCTGGCGTGAGTCCGACTTAGAAACGCATATGGTTTGGAGGTAATCTGAAATCACACGATTGGAGGCCAACAACTCGTCGTCACTAGGATTTTTGGTCAAGAACAATCCAGATTCGGCACAGATTTGCTCGAAGTGCCTCATGATAAGTTTCCACTCTACAAGTTGGCTCCGTTGTGCGCGAAGCTTCAGATCCTCAGGATCAATGTGTCGGAACGGCGGATAGTTCAGATTGACGTTACCACGCCACCACAACTCCCATGCTGTTGTTGGTCCCACCGACGGAAACACAAAATCGATCGGCAGCCTTCGAAAGCGTTCACCCCAAACAAACATGCCGATTGGAGCTGATGATGCAGGCGATACTTCACCACGCGCGGATAGGTTAGTTGTTTCTCTTATAATATCAGCAATTGTCGACTTCAGTAGAGTATGCGTGATGTTGCCAGCAGCAACGCCCTTTTCCTCGATGAGGTTTCCAATACGATCGACAATAATATCGGGTAACGCTTCAATTGCATTCTGACTCTCTCCAATGCACGCATAGAGTGAAACATGAGGCGGTATGCCTGTAGGCTTGACAAAGGTCGAATCAAGCAAAACCTCTTGCTGCAACCTGATCATAGTAGGATGGTCTCTGAAAATGAGTGTAGATAACAAAGCATGACGACTAGGCAAGACTGATGACAAATATGGACCATGATGAACGAGTGAGGCGAGACACAACGACAAGATTGGACGCATAGATGGCATAGGTGCCAGATTGGAAAACATGGAGTCAATTGTTGAGTCAACTAGAGAGGATGCCACAAGAGCAAATTTTGTGCTGTCCATGGGTAAGCCTGCAACAACGCGGCCAAGAAATTGGTCGCCTGCTCTTTCATAATGCATATACCTTTCGAGTACATGTCCGATGCTCCATCCGCACCTGATGCAAACACTGACTATAGATGGCCCACTTGTACTGCCTGAACATGCAAAGGTCGCTACACCTTTACGGATAGAGTGTGTTCCAATTTGACTTCTGACGTGACTGGACACACTGTCCTCGACAAGATGCCGCAAAATTTTGCCAAATCTGTCTCGCTGATGCGAACCAGGGAAAAGTGAGCCGTGGTTAAGGCTGGGGTTGCAAGCAAAATAGATACCAAGGGCAAGAACAACACACACGTTGGGCTCCAACGGGTTAGCGTAGACGTGTTTTGGATCGCGGCGCTTGCTTCCTGTCTGGTCCGTCTTGTTCTTGTAAAAGGTGACTCCAATTGCGTCTTCTTCAAAAGACAGATGCTCGATCCTCAAGCTTTGAGTTGAGTTCGACCGACACATGAGATTCCATGTCAATGTAAGAAAGAGGTGCGCAAATCCACCATCAAGAAGCTCAAGAGAATTTTTGCATGCCATCGAATATGTGGAGAAACCAAGAGGTTTCTTTCCAACGTCGCGCATATCGCCGTTCTGTGTAGACTCTGCGTGGACTCGACGAATTCCTACAGCACCGCGTTAGTTAGTCTAACACAAATCTGACCTTGGAAAATTTCTTTCATATCATCATCAAACTCCACAGGGTATGGAACTTTCTTTTGTTTGTACCAGTCCCTCAAAGCCGATCTATATCCACAGAGTGTACCAGGCTTGTTATTCGTGTTCTGTATTGTCCATTCAATGAAAGCAAGGAAGTCTTCATATTTGAAGCGTTCCAAGTCGATCTCACCTTTGGGATCGCCAACTGGATCGAGCATTGAGGGTGTTCCATGGCTGATTATCCACTTTTTAACAACATTCAAGCCACTTTGATACATCTCCTTCGTTGATTTCGACACCCTGCTGTCCCGCAGCTCCTGAATACTCGTCGAACATCGCGTTTGCTCATTGCTGCTCATCTTAAAGTGACTGAAGTGACCTTGATTGACGTATTTTATCCAATTAGAGATGGCCACAAGATGCTTGGTTGGGAAGCGAGCAAAAGATGCAAAAACACTATTATATTAATGTATATGAGAATTTGTATCAATAAAATGTCTGTTTATCGAAAATAAATGACAATCCAACGAGCAACAGAACAATTTATCCGTCTTTGAGCGAGTAAAAAACGGACAATGTAAAATATCCAATATGTCGTGCATATATATTAGGGTGCGTCAGGCAAAATTTCAAAATCAATATGCCATTTTCAGCAAAATTGGGATTAACGATTTATGGCATATTCAAAATAGAGGTAAAACCTCCATCTCGTAAAATGGCATTTTGGGAGCCTCCAGTGAGTATATCCCAACCAAAAATATTGGATTTGGTGCAAAACTCTTGGAGATAAACAAGTTATATTTTGACCTAAATATTGAATTTGGCCTCAAAATGGCATTTTGGACCTATTTATTGTAATATTTTCGGTTGCCAGACGGGCCCTTAGACATTTTACATTAAAAATCCCATATTTTTGCTCAAAACAAAATTTGTTGTAAATTTTGAGATAAAAAGTGCATATAAAATTCAATATTTGTTTCTTAGTGCACTGCAGATCTGAAAGATATACCTTTCGTGAACATCCAAATCACAAATTGCCATGCCTCGAGCGTCAAAGATTGCCGACGACGTTGTCCAAGCGTTCCAGGAAGCTCGTTTTGCTAATGTATTGGTTTACCACGGCGGCACAGCGGAAGGTCTCGCCAATGCAAACAGAGTGATCAAGTCGCAGCCGGATTGTATTCGAAGCAAGGAGGTGCGAACTGCGCTATGCGACCATGCGACCAAGTGCCAAGCGTGTGTGTCCCAAGTCTTGTCGCGATACAAAGTCGAAAAGGCCAAGTCATTTTGGATTGCTAATGTCGTACATGTCGCCAATGCGACGTGGGCTGTCGTCGCAGCCATTGCACAATGCAAGCTCGTGTCGTCCATTTCTCTGGAGCCGGTGATCCAACTCAACGGAGCCAAAGCCATGAGAGAGCTCAGTTCTACTGCCGCTTCTGCCACCGCGAAAGTAACATGGGGAGTCCAACAGATTGGAGCACCAAATGTATGGGCTAAAGGGTATTCTGGCCAGAAAGTTGTGGTTGGCAGCATCGACACAGGCGTGCTTTACACTCATGAAGCTTTGAAGGGAAAATGGCGACAAGACCATGGCTGGTATGACCCAAAGAACTTTTCTCGGTTGCCATACGACAAGAAAGGTCATGGGACGCACACAATGGGCACCATACTCGGGTCAAATGGCATTGGCGTTGCCCCCAATGCATCGTACATTGCTTGTTTGGGCTGTCGTGACGATGTTTGCCTTGCGGATGATCTCCTGGCATGTGCGCAGTTCATGCTGTGTCCTACCAATGCCACCGGTGGTGACGTCAACTGCACTTTGCACCCCCACGTGATCAACAACAGCTGGGGTGGTCGTGGGGACTACTCCTGGTTTGACGCTTCACTTGCAGCTTGGCGTGCTGCGGGGATCGTCCCTGTTTTCCCCATTGGCAACGACGGGCCGTCATGTGGGTCGGCTGCAAATCCTGGCAATTCCCCTCAAGTGATTGGTGTCGGTGCAACTGGAAATGCCAACATTTTGACTGTCTCGGACGTCTTGGCTTCGTTTAGCAGTCGTGGCGGCTTCAATGGTCGGATTAAACCCGACATAACAGCACCAGGCTATTATGTCTGGTCGTCTGTGATCTCATCAAACTCTAGCTATGAGTTTTGGGCGGGCACGAGCCTGGCAGCACCTCACGTGACAGGCAGCATTGCCTTGCTTCTGTCCATGAATTTGTCTTCCACGTACAACGACGTGTATAATCGGCTCATGTCAACGGCAGACACTGCGACGCTGACACCTTCACGTCAAAACTGCGACTGGGTCCTCGATACGCAATATCCCAACAACAATTATGGCTATGGTCGAGTCAATGTCTCGCGAGCTATCTCAGCCAACACGAACAGCGTGGTCCGTGTAGCTGTATCAGCCTTGCCCGACTTTTAATGTTTGAACCTCGATAATAAGAGAAATCCATCCTGAACGTTGCTCTCCTCGGCCTTAATGATAGATCAACGGGAAAGTACAGTCTAAATGCAGAAACAAATGCAGAAATTCCTTTCCTTGCCGACGACGCTTTGCCCCCGCTGAATAGAGTTTTCTTGTCCAAGGTGGATCGTACTCAGTCTCCGTTTCAGAATCTTGAGGGACCCTGCGATTGAACGATGCATTCAAACAGTCACATAGACAGAGGAATAGATGACGTTTGAAATAAATCCACAATTTTATTAATAATAATATTGTCTTTTCGATTCAAATTTCGAATCGCAGGTTGATTTAATCGATTTTACAAATCGATTTGTGTGTGTTTTGACGTGTGTTTGTCGTGTATTTTAGCACTACTAAATACACTTTAGTAGCTATTATTTAGCATTCCGATGTGTGAACTACACCTATTATCCGGATTGTAGCATACGAGTAATTATGTCCGGATAAGCTATGAATTCCGATTAATTTGACAAATAACCGGATATTTATCGATTCCAAAAATGAAGAAATCGGGATAAAAGAGAGTTTTAGCAACCTCTCCACTTTTCACGGTGAGAATAAAAATGTACGAATTGCGTCACAGTGAAATATACGAATAGGAATGGATTTTAGCAAATCGTATCATATCACTTTCACGAATTCGTTCGAAGTCATTCCTCAATTGTCGTACGATGGAGGGTGTTGACGTTGGCACCGCGATGCTTCTCCTTTCGGTGCGGCCACTCCTCAGGTGCATCAGTATGTTTGTTCTTGCAAGAAGAATTCGACGCAACCGCCCTCACTATGCTTTGGCTATCAAATTTGACTTGTGGGAAATACCATCCTCTCATCGACTTTGGCGAGACCTCTTTCGCTTCCAAAAGACGGACATTTTGCTTCTTGTTGAAGTATTGAACATTCCACGTGAAGTTACCACTGCATCACGTGTCAAGTGTAGTGGCAAAGACGCATTATTGATGACGCTCCGTCGATTGGCTTATCCAAATCGTTTGTGTGACTTGGAATTGCTCTTCCATCGATCCAAAGCTGCTATATCTACTGTGTGTCAATTGGTTGTCGGTCACATTTATGAGCAGTTTAAACATTTGCTTGTATGGGACCATGAGCGTCTGACTAAGTCAAAGCTCACCGAGTTCGCGAACGCGATGCGTCAAACAAATATTCCCTTACAAACGTGTGTGGGCTTTATTGATGGGACGATTCGAGCCATTTGCAGGCCGTCGAGGAACCAAAAAATCGTATATAATGGACACAAACGGAAACACGCCTTGAAATTTCAATCGGTAGTAACCCCCGATGGAATTATCGCCCACCTGTTTGGCCCCTTCCCTGGAGCGAGACACGACTCGTACATGCTTGATCAGAGCCACCTTGTCTCAATACTGGAGCGCCATCTACATTTTGATGATGTAGACTTCACTATATATGGTGATCCGGCTTACTCTCCAAGTGCCCATTTGTTGTCGCCTTTTAAGTATTCAAGTTTGACACCAGCGCAGAAGGAGTTCAATCGACTGATGAGTGCTGGCCGAATCTGTGTCGAATGGCAATTTGGAAAAGTTGTTAGCCTTTGGGCTTTCAATGATTTCAAAAAGAATCTCAAATTGTATTTGCAACCTGTCGCTAAGCTCTACATTGTGTCGGTCATATTGACAGATTTACACACCTGCCTTTACGGCTGCTCGACGTCAGACTACTTCAGTGTGCCACCGCCGACAGCACGAGAATACCTTGGATGTAGAATTTTTGAGCTTTAACAATGAATCAACACTGTATTAGTCTTTGGTCATACGAGAGAGCTTACTGAGATAATCTACGAGGGCAGCTTGAGCTTTTATAGCTTGCTGACGTTCCAATCTATCCAATTGCACTTGCTGTTCTCGTTCCATTTTGTCAAGTTTGAACTGCTCTTCACGAAGTTCTAATTGGCGTTCCATCAACTGCAATTGTTTTTGAAGCAGTGACGTTCTCTCTTGTTCAATGTTCATGGCATGCTTCTGTGTTTCGATCAGAGACTGGAGAAATCCATCTTCGTTCACACACCGTTTCTTTTTTGTCATGGTTGTCGGCATGTCTTCACTGTCTTCATCGTTTGAAGACTCATTTTGATGTCGTTTTTCAATTGAAGCCATAGCGGCTTCCATCATGCTAGTTGCTATAGCCTTCTTTCTTGCTGCTTCTTCTGCAGCTTGCGTAGACTGCATGTCCTTTTGAGACTCAAAATCATTTACCTATAGATTCAAGTTGAATAATGTACTCTATATACGAGCCTCACCATCTCCTTTATTTCGGTCAGAAGAACTTCTCTTTCCCCATACTCCTCCTCTGTTCCTGATGCACGAAGCGACGCCAATTCGTTCGAGTTGAATGTTTCCAGCAGTGAATCAAAGCGTCTTTGGCATGCCAACGGGGTTATCCGAACCCCAAACTGCATGCTCAGGACAGAGACAATCGCAACCCACGTTGACTGCACCTTGCCGTGGCTTGCACTCCATGGCTTGTGAACCATCGCTTCCCTCAGCAAGTCTACATCGTGGGCTGCTTTGAACCTGAACGCCTTCTTTCTGCCTTGTGCCGTCGGTGCCGACTCGCTCATGGTCCAGTGTATTCGTCCAATGAGAGTTAGCCAACGAATCGTGACCACCAGCACAGTGAGCTTGCTCATTCGTATTATTTCACCACTGAATTTACCAGTGAGATTGCTGTCGTCCGGATACAGAGTGAAAAGTCATTCGTCTGAAACTTGCTAAAACTCTCTAAAATTCGAGTTTTTGCCCGAAAAGACAATACAAGTATTTGAAACTTCGAAGTATTGTCTTTTTCACCCAAATTTGTATTTTTTTACCAAAATCGAATTCTATTCCAAATCGATTCGATCATACTGAAGTCAAGTATACATGGAAAGTATGGCAAACGTCCCAAATTAATTACACGTGTGTCTGGGTGTATTTTGCGTGAATTACTGAAAAACCTCTAATTGTACCCTGGGGGTACTACCGTAGTCCGTATATTAAAAGTTGCAAGATATTATAAGTTCACAGTTGTATTGTGCTTTTGATACAAAATTGTGAGGAACGGTTTGAATCGACCGAGGTTTCGAATCGATTCCGAATCGAACGGGCTTCTCTGATTGGCTAAAATTAAAAATTAAAATTAGTCAGCCAATTAGAATCGATCAGCTACCTAACTCACGCAAAACACACACTGACACACACCACTTCAGTATGATGAATCGATTTGAAAATGAATTCGCTTTTTGGTCAAAACCACAAAAATGACAATACCTACTATGAAAATTTGTACAAACCTGATGAAGGCAAAATATTAGCAAAATATAATAAATGAGAGGTAGAATTTATTCTCACCTGGGTCTGACCTATACCTTTCCAATTTTATATATATCGATTCTGACGGGTAAATTTTGACATGCCCATAGCCATTCTTTTTCTCAACAAAGAAGCTGACGGTAATTCTCATCGATCCGACAAGTGATCAATCAGGAGACGCCGACATGATAGCAGAACACGCAAGGGCAGAACACAGTTGTTCATGCCTGCAAACGACGACGACTAGTTTTCTTCGGCGTAAGCCCATGATAGCACGCCAATATCGTAGACAAAACGACGACTACCGCGAGTTCATAGAAGTTTTCTATACATTACACGGTATGACAGAAACTCGAAATCATTTTATCGTCTTTATTCGTCCAGACACCTGTGGGTGCTGTCTTGGCTTGGCTTCATGTCTGAGGCCTTGTGATCGGCAAAATGGAATCCTGTAGAAATTGATCATCTTAATAAATAATACCCCTTATAATCGATATCTAGTTCAAAAAGTAGGCATAGAGTTTATCTTCAAATTTGTATGCAACTTACGAATATACGATTTGTCAACTCTAACGACGTCCCACTTACCTTCGAAATTTTGTATAAAGTCTGAAATATGGACGCAACGTTTGATATACGTTCTACGGTAACTTACACTGTTAGTACCCTCCTCTTAGGGGGGTCCTAATAGAAAAACACTGTTTGAATTTATATTTTGAAATGTCATAATTATAGTTTTTCTGAGGTATAAGTCTAAACGGTATTCCAACTCTGACAACTTATTAGAGCCTCATTCCAAATACTAATACAGTAGAACAGATAAATAACTGCGCAACAATGAATTTTCACCCCGGATTCACGCACCAAATCCATGAGATGTTAAAGTTGTAGGTATCAAAAACGCAAAATTATTGAATTTTAGCAATCCTCACCTCGGATTGGTCAAAATATTGTGGGTTTACTCGATATCTGCCAATCTGGAGTGGTTCCTCAAAGCTACCCCCAGGCTTTTGATTGGCTAATTTTACCCTCGATGCTGAGATTCAAATTCATTCAAGTCTTTTCATTGGTCAATATTTTAAAAATAGAAGTATTGACCAATGGGATCGATTTGGAATGGGTCCTGTCCTTCAAACGGGTCGTATCAAATCGACTACCTGCAATACGATATCCGTCGAGTCAAAACTGGATCCATATTGTATGCAAAGAACTTTGTTGTGCAACCGGAAGCCAAGAAATATTGTGTCGGTCTGCTGTGGATGAGTTTGATCATCTTATCATCGATAGAAATGATTGAAATTGAATGTCATCGTCGCTACCTTCATTGTTTGATACTAGTAATCATGTACTAGTATTGTCTTTTCGGGCAAAAACTCGAATTTCATCCCGATTTCTTCATTTTTGGAATCGGTAATTATCCGGTTATTTGTCAAATTAACCGGAATTCAGAGCTTATCCGGATAATAGGTGTAGTTCACACATCGGAATGCTAAATAATAGCTACTAACGTGTATTTAGTAATGCTAAAATACACGATAAACACACGTCAAAACACACACAAATCGATTCGTAAAATCGATTAAATCTACCGGTGATTCGAAATTTGAATCGAAAAGACAATATATATTTATTTAATAAGGTCATATGTTTTGAGAAATAGTAGTACTTCCCTGAGGGTATTAATAGAGGGAGGGGTCTTATTAGAGGTTTTACAGTAGGTAAATACTCGATTCTGATTGGCTGAGCGATTTGCAGATCGATTTGAAAAATCGATACATCTGCTGCAACTATGATAGAAACATGATCAATTTGTATTGGAGTGTGATAGGAAATCTATCACAGTTGCCTGAAATCCGTTTTCAATAAATGTTTTTTACTTGATTTCAGTATACAAATCTTAAATGTGCAAAATTCTGAGCAACTGTGATGGAGATTCTATCACAGTTGCTCAACAAACGAATATTGGCAGATATCAAGCATCGTGCACTCGCATGCTTAACTAAAGTCTAGCCGACAAATAAAGAAGCCCTGAATCTTTGTTGAACGTCTAGCACAGATATAAGCTATACCAGCTACAACACAACATCACGATTGTTCGCGTGTTATGCGCCCACTCGCTTAATTATACTGGAAGCATATTCAAATGGCTAAAGCACAAAACACAAAACACTGTAGATTTCATGAATTTCATACGATTCATGAATTAAAGCACAAGCAATAGTCAAAAGTGATGACGGATTTGATCTCCACACCTTCGCCTCACAACTCATTATCCTATCAAGTTTTGACGTTGCAACGTCAAAGTTTGAATGATTGTTGCATATTGAGTGTGGGATAATTCAATTGATTATTGCTCTACTGCCTACTGCTCATGAGGTAGTGGAGAGATGCGAGAACTATCACAATTCGTGTGTGTAAAATGTAATTAGACTGCAGTGCAGGTGTCGATTTGACATTTGAATAGCCCGGTTTGGGGAACGACGAGCAACGCATACCGAGTACCTCTACGTGTTGAGTGTAATCAAAGCTTTCCTTTTCTGTCTTTCTTGTTAAACTTATCTGTCAATGCTCCACGAGGTTCATGGTCTGTTTTCGTCTACCAATTCAATTCATCAGATTAACTTCCAATCATATTGCGTTATATGGTGTGATAGGATTCCTATCACAGTTGCCGTCATTATATACATTTCGGACCCCCCTCACAATTTCGAATGAAATTGTGAATAAATATTAAAATATTTATTGTTGATTTGATACGAATCACGCCGGCGGATCGATTCACCAATCGACACCATTGGCTAATAAATATTTTGGGCGATTGTGATTGGCTGAATAAATTTAAGAGAAAGTACAGTCCCCATGAGAGAAAGTACTGTTCTAATTTTCATTCATCCGATGTATTGGCGCGATTGGAGATTGATACAAAAAACGAGTCCAAATTCGGAAATTTCTAGCGAATCCACAATAATGGATTTTGTTTATTTTTGACAGTGAATTTATCAACAACGTGATCGATGGAGCTTGTCGAAGAAGACACTCGCGCGCTTCTTGATATCATCGATGCACGCCATGAAGATCGACAGAATCGCCGACGAAAACAAAAGAAAATGTATTACCAGCAAGACAGACAAACTTTCTTGTATTTGAAAGCCCGAGCTGAAGAATTAGAACAAGAACTCGTTCGACTATCTCGTCTGTCCCGGTCAACGATGCTGTCGTGGAAAGACACTGCTGCATCGTTGAGAGAAGAGTCGTCAATAAGCGTATCCCAAAATCGTCAACTCAAGAGAAAGCTTCGGGAATATCACACTCTATCTGTCCTGATGCATGGATTTGTTGTCCAGGTGACAATGCGTCCTTTTCTACGTCGTCACCCTTTTCCTTAGGCCACTCCTTCGGGGCTTTGGTCAACTTGCAATTTGAATCATGTTCGCCTACATGCACATCCCGATGCACGACGACATGGTCTCGATTGGCTGACTCAAGTTATGTACCATAACACGGATCGTTTATTGGAGAAATACAATTTTCCAGCGCGAAGTCCATATTCTCGGCTTGCTGATATTGCTGTCGAAGGAGAAGAGGGCCCTCTACGCTTTGTGCAGCGATACCAAGTCGAATTGGGCATGTCACTCGAGTCAGTGTTGCCTTTGGCCATATCCTATTTTCAAACGGGAGCTTCAATTGAGAATCTCGAGGTTCATTACAAGACGAAGCGATTTCTCGACGTCGAGGTACTTAACTCATTTCTTCCAAACCTTATTTTTGACATGCAGCTCACTCGGGACCTCAATATGACGTACGATGTTGTGATTGATCAAAAAACCTACTCAAATGAAGGCACAACCCGGCTTTGTCGAGCCTTTTATGAATCCGACCGAGTAATTCTGGTTACGCAAAATGTACCAGACGACGAAACTTTGCCGAGAAGAGCGAAAGAAAGCAAAGATATGACTTGGTTTGATTCAGTGGATTACTTTTCGATTAACACAGGACACTCATAGGGTTGTACTAGAGCGTATAGCGCGGAACTTGACCCTCATGCGTTGCCTCTTTAATGTTTCGCAAAGTTTTTACCAAGATGGCCCATCAGCTGGTGAATATTTATCGATCCATCGTGAAGCGCATGAATACTGGCATTGCCGAGATTTGGACGAAGACGCACCCAATATCCTTGAAATCTTTTTTGCCCATGTACAACGCATGGGTTACCGCAATATTCAGAGGCGCGATCTCGACTTCTCAAGACTCTTCAAATGTAATTTGTAAAATAATGTTCTGACAAAAATCTCCTGAGTACCAACTCAATTACTCAAGTCAAATGTATATGGAAACATTCTGGCTCACTTTCACGTACTTGCACCTCCTCGTTTTTTACTTACATTTCAGCAGGAGTCTCTCTCGAAATCCACGTCAGAGCAAAGTGCCCTGGCTATGAAACCTGGATGTGAAGGTAATGTGAAAGCCAATGGAACGGTTGTCATTGTAATTTTGACTGTATCAAGCATTTCCTCCTCTACCCCAAGACCATACTGATTTGGCGATAAAATCCATCGACTACGACATCTCACGACTTATGTTGACACTCCTTGCGTCCTTGAAAAATGCACTCCAAGATCAGACATTGGTGAAGTTGCTTTGGTGTTTTCTTCTCACTATAGAGTCACGGTTCGCTTTAATCTCGACTATAAATCCACTTTGAGATTCCCTTCATGAAACATCGAAGTCGCTTGTTCGCCAAGTCGTTTGTTCGTCATGTCGTCCACTCGTTTAGTGAACCTCTTTAGAATGTATATTTGTTAATTTTTATACAGTAAAATGCCTTGAATAACTGATACATCTCCCTGTATCATTTAATTTTTCCTCTTGTCCGCTCATGCAGAACCAATACGGCGGCGGGTATCATGGTGGCAATATGCTTGGATACGACGGCAAGCCGCGTACGAGGAAGCCCATTGTGAGAAAATGTATCGATCCTAACAGTTCGTTCATTTCGTACGTGACGTTGCGGAAATTTGCGCGCGATTACCGAGATCTCCCAGCTGCCTATGCAATGAATCCGCACTCGGCATACAAGCGATATATTCTTCCACCAGGAGCATTCAACCGAGATGACATAGCGTCTGTCGTATGCACCAAATTTTGCCGTAGTTCGACCAACAAGCAGCGATGTCCAGTAAATTGCCTCATGTGGACTCCAGAAGGACGTCGTTTGATCACTGGCAACTCTGTCGGTGAATTCACGCTCTGGAACGGTCTTGCTTTCAACTTTGAGACGATCTTACAGGCACATGATGACGCTGTTCGTGCTATGGTGTGGAGCCACAACGACAATTGGTTTGTCACGGCAGACCATGGCGGTGTGATCAAGTATTGGCAAAGCAGTATGACAAATGTGCAACTCGTGCATGGCCATCGTGAAGCTGTGCGATCTTTGTCGTTTAGCCCGACAGATTACAAATTTGTGAGTTGCTCGGATGATGCAACAGTCAAAATCTGGGACTTCGAGACGTACGTAGCCTCATTTTCTTCGTTGGAGGGGCTCATCCATTCACTTGTAGCGTCAAGGAAGAGCGTGTCCTGACTGGCCACGGCTGGGATGTTAAATGCGTCGCGTACCATCCATCGAAATCGCTTTTGGCGTCTGGTTCCAAGGATAATTTGATCAAGATATGGGATCCTAAGTCTGGTTCATCCTTGCATACTCTCCATGGGCACAAGAACACGGTGGTGAAAGTCGCATGGAATCAAAATGGCAACTGGTTGCTCACGGCATCTCGCGATCAACTGATCAAGCTCTACGACATTCGAACCCTCAAGGAATTTGCCACAATGAAAGGCCACACACGTGAGGTGACATCATTAGCGTGGCATCCCGTCTGGGAACGTTTGTTTCTCAGTGGCAGCTATGATGGTAGCTTGTTTTACTGGACGGAAGGCAAAGAAACGCCCATTGCGACAATTCCTCATGGCCATGACAATGCTGTGTGGGACATCCAATGGCATCCTGCTGGTCATGTAGTCGCTACGGGCAGCAATGACCATAGCACCAAGTTTTGGTGCCGCAATCGTCCTGGAGATTGCATGGACGACAAATATAACGCTGGCGTCGGCGAAGAGCGTGACATGGATGGCTTTATTCCAGGCATGATGCCACCTCCTTCTCGACCAACTGTGCCAGCGCGACGACCACCGCCAGATAATTACACATGCAATCGTTGTGGCACCAAAGGTGCGGCTTGCCCCTGCTTCTTGTACTGACTTTGATTTGTCTAGGCCATTGGATTGAAGATTGCCCCAGTAAAGATGATCCAAGTCAGGCTTCTGTTGCCAAAGTTCCCCCTCCTGGATATCTCTGCAAGCGATGCAACATCGCTGGACACTACATTAGCGACTGCCCTCAGGCGAAAATTCCTCCACCATCGTACATCTGCCACAAATGTCGGCAAAAAGGCCACTGGAAACAAGACTGTCCCTTGGATCTCAAGCGTGGAAACGACAGTCTTGGCTCATCTCTCCCGCCAGCCAAACGCCACGATCATCATGGCTCGGCGTGGTAGACTCCTCAGGTACTATAGCATCCCACAACATTTGATGAAATATATTAACAGTCGCAAACCACACCTCTCCCCATTTCAATCCTATCTTCATCCCTTCATTGCAAACGAGATACCCTTCGACAGCATCTACATGTAGATTTGGCGTCGATTATGATTGATTTTTCTTCCAAGAAAGTGACAAAAACTTGCGGCCAAGTTGAGAGGGGAAATAAAAACACTGTATCAATCTCCAAGGGCTTTTCAGCACTACATTTTCGCTCAAGCGCAATGCAACTAGTCCATCCATATCCCCAGCTTCACCTCAATAGTTCTTGATGACCCCCCCCGTGCTCATAAACCCTACACCCCAATATTCCTAACCCTTAACCCCTACACCCCGAATAGTATGAACCCTGGACAGAGATCGGGTCAACGGCTGTCGGTTGACAAAATACGTTTTTACTTCTGGTCTGGTAGTTTTTTTTGCTTATTTCAACTCGGCGCCCCGTCTTTTCTCTGTCTCCACTGGTACGTTTTATACGTTAAAGTTAATTTTAAACCGTCTTTTCTCCAACTGCAAGTGCGAGTACACCCAGATCGAGAGAGTTCGGTCTAAGAGATGGAGACGACTGGCGGCGATGACAGGCTCAGCGCCAAGATGAAGGACGATATTGTCTACAGCGGCGTACTTCAGAAACGAGGACATCTCCGGAAGAACTGGCTCACGCGCTTTTTCGTCCTCACCAGCTCATCTCTACGGTATTTCCGCCGACCGAGACCCCGAGGCGGCATCTCGCGTGGTTGGTCGACTGACTCGCGCTATCTCCGTGGGGAATTGCTTCTCGCCGACATTGTTCAAGTCGAACCTGATGATCGAGATGCCCGTCGTCCGTATCGGTTTACAATTACAGTGCTACGCCCGCGTTTCCTCGGTATTGTGCAGTCTGTGCAGTATTGTATCCAAGCGGGCTCAGAGGACGACCGAGATAAATGGCTGCGATATCTCAAAGAGCCCCATGTTGCACGGATCTTATCGAAGCCTACGATAGCCTCGGCGCCGTCCTCATCTTCATCGGCCATGGACCTCTTTCTACACATTATTACAAGTGATTCAGCCTCGACGTCTCCATGCCCGTCCACAGCCAAGATCCTCCAGGAAGATTTCCCAGTATTCCTTGCGCTCGTCCGTGAAATGCACGCCAGCTCTTCGTCCGATGATATAGTTCGAGTTCTCGATCAACTTGTCCATGAAGTTGAAGATGGACGATACAACGAAACGTTGAAACGGGTCTTGGCCATTGCCGCCGAGCTGAAGCTGGAGAAGTCGCCAGCTTTGTGGACGCGAGACGTTCAAGGTGGCTACAGCACCGTGATGAAAGCCATGTACAAGAGCCAGCCTTTGTATCGGGCTTCATTCAAACAACTTCAGCCACAAGAAGCCACGACCAGGTACGCTTTGGGTCGAATCCTTGGCTCTGGGGCCCACTCCGTACGAACCTCAATAGCCAGACATAGTGTTGATGCCCTTGGTGTAGGTTGTCCGCGTTGGTTTCACAGCGCAGCATACTCAAGTTGCCGTCAAATGCATTGCAAAGATCTCCCTTCATCCGTTGACCAAACAAGCACTTCTTGATGAAGTGGCAATTATGAGGTCGCTCCAGCATCCTCATTTGGTTCCACTCGTGGATTTCTACGAAACAGCAGCGTATTACGGCGTCGTGACGCCGCTCTGCACTGGTGGCATGCTCTTGACTGACCTCATGCATCGCTCCAAGTACACCGAAGGTGATGCAAGGCGTGTGATGCACCAACTCACTTCTGCTTTGGCGTACCTTCACGCTCATGGGATTGTCCACCGAGATGTCAAGCCAGACAACATTTTGCTCTACACGTCTTCGCCTCAGTCGCCCATCTTGCTGGCGGATTTTGGCTTTGCCAAGCGAATGTCTGGAGAGATGAAAGGTACGTCATGTGGCACGCCTAGCTATATGGCTCCAGAAGTGCTCTTGGGTCATGCGTATGGCAGTGCAGTGGATTGTTGGGCTTTGGGCGTCGTTTTGTTCATCCTGCTCAGTGGCAAAGCGCCGTTTCCAGGCAAAAACCATGCTGATATCTGCCGCCGCGTGGTGGAAGCCAATGTCAACATGGACCATCCAAATTGGAATAATGTAAGTGCTGCTGGTAAAGCACTAGTGCGTGCCTTGCTGGTGGTTTCGCCGCAAGAACGGCTGACGGCAGCTCAAGTCCTCCAAGATCCATGGATGCTTGACACAACTGAAGACGGCGGCAACCTCGACGCTGCACTCGATAGCATGCGCACTCTGTCGGTGGAATCCATGTCGCTAGAGCTAAACGACGAAGAAGTTGCCATGGCCCTCGACGAAGAACTCAAAGTTCATGATATTTAACAAAGTTATTTTCTTTTGATGAGATTTATATTGGCAGCTTAGACACTGTTGACTGCTTCTTTGGCTTTACGTTGTGCAACGTGCATGAGCACTTGGCTTTGTGTCGGTAGTTGATTGCGCATGAAGCTTTCAACATAAGTTTGCTTGGGGAAATTCACTTGGAGACGGTGTTCGCCATAGAAATGAAGCGCAATTCCAAGCAAGGCAATGGCCATAGAGACACCATAAATGAGTGAGCCTTGTTCGAGGTTGCGTGGCCACACGGCAGTCGCTGGCAACGACGAATCGGCCGCAGTCACAGGGGTGGCGGTTGATGCGCATCCAGCTTGAGGCACATTTTTTAGACCGAGAGGTTGTGTTGCGTATAAGAACAGGTTGCAAGGGCCTGATGCAGACTTGATCGTTCCTCGGGCCATTCGCATGTAGCCTCGTTCGCCCCACATGGAGCCCCAGCTATTGCGAATGATCCAGTAGGCTTGTCCATCATCCGTCTCGCCATAGCCGACGACATTCACAGCATCTACAAAAACGAACGTGATTTAATGATTTCGGGCAAGAGAATACGATCGACAGTTGATCCATCGCTCTTGCAATCAGTGGCATCGTAGATTCCGCTGCCGTAGTGGCGGAAACCAGCACTACTGGCATCGATTGCAACGCTCACGGGTCCATTTTGCAGGGCTGAAATAATGGCAGCTTCATCATTTTGGATACTCAAATACTTGGAGGTGCTGGCATCCCAAGCAGCCGAGACGTTGATTGCGGAGCATCGCGACGCATCGTATGCGTCAGTAGTGAGCTTCATGCGATATGGCATTTTAGCATTGCACGTCAATCCATGAGGATCATTTCGGGCAAGGTATTCAAAAGCAAGAAATGTCATTCCGCCATCGCATCCTTTGGCAGAGCTCACCATGCGATTGGGGTATTTACTCTGAATATGTTGGAGAGATCCCGTACAGGAAAGAATTTGCTCCACGCTGAGGGCAATCTAGAATGCAGCGTGAGATGGAGAGAAGAACGCATTCAATCAGACCGCTTGCGTGTTGCTCTGGATTGCCACCATCGTTTCGATAACGGCTGCGCCAGTAAAAGCCCAGCAACTTCCACACGTGCCTTGGTTCTTCACTGGCGTCGTGTACTTGCCGCCGTCTTTCGTTGACCAGTCAATGCTCTTCGGGACATCAGCGAGAGAACGCACATCTTCCTGCCGCCATCGATGATGTGGGATCAGCACTTCATCTGGCTTGGTATAAAGCAAGGCGAGATATTCGTCCTCCGTGAAATCACTCATTTCATTCCACTTCATCGAGTACGTTCGCTTGGGGTTCGCATTGTGTTCTACGAGTTATCTGCGTGTGAAAGCCTGTAAATTGATGGGGGCGTACCGTCGATGACGGCAGCCGATTTTTCAAGTGCTTGTTGACGAATTGCCTTGGACTGACGAGGGGACGGCGAGAATTCGATTCCGAGCGACTTGTGATGCTCGACAAGCGCCGCGTCAAACTCATCTACTGTCGGCACACGTGCAAATGCTGTCTGGAAGAGAGAAAGGACAGCGACCGGCACGAGGAAGCGCATCGTGGGAGCGACGGCGACGAAAGCAAAATGCCACTCATACCGACGACTTAATTACAACAGTGACGAAAGAGGGTGTTTTGCTTGGTATTGACAAACCTGGCGTTCATAATTCGTACTGACCTCATAGTCGAATGAAGGTGTAATTTATTTAGTGCAATACTATACCATCTTTTGTCACATTGGAAGAGGCATTTCTTAGTGGCATTTGATTGGTTATAAATTTTATAAATAGATTAACTCGGCCTTTCATTGGATATAATATTCAGAAAAATTATGAAATTTATTGTTAAGGCTTGAACATAACGAAATGGCCACGCGAAGGTGTTGTCGTTGAATATGTCCATCGAGTGTACTTAGCAGACGTATAGAGTGCATTATGTGTCCTTCTCTTCAAGTTGTTTCAGTCACTCGATTGTTTCAATTCAATGTCAAGAGCAAGTCTGAGCAAGCTGAGGTTTTCCACCAAAAGATAGACAGATATAATATGATTGAATAAGCAAGAGTCAACGCTCAGTGCACTAGTGGTGTAATATAAGCAATCCTGCTCCTTAAAATCGCTTCAACCTCATCGGGATTAGATCTCCTGTTGCCGCACGGGTATCCAAAACTTAGAGTCTTTCTTCATCGTCAAAAGTGCCAAATAGACCACTTGCTGATACTAGTACTCCACAAATCGTACTTGACTTACCGCTCCAAACGCAAAGATATACACGCCTTTGTCTTTAAAATCGTATTTTTGATAGTCCTAGGCGTTGAACTCCTTGTCCTCAAAATGTTTTTGGTCATGGAAGACTTTAATTGGATAAAACCACAATATCTTTCAGCTATTTTTAAATTTGCGCGCGAAGTCATATGCAGCGAAAGCTGAAAGGAGGCGTGAAAGTCCATGGCAAGATAGAAGACGTCTCCGTGGAGGAGACAATGGCATTCTACCGCGAGCAGTTCAAGATAAATGCCATGAAGTGCGATACACACTTGGATGCCCAAGAGGAACAACCTCTCCACGCGGACTTGACAACATTTTCATCCCAAGCTGTAAAGACTCTCATGAACGTCATTGAGGTGAGGAAGGATAGAAATTCATGAGTTTGACACTTGTAGATTGCTTTAGAAGACCTCGGCCAGCCCAAACATATTGACACGAGCGTGTTCGTACCTCCGAAGCAAGTCCTGCCCATGCTATGCTTCCCAAAGAAAGTCCAAACAGAATGCCCGCAATATATATTCGAACACGAGGAGCGTACGGCGAAGCGAAAGACGCAATTTGAGAAGGTATGGCGCAACTGGTTCGTTGGTCATTCATATCGCGATGCAGGCTCGCATGGATAGACGATTGCATGGTGCTCCCATAGAACGTCAGATCTATTACTGTGACCGCCGACCTACAGCTAAACAGCAACAGGGGAAGCTGACTTGGTGCGTATCGTATACAGGCTATTGCGTGCTGACAGACAGACTAGGAATTCTCTACAAGCGAAAAAGATTGAAATGATGGAAGTTCGACAGAGGCACGTCCTCACCCTTGTGGATGAGCAGCAGCGTCTTGAAGTTGTCCGCGAAAAGAGACTCAAAAGCTCGATGAACGACGGCAAATATATGGATGTGATGGCTGCGGTTGCCAAGGAACGGTATGAAGCTGCAGACCAACTAATGCGAATCATGGATGTACGCTCCTCATCACTTCTCAGCTCCACAATGCGTATTTCCATAGGATTATGGTTTGGTCAAAGCCAGCACATCAGTCAACTACTGGAAGCAATCAATTAAATCTCCTTTCGCTCGACGATCGATGTCTCTGAGCAGCCTCGGGGGTTTCCGTGGATGACCTTAATCGTTCCCACCGTCGAAACGTCGTGGACGTTCATCTGGTTTTGGCGCGTCCGGATAATTTACCAGAGCGGTCAATCAGAAGAAAAAACGACGCGCCAGAATAGAATGCCCCGAACGAGCGCGCGATTGAATGCCAAGGGCAACAAGGACGATGTCGTCAAGACAGAAAGCAAAAAAGCCAAGCCCAAAAGGTCTGTTGCGGCAGATATTGTCAAGATTGAAACCAGCGAGTCTGAGGATGACAATGAAGTATCAGCGTATGAGCGAAAGCGCTTGGAAAACATTGAGCGCAACAAGAAGCTCATGGCCACAATTGGTCTTATGGGTGCTGCATCTGACATCAAAAAGGAAGAACAAGAAAGAATAAAAGCTCGTAACGCTGCCAAGAAACGACGACAAGAAGAGCTGGAGAACTTGCCTCGCCGCCAGTCAAGACGAGTGCAAGGCCAGAAAGCCGAATTTGAAATTTACCATGATTTGAATGATTGGATACACGAAAAGCGCGGGACTAATGAACAGGAAGATGATCAAGACGATGGTACTGATGAAGAAGCTGAATCATGGGCGAATGCAGATGGTGCACAACTTCTTGGAGACTTCTGCGGTGGTTTGGACAAAAAGTCTCAAGTTGCAGCTCAACACAGCGATGCTCCATATTCGTTGGATAAGCGAGATGTGCAGAAAGTTATCGCAAATCGCGTCTACTCTATGGCAGTTCACAGCAATTGCACCTGTGAGTTCAGTGCGAAAGTGGCTTGAATCTGACAGGTTGTTTGTAGCATCCATCATGACTGCTATTGCTGACACAGACGGCTACGTCGCCCTTTGGACAACCCCAGTCGACCGTAAAAAGAGCTCTAACCAAGAAAATGGGTTGGTGCCTCTGAAGCCACACAAGCAAGCTGTGTCTACTCTGCTTTTCCAAGATACGTCGCTCCTATCTAGCAGCTTTGATGGAAGGCTTCTCCAATATGATTTGACAAAGAATACATCGACTGAAGTATTGAATTGTGACGTCAGTATTACGAACTTCCAAGTAGGACACATCTGAATGGCCCATGTTCTTGACTGACTTTATAGATCATATCGCCAGACGAAATGCTTGTCAGCGGAGACGATGGAAGCCTCTTTGTCGTTGACAGGCGTGATTCTAAATCCAAGAAGCATTCTTTGCACGAGAAGAAAATCAATACAGTCCATATTCATCCCAACGCCACTTCGTACGTCCATTCAAGTCTCATGACAGCATGAACTCAACATCGTTTAGTGCATTTGTGACAGCGTCCCTCGATCGAACTGTCAAGTTATGGGACTCTCGACACCTCAAGAATGCTGTGGCGTCATTGCCACATGAAAAGAGCGTTAATTGCGCCTCATTTTCACCAGATGGAGCTCATCTTGTCACAGTCTGTCAAGACAACTTCGTATACCTGTATGATATCAATCCTTCTTCGGGTGTGCTTGCTCGCGAGAATCCCAAAAAGATCAAGCACGACAATTACTCTGGTCGATGGCTCACTAAATTCCACGCTGCTTGGGTTTGTCATTCACGACTTATCACACAGTTGATGGCTTCTTAGGATCCAAAGAAGACTCATGACTGTGAATTTGTCCTCGGAGGCAACAAGCGTCCACGCTGCATTGAAATCTTTGGCACGACTAGTCCAAAGCCACGACAAGCGCTCCTTTCTGACCACTTCAATTCCGTGCACTCGATCAACATCTTCCACCCAGTTCTGAACGTGATTGTTGGTGGCAACTCATCTGGACGTGTCGCCCTCTGGAGACAAAACTAGCCGTTTGCTTTTGTACTCATATCCATTCAACGTTGTCATTCATCTTGGATCTTACAGGGTCTTGGCCATGATATCGTGAGTCAAGCGCTGGCGTTGTTTTCATTCTCGCGGCTTCAGAATTTGGTTACTTTGAAAGTTTCATAGCAAGTGCGTGGACAAAGTCAGTTTTGTAAAATTACATCTCCACAACGTCAGCTTGGGCCTCTAAAGCAAGATTGCGAAGGTACAGCGTCTCGTCAAAGAACTTCATGACGGCTGACATTTCCTCCTACTCAAGTTCCATCATCATGGTGGCACTAAAAAGGAAGAGAAACCTTATTGGAGAGGCGAATGGGGTAGTATGGCATGCTTTTGGTTGTGACGTTCTCACCGAGTGTACGTTTGGTCTTAGCGAACATGGCTTGTGGAATCAATGGGTCCTTGACACTATGGAGGATGAGAATTGGTGTCTTCTGCTGCGTGTCAACTGTGGTCGATATGTCAAAGAGAGCCCCTGAAATGCTCACAGCACCTACAAGACGTCTGTGAAACACAACTCTGGCTGACAAAGTAATCGCACCGCCTAAACGACTGGGACATTGGGTAGCTACATGCAAGGCAACCGAACCACCATGTCCAAAACCCATGAGAAAGATACGCTGAGGAGGCCAATTGTACACTTCTTGGAGGACTCGCAAAGCTTCCATCCACTGATCCACAATATCGCTCAAGCTAGTGAAAGATTGCATGAGCGCTCTCGAAGGACAGGGACGACAAACCTCTCCAGGCGCTTTGGATTGTCTGTGCTATGAGGAATGACGTCTCCATGTTCATTTAAAGCAGGCTCGATCCATGTGTATCCCAAGTCAAATGGCAATGAATGTGGAGCTCGAAAGGACGCAAAGGCTATGTCGGGAACGCATGAGCTCATTCGGCGATTGCGTAAGATATTCTACCTGTCTGTGGTAATTGCATGGCTTGGCCAAGTGTGAACAATGATGCGTGTGCATCTCCAAGTCCATGGAGGAATAGTACAAGGTTTTCATTGCTCGTTGGGCTTCCTTGGACCTGAAAGAATCGCAACTGTGATGGAAAAGCTTGCGGATTCCAATCGATTGAAGGCTCGACGATGGTTACATCATGTGGGAACGCCCATTGAGTCCTAGCTGTTGCATGCATATGAAGAAGCACAGCTTCTGGCAAGACCTTAATGATCTTGGCGCGGTCTGTCTTGATCGTGACTTCATGACCAACGCGAAGTCGCGGCATTTTGAAAATCAACATTGATTTATAGAGTTCATTAAATGTATAATATATCAATTATTATTAAGTTTCACATTATCGATATTGAGAGTAAATATACGCTGTTAGAGAGTATATCTAATGTGTTGTATCCGGAAATCGTAGAAAGGATTTGCGTACTGTTTTTACTCTAACTTGATTGGCTTAAAATCAACAGATTTTTCTGTGATGTCAGCTTCTAAACGCACTGTGTTGCCTGCCCATCGAATTTCTCTCACTACTGTACTAATTAAGATTAAATAAAGGGTGATTTAGAAGATGCTGTTAGACCATCACATCATCGATGATGCATGCCACCGATTCACACTTAGAAAAAAGCGCCTACAGTATATGATGCGGCAAGCATTGAAACAAACTTATGGACTACTGCTGCGGATTAAAATCTGTCCTAAGTGAATACATATAATTGCAATGATCTTTGCTTGCGTTTAGCAGGAACTACAGCAATAAATTAACATATACTTAGCATGCCATTGGTGAGGCTAGGACTCAATTACCTCGTTTTGATGTATGCTTGCAATGCAATGCAACTGATCCAGTGGAAGCGTTTAACAGATTTCAAAGTTACATGTTATTATGTTTGCAGTTAAATGACGCAGAAACACCAAAATGTAGCTAAAGTACATGTAACCACGACTCACAATACTGTTTCCATGATTTAATCGCAATTGGCTTAAATGAACTATTGTAAACTCCAGCGTTACACGCCAAGTTGCAATATGATTTTAAGAGTTTAACACATCGTATACACCACAAAAAAGAATGACAATCAAGTATGTGTTGAGGGTAATTTGTTAGCTTTGTATTACTCTATTCAACTATGAACTTGTTGCCCTGTCGTGCTTGATGATGGGCTTGATCATCAAGCCTTGATGACCAGGAGCAAAATCGGAAATTTTGACCAATTAGAGATCAATATGACTGGTAGAAGATTTGATTCTACGATTTCGATAAAATTTCAGACAAAATTTTTGACTTGGTTTTATTATTGAATCTACTCAAATTCAAAAAGGTGAAACAGAAAATGTAGAAAATATCCTTCTACTTTTTGCCATACGACAGCAATATTTTCCTACGAAAGTTGCATTATGATATATGGTGGTTTACGAAATTTTGATCATCATTCCTATTTTTGGTTGTACTTTGTCAAGATATGTTACAAACATTCTCATATTTACGAAACACAAAATTTTTACCATCACTCTCCACAGTGAAAGTCTCGTCGAAGGGGTTTCGCGGTTCTCCGCAACCCCATGGTGCGGACTTGCGAACAAAACCTTTTTTCTGTAACGTTATACAGTAAAAAAACCGGTTAGTCACACCTTTCTAATTTTATACTTTATATAAATTGATACTTTATATCCAATAAAATTTGAAAGGTGAAAGAATAAGTGGTGGCAACGCTAACTTTGAATCTCACCAACGTATCAGTCTCGCCGACAAGCTCAAGATCAAAGAAGAGCAATGGCGTGGCAAGAGGTCACTGAGTCAACAATTTCGAATTGTTGGCGCCATACAGCAATCCTCGATGAAGAACTGTATGAATTGGATAACTCGATCAATGCAATTGAGCTTTAAATTTGCCAGGTTTAATGACATGAATGATAACATGACGTAACCTTATAGTCTTATACCTTTACAAATTTATAAACTATACTCTGAAATTGATGTGACTATCTCGGGTTTTTACTGTACATTTTTCAAGTCAGAGTAAAACGTGTTTAAACGTGTTTTTATACAGAATGATTGTCAAAAATTTCGTGTTACACGACTATCTACACCATTTGCCGGTTTAGTTCGTTTAACTTGCGATATATTTCGTATCATTTGCAATATATTTCGTACCAGTGCAATATATTTCGTACCAGTGCAATATATTTCGCATGACTTGCATTTAATTTCGTGGTCGGCGACGAAAATCGATTTATATTTCGCATGACTTGCATTATATTTCATACCTCTTGCGTTTAATTTCGTATTTTTTAGCTTATATTTCGTATCACGTGCATTTAAATTCGCAGAAAAGAGAAAAAGTACATAGAAAAATTGACAAAAAATTGTTATCGACCTCATAAGAAATTGATGGGACACTTCAATCACCATATAAGTCAATGCGAGCATCAATCAAGCTCGGCAGAGTTCATATGCGCTTGCCCGTCGCAAATTCATAGCTCAAGCCAACACTGCAACACATGTGAAACTTCATATCTCAATAGGACGTTGAATATATTTGCATTACTACGAATTTAAATGCACGTGATACGAAATATAAGCAAAAAAATATGAAATTAAATGCAAGAGGTATGAAATATAATGGAAGTCATGCGAAATATAAATCGATTTATGTCGCTGACCACGAAATTAAATGCAAGTCATACGAAATATATTGCACTGATACGAAATATATTGCAAATGATACGAAATATATCGCAAGTTCAACGAACTAAACCGGCAAATGGTGTAGTATTTGTTGATAAAAGTTATTAATTATTGGGTGGTTCCTGAAAACACATTTTGTGCAAAAAAGACACACATTTCTGAACTTTTATTCTAAAATAATACAAAATCGCAAATCTCAAATACACATTTGTCAACCATCCTTCCGTCGGAACACCTCCTTTGGGCCAAGCTCCACCACAACAGTTATCATCTTCGATATCTCGTTGCTCTGCATGGATGAGCCATGTTATGTCATGCTTGACTGCATTGTGTTCCAAAAGGAAATGCCGAGGAGTTCGAAAACACGGTGAAGTCAATCATATGACTGACGACAAAGCTCACTAGGCGACGACGACTACAATGATGTGGTGCACAATATTTTTTTTACCTATCACAAGGGACAATTAAATCTTGCTGAATGATTTATATTTTTGGAAATGTGTACGACACAAATTGTGTTTTCAGGAACCACCCATTAATGGAATTAATGATAGATATGGGTGTGCGGAGGTTTTCTATGGTTCTCTTCAAGATCGTGCAAATGAAACCAACACGGAACGTCAATTGCCAAGTGGACGCGTGCTACAGAGATGGACTTCCGTGTTGCACTTCAAAGCCCAAGGGATTCCAATGCGTATACTCCGCTTGAGTGCTATTCGTACATCCTGAACACGATCCTTGGCGTTGGCTGCTTGGGAATTCCGTATGCAGTGTACCACGCGGGTCTCATCCTCGGGCTTTTCATGGTCATCATGGGATCGTTCCTCTCGTATTTGACCGTACTCTGGACCTGTGAGACGCTTGAACGCAAGCAAACTGCGGACCAACAATGCTTGATTGGCGATGCGGAATCATCTGTCGAAGTGGTCGCGCTCTGTCGCATGTACAGGGAGCGACAGAATGTAAGCGGCAGTGGTACTCAAAGACAAACAACCCTATTTCAACCAATTAGACTCAATGAAGAATCTCTATTGGTCCAAATGGTTTCGCGGGATTTTTTTAATTTTGAAGTGAAATAAAATAGGTCTTTCTTTTAAAATTAAACATGCCATGCCGACAACAGCACCAAGTGCATGCCAAAATCGCCGCCATCAAGCGCGTTCAAGCCGGTGAGTCCCAAAACTCTGTCGCCGAATCGATGGGAATTCGACGAAAAACGCTTCAAAACTGGGTTGCACACCCTGAAAAGATAATGTCTTACACAGGATGCAAGAAACGCAGAAAGATCGGCAATACTGGCCGTAAGGAGATCATTCCGTGCCCGGGCTTGAACCCGGGCCCCTTCCTCTATCGCTGTGATGCCGTCGCTCTACCAACTGAGCTACCGGTCAAGCCGATGTTTGGTTCTTTGGAAGTTAGTATCTGTCAAATAAACCATTTTTCTACTCATGCAATTGGATGATATTTTATCTCTTAGGGCGGGTCTGGATGCCACCAAAAATGGCATAAAAATGCCAAAAATGCCATAATTCGAAATATGCCATAATTTTCAATTTTGACTGTCTGGATGCCACCTTCTCAAAGAATTTTTTGTCACAATTTTCTGGAGTTTTGGCCAAATTATGCCATAAAAAAAATGGACCAAATTGGTCTATTTTATTATGACATATTTTCGTCATGAACGCACTGATCGAGTCAAGCTTGAGATTCAGCTTGTCATCTCTACAAAAATACACGCACACACTATATATTATCACTGTTGCATGTTCTAACACTCTGAGAAGCGACAGTGATCGAGCCTTGCTCATCTCTGGCTCATTTCAAAGTTTCCGGTAGGAAGAGACTGACACAGCAGTATGACAACAATCGTCTGTACCGGTAATGTTGAAGTTTCTTGTTGGCCTCAAGTTGTGGCATCCAGACATAACAAATTCTCCAACTATTCCATTTTAAATTGTGAATTTGGAACTTTGGAAAATTTTGCAAAATGTCATTTCAGTTATATGGAATAAAAAAATTGATGGGCATCCAGACCCGCCCTTACAAATGATTTACTTCTAGAAATTGTGCTTGATTTGAAAGAAAGCAACTTGATTTCATCTTTTAAAAAAATACTCTGGAAAATTTAATTCTCAATGAAGTTGCATGCTTATGATTGGACAGCATTTTTGAGAAATCCAACCTATAACCGATGCGAAAAATGTCTTTTCACTAGTACCACTGCCGCTTACATTAGAGCTCTTTCGGAATTCCTTTGAGTTAGAGTTTGAGTGTCAAGTCATGTCACAAGAGACGAAAGTCAAATAAAAATTTTCACGCGTTTCGAAGACCAACCAATTTGAATTAGAGTGAGCGTTAACTAATGCAAGTCATGGTTGCAGTGTTTGATTGTGTTCAACGGCGTCTGATATGCAAAGAAGCAAGGACCCTGGCGACGAAGGAAGCCAAGTAGAGCTTGATGGAAGTGTTGGGCCCAACGAAGAGCTGTTGCAAGAGCTGTACGAGGAACCCGGCGCTTATGCTGGCAGCATGAAGAAGTCCTTTGGTTGCACCGATGACAACGTTTTGCTGAAGGCTGTCAACGAGACAAAACCTTGGCGAGCTGGCAATGGCCAGATCATGCAATGTTGGGCCGAACTGGCCGTAGATCTCAGTGAAAACCGTCGCTTTCGTGTGGTAAAAGACGGCCCAGAATTCAAGACGCGGTTTGACAAACTTGTCAAAGCTTATGCTGCAGGTTCACTCGCTGCTATGAGACGTAGGGGAACAGACGAGGAGTTTGGTGAGTGTGAACAACTTCTTGAAGATATAATATCTCAAATAAGTGACTATAAAAGCGAAAGGGACGAGGGAACGCAGCTGGTATGGCTAAAAAGGATGCAATCAAGAAGTCTGGAACTCTTATGCGTCAACTGGTAATGGAATCTCTATCTTCAAGCGACGATTGTGGAGACCGCAAGAATACGCCATCCAAACGTGGGAGAGTAGAAGGTATTTTCGACATCATCTCAAACTCTGTCAATGACATGGCTAGCGAGGACCCAACAATCACTGCTTTTACAACGTTTTTGAAAAATCGACTTGAGCAAGACGATGAACGAGAAGACAAGAGACAACGCAGAGAAGAAGAACGTGAACAAAAGCAGCATGAAAGGGATATTGCTCGCGACAAGATGAACCAAGAATTCTTGTTGAACATCATGCGAATTGCCCGAGGAGGAGACATCAAGTAATTGATAATACATCATTATTTGGACGATACACATCAACATTGGACGAGGAGAACCATGAGAGCGGTGGCTTGGTCGATCGTCAACTTTGGCAAAAGAAGGGCCATTGACGTCTTTTAAGTCTGTGTGTTACTCCAACCTGCTGCTGGTCGAGTGATTCCCTAGCCAATCATTTAAACTCCCCAAACTCGAGATGAGCTTGAGACTCACGACCATTTGAGTCAACGACAAACAACTCCAGAGTTTGGCAAAATCAAATCAACCAATCATATTTCTCTAAACAATATGTCCAATTTCGAAGTCAAACTCAACATACTTTCGAAAGACCTCTATTCTGTACCTTGGTGTGTGGGGTGAACGGCTGTACCACTTTTGCCTCTACTCGTATGGATATGCTATCCTCGTCGCGTATTCCCAAGTGTTTATTCAAGCTCTTGTCGCTCAGTTCCCAGCACTTTCGACCGTCCACAGCGCCTTTCTCTATGGTGTCATTGTTGTACCGCTCTCGTGTCTTGATCTGACGGAACAAATTGGAGTCCAGCTCTTTCTTACAATGGTTCGCTTTGTTGCAGTGTCGATCATGTGTGGTAGCTTGTTGATTGCATCCCCACAGAAGAGTCCAATGCCCTTGGTCGATGGAAATGGCGTTGGATTGCTCACCAGCACGGTCCTCTTTGCTCAGTTCTGTCATTTCTGCGTCCCTGGTCTCATTGCCCCTCTCGCCTCTCACCACAAAGCTTCCCTGCCCGCTGTCTTTGGTGCTGCCATGACGACCACGACGTTTATCTACGTTTGCTTGGGCGTGCTGTCGGCTGTACACTTCGGCTCAAATGTGAACTCGTCTGTCAATCTCAATTGGGCGACTGGCTTTCCATGGATGTCGTCTGTATTGACAACCTTTATATTGTCCTCTTTCCAGCAGCAGACACGCTGTCAACGTTTCCTCTCATTGCAATCAACGTTGGTAACTCCATGATGGACGCTTCGGGGTTCCGCAAGCTGGTCTGCCGCCTCGCAGCGTCGGTTCCTCCCATCTTCCTTGGCTACGCAGTTCCAGACTTAAGCTTCATTGTCCATCTCACTGGTGTGTTTGGCGTCTATCTTGTCTTTATTGCTCCTGCTCTTCTTCAGCTGCGTTCGAAGGCTTGTGACCCTCAACCAACGTGCTTTACCACGACAGTCAGCCACGGCTCATGGGCTTATTTGGTCTTGGTCGTCGGTTCGTTGGGCATTGTCGTTCTTGTGGCGCAGTTGATTTGATAAGCCTATTTTAAAAATGCCTTTTAAGAAACTTTAAGCTTTCTTAAATTGTTCTTAAATGTTTCTTTTTTAGTTTTGTTCACTATCAAAAGCATGAGAACCAAGAAGAAAGTTTTTTTCACTTACAGAGGCAATTCAAAGCTAACATTCACATGGACAGCTTCGGCTTGGGTGACAATGTCGGCAATTTTGACGGCCTTTTGGGCGGCATCGTCCAAGTCATTGGCGACAATCATGCGGAATCCAGAGTTTTCGATCAAAGCGCGGGCCTTTTCGACGTTCGTGCCTTGCAATCGAATCACGATGGGCTTCTTCATACCGAGATCCTTGGCCGCGGCAATAATACCAGCGGCAATAACATCGCAGCGCATGATACCACCGAAGATGTTGACCAAAATGGACTTGACTTGGTTGTCGGCGTTGAGGATTTCAAAAGCCTTCTTAACTTGAGATTCAGTAGCACCACCACCGACATCCAAAAAGTTGGCAGGCGAACCGCCGAAGAGTTGAATGATATCCATGGTAGCCATGGCCAAACCGGCACCGTTCACGAGGCAGCCAATGTTACCATCCAAACCAATGTAGTTGAGGTCGTAGGCGGAGGCTTCGACTTCACGAGGATCTTCTTGGGTCTTGTCGCGTTGGGCGAAGATGTCCTTTTGACGGAACGAAGCGTTGTCGTCGAAGTTGATCTTAGCATCGCAAGCAAACACCTTGCCATCAGGGGTTTCGGCAAGAGGGTTGATTTCGACCAAGGTGGCATCGACACCAATGAACATCTTGTACAAGTTGCCAAGCAATTCAACACCACGTTCGAGCGAAGCACCTTCAAGGCCCATTTGGGAAGCCAAACGGGTCAACTGCTCGTTCGAAGGACCCTTGGTGATATCAATGTACTCCTTGAAGATGAGTTCAGGTGTGGCGTGAGCCACATCTTCAATCGAGGTACCACCGGCCGGGGAGGCGACCATGACTGGGCCTTGCGAAGCGCGGTCCATCAAGATGCTGAAATACATTTCACGGCGCATGTACACGCGTTCCATCAAGAACACCTTGGCGACTTCAATACCGCGTTCACCAGTTTGCTTGGTGACCAAGGTTTCGCCAATCATCTTTTTGGCATAGTTCTTGGCATCTTCGGCCTTGGTGCACATGTGGACACCGCCCTTGAATCCATTCTTAAAATGGCCCAAACCACGACCACCGGTCAAAGCTTGAGCTTTGATCACGACGTCCTTCGAGTCGTTGCCGCCCTTGAGCTTGTTGTACACGGCTTCAGCTTCTTCTGGGGTGTTAGCGTGTTGCGAAGCAGGGACTGCGACGCCGTAAGATTGCATGATCTTCATGGATTGGTATTCATGCAAGTTGAGACGGCGGACTTGGTGTCCTTGTGGACGAAGCAACGGAGCTTTCGCCAACGCGCGCAACAAGCTCATCTCTCGGTCGACTAATCAAAGAATGAATGAGCGGTGGGCAACCCTGTTCTCCCATTTAACCAATCAGACATATTAAACCTATATTCAAATTTAGGTTTTATAGGTTTATTGAATCGACCGAATCCCGAAGTGACTGCACCGAGCGAGCCACTTTGAGCTTACGAGATGCACGTTGAATGTTCAACTACGTTTAACCTTATTTAACGTATGGGGGTAGGGTTAAAGGGGTTTAGGGTTTGAACGATGGAAAAGCGACTGTGAAATGATGCGCAGAGGACACATCCATGGACATCCATGGCGCCACAGCATTCACGTGGATGGTCTCTATTGTATATCATAGTGAAGGCGCTATCTCCTGTGAGCTCAAGAATCTGCAGCAATGGTAAAATCGACGTGATTGTCATAGAGTTGCAAAACAGTGTGGCTGGCAGAAGATTCCAAGCTATGGATTGTCCAATCTGACATTGCTGATAAAGCGCAGCGTGGATTACATAGAGTACAGCTAGCTTGTAAATCACAATGTCTGCAATTTTAGACGCAAAATGAAGCTTGAATCAACGAGCAAAGACGCACAAGCCTAGGTCGTCGCGTGAAGGGCTCTGTGCCAGCAATATAAACGAGTGGTGATATAAATTTTGAAAGGTTTTATTTAATATTTTCTCGAGTCGTACACTTTGCGGTAAAGTATTTTGTACATGAGCAATTGGCAAAGAGTTTTGTGAGATGATTTCGCCCTCACTTTCAGGCTCAAGCTCTGGCAAAGTTGGCCTGAGCGACTGCATCAGTAGCGAAGCGACAGTAGTAAGATAGGCACATGATGATGTAAAAATAGCTCAGTCAAGGCTTAAAGCGGTAGTTGACATTTTCGCGATGCTGAGGGGTTTCCTTTTGCAAACAAAGTTCTACCAAACATACGCCCGGGATGGCGAAAGGCTCTATGTTAATGTGATCTAATGACAATGGCCCTATTAATTGGCTAGTATTGTGTAATGCAATGCATATTGTGCTTGTGAATGCGAGATCGAAAGTGGCAAATGAGAGGTAAATCTGAAAGAAGAAACCATGCAGCACACTTTGTTCAATGGAATTTATCTCTTTGGATGCAGATAGAATGCATATTCTACTTGGCTTCTCGGCCACGTTCTTCGCCAACTTTTCCCACTATCCACTCCATGCCTTCTTGCAAACCTTCGCCTGTCTTGGCAGAGCATGCTTGGATTTGGTAAGGTCGGTTGCGGATCGAGCTCAAATTGAGCGCAGTTGCAATCTAAAACGAATTCTCACTTCGCACTCTTGAGAGTCGGTGGCTTACCTCAGACGCTGGCAATGCATTGAGCAAGTCTTGCTTGTTGGCAAAGACCAAAAGGCAGGCAGAGCTGAGCTTTTCTTCTTCCAGAAGCGCATTCAGTTCGATGCCAGTCTCTTCAAGACGTCGGCGGTCCGCGCTATCAATCACATAGATGAGCGCATCCGTTTGTTCGTAGTAGTTTCGCCAGTACGGGCGAATCGTCTTTTGACCTGGAAGGACATTGGGTCAACCACAATGTGGTGACTGGTACTTTACCTCCGATGTCCCACATGTTGAGTTTGAACCCATCCACTTGCAGGCTCTTGACGTTGAAACCTTGCGTAGGCATGATATGGGAAATGTCCTCTTCCGAGAGTTTCTTGAGGATCGTCGTCTTGCCGCCATTGTCAAGGCCAAGCACAAGAATACGTGCTTCCGAGTCGTCTTTCTTGAGCTTTCGGAGCAGCGTGAGGAGTCCCATGTTGCTGCTAGAGCTAAACTTTTCGTGTGAGGCTATGGTGCGCCCGTTCATTCATTCCCCTACCCGCCACTACTATACAAACTTTCATAGTATCGCACAACCGATTTAAAACGGCGGCGCGACCTTTCAGCCAAGCAACGGATCTTCAAGACGTTTCCGGATAAAATTATACAGATATATCCGCCAGACAATGGAAACATGAGACAAAGCCCACGGATCACAGTAAGGAGGGCTTCCAGAGCTTAGACTTTTCAAGAAGAAACGAGATTAGATTGCTTTGTAGCATGGTGCTTAGCAGGCTGGTTTTGCTTGTTCTTCTTGAAATAAGCAAGCTGTGCAAGTGCAAGTTGTTGCTCAGCCACCAAAGTCGCAATATAAAGAGAGCAATGTCCATCCAGACTATTCACAACGAACTGACTCATTTAAATGCAAGAAACCTGACAGAACTGTGTAAGTTCACCGTATTATTTCATGTTCTACCCTTCAGAAACACACCCAGGCCTGAAGTGATACTTCAGAATGAAGCATTTACGCTCGACTAAATCAAAGATCACACTCAACTAAAGTGAATACTTGCCTTCATGGTTGCCGTGAATGCAACAGGGAAGGGATCGTGGCACAGAATAGAATCGACTAGTTGTGTTCATCAAATTACAAGAATTTATCACAAATACACATATCAACGAAAATGATTGGTTGAAATAACTAAAGTAATGAGCCAATTGCGTCCGTCAGCAGTTGTTGGACAAGATGCGAGGCAACAACAACGTCGGGAAAGCGGCAGTGGCGGTCGTGTTTGGGCTTGCAGGAGCTTACGCTGGTTTCTTACTGCAGCAGCGATATATTGAAGAGCAGAAGGTGATGTTACGAGTGGAAGAAGAAGCTCAGCGACGCTATAAAGCTGCTCAAGGACGTGAATAAGATAAAAAATTCTATTTCGTCCGTTGTTTCTTTGTTGACGCCTTTTTGGCTTGTGGTTCATCGTCGTCCAGCTTATCTTCGACATTCCACACGTCGTCCTCTCCATCGCTATCTTGGTTCTTGTCCCAATCCTTGAGCTTAGCGTCCATCATGAAATCGTCTTGCACGATGGACCACGTCGATTTGTCCTTTGGTTCTTCAGCCTCTTCCTTCTTCTTTCCTTGGTTCTTCAGGAGTCCCAGGAAAGAGTCTTTGCTGAGGGATTTGATCTGCTTGGAGCCATCTTGGGCTTGTTGACCGTGCTGATGCTTGGCAATTGCATTGAACAATGCCACCACACCTTTTGTAGCAATCGCCCGAAGAGTTTTGTCTTTGGCCATGGTCAAGTGGCTAGGAATCACCATGTCCTTTTCATCACGTGCACGTTTTTCTTTGGCGCTGAGCTTTGTAGCAGTGGTAGCTTTCTTGTCTTTGGAGATTTCACGCATCTGTGCCGTCACACGCTTAGCAAGAATCGGTGCCTTCTCTTCCTCGACATTCTGGTTCAACACCTTACTCATTGCATCTGCAAAACCCACAGCGCCTTCTGCCTCTTCCTCATCGTCTTGAGCCTCTTCTTCGCCATCATCATCATCATCATAGTTGTCGTCTTGAGGTTCATCATCGTCGTCATCGTCTTCGTCTTCGTCATCTCCTTCATCGTCGTCATCTGCACCCTCATTCTCATCTCCACTATCTTCTTCCTCCTTTTCCACTGGGGCTTCTGGTGCCTTCTTGGCGGGGATCTCGACCTTGCCGCCGTTGTGCTTGGCCTTTAGGGTCAACTTCATGCTTTATAACTTCAACAACCAATGGTTGATCGATATCCGGATATCGCGAATCCGGATAATATAATTAATATTTCCGGATAAAAAACCTTATCCGTAAGCTTGAAATCTATGGCCATTTTTCAATTGAGTGTTGAGTCCCAATGACGAAAGAACCTACCTGCTTGTCGTTCCATCTCAAGATCGGTGTGGGAGTGCGTCTTAGGCGCGCAATGTCCGGCATATCTTCTCTCTGAGGGATGGAATTGTGTAGGAGGCGGGCGTTCGGGTTTTGAGACCTCTTCTTCTATATGGGAGTGCTGACGTCCCATTGGTTTTCAATGTGGATGTCATATTCTCTTCCTGCGTGCCCTATAGTAATTACCCAGCGTCATAGTACGCGAGAGCTCGGCTTCAAGCCACCGTGACCGTTCTCGTGTCTCCATCAGCTTTTACATGCATATAAATCGAGTTTTACGATAGAGATGGGCGATGCAATACCGACTTGCTCGCCAATGCTTGTTGACGTTGCTTCGTGTGCTGCAGTTGAACTTCGTCGAAATGCGCCAGCAGTGTAGAAATCGATACAGCAATTCGAATCGCACTCACTGGCACGCCACCTACTTCTTTCTTGTTGCTGGGACTAGTAGAGGCAGGCGGTATCGGTGCTTGAGGCTTAGAAATCGCCATGGCCATTGAGGTTACGCTGGCAAGTCGATCTCGCAACGTGCGGAAGGCTGAGCTCTAAGCACGAGACTTCAGTAATTATTGAAGGTGCAGAGACTTTCCTGGGGTAGAAGCATGAGGAGTCCATACATGCTCTTCATGAGATTGATATGATATGGCGCATGGGTTTCCAAGAGTTGAAGGCGGAGTTGAATGAAGATGGGGGATTCGAGGAGCTGGACAAGCTTGTCGATCTGCATCAAAAAGCCAACGGACGCATCTATTTCACTGGTGCAGAGAGGTTAAGGAACCAAAGAGTCAGATGACATGGGCGATGGAATCGTGCAAAGGATATAATTTCTGGATGAGCGAGCTTGAGAGCTCGTAGGACTGGGCGAGTAAGCACAAGCTAAACGTTGAGACTGGATTGTGGCACCATGTTTTGAATATCGTCGTAAACACATCCACATCTTCTTTCGATGCTTTGGCATCAAAACTTCGGCGCAAGATTGCTCGCAATTGTTCCTAAAGCACCATCTATGATGTCGACACGGAAACACTGGGCGATTTACCAGTTCGTTTGCAGTAAGAAGGATCAAGTTGAGTGTGTGGACCATGAGCGAGACGAAATCCAAGTCATCATGAGTTGCCAGAACCGTGGCGACGACCATGTAAATGCTTTTAGCTTCAAGCAGAGTGCAAAGTTTGCGGATGATGAGTGATCCTCGTTTCTCCTGTTGCCACATCATGAACTGCAATTAAGATAAACTGACCAGCAACCGAGCATCCGTGGCAAATAGCTGAATGACAGCTTGGAGCAAGTTGGAAAACTCGACTGGCTTTAAATTGAGACTCAAGCGAGCAAGGACTTCGAGATCCAGGGAGACAACTTGGTCGGCCGTATCACTAACAGCTTCAGAGGATTCCAAGAAAAATCGTACGTACTTTAGAGTATTGAGAAGCGTAGGTAAGAAGGAGCTCAATTGTGCCGTCAATTGGGCTGGTTCTTTCTCAAGAAGCATGGAAATCCAAGCAAGAGCAGCAAGACGCGTTGCAATGTGAGGACTGACTAACTCCGTACTGAGTTTTGCCATGAGTGGCAATGAATCCACATCGCCCCTACAAAAAGAGTCATGAAAGATCTTGGACACGCCATCGGTACGCTGTGGCTTTGACGAGGGCGAGCAATTCTGTGTTGGCACGTTCACCCACGCCTCGGATTTCACCTTCCGCATCGGAAATACAGTTCAAAATGGCCCCAAGTAAGTCGGCATAAAAGCGAACAAGGCGTTCTTTGCCCAAGACAACAAAATCATGCACCTTCAAGCAAAATCACGACGACAGTCTGGAATAAATTACCCAAGTAGCAGCAGTAAGGCGGGTGAATCGTTCCTTGGATTGACATTGTGACACAAGAATGCTCACCATGGGACCCAAGTCAACAAACGGCGTCGACTTGATTTCTCGTAGGAACTCGCTTAAAGCACTATCTGCCGCCTAGATTCAGTTAAGCCGAAGGAACCTCAATTTGATGGTACTGTACCTGTCGAATCTCGCGATTTCCATCGCTGAGCATATTGAACAGGCCATCCAAGAACTCAGGTAGCCAATCGAGCATTTCAATGTCAGGAACAGAGTCTAAGACGGTAATCCATCCAACGAGAAGCTGACGAATGTAAGGGTTGGTCATCTTGATGTGTTTGTGGAGGAGGGGAATAAACATGTCAACGTCAAAAACTTCACTTTCCGTCACAATGTCCTTCACGAGACGATCGAGTAAATGTGCACCATTTTTCACGTCGGTGTCGACATCAGCAAAGAGCTTACAAAGACTACGATGGATTCAGTAGAGCATGTGAGAGCGAGAAAAGACATACCCGTCAAAGATCTGGTTGAAGTACTTGAGAATAGCTCCCCGTGCGACTTTTACAATGTTGTACAGACTTTCACACGCATAATACCTACATAACTCTCGTCTGTCCGCTCTTTGATGGCAATATAATTGTACCGGACGCGAGCTTCAGAATCGTCAAAGCAGTGTAAGACGGGTGGAATGAGTGCATCCAAGTACAATTCTGCATTGTGCATGAGTCCGATAGCTGTACCAGCAAGACCAATGAGCCCCCCTTTGCGGAAGTTGGCATTCACGGATCTTGTAAACTTCTTTTCCAACAAATCAATAATCACTGGGATGGCATCCTTGTCTTGAGATGATTTGCTTTCTGACAATTGCTTGACGAGATTCTCCACTTCCAACGCCGCCCCCTTGCGCTTTTCATATTGTCGATCGCCTAGTCTCTGCTGTAGATTCTGGGACAGCGGAACGATGAACTCTCGGTCTTGGGACGACGATGAGCTGGACGCCGTGATCAATTGATCTGCCATTACGTTTGCACTTTGCAAAATGAGCTATCCGGATAAATTGAGAGCTTTATCCGTAAATTGAGAGAAAAGACCTATGATTTGCTATATTCCAGGATTGGACCATATTAATTGGCTATATATTTTACACATTTAATTGGATAAAATAAATATTTAGTGTGATTTGATTGGCTTAAACTTTAATTTATTTAATTGGATGAAATTATCTCTGTAAATATTGTAATTGGATGAAAATCAAAATTGAAATTGACTGGCTCCGCCGTGTGACTGTTTTGACTGGAGAGGCCAACCTTAATTGCTAATTCAGAGAGCAGCATGGTCAAGCAAAAGCATCACACCGCCCGCAACCAAACCTTCAAGGCCCACAAGAACGGTATCCGCAAGCCCAAGGCTCACCGCTACCACTCGACCAAGGGAGTATGTGCTTATCGTGGTTGAATTTGTCCCTAAAGTGTGTGCCTGTAGTTGGACCCCAAGTTCTTGCGCAATCAACGTTTCGCCAAGAAGTACAACAAGAAGAAGCCTGCTGTCGCTGCTAAGGTGCGTTCCCCACATTGTGTGTGGGATTGACTGATTGTATTTATGAGCAGGAAGAATAAACTTTCTGACGTTTGCCAGCACAGCCTTTCGTTGTAGGTGTAGACACTATGGACGGTTTGGAACGCAAGTGTTGTAACAACGGACTTCTGCTTGACCTGTTTGACGGTTCTTTCTTGTTTACTGCACGTGTGCATTGTCGTAGGTTGCCTCTGGCAAGCTCAAATGTCAATGGGGCCGATGGGAAAGTGATGATTTTTCAAATCAACCTTATCTACATTTTCTGAGATCAATTGAAGAGAGACCAAGTCTGATTCCCATCGCTCATTGACATTCGATCTAGCCAGCAGCTTGCCCAGTAGTAGTGGTCTCTAGTCCTCAATGCCTCCGCAGGTGTAAACCAAACTATAACACGACCTTTTCGTGGAATTTCTTGAGAGCAATCTCCTTGCAGGTTTTATCGTAAACGACTTGTCGCGTGGGTGTATTTATGTGGGTGGTCCGCTCCTGGTTCTTTGTTGGATAGTGCGATTTTGCAGCGAAGGGACTGCTTGCATGCCAAGATATCTCCCCTGCTCCTGGGTCGTTCGTGTCCATGACCCCAAGATGGAAAAATCCATGAAAATTCAAGAGTATTTTGATTGAATAAAATTTACATTTTTCTACCAATAATTGCTGTATCCACCAGTTATTCTATGTTAATTGGCTGAAATATTTATAATTAAATGCCAATTAATATTCGATAGGACAACAACCAGACGACACAACTGTGGAAAAGTTTGATTGAAATCTTCGACAAAAGAGGCCGAAGGATGGAGAGCTAGAGAGGTGGAGCTCACAACGAAATATGGAAAAGAGTACACAGAGACGAGCCTTGTGCCACCACGATGGCTGTTCCAAGTTTGCGCAGACGAGGGGGTTATGCAAAGGTAGTCTATGGATCTGCTCACGCCTCTCATATTGTCTGTACAGCCCATGGGGGAGGCACTCGATGCAGAGTGGCTTCGTGCGACAAGCTAGCTCAAAGCCGAGGTCATTGTATTGCACATGGTGGCGGACGTAAGTGCCAAGTGGAGCAATGCGAAAAACTGGCTCAGAGCAAGGGATATTGCGTGGCCCATGGAGGAGGACGAAAGTGCAGTACGTCATTAGGCCAGCTAGGACCCGCTGTGACGTTTACTCTAGGCGTTGATGGGTGTGAAAAGTTTTCACAGATCAAGGGGAAATGCAAAGCCCACGCCAAGGCTGAGTCCATCACCCCTCGTCGCCATACTCGACTGCTTGCAATTAAGCAATGGCCAACTACGATTAGCCTCAGCCCCCTTCGGTCTTTTGTCCAGCGGTCAGAGCATTCAGCGTGCAGCTATGCTGCTCTGTTTACACCTCTCAAGTCACCACCGTCCAAACCTGCCTAACCCAATAAGTGTGCCCTCCATTCAAAGAAAGCAACTAGATCTGCCTGTTCAAAGCCATATATATAAAGTGCAAAAGATGAATAAGAGAATTAAGTTAACTGCACGACGATGTGCAAACGGCAGCCGTGAAATCACTTCCGACCGGAGCTTGAACGACTTTGCCGCTTGGACATGTGATAATGAGTGTGCCGTTGGTATATTTCTCGCCTTGGCATTCGCCGCTTACAGTGGAGGCATCGCAGCTCCACCATGGGGCGGGTACGCAGTCCAAGTAATTGCACCATGGGCAAGCATTCGAAGCATTGGTCTACACATGATGTTAGTCGTGTGATAATAAACATTATCCAACATGAGTCGCCAGGAGAATTAAAAAGAGAAGCGCAAAGCAAAAGGTAAATGTGCCGCCAATTTTACCCAAGAGGCGTTGGCGTGGCGTTCGCGTGTTTAATTGACGATCTTGGCGCGTGGTGGGAAGGCTGAGCATGGCAAAACCAAGTCCCATACCGCTCTGCATCATCGTGAGATCAAACCAAAGGACTCAAGAGCGTACGACAAATCCAGAAAGATGGGCAAAGTTGTTGACATACGGCAACAAGCCAATTGCAAGATTGACAACGGCGACAACAATCAAATTGGCCTATGTGCATGGTCAAAAAGGTCCATAATACAGTCTAATTACCATGTGACAGCATCGATTAGCATACAAGTCCCAATTCAGAATGAATTCAGCAAAGGTGGCCCCAAACAAGCCAAAGATAGCGCCAGAGGCACCCACGCCAACCTGAGTTTCCAGTAAGCCATTGAGAAACATCATCAGGATTGACGTACAACGTCGGGGACGAAGACTGACGAGACGATTGCGCCAATAAGTCCAGAGCTAAAGTATATAATGACAATGCGGCGGCGATCGAATGTATTCTCGAGTTCCATGCCAAGTTGATAGAGTCCTAGCATATTAAAGAGCAAGTGCAATCTAGATATAAATCAGATTTGTCTCAAAGAGAAAGATTCACGTACATGCCTGCGTGTAGAAACATAGCAGTGATCAAGCGCCACCAGCCGCCTGAATAAATCAAATCCGAGCGCTGAGCGCCCATTTTGAGCAAGACATCGGCACTGGGACCGAGCAATGGGTTAACTTTCATGCTTTCAAACTTCCAATCGTTTTCAGCACTAGAGACGCACCAATATCAGCTTCATGCATGGCTCTGAGGACGTACATTTCAATGAGAAACACGATTGCATTTATGGCAATCATGAACCACGTGAATTTGAACTGGGGCAAGATCTTGGTTCGTGGTTTGCCTCCAACTTCCGCTGGTTCGGCGGGCTGGATTCCATCTTCGATTTCTATCGGTCTATCTTTGTAAGTCTCATGGCCTCCATGCATTGGCGGCGTTTGTGGCTGGCGATATGTGCCTTGAGGACTTGCCACCATGCTGTGCGTTTGCAAAATACCACCGCTTCTTCGGAATAACTTGTCGTATCCGGACGACCCAATTGTCTCTGCATGAAAAAGATGATATTGGTGAAAAATCCATATATTTTGGACCTTTTTAAAGACTTTTTCATGAATTTTCATGAAAATGTCGAATCTATTTATAGCACCTAAGTCGTTTCAGCGAAATATTGGCATGTCCAACCGCTGTTTGACAGACAACCTTGCCAAGAATATCCAAGCATCACACATATGAAACGCAACCCGGCTTGGAATTCATGCCGACGGCGCTGGATTGAGCGATTTAAAGTTGCAAGACTGCTCGATGACTATGGGTGTCTCTCAGTCTCTGTATAAAGACATGAATTGTGAGCGTGTTCAGATGGATGCAAAGGTCGCTGGACATGAATGACAAAGGCGACTTGTCTCCTGGACATGATATTGTTGACAACCTAGTTAAAGTGCTCGCTGGTTGGGCGACAAGGTCACCCGTCGATTCAACAAAGTGTCCAGTCAACACTGTGTCATAACAGGATTTGTGGGTCGTCCTTGTTAATAGCTTCAAAGCACTCTTCAAACTTGGCGAGCCAGCAATCGGGAATACCCAGACTACAATGAGATTCTTATAGACTACCTACTTCGTAAGCTACCCAGTGGTAGTGATGTATTTTTTTTATCGGGGCCAGCCGAAGATGGCCATCACAATAAGTGTGAAATATGGTCGATATGCCTTCACGGTGGCCACGCAGAACTCGGATCGACGGATTATATAGTTCGATGAAGTCAATTCGTCGTATATGTCAAGTGAATCCATCAGATAAGGTATGTAAGCTTAGATGTAATCTTGGTTTGTCGTCAATCGGTATTAACCTCGTTTCCTCGGTATGCAGTTCATTCGTATCAATGGATTGTCCTTTGTTTGCAAGAGTTCATCATGTCTTTTGTTTGTTGGGAGAGGAAAACCGGGTCGAGTTTCTGGCAGCACCTGTGACATTGTGCCACATTTTTTATGGCCACGAACGACTAGGCTATCGAGCACAACTTTGTTGCGGGCGAATGTTCACTACTAGTACACAATTGTTGCTTACTGCAGTGTTTTGTCGTGGTGACGAAGTCAACAAACAATGAAATCCACGATTTATTCCCTCATTTAAACGACATTTCATCAAATTTGACTTTTCAAGTGGGCTCAGTAGAACTAATTTCGGAAACTACGGTCATTATAGTCATTAAAACGAGGTTGTGTATTTGAAGAGATCACCTGAAGCAGGGTTTGGGCATCCTGTTGCTCACTTCCTGTAGACCACAACTGTCATGTCATGGGGCACTTTGCATCGTTCGGAGCTTCCATCCAACCAAGGTGGGGCCGAGCTACAGAAGCTCGCAATCTCAAAATACCTTGGTAGATCACACTGACACGTATGGTAGAAGTCGTCTGGGAGTATATTTCCATCATCCGGATGTAACCGGATGACTGGGACTCCGGATAATCGGCGTGTTTCTATTCGTATCCGGAATATCTCTCAGCTAGAAAGGCCCAGTTTGTCTTGAACCAGATGCTCAGTCGCGGGACATCCCGTAGAGGACTGGAAGAAGGAAGCAAAAGCTGGATTACGATCGTCTTGGTTGGCGTTGGTGTCGGCCTCGTCCTAGCAGTCATTCTCGTCTTCTTCTTCAAGCGATTCCAGAGGCGGAAGGCGCCGCAATTTGAAGAATTTGTCGACCCGCATCCGACATGTGATCATGTGCATTCGGTGAAATCGGGACCTGTTGGAGGGACCCAAAACTCGCGCTTTCAACACCTTGCGTATCAAAACGAACTGTCCGATGGTGCGGCTACAAGACCGTCGCAGAATGAAAGCGCGCATCGTCAGTCGTCACAAGTTGCAATCCTCGAAGATGTGCAATCATCAATTCAGTCTGCCTCAACCGACAGATCACGCCAACCACCTCCCCCAGTTAAACAAGTTGCAAATAGCCGACCTCCCAGTCGAATCAACGAATCACAATCACCCAGCGTTGAAAATATCGTGCGTCCAAGCGCTCAAGAACGCCCCAAATCAAGTAGGAGTTCCAAACATGGTCATGGCCATGGTCATCATCAAAAGCAATCCAAGGCCATGTCTGCTGCTGAGTCAAGGGCAGCCAAGAAAGCAGCTTTGATCTCTCAACTAGGTGGCACTGGTCTGGCTAACAACGCAAAAGCTACGCAGCAAGCCTGGCACAAACGAGAAAGCTCTGAATTTGACCATCACCCTCCATCTCGCGTTCCAGTCCAGGATGCTCAGTCATTCAACCAAGCCCCCGCTCGTATTCCTGTCCAGGATGCTCATTCGTTCAACCAGCCTCCGTCCCGCATTTCCGTCCAGGATAGCCAGTCGTACGTGGAACTTCGAGACGCGCCTGTGCCAGAGATGGAAGAGCAGGTGTACAAAACAGAAGTCAACAATCCCGACGACACTCTTCCTCTTGGGGCTGAAGCTGGATCGTATTTTCGTCGGCAGAAAAAGAATGCGCTGCTCCAAGCAGTCACGATGCCTTCCGCATCGCCATCCCCGTCACAATCACTTCCTCGACCTGCCCCTTCAGTTGTTTCAATTCGGCTGGATCAACTGGATGAAGATCAATTATATCGGACAGAGGCCAACAATCCCGACGATACGTTGCCTCTCGGGGCTGAAGCTGGTACATACCGCAAGAAAGCTGCGCTGCTCCATAACGTTAAAGCCCCGACACAGTCAGCACGAGCACCTCTGCCGTCTGTCGTGATGGAAGAACGAGACGAGCAGGAATTCCGTCCCTTTGACGATGAACACTTGTACGAGACGTCGCAAATGTACGATTCCATGCCCCTCGGCATGGAGGCTGGGCAGTACATGAAGGCAAATCCACATTTGTTCAACAAGAGAGTTTAATCTATGAATAGCACAACCTTTCGTTCTTTCTTCGACTCATTCGCCAAGATGGACGAGACGTCGTACGAAGAGTCGGCGACGCCACGCCTGGAAGATCTGGAAGAAGGTGACTACGCCAACCAGAACTCCACTGCGCATACTACTGGCAATGCTCCAAGGAATGCGAGCAGTGCAGTTGGCAATCCCGGCAATGCTGGCAGTGGTTGTGCCGTCTACTCGATGCCGGCTCAAGGAATCGTCATCCCGCCATCTAAAACTCCCAAGAGATGGCCCCGGTTCAAGTTTGTTTGGTTCATGATCAGCGTCAACACTGTCATGTTTGTGATTGAAATGTACGCCAGATATGTCTTTAATGGCTGTTGACAAAATGTCTAGCGGTGTGAACGGATGGACGGTTGAATCGACAAAGTTGAACCCGCTCATTGGTCCGTCGGCAATTGTCCTGCTGGAAATGGGAGCTCAACGCACGGATTTGATCTTTGCAGGCGACTGGTGGCGTCTTTTTACGGCAATGTTCCTCCACGCCGGCATGTAAGAACGACTTGGGCAATGGCTTCCACGAACTGAGTTATCTTTCGTAGAGTGCATCTTGTGTTCAATATGTTTGCCTTGTATCAACTTGGCACGGAACTGGAAGCGACATTTGATCGACGTCGTGTGGTCATTGTGTACTTCGTCACGGGACTCATTGGAGCCATGGTTTCGGCGGTCTTCGTCCCAAACGTGGTAAGTCTTGCCCAAGCTGCAGACTTGGAAGAACACCTGAATAGGTCGGAGTGGGCGCTTCTGGAGCTATCTTTGGCTTGTTTGGCGCTACGTTTGCAGAATTCCTGCTCAACTGGGAGCTGTACACCAACCGCTGCTGTCACATGGTCTCTTCTTGCTCTTGAGTCGCAGCTTGACAACGACTATTGTAGACCAATTTAATCGTGGTCGCTGTATTCAATCTGGGCATTGGCCTCTTGCCCTATGTCAACAACTTTGCCCACATGTCGGGCTTTCTCGTACGTAGTCATCATAGCAACGATGAAGAACTCTGGCAATAGAGTGGTTTTGGTATGGGATTTGCCATGCTAAGTTTGCCCACGACACGCCAAGATCGAATTGCAAACACGCGATCTCCAAAACAACGCAGGCTTGGTAGAATTGGTGCCACATTCGCTGCAGTTTATGCCTTACTCTTTGTGATTTTACTCTCTACTCATGTATGTTGCTGAAGTGTTCGAGTGCTCACTGCGATAAATTTTTGTAGTCGGATGCATCGAAGGCGTGTCCATGGTGTAAGTACCTCGATTGTATTCCTGCTCCTTGGTGGAGCTGCGACGCATCAGCCAGTGGCGAATGCTATGGTTATCAATTCACAAACGGCACGCTGATCATCACATGCCCAGCCGGACAAAATGTGACTGCCCCTCTTGGAAGAGACTTCACAGCAGCAACGTGTACATCAGTCTGCACTTGATAAATCTCAATGCACCTCCCTTTTCTGCTGGAAATCTGCACCTTCGACCACATTCGATCGGTGGAGTGCCAACCTCGTGGAGATACATCTGAATAACTAGCACACTGTGGTAATTTCTACTTCTGATATGATTTTCTATTGTCAAAACTTCGGAAACTATGTTCATTTTTGACCCCGTTTCATTTCAAAGTATTTTGAGGACAACAATTCCAACATCGATGGCAGAAATAATTATCCGTAACTTTGATTAGAAATACAAATGGAAACATGACTTGACCAGCTGTGTTTCTATTTCAATTGACAAAACTTCGGTTATACGGATAATTTTTGGCAAATTATTGGATTATCCGAACAATTTTATGTTTTGAGTCGCTATTCTGGACACCAATAGCAATTTCTACCTTAAAAATTACGGATAAATCCAATGAGTTACAACAAAGTATCCGTAACTTCGATTAGAAAGAGAAATAGTCAGAGGGCATGGGGCACTCATTTAATTCAACCCCCGATACAGTTTTCTATACGAAAAAACATCCGGATAATTATCCGATAAATTTTCGGATAAATATCCGGATACAAGATGTGATGATGACCAAGACTCAATTGAAAATACAACATAGATGTACTGTATTAACTGTGCTTACGAATAGCAATCACTAAGCCTTTGAAGTACATTATACCTGTCGCGTTGGAGGGGAAATACCAACTTCGCCATATGAATTGATCCAAGTAAGATTGCAGTTGCTTGCTTTCAGCTCCTCGCATTGCCTTGAGGTACTGTTTCACCCTGACTTCCCACACCCCTTCAATGGACTGGGTGTGGGCTCCATTGTCAGGGTTGACAAAGTTCGTCGAATGATTCACCCACATGTGCGAATAGCGCATGTGGGTTAGTCTTGGGTTGTTGGCAATCGTGTGGCGCTCGTTCGTAGAGACGTAGGAGGCAAATTTGTCCGATACAATGAAAGACCCTAACATTGATTTCATTGGCCAAAATGACTTCAATTAACATACATTCTGCAATATGATTGGCAATATGTCTTGAAAGGGTCTCTTTCGTTCGATCAGTGCCCGTAAGAACACCAAACCACTTTTTCGTGGATCGATCAACTCCGTCAAACAACCATCGATCTTCATGTTGAGTTCCGCGACCGTACTTGGATTTCTTTTTCAAAGACGTTTCGTCGATCTCAACAACTGATCCATATCCTCCAATCTAATAACTCGCAAGAATTAATACAAAAATATATTTGTTGTCGCAGTTACCTTAACAGTACATGACCGCATTTCCTCCGAACACTTTTGACGGCAGTACTTGAACCACTTGATCGCTGTGGCGTTCTATACTTCAAGGTCCTCAACTACTGAACGGCACGACTTCATAGTCGCCCAGTAGAAGAGGACCCGGACAAGCTGAGCGATGGGTAGGGTCGTTTTCTTGTATGGAGAGCCACTGCGCAGGCCAATTTCGCTGTCATGGCAGCCTTCTCGGCGGCATCTCCAACGCAACCTGTCTCTTTGCAAAGACATAGGACGCATACACATCAAACAGGTCATGTTATCTCGTAGTAATCCTACCTAGAAATGGGTTAGTATGAGGGTTTTCGAGAGATGGAACTTACTTTCATACACCATTCTACGGCGGTTTCTTCGGTATTTGTTGCCTCCATGACAACTTTGAAGGTGTAATCGGTCAAGTCAGACAGGTCGTATAGACTGTCCATGGCAAATGAAAAAATGACTTCACATTGAATGGCAAAGAAAAGCGGGGGTTCGATTAGATGCTTGTACAAAACTGCCGTCAAAAAATGAATGGCCATCTTGAAATGCCACCAAAATGGGGGGTTAAACTAGAACCCAACGTTGTTTCGAAAGTCATCCGGATGACCAATTCAACTATCCGGATTTCCTGTTCTATCACCCAGGTTATCCGGATAATTATCCGGATTTTTTTTTGGTATAGAAAACTGTATCGGGGTTGAATTAAATGAGTGCCGGGCATGGACACAAAACTGACACTTAGACTGGCTCACATTAACGGACAAATATTATCCGAATGACATCTCGGTTTTATTTTGTGGCCGAGGAAAGATTTTCAGTAAGTTACTGTTTTGTTCATTGATGAACACCTGCGTCTTTTGCTGTGGCCGCGCACGTTATTGCGGCAACTATTATTGTTGAAGTGGCGTCTCTGCCCACTCAACGACGAAATTACAATCTTTAAAGGAGGCCTACGTTGATTGTGACCATTGCGGCCTTCAAACTATTTGTGAAAATATATTTTCATCCAATGAAATCGTCCCGGTGAAGGTTTTCACTCTGTGATTTTTACATAAAGTCATGGAAGGAATGATATGCCACACGCAGTTATATGGGAGTTCTCACCGGTGTGATCTCGAATATACGTGAGACTCAAACACTATCAATCCTAGAGCTATGATGGACTTCTAATGAGCTTCATACATCGTGTAGACGTCCGCTCTTCATACTGCAATACAATATTTAAATCTAGGGAAGAAATAATGATATGCCAATACATGTAGACCAAAACGAGTGTTTTAATACTTTATCTTGCGACCGCAACTGGCGATAACCTTTTCACAGCGACGAGGCATACTCGCCACAAGGGTCTGGAGCAGACTTAGATCCAACTCGTCCCACACTTTTCGAGTACAGGCGATGAGCTCGGCACGGGTTGAGAACTTTCGACGACCGTTGTCGTAGACTCTACGAGACATGATGCCCCAGAGATTTTCGATAGGGTTCAAGTCGGGAGACTTGGTAGGCCATTTAAAAGTCTTCACGTCCACCTCAGGGAGCTCAAACCACTCTTTCACCAGACCTGCTGAAAGACATGGTCGTTTTCATGCAAAGCATGAGCAAATGTAACCATAAATTCAGAAAGCGTATCCACATATGCTGCAGCATCTTGTTTGCCTTCAAGAAGGGCCAACTCGGACTTGCCGCGACTGGTAAAAGCACCCCAAAACATAACTCCTCCACCTCCATTTTGGCGTTTGGAAAGTGTTCACGGCGGCCACGTAGATCAGCCCAGTAGTAATTAAAGCCATCAGGTCCGTCGAGATTCCATTTCTTCTCGTCGGACCAAATAACTTCATTAAACTGGGCTCCCCAGTCCTTCGCCTCTTGAGCCCAAGCGACCCGAGCTTTTTTGTGGGCAGGAGTCATCATCGGCGCAGCTAATCGCTTCTTGAATTTAAGTCGCCCGCTCTTATTTAAGAGCTGGCAGACTCGACGAGGGCCAACAGGAAGGGAATTCAACTTGACAAACTCGGCAGCAGTGTACTTGCCTGACACAGCATCACGAATGATTCGGCGATGAAGCACATACGAGATGGAAGAGCGTCTTCCTGTCGACCGAGCTAGACCGTACGACTTGGGATTGCGCAAGTACCCACGAATACATCCGCGGGAGCGACCGAGCTCATTGGCAATGTAGGATATGTTCCTTCCTTCTCGCTGAAGGATAAGAGCTTCAATTCTCTCGTCTTCAGAGAGTGGATCGCCTTTGGGCATCGCGGAGGTCTCTATTCAGCGTTCAAATATGAGACTATTCAATGACGGTGTATACATACTCTCTTCGCTCACGCTGGATCGCTTATGGATCCTCCAGTGTAGTGAAACCTTAGAGTGGCATATGTTTATTTCTCGCGCCATTTCTATCTCCCGCTATTTTGAAGCGTTCATAGCCATCCAGCATCCTCTCTAGGTGCTTGAAATGTTTGCTCTCTCTTTGCCTTTCAATTGGACTATAATATTTCATTTATTGACCAATCATCAAAGAGATATTAACGATGGAAGCAAGTGGCATATCATTCCTTCCATCACTTTACTTTTCGAAAATCCACTCGAGATGCATCCGCCGCCGCGCAGCTCAGCGCACATCCTCTGTGCGTCCATCAGCCAACATATGGCAACACCACGCAGGTTAGCGTCGTCAGGCCGCAAAAGTGGCCAAGGAATATGTCGGTTGTCACCGCCCAATAATGGATCAACTCGTTCCCGTCTTGGCGCTCCCGGACAATCCAACCGCCATGGAGGCGAGCTCTTCGAAGCTTTCGAAAGCGCCGTTCCAATGTCAAATCGTCTAATTGTCGCGTACATGCACATGGTCGTCGGCTTCTTTATGGCCGCTCCTTACGTGCTGTCCTCCACCACCAACGTAACCAGGGCATTGACGAAGGCTTAGCTGACCTTGTGCAGCTCACAGCAAACACCAATAGCCGCCAACTTATCTAGGGCTTAGCTTCCATATCCGCTTCCTCCAACCTTGAGAACAAACTATTCAAAATTACAACGCCAGATGGTGCCCAAACCTTCACTATTAAGGCCACAAGCACAATGGATGGCTTTTCCTTGACATCCTTGGCTTCGATGCGAACCGCGAAGGCAAATGCCGCCTCTGGGATGTCCTCCAAGCGACCGGTGCTAGTCCACTCACAAGATATACGAATACCTCCGAAATTTTCGGTATCACGAGTAGTCGTTACCATCTGATCTTCAAGTTCTCCGATCCTCCGCCAATATTCAAGTCCAATGACCGGCTCATTGATGAAATCATCATGGTGGGCAAGTGCTACCGTGTCTACGGATAAGACTGGTATAACTACCAAAAACAAACTCAGCAGCTTGATCTGGATATCCTCGCACGCGAGGAAAAAATACCACTTCCAGGATCCAAGTCGACGCAAAGAAACAAAATCACGCTGTCAACGCAAGACGGTAAGCGTTAGTGCGTTAAAATGGAGCCCATGGGAATTCGTTCACCGAGGTGCTAAGCAAGGCGCCATGGGCGATCCCCTCCCGCGAGTTTCCCACAACATGTATCAAGCTCTTGATGACAGTGTGAGAGAGCCGGAGATAAAATCAACCGATTCCTGGACGACAGACAAAGTGAAGTTCGAAGAAGTTGTGTATTTAGGAGAAGGAATTTAGAGTGTGATCTGGAGCGGCCAGCGACGTGATGATGAAACGACGGGATGGGTCGCGCTGGCTTTACCGAGTAGATTGGAGTAATTCAGTGTGTAAAAAGTTGTTTAGTCTTTTGATCGTGCGGTAAGCGAACCTATGAAGTTTGTGAATCCTAGCAAAACACACGTCTTCACCACAAGAAGACGAAGACAGTGCTAATGCGTGCATCTAGCGAACCAATTGCCCTATATCAGTTCTGAACAAGATTCAGATCAAGTTCTCGGGCTACAGACAGAACAACAAAATTCAGAGTACCTAAGTCTGCGTTTGTGGGGTTGTGTGTCGACCCTCTAGCTCAGTAAATCCACACTTTCATGTTGTTTTCTAGCGGTGTAGCTAAGTTCTCTCGAACTTCACGTCAAGTGGTGCCACGAACCGGGACGAGCTAAGATGAGCAGGTCCTCACAACGTAGTTTAGTAGATTCAGCCGTAGTGAACCGAAAGGAAGAGACTGACTCTCCAGAATGAATGACAACAAACCCTAACCCGTTGATGGAATCCCCAACTCTTTGGACATCGAATATCACATCTTTTGCTACGGATGCCCCTCGTGTAGATACAAAACAGCAAGAATTATCTGCCCTACGAGCTCATTTTTTTTATATGTTTGATCAGCAGAGCGACGTGATTGAACGCCAAGGACGAATTCTGTTGACGCTGGACAAAAATTAAACGATATGCATTCAGCAACAAATGAAATTAACTCGAATATTGCACCGAATGGATAATGAAGAAAAATTACAATTTGCCCACGAGAAGCCAAGATATCTCAATTGCAGGAATATCTAATGGCTTCTGGTGATCCTAACCTGGCTCAAACGAACTATTCCTATGCATCTTATTTTTTGTTGAGCGCCTTGCTTGTGGAGGCCCCATTCTTTTTTGGTTTTCTCTAATTATTTTCAATTTTTTGTAAGCAATGTTAGTCCGACCCAACGGGATCTTCGCTCGACCCCCGGACTTAGAAGTTTAAACAACTTAGCAATTCAACAAACTGGAATAAGAGGAATGGACTTCCTAGTTTACTATCGATACGACTTATTGTATGGAATCTTTCTCCCTCAATTGAATTACAAATGAATGAGAATAGCGCAACTACTGAACAATCATTTGAATTATTAGAGGGTGAGCATCTGGGATTTTGGCAGACTCGACAAATTGATCGAGCTGCAGACTGTCAAGCATTATTACCAGCAAAGATTATGAACCACGACGTTGTTGTTTTAGCTGATACAGGAGCAAATACTAGTGTCATCCATGAAAGCCCAACGATAAAATTTACCAATATTTACACAGTCATTGACAGACATTGGTGCCTTTGGAACGGAACTGTCTCGACTCTTGGCACAACATCAATTAAATTAACTCTGGGTAACGGCGTGATCTATCGATTTATCATTTCTATTTGCAACTTTGGAGACGTGAATGTTGAAGCTATCTTAGGGATGGATTTCTTGAACAAAGCTGGTGTTATTATTAATACATTGAAGCGTGAGCTTATTTTACCAGACAACGAGTGGGTTCCCTTGGTTCGCCAACCTATAGCTTATCGAAAAAATGGCGCAGCGCAAGTGAGACTGAAAAAGGACAATATTATACAGGCTGGCGACTCAATTAGAATACCAGTTCCAAACGTATCGAGTATTACAAACAAATTTGGGCTCATCGAGGTCGAAATGGATCACTACCTTTATCTCGGATGGAACAAAGTACCCTCACCTATTTGTCATAACTAATATCGGAAACCACACGATTGCACTGTCAAATGGAACGACTGTCGGTGCAAAATTTCAAAAGAAAGCCGAAATAAAGTATGAAAAGTGGGCGAGAGAAGCAATCGCCTTATTGCGCGTTGTGAAAGTTTGTTACTACGCGAAATAGGCCATTAATAGTACCATTTTCTGATTTGGATTTTGAAAAATAAGCATGGTCGTGCAGACCATATTCCTGGGGCAGCCATGTTGTCGCCGTGGGATATTACGATAATTCGAGTAAATGAGCTCGATGGTAGATGGTGTCTGCCAGCAATCTTAACTGCGAATTTCAGCCCACCATCAATAATAGAACTCTAAATCAAAAGCTTGGTACATGAGCAAAAACCAGGCGCTCCTCAATATACCCTCACAACTCTCACTTCAAGGTATGCTATCGTTCAGTACCTACATTCTCAATGTAAAACGCACCTCTCTCGCAAAAATGAGGACATATGTCAAAAACACATATATGTCACAATTTCTTGAGATATATCAAAAACGAGGAAATCTCAATAAATTGACACGTCAGAAAATTAGTGTATGTACCATGCATATCATGCAGAAAATCAAGAGTCCATGCCGCCCATGCAATTTCAATGGCTGAGAATCAAAGCACAAGACTTGTAACAGTCTCATAAGCACTCAGGCATAATTCATTTGAATGTCTCGTGAAGTTATCGCCCGCCTCCTTGCAGCTTCAAACGAGGAAATCAGCAACCTCCGTCGTTCATCCCTTCTCTTTGAGGATACGGTCCGTAAAGTTGAAGGCGCCAACGTAGAAGACCCGCCTTCCCCGTACGACACACCAATTATGGACTCCTTTCTTGATGCTGGAGTCGATGCAATCGCTACGTTCACGAATTTCACCCTAACGGAGCTCAACATCCTATGGGGTGTATGCGAAGAGCACGTCAACGAGGCGTGGTACGAGGGGCGCGGTCGGGCGAACCGCGCTAGCTCCAAGGATGCGTTCTTTATGATGCTTTGCGTACTCAAACACTTTGACACATGGGAGAAGCACGCACTTGACTTCCGTCTCCGGACTCCGACGTTTGAAAAACTCATTATGCGTATCATTGCCCTCGTCGAACCCATCCTGTCTGAGCAGTTTGTGCGCCCCGTCACCATGGAATCTCAACGGAACAGTGGGAAGAAGTTCAGAACCTATGACGAAGCATTGTACGCAACAGACGTGAAATTCCAACCAGCGCATCGTCCAACTGGATCTTTCGCCGATGCGAAGCGCTACTTTTCCGGGAAACATAAGCTGTATGGTTTCAAGATCGAAGCGTCCGTCGCACCTCCTGGCACGTATGTTCTTGTTTCTGGCCATAGTCCTGGTTCCGTGTCCGATCTGACCATCTTCATGAATCGCCTGGAAATCCACCGTGAACGTCTCTTGAAGAGTTCTACGGAAAGAAACTGTCATGATGATGGTGAAGGATCGACCACGTTCCCACGACATTGGGCTGTCATCATGGATAAGGGTTATGAAGGCGTCGACGAGGCCATTCGCAGCATCCGTCCGAAAAAGAAGCCCCGCGGTGGTATCCTCACGAGGCAAGAGTTGGAGAGAAACGAGCGTGTCTCCTCGGATCGTGTTCTCGTTGAGAATATGTTTGGTCGTACCTGCAAGTTGTGGAAAGCATCTTATGCGACATTCAAGTGGTCTCAGGGGAAGTACGATGTGACTCAACGTTTGACCTTTGCCCTCACCAACTTCCATGTGAGCCTCAATCCGTTGCGTGCCTAAGATCAAGGTTTTTACACGTCTGTTTTGGCTAGATATCATGGAATGGCGGAAGACCGCCTGAATCTGGTCAACCAGCGTCGCCGGCGTCATCTCGAACGTAGACAAGAGCGTTTGAATGCAGATCGCGCGACTCGTAGTCAAACCATGTACTCACAAGGTTTCTAACCAATAATACAAGCTACGTGTTTCCTTCTTTCATGCTTGTTGCTTCTTCGTTGTCCCCGCCGTCTACTGGAGGGTTCTCGAGGCAAAACCCCCTCCTGAATCGAACGCACTTGTCCAAATCTCATGAATCGCAACTTTTCATTGTTGTGTGACATACGGTTGTATGGGTATAACACTGGGTTCAATCACCTGTGATTGCACAATACCAACCAATCAAAATCACTTAAAACGATATGCACATGAAGGTGTGGTTTCATGGAGAGTACACAATAATCTCGATCTTTCAATACCTTCTCACAGACACAGTCGTTTTTGATCATGATAGTCTTCGTCTTTCACAACAACAGTTCCATAAGATATACCTAAAGTTTCGCTTGACAATCCCTGCTTTGATTTCGAGAAACGTTATATCTTTAACGTGGCGTCATCGGATATAAATGAATTTTTGATTTAGAGTTCTAATGCATTATAATGACATGGAGATCTATCGGCCATTAAAGCTATCAGCTTTAAAACCTGAGTCATATTGTTTGCCACAATTTAAGAAGGATCGATGTGTTTTAATTGCTACGTTTGATGGTGCAGTTAAATTTAAAGATCGCCTGGGGAGCTACAGCACAATGATTTGGAAATTACCTGATTAGTCTGTTGTATGGAGCGAATGTGGCATCGTTGCAGATGCTACAGTTACTGTTGCCGAATATATGGGTTGTCTAACTGTTCTAAAATATGCCCAAGAGCATGCTATCTCAAAGTTACACGTATTGGAGACTCGCGTTTGGTCATTCACTAATTACTAGAGTGGATGCAGGATAAACAACAACGTCTACAGGCAATTTTAGAGCGAGCCCGATTACTCACAAACACAATCCACAACGTCCAATTTCATCATGTACACCGGAAATGGAATGGTGCAGCCGATTTTCTAGCAAATAAGGCGATGAAAGGAAGACTAGTATCATATTATGCGTCTCAAAGTGAGTTAGAACCAGCAATACTTGCAAATTGTCTACCTAATTTGATTCAACCAACGTCAATTGCTCCACACCGAGAAATTATGCTTGCTACCAAATTATCTACAGTCATCCCTCGAAATAGTGACCCCACTATAAATTTATAACCTTTCATAATATATATTCTCAACTATACTAATATATACTTTTTACAGTAAATTTCAAACTGAAAATCGAGCGCAAAATGGAGCGCATGGGACTTACCCTCAAGAAAAAGCGACAAATCATTCAACACAAGGCAGAACACCCGTCAGCAACCCGAATTCAACTCCAACTGTGGTCAAAAGAGGAGTTTAAATTCAATCGTTTGCCGTCAAAATCGACAATAACCAGCATATTGCACTGGATTGACAGCGCAGACAACGAGGTCGACGAGCCAAGGAAGGCTAGACATGCACGTCTACCATTCTTGGAGTCCAAGCTCGTTGAGTGGGTCAACACGTGTGAAAGTCTATCGTTGCCAATCGTAACGCACGCAGTCATCCGATTCAAAGCTCTCCAGTTGATGGGAGAGAGCAACCAACTCTCTCCTGTCGTCTTCTCAAAAGGTTGGCTTGAGAAATTTCAAAAGCGACATGGAATGAAGTCCCGCCGAGTACATGGCGAAGCTGGCTCTGTTGACCCCACTGTGGTTGAGGAAGGAAGAAAGTCATTGAAACGGATTACGTTCGACTACGAGCTCAGAGACATCTTCAACATGGATGAGACTGCGTATTTTTACTGCGATCAAGCTCAAAAGTCGATCTCGAAGAGTCGGCAATCAGGAAGTAAGGCCGTCAAAAAGAGAATCACGGTGGCTTTGACAAGTAATGCTTGTGGTGAAGCCCGCCCGCCACTGTTGTTCATTGGACAGAGTCGAAAACCCCGCTGCTTCGGTGGATAGTTGCCCAAGGATTTGGACTTACAGTTTTTCCAGTCACCCAAAGGTTGGATGAACTCTTCAATCTTTCGTACATGGCTCAAGGATTTCAATGACACAATGAAGAAGGCCAGTCGCAAGGTCCTGCTTCTCGTCGGCAACGTCTCAACTCACACGTACACCGAGGAGCTGACTCACGTCACTCTCCACAAATTGCCCCTGATACGACTGCATTCCTACAACCTCAAGATGCAGGAATTATTCGTTCATTCAAGGCAAAAATCGAAGAGCTGAATCGTTAAACGACTTGACTACATTCTGGAGAATGACGCAGAGAAAGAGAACGTGCGGTCTGCAACAGCAAAAATATTTGAAGTCGACGTCTCGCAGGCAATGAATTGGGCGAAGAGCGATTGGGAGTCCGTGGAGAGTAGTACAATTGCGAATTGTTGGAGACACACAAGAGTTTTAGACGAGGAAATATATGAGCTGAATGAGCGTTTTGATAACTGTGAAATATAGATTGGGTGTTTTGATAACTGATAGATTGAGTGTTTCGATAACTGTGAAGTAGTGAAGTATAGATTGAGTATATGACATGTCGAAAAAATTTAAAAAGCGCACTGCCTCCAGGAAATCACTCAGGGCCCATGCTAATCGTTCACCCCTCATCGTTTCCGGCTACAATCGCAAGTCATCCTGCATTTCACAAGCTTATCCTACGAACCATGTTTCCACGGAGGTATCCTCGGACTGAAAAGTAGACCCCAATTTAACATACAAGTCATTTTGAATTGGCCCTCGGATAGAGTCCGGCTCAGGACAATAGTTTCTCTCAGTAACCTTAAAGTTAATAATCCACCAGTGAGAAAAACCATTGATAATTTATATTTCAGGGAGGGTCGCTATTTCTAGGGATAACTGTATCTATGACATTATCACAAGCATAGAACAAAGCACTGGGATGGTATCTTACACAAAATGGAAAGCATTGAAACATTTGGCGTACCAGAGCATGTCAAGCATCAAATATTGTTTGCAAACGGCAGTCAATACATAAATGACAGGGCCATATAAGAGACATCTTCATGCAGGACGAGAGAAAGGTTTCAATCATTCATCATGGTTGGATAGCATTGGTGGGTTGGAAGTTTGTCGAGCTCAGTCAATGGAAAGACACACATAAATACAAATACTTATCCTCTCGCCGTAGCACGGTATCATCAGAGACAAGGTCAATATAAAAGAGGTGTGTCTGATGTACGCACCATGGCCAAGCAAGTGGATTGTATGTTCATGCGAGTAGCACATCAAGTGCCAACATCAGACGACAGATGGGTGGAATTGGCCGATCGAAAAATGAGAAATGTCGATCCAAACTATATGTCCTTTGAAAGCGAGTATCCACTTGGTCTAAGAATGTCCTCCGGTCAAAACGCAGACTGTTTTTCATGTCTAAACGGTACGGGTTGTGTGTATGGACGCCACATGGTTTACCATACGGAGGATGAGCTTTGGACTGGAATAGGGTGGTTTTGGTTGCAGGTTGGGATAAGGACCGTAGACTTTGACATGTGTGTCGAAGAAAAGAGGCGAGATGGAGAGGCTAGGGCTATCGCAACAGCAGTAGGGATAGAAGTGGTTGAGAAGAAGGAAAAAAGAGATGTCAGCGGTGGGATTTGAACCCACGAGTGCGAACACAGTAGAACTTGAGTCTACCCCCTTGGACCGCTCGGGCACACTGACTTGATATACTATACTCCATACACATACCTACCACTCCTCCTTCGTGCCATCGTAGACACATGCGACCCACACATCAATTACATACCACCCAAACAACACCATACTCCACATACACTCAACACGCACACACAAAACATTCTCTACACACATTCAACACACAAACATCCATCCTTCATGTCATCCTCCACCACAACCTCTTCATCCAACTGGCCACTCTAAACTTTTCAGATATCACTTGGATATATTCGTCCTCTCGTCGAGACAAAGACGCAACAGTCAAAACAGTACAAACCGTTTCGTCGATAAAACCATACCAAACACATGGACGACAGCGTGTCCAGTGACAGGGCCATATAAGAGACATCTTCATGCAGGACGAGAGAAAGGTTTCAATCATTCATCATGGTTGGATAGCATTGGTGGGTTGGAAGTTTGTCGAGCACAGTCAATGGAAAGACACACATAAATACGAATACTTATCCTCTCGCCGTAGCACGGTATCATCAGAGATAAGGTCAATATAAAAGAGGTGTGTCTGATGTACGCACCATGGCCAAGCAAGTGGATTGTATGTTCATGCGAGTAGCACATCAAGTGCCAACATCAGACGACAGATGGGTGGAATTGGCCGATCGAAAAATGAGAAATGTCGATCCAAACTATATGTCCTTTGAAAGCGAGTATCCACTTGGTCTAAGAATGTCCTCCGGTCAAAACGCAGACTGTTTTTCATGTCTAAACGGTACGGGTTGTGTGTATGGACGCCACATGGTTTACCATACGGAGGATGAGCTTTGGACTGGAATAGGGTGGTTTTGGTTGCAGGTTGGGATAAGGACCGTAGACTTTGACATGTGTGTCGAAGAAAAGAGGCGAGATGGAGAGGCTAGGGCTATCGCAACAGCAGTAGGGATAGAAGTGGTTGAGAAGAAGGAAAAAAGAGATGTCAGCGGTGGGATTTGAACCCACGAGTGCGAACACAGTAGAACTTGAGTCTACCCCCTTGGACCGCTCGGGCACACTGACTTGATATACTATACTCCATACACATACCTACCACTCCTCCTTCGTGCCATCGTAGACACATGCGACCCACACATCAATTACATACCACCCAAACAACACCATACTCCACATACACTCAACACGCACACACAAAACATTCTCTACACACATTCAACACACAAACATCCATCCTTCATGTCATCCTCCACCACAACCTCTTCATCCAACTGGCCACTCTAAACTTTTCAGATATCACTTGGATATATTCGTCCTCTCGTCGAGACAAAGACGCAACAGTCAAAACAGTACAAACCGTTTCGTCGATAAAACCATACCAAACACATGGACGACAGCGTGTCCAGTGACAGGGCCATATAAGAGACATCTTCATGCAGGACGAGAGAAAGGTTTCAATCATTCATCATGGTTGGATAGCATTGGTGGGTTGGAAGTTTGTCGAGCACAGTCAATGGAAAGACACACATAAATACGAATACTTATCCTCTCGCCGTAGCACGGTATCATCAGAGACAAGGTCAATATAAAAGAGGTGTGTCTGATGTACGCACCATGGCCAAGCAAGTGGATTGTATGTTCATGCGAGTAGCACATCAAGTGCCAACATCAGACGACAGATGGGTGGAATTGGCCGATCGAAAAATGAGAAATGTCGATCCAAACTATATGTCCTTTGAAAGCGAGTATCCACTTGGTCTAAGAATGTCCTCCGGTCAAAACGCAGACTGTTTTTCATGTCTAAACGGTACGGGTTGTGTGTATGGACGCCACATGGTTTACCATACGGAGGATGAGCTTTGGACTGGAATAGGGTGGTTTTGGTTGCAGGTTGGGATAAGGACCGTAGACTTTGACATGTGTGTCGAAGAAAAGAGGCGAGATGGAGAGGCTAGGGCTATCGCAACAGCAGTAGGGATAGAAGTGGTTGAGAAGAAGGAAAAAAGAGATGTCAGCGGTGGGATTTGAACCCACGAGTGCGAACACAGTAGAACTTGAGTCTACCCCCTTGGACCGCTCGGGCACACTGACTTGATATACTATACTCCATACACATACCTACCACTCCTCCTTCGTGCCATCGTAGACACATGCGACCCACACATCAATTACATACCACCCAAACAACACCATACTCCACATACACTCAACACGCACACACAAAACATTCTCTACACACATTCAACACACAAACATCCATCCTTCATGTCATCCTCCACCACAACCTCTTCATCCAACTGGCCACTCTAAACTTTTCAGATATCACTTGGATATATTCGTCCTCTCGTCGAGACAAAGACGCAACAGTCAAAACAGTACAAACCGTTTCGTCGATAAAACCATACCAAACACATGGACGACAGCGTGTCCAGTGACAGGGCCATATAAGAGACATCTTCATGCAGGACGAGAGAAAGGTTTCAATCATTCATCATGGTTGGATAGCATTGGTGGGTTGGAAGTTTGTCGAGCACAGTCAATGGAAAGACACACATAAATACGAATACTTATCCTCTCGCCGTAGCACGGTATCATCAGAGATAAGGTCAATATAAAAGAGGTGTGTCTGATGTACGCACCATGGCCAAGCAAGTGGATTGTATGTTCATGCGAGTAGCACATCAAGTGCCAACATCAGACGACAGATGGGTGGAATTGGCCGATCGAAAAATGAGAAATGTCGATCCAAACTATATGTCCTTTGAAAGCGAGTATCCACTTGGTCTAAGAATGTCCTCCGGTCAAAACGCAGACTGTTTTTCATGTCTAAACGGTACGGGTTGTGTGTATGGACGCCACATGGTTTACCATACGGAGGATGAGCTTTGGACTGGAATAGGGTGGTTTTGGTTGCAGGTTGGGATAAGGACCGTAGACTTTGACATGTGTGTCGAAGAAAAGAGGCGAGATGGAGAGGCTAGGGCTATCGCAACAGCAGTAGGGATAGAAGTGGTTGAGAAGAAGGAAAAAAGAGATGTCAGCGGTGGGATTTGAACCCACGAGTGCGAACACAGTAGAACTTGAGTCTACCCCCTTGGACCGCTCGGGCACACTGACTTGATATACTATACTCCATACACATACCTACCACTCCTCCTTCGTGCCATCGTAGACACATGCGACCCACACATCAATTACATACCACCCAAACAACACCATACTCCACATACACTCAACACGCACACACAAAACATTCTCTACACACATTCAACACACAAACATCCATCCTTCATGTCATCCTCCACCACAACCTCTTCATCCAACTGGCCACTCTAAACTTTTCAGATATCACTTGGATATATTCGTCCTCTCGTCGAGACAAAGACGCAACAGTCAAAACAGTACAAACCGTTTCGTCGATAAAACCATACCAAACACATGGACGACAGCGTGTCCAGTGACAGGGCCATATAAGAGACATCTTCATGCAGGACGAGAGAAAGGTTTCAATCATTCATCATGGTTGGATAGCATTGGTGGGTTGGAAGTTTGTCGAGCACAGTCAATGGAAAGACACACATAAATACGAATACTTATCCTCTCGCCGTAGCACGGTATCATCAGAGATAAGGTCAATATAAAAGAGGTGTGTCTGATGTACGCACCATGGCCAAGCAAGTGGATTGTATGTTCATGCGAGTAGCACATCAAGTGCCAACATCAGACGACAGATGGGTGGGTGGAATTGGCCGATCGAAAAATGAGAAATGTCGATCCAAACTATATGTCCTTTGAAAGCGAGTATCCACTTGGTCTAAGAATGTCCTCCGGTCAAAACGCAGACTGTTTTTCATGTCTAAACGGTACGGGTTGTGTGTATGGACGCCACATGGTTTACCATACGGAGGATGAGCTTTGGACTGGAATAGGGTGGTTTTGGTTGCAGGTTGGGATAAGGACCGTAGACTTTGACATGTGTGTCGAAGAAAAGAGGCGAGATGGAGAGGCTAGGGCTATCGCAACAGCAGTAGGGATAGAAGTGGTTGAGAAGAAGGAAAAAAGAGATGTCAGCGGTGGGATTTGAACCCACGAGTGCGAACACAGTAGAACTTGAGTCTACCCCCTTGGACCGCTCGGGCACACTGACTTGATATACTATACTCCATACACATACCTACCACTCCTCCTTCGTGCCATCGTAGACACATGCGACCCACACATCAATTACATACCACCCAAACAACACCATACTCCACATACACTCAACACGCACACACAAAACATTCTCTACACACATTCAACACACAAACATCCATCCTTCATGTCATCCTCCACCACAACCTCTTCATCCAACTGGCCACTCTAAACTTTTCAGATATCACTTGGATATATTCGTCCTCTCGTCGAGACAAAGACGCAACAGTCAAAACAGTACAAACCGTTTCGTCGATAAAACCATACCAAACACATGGACGACAGCGTGTCCAGTGACAGGGCCATATAAGAGACATCTTCATGCAGGACGAGAGAAAGGTTTCAATCATTCATCATGGTTGGATAGCATTGGTGGGTTGGAAGTTTGTCGAGCACAGTCAATGGAAAGACACACATAAATACGAATACTTATCCTCTCGCCGTAGCACGGTATCATCAGAGACAAGGTCAATATAAAAGAGGTGTGTCTGATGTACGCACCATGGCCAAGCAAGTGGATTGTATGTTCATGCGAGTAGCACATCAAGTGCCAACATCAGACGACAGATGGGTGGAATTGGCCGATCGAAAAATGAGAAATGTCGATCCAAACTATATGTCCTTTGAAAGCGAGTATCCACTTGGTCTAAGAATGTCCTCCGGTCAAAACGCAGACTGTTTTTCATGTCTAAACGGTACGGGTTGTGTGTATGGACGCCACATGGTTTACCATACGGAGGATGAGCTTTGGACTGGAATAGGGTGGTTTTGGTTGCAGGTTGGGATAAGGACCGTAGACTTTGACATGTGTGTCGAAGAAAAGAGGCGAGATGGAGAGGCTAGGGCTATCGCAACAGCAGTAGGGATAGAAGTGGTTGAGAAGAAGGAAAAAAGAGATGTCAGCGGTGGGATTTGAACCCACGAGTGCGAACACAGTAGAACTTGAGTCTACCCCCTTGGACCGCTCGGGCACACTGACTTGATATACTATACTCCATACACATACCTACCACTCCTCCTTCGTGCCATCGTAGACACATGCGACCCACACATCAATTACATACCACCCAAACAACACCATACTCCACATACACTCAACACGCACACACAAAACATTCTCTACACACATTCAACACACAAACATCCATCCTTCATGTCATCCTCCACCACAACCTCTTCATCCAACTGGCCACTCTAAACTTTTCAGATATCACTTGGATATATTCGTCCTCTCGTCGAGACAAAGACGCAACAGTCAAAACAGTACAAACCGTTTCGTCGATAAAACCATACCAAACACATGGACGACAGCGTGTCCAGTGACAGGGCCATATAAGAGACATCTTCATGCAGGACGAGAGAAAGGTTTCAATCATTCATCATGGTTGGATAGCATTGGTGGGTTGGAAGTTTGTCGAGCACAGTCAATGGAAAGACACACATAAATACGAATACTTATCCTCTCGCCGTAGCACGGTATCATCAGAGATAAGGTCAATATAAAAGAGGTGTGTCTGATGTACGCACCATGGCCAAGCAAGTGGATTGTATGTTCATGCGAGTAGCACATCAAGTGCCAACATCAGACGACAGATGGGTGGAATTGGCCGATCGAAAAATGAGAAATGTCGATCCAAACTATATGTCCTTTGAAAGCGAGTATCCACTTGGTCTAAGAATGTCCTCCGGTCAAAACGCAGACTGTTTTTCATGTCTAAACGGTACGGGTTGTGTGTATGGACGCCACATGGTTTACCATACGGAGGATGAGCTTTGGACTGGAATAGGGTGGTTTTGGTTGCAGGTTGGGATAAGGACCGTAGACTTTGACATGTGTGTCGAAGAAGAGAGGCGAGATGGAGAGGCTAGGGCTATCGCAACAGCAGTAGGGATAGAAGTGGTTGAGAAGAAGGAAAAAAGAGATGTCAGCGGTGGGATTTGAACCCACGAGTGCGAACACAGTAGAACTTGAGTCTACCCCCTTGGACCGCTCGGGCACACTGACTTGATATACTATACTCCATACACATACCTACCACTCCTCCTTCGTGCCATCGTAGACACATGCGACCCACACATCAATTACATACCACCCAAACAACACCATACTCCACATACACTCAACACGCACACACAAAACATTCTCTACACACATTCAACACACAAACATCCATCCTTCATGTCATCCTCCACCACAACCTCTTCATCCAACTGGCCACTCTAAACTTTTCAGATATCACTTGGATATATTCGTCCTCTCGTCGAGACAAAGACGCAACAGTCAAAACAGTACAAACCGTTTCGTCGATAAAACCATACCAAACACATGGACGACAGCGTGTCCAGTGACAGGGCCATATAAGAGACATCTTCATGCAGGACGAGAGAAAGGTTTCAATCATTCATCATGGTTGGATAGCATTGGTGGGTTGGAAGTTTGTCGAGCACAGTCAATGGAAAGACACACATAAATACGAATACTTATCCTCTCGCCGTAGCACGGTATCATCAGAGATAAGGTCAATATAAAAGAGGTGTGTCTGATGTACGCACCATGGCCAAGCAAGTGGATTGTATGTTCATGCGAGTAGCACATCAAGTGCCAACATCAGACGACAGATGGGTGGAATTGGCCGATCGAAAAATGAGAAATGTCGATCCAAACTATATGTCCTTTGAAAGCGAGTATCCACTTGGTCTAAGAATGTCCTCCGGTCAAAACGCAGACTGTTTTTCATGTCTAAACGGTACGGGTTGTGTGTATGGACGCCACATGGTTTACCATACGGAGGATGAGCTTTGGACTGGAATAGGGTGGTTTTGGTTGCAGGTTGGGATAAGGACCGTAGACTTTGACATGTGTGTCGAAGAAAAGAGGCGAGATGGAGAGGCTAGGGCTATCGCAACAGCAGTAGGGATAGAAGTGGTTGAGAAGAAGGAAAAAAAGAGATGTCAGCGGTGGGATTTGAACCCACGAGTGCGAACACAGTAGAACTTGAGTCTACCCCCTTGGACCGCTCGGGCACACTGACTTGATATACTATACTCCATACACATACCTACCACTCCTCCTTCGTGCCATCGTAGACACATGCGACCCACACATCAATTACATACCACCCAAACAACACCATACTCCACATACACTCAACACGCACACACAAAACATTCTCTACACACATTCAACACACAAACATCCATCCTTCATGTCATCCTCCACCACAACCTCTTCATCCAACTGGCCACTCTAAACTTTTCAGATATCACTTGGATATATTCGTCCTCTCGTCGAGACAAAGACGCAACAGTCAAAACAGTACAAACCGTTTCGTCGATAAAACCATACCAAACACATGGACGACAGCGTGTCCAGTGACAGGGCCATATAAGAGACATCTTCATGCAGGACGAGAGAAAGGTTTCAATCATTCATCATGGTTGGATAGCATTGGTGGGTTGGAAGTTTGTCGAGCACAGTCAATGGAAAGACACACATAAATACGAATACTTATCCTCTCGCCGTAGCACGGTATCATCAGAGATAAGGTCAATATAAAAGAGGTGTGTCTGATGTACGCACCATGGCCAAGCAAGTGGATTGTATGTTCATGCGAGTAGCACATCAAGTGCCAACATCAGACGACAGATGGGTGGAATTGGCCGATCGAAAAATGAGAAATGTCGATCCAAACTATATGTCCTTTGAAAGCGAGTATCCACTTGGTCTAAGAATGTCCTCCGGTCAAAACGCAGACTGTTTTTCATGTCTAAACGGTACGGGTTGTGTGTATGGACGCCACATGGTTTACCATACGGAGGATGAGCTTTGGACTGGAATAGGGTGGTTTTGGTTGCAGGTTGGGATAAGGACCGTAGACTTTGACATGTGTGTCGAAGAAAAGAGGCGAGATGGAGAGGCTAGGGCTATCGCAACAGCAGTAGGGATAGAAGTGGTTGAGAAGAAGGAAAAAAGAGATGTCAGCGGTGGGATTTGAACCCACGAGTGCGAACACAGTAGAACTTGAGTCTACCCCCTTGGACCGCTCGGGCACACTGACTTGATATACTATACTCCATACACATACCTACCACTCCTCCTTCGTGCCATCGTAGACACATGCGACCCACACATCAATTACATACCACCCAAACAACACCATACTCCACATACACTCAACACGCACACACAAAACATTCTCTACACACATTCAACACACAAACATCCATCCTTCATGTCATCCTCCACCACAACCTCTTCATCCAACTGGCCACTCTAAACTTTTCAGATATCACTTGGATATATTCGTCCTCTCGTCGAGACAAAGACGCAACAGTCAAAACAGTACAAACCGTTTCGTCGATAAAACCATACCAAACACATGGACGACAGCGTGTCCAGTGACAGGGCCATATAAGAGACATCTTCATGCAGGACGAGAGAAAGGTTTCAATCATTCATCATGGTTGGATAGCATTGGTGGGTTGGAAGTTTGTCGAGCACAGTCAATGGAAAGACACACATAAATACGAATACTTACCCTCTCGCCGTAGCACGGTATCATCAGAGATAAGGTCAATATAAAAGAGGTGTGTCTGATGTACGCACCATGGCCAAGCAAGTGGATTGTATGTTCATGCGAGTAGCACATCAAGTGCCAACATCAGACGACAGATGGGTGGAATTGGCCGATCGAAAAATGAGAAATGTCGATCCAAACTATATGTCCTTTGAAAGCGAGTATCCACTTGGTCTAAGAATGTCCTCCGGTCAAAACGCAGACTGTTTTTCATGTCTAAACGGTACGGGTTGTGTGTATGGACGCCACATGGTTTACCATACGGAGGATGAGCTTTGGACTGGAATAGGGTGGTTTTGGTTGCAGGTTGGGATAAGGACCGTAGACTTTGACATGTGTGTCGAAGAAAAGAGGCGAGATGGAGAGGCTAGGGCTATCGCAACAGCAGTAGGGATAGAAGTGGTTGAGAAGAAGGAAAAAAGAGATGTCAGCGGTGGGATTTGAACCCACGAGTGCGAACACAGTAGAACTTGAGAGTACCCCCCCTTGGACCGCTCGGGCACACTGACTTGATATACTATACTCCATACACATACCTACCACTCCTCCTTCGTGCCATCGTAGACACATGCGACCCACACATCAATTACATACCACCCAAACAACACCATACTCCACATACACTCAACACGCACACACAAAACATTCTCTACACACATTCAACACACAAACATCCATCCTTCATGTCATCCTCCACCACAACCTCTTCATCCAACTGGCCACTCTAAACTTTTCAGATATCACTTGGATATATTCGTCCTCTCGTCGAGACAAAGACGCAACAGTCAAAACAGTACAAACCGTTTCGTCGATAAAACCATACCAAACACATGGACGACAGCGTGTCCAGTGACAGGGCCATATAAGAGACATCTTCATGCAGGACGAGAGAAAGGTTTCAATCATTCATCATGGTTGGATAGCATTGGTGGGTTGGAAGTTTGTCGAGCACAGTCAATGGAAAGACACACATAAATACGAATACTTATCCTCTCGCCGTAGCACGGTATCATCAGAGACAAGGTCAATATAAAAGAGGTGTGTCTGATGTACGCACCATGGCCAAGCAAGTGGATTGTATGTTCATGCGAGTAGCACATCAAGTGCCAACATCAGACGACAGATGGGTGGAATTGGCCGATCGAAAAATGAGAAATGTCGATCCAAACTATATGTCCTTTGAAAGCGAGTATCCACTTGGTCTAAGAATGTCCTCCGGTCAAAACGCAGACTGTTTTTCATGTCTAAACGGTACGGGTTGTGTGTATGGACGCCACATGGTTTACCATACGGAGGATGAGCTTTGGACTGGAATAGGGTGGTTTTGGTTGCAGGTTGGGATAAGGACCGTAGACTTTGACATGTGTGTCGAAGAAAAGAGGCGAGATGGAGAGGCTAGGGCTATCGCAACAGCAGTAGGGATAGAAGTGGTTGAGAAGAAGGAAAAAAGAGATGTCAGCGGTGGGATTTGAACCCACGAGTGCGAACACAGTAGAACTTGAGTCTACCCCTTGGACCGCTCGGGCACACTGACTTGATATACTATACTCCATACACATACCTACCACTCCTCCTTCGTGCCATCGTAGACACATGCGACCCACACATCAATTACATACCACCCAAACAACACCATACTCCACATACACTCAACACGCACACACAAAACATTCTCTACACACATTCAACACACAAACATCCATCCTTCATGTCATCCTCCACCACAACCTCTTCATCCAACTGGCCACTCTAAACTTTTCAGATATCACTTGGATATATTCGTCCTCTCGTCGAGACAAAGACGCAACAGTCAAAACAGTACAAACCGTTTCGTCGATAAAACCATACCAAACACATGGACGACAGCGTGTCCAGTGACAGGGCCATATAAGAGACATCTTCATGCAGGACGAGAGAAAGGTTTCAATCATTCATCATGGTTGGATAGCATTGGTGGGTTGGAAGTTTGTCGAGCACAGTCAATGGAAAGACACACATAAATACGAATACTTACCCTCTCGCCGTAGCACGGTATCATCAGAGATAAGGTCAATATAAAAGAGGTGTGTCTGATGTACGCACCATGGCCAAGCAAGTGGATTGTATGTTCATGCGAGTAGCACATCAAGTGCCAACATCAGACGACAGATGGGTGGAATTGGCCGATCGAAAAATGAGAAATGTCGATCCAAACTATATGTCCTTTGAAAGCGAGTATCCACTTGGTCTAAGAATGTCCTCCGGTCAAAACGCAGACTGTTTTTCATGTCTAAACGGTACGGGTTGTGTGTATGGACGCCACATGGTTTACCATACGGAGGATGAGCTTTGGACTGGAATAGGGTGGTTTTGGTTGCAGGTTGGGATAAGGACCGTAGACTTTGACATGTGTGTCGAAGAAAAGAGGCGAGATGGAGAGGCTAGGGCTATCGCAACAGCAGTAGGGATAGAAGTGGTTGAGAAGAAGGAAAAAAGAGTATGTGTCAGCGGTGGGATTTGAACCCACGAGTGCGAACACAGTAGAACTTGAGTCTACCCCCTTGGACCGCTCGGGCACACTGACTTGATATACTATACTCCATACACATACCTACCACTCCTCCTTCGTGCCATCGTAGACACATGCGACCCACACATCAATTACATACCACCCAAACAACACCATACTCCACATACACTCAACACGCACACACAAAACATTCTCTACACACATTCAACACACAAACATCCATCCTTCATGTCATCCTCCACCACAACCTCTTCATCCAACTGGCCACTCTAAACTTTTCAGATATCACTTGGATATATTCGTCCTCTCGTCGAGACAAAGACGCAACAGTCAAAACAGTACAAACCGTTTCGTCGATAAAACCATACCAAACACATGGACGACAGCGTGTCCAGTGACAGGGCCATATAAGAGACATCTTCATGCAGGACGAGAGAAAGGTTTCAATCATTCATCATGGTTGGATAGCATGGTGGGTTGGAAGTTTGTCGAGCACAGTCAATGGAAAGACACACATAAATACGAATACTTACCCTCTCGCCGTAGCACGGTATCATCAGAGATAAGGTCAATATAAAAGAGGTGTGTCTGATGTACGCACCATGGCCAAGCAAGTGGATTGTATGTTCATGCGAGTAGCACATCAAGTGCCAACATCAGACGACAGATGGGTGGAATTGGCCGATCGAAAAATGAGAAATGTCGATCCAAACTATATGTCCTTTGAAAGCGAGTATCCACTTGGTCTAAGAATGTCCTCCGGTCAAAACGCAGACTGTTTTTCATGTCTAAACGGTACGGGTTGTGTGTATGGACGCCACATGGTTTACCATACGGAGGATGAGCTTTGGACTGGAATAGGGTGGTTTTGGTTGCAGGTTGGGATAAGGACCGTAGACTTTGACATGTGTGTCGAAGAAAAGAGGCGAGATGGAGAGGCTAGGGCTATCGCAACAGCAGTAGGGATAGAAGTGGTTGAGAAGAAGGAAAAAAGAGATGTCAGCGGTGGGATTTGAACCCACGAGTGCGAACACAGTAGAACTTGAGTCTACCCCCTTGGACCGCTCGGGCACACTGACTTGATATACTATACTCCATACACATACCTACCACTCCTCCTTCGTGCCATCGTAGACACATGCGACCCACACATCAATTACATACCACCCAAACAACACCATACTCCACATACACTCAACACGCACACACAAAACATTCTCTACACACATTCAACACACAAACATCCATCCTTCATGTCATCCTCCACCACAACCTCTTCATCCAACTGGCCACTCTAAACTTTTCAGATATCACTTGGATATATTCGTCCTCTCGTCGAGACAAAGACGCAACAGTCAAAACAGTACAAACCGTTTCGTCGATAAAACCATACCAAACACATGGACGACAGCGTGTCCAGTGACAGGGCCATATAAGAGACATCTTCATGCAGGACGAGAGAAAGGTTTCAATCATTCATCATGGTTGGATAGCATTGGTGGGTTGGAAGTTTGTCGAGCACAGTCAATGGAAAGACACACATAAATACGAATACTTATCCTCTCGCCGTAGCACGGTATCATCAGAGACAAGGTCAATATAAAAGAGGTGTGTCTGATGTACGCACCATGGCCAAGCAAGTGGATTGTATGTTCATGCGAGTAGCACATCAAGTGCCAACATCAGACGACAGATGGGTGGAATTGGCCGATCGAAAAATGAGAAATGTCGATCCAAACTATATGTCCTTTGAAAGCGAGTATCCACTTGGTCTAAGAATGTCCTCCGGTCAAAACGCAGACTGTTTTTCATGTCTAAACGGTACGGGTTGTGTGTATGGACGCCACATGGTTTACCATACGGAGGATGAGCTTTGGACTGGAATAGGGTGGTTTTGGTTGCAGGTTGGGATAAGGACCGTAGACTTTGACATGTGTGTCGAAGAAAAGAGGCGAGATGGAGAGGCTAGGGCTATCGCAACAGCAGTAGGGATAGAAGTGGTTGAGAAGAAGGAAAAAAGAGATGTCAGCGGTGGGATTTGAACCCACGAGTGCGAACACAGTAGAACTTGAGTCTACCCCCTTGGACCGCTCGGGCACACTGACTTGATATACTATACTCCATACACATACCTACCACTCCTCCTTCGTGCCATCGTAGACACATGCGACCCACACATCAATTACATACCACCCAAACAACACCATACTCCACATACACTCAACACGCACACACAAAACATTCTCTACACACATTCAACACACAAACATCCATCCTTCATGTCATCCTCCACCACAACCTCTTCATCCAACTGGCCACTCTAAACTTTTCAGATATCACTTGGATATATTCGTCCTCTCGTCGAGACAAAGACGCAACAGTCAAAACAGTACAAACCGTTTCGTCGATAAAACCATACCAAACACATGGACGACAGCGTGTCCAGTGACAGGGCCATATAAGAGACATCTTCATGCAGGACGAGAGAAAGGTTTCAATCATTCATCATGGTTGGATAGCATTGGTGGGTTGGAAGTTTGTCGAGCACAGTCAATGGAAAGACACACATAAATACGAATACTTACCCTCTCGCCGTAGCACGGTATCATCAGAGATAAGGTCAATATAAAAGAGGTGTGTCTGATGTACGCACCATGGCCAAGCAAGTGGATTGTATGTTCATGCGAGTAGCACATCAAGTGCCAACATCAGACGACAGATGGGTGGAATTGGCCGATCGAAAAATGAGAAATGTCGATCCAAACTATATGTCCTTTGAAAGCGAGTATCCACTTGGTCTAAGAATGTCCTCCGGTCAAAACGCAGACTGTTTTTCATGTCTAAACGGTACGGGTTGTGTGTATGGACGCCACATGGTTTACCATACGGAGGATGAGCTTTGGACTGGAATAGGGTGGTTTTGGTTGCAGGTTGGGATAAGGACCGTAGACTTTGACATGTGTGTCGAAGAAAAGAGGCGAGATGGAGAGGCTAGGGCTATCGCAACAGCAGTAGGGATAGAAGTGGTTGAGAAGAAGGAAAAAAGAGATGTCAGCGGTGGGATTTGAACCCACGAGTGCGAACACAGTAGAACTTGAGTCTACCCCCTTGGACCGCTCGGGCACACTGACTTGATATACTATACTCCATACACATACCTACCACTCCTCCTTCGTGCCATCGTAGACACATGCGACCCACACATCAATTACATACCACCCAAACAACACCATACTCCACATACACTCAACACGCACACACAAAACATTCTCTACACACATTCAACACACAAACATCCATCCTTCATGTCATCCTCCACCACAACCTCTTCATCCAACTGGCCACTCTAAACTTTTCAGATATCACTTGGATATATTCGTCCTCTCGTCGAGACAAAGACGCAACAGTCAAAACAGTACAAACCGTTTCGTCGATAAAACCATACCAAACACATGGACGACAGCGTGTCCAGTGACAGGGCCATATAAGAGACATCTTCATGCAGGACGAGAGAAAGGTTTCAATCATTCATCATGGTTGGATAGCATTGGTGGGTTGGAAGTTTGTCGAGCACAGTCAATGGAAAGACACACATAAATACGAATACTTATCCTCTCGCCGTAGCACGGTATCATCAGAGACAAGGTCAATATAAAAGAGGTGTGTCTGATGTACGCACCATGGCCAAGCAAGTGGATTGTATGTTCATGCGAGTAGCACATCAAGTGCCAACATCAGACGACAGATGGGTGGAATTGGCCGATCGAAAAATGAGAAATGTCGATCCAAACTATATGTCCTTTGAAAGCGAGTATCCACTTGGTCTAAGAATGTCCTCCGGTCAAAACGCAGACTGTTTTTCATGTCTAAACGGTACGGGTTGTGTGTATGGACGCCACATGGTTTACCATACGGAGGATGAGCTTTGGACTGGAATAGGGTGGTTTTGGTTGCAGGTTGGGATAAGGACCGTAGACTTTGACATGTGTGTCGAAGAAAAGAGGCGAGATGGAGAGGCTAGGGCTATCGCAACAGCAGTAGGGATAGAAGTGGTTGAGAAGAAGGAAAAAAGAGATGTCAGCGGTGGGATTTGAACCCACGAGTGCGAACACAGTAGAACTTGAGTCTACCCCCTTGGACCGCTCGGGCACACTGACTTGATATACTATACTCCATACACATACCTACCACTCCTCCTTCGTGCCATCGTAGACACATGCGACCCACACATCAATTACATACCACCCAAACAACACCATACTCCACATACACTCAACACGCACACACAAAACATTCTCTACACACATTCAACACACAAACATCCATCCTTCATGTCATCCTCCACCACAACCTCTTCATCCAACTGGCCACTCTAAACTTTTCAGATATCACTTGGATATATTCGTCCTCTCGTCGAGACAAAGACGCAACAGTCAAAACAGTACAAACCGTTTCGTCGATAAAACCATACCAAACACATGGACGACAGCGTGTCCAGTGACAGGGCCATATAAGAGACATCTTCATGCAGGACGAGAGAAAGGTTTCAATCATTCATCATGGTTGGATAGCATTGGTGGGTTGGAAGTTTGTCGAGCACAGTCAATGGAAAGACACACATAAATACGAATACTTATCCTCTCGCCGTAGCACGGTATCATCAGAGATAAGGTCAATATAAAAGAGGTGTGTCTGATGTACGCACCATGGCCAAGCAAGTGGATTGTATGTTCATGCGAGTAGCACATCAAGTGCCAACATCAGACGACAGATGGGTGGAATTGGCCGATCGAAAAATGAGAAATGTCGATCCAAACTATATGTCCTTTGAAAGCGAGTATCCACTTGGTCTAAGAATGTCCTCCGGTCAAAACGCAGACTGTTTTTCATGTCTAAACGGTACGGGTTGTGTGTATGGACGCCACATGGTTTACCATACGGAGGATGAGCTTTGGACTGGAATAGGGTGGTTTTGGTTGCAGGTTGGGATAAGGACCGTAGACTTTGACATGTGTGTCGAAGAAAAGAGGCGAGATGGAGAGGCTAGGGCTATCGCAACAGCAGTAGGGATAGAAGTGGTTGAGAAGAAGGAAAAAAGAGATGTCAGCGGTGGGATTTGAACCCACGAGTGCGAACACAGTAGAACTTGAGTCTACCCCCTTGGACCGCTCGGGCACACTGACTTGATATACTATACTCCATACACATACCTACCACTCCTCCTTCGTGCCATCGTAGACACATGCGACCCACACATCAATTACATACCACCCAAACAACACCATACTCCACATACACTCAACACGCACACACAAAACATTCTCTACACACATTCAACACACAAACATCCATCCTTCATGTCATCCTCCACCACAACCTCTTCATCCAACTGGCCACTCTAAACTTTTCAGATATCACTTGGATATATTCGTCCTCTCGTCGAGACAAAGACGCAACAGTCAAAACAGTACAAACCGTTTCGTCGATAAAACCATACCAAACACATGGACGACAGCGTGTCCAGTGACAGGGCCATATAAGAGACATCTTCATGCAGGACGAGAGAAAGGTTTCAATCATTCATCATGGTTGGATAGCATTGGTGGGTTGGAAGTTTGTCGAGCACAGTCAATGGAAAGACACACATAAATACGAATACTTATCCTCTCGCCGTAGCACGGTATCATCAGAGACAAGGTCAATATAAAAGAGGTGTGTCTGATGTACGCACCATGGCCAAGCAAGTGGATTGTATGTTCATGCGAGTAGCACATCAAGTGCCAACATCAGACGACAGATGGGTGGAATTGGCCGATCGAAAAATGAGAAATGTCGATCCAAACTATATGTCCTTTGAAAGCGAGTATCCACTTGGTCTAAGAATGTCCTCCGGTCAAAACGCAGACTGTTTTTCATGTCTAAACGGTACGGGTTGTGTGTATGGACGCCACATGGTTTACCATACGGAGGATGAGCTTTGGACTGGAATAGGGTGGTTTTGGTTGCAGGTTGGGATAAGGACCGTAGACTTTGACATGTGTGTCGAAGAAAAGAGGCGAGATGGAGAGGCTAGGGCTATCGCAACAGCAGTAGGGATAGAAGTGGTTGAGAAGAAGGAAAAAAGAGATGTCAGCGGTGGGATTTGAACCCACGAGTGCGAACACAGTAGAACTTGAGTCTACCCCCTTGGACCGCTCGGGCACACTGACTTGATATACTATACTCCATACACATACCTACCACTCCTCCTTCGTGCCATCGTAGACACATGCGACCCACACATCAATTACATACCACCCAAACAACACCATACTCCACATACACTCAACACGCACACACAAAACATTCTCTACACACATTCAACACACAAACATCCATCCTTCATGTCATCCTCCACCACAACCTCTTCATCCAACTGGCCACTCTAAACTTTTCAGATATCACTTGGATATATTCGTCCTCTCGTCGAGAAAGAAAGACGCAACAGTCAAAACAGTACAAACCGTTTCGTCGATAAAACCATACCAAACACATGGACGACAGCGTGTCCAGTGACAGGGCCATATAAGAGACATCTTCATGCAGGACGAGAGAAAGGTTTCAATCATTCATCATGGTTGGATAGCATTGGTGGGTTGGAAGTTTGTCGAGCACAGTCAATGGAAAGACACACATAAATACGAATACTTATCCTCTCGCCGTAGCACGGTATCATCAGAGATAAGGTCAATATAAAAGAGGTGTGTCTGATGTACGCACCATGGCCAAGCAAGTGGATTGTATGTTCATGCGAGTAGCACATCAAGTGCCAACATCAGACGACAGATGGGTGGAATTGGCCGATCGAAAAATGAGAAATGTCGATCCAAACTATATGTCCTTTGAAAGCGAGTATCCACTTGGTCTAAGAATGTCCTCCGGTCAAAACGCAGACTGTTTTTCATGTCTAAACGGTACGGGTTGTGTGTATGGACGCCACATGGTTTACCATACGGAGGATGAGCTTTGGACTGGAATAGGGTGGTTTTGGTTGCAGGTTGGGATAAGGACCGTAGACTTTGACATGTGTGTCGAAGAAAAGAGGCGAGATGGAGAGGCTAGGGCTATCGCAACAGCAGTAGGGATAGAAGTGGTTGAGAAGAAGGAAAAAAGAGATGTCAGCGGTGGGATTTGAACCCACGAGTGCGAACACAGTAGAACTTGAGTCTACCCCCTTGGACCGCTCGGGCACACTGACTTGATATACTATACTCCATACACATACCTACCACTCCTCCTTCGTGCCATCGTAGACACATGCGACCCACACATCAATTACATACCACCCAAACAACACCATACTCCACATACACTCAACACGCACACACAAAACATTCTCTACACACATTCAACACACAAACATCCATCCTTCATGTCATCCTCCACCACAACCTCTTCATCCAACTGGCCACTCTAAACTTTTCAGATATCACTTGGATATATTCGTCCTCTCGTCGAGACAAAGACGCAACAGTCAAAACAGTACAAACCGTTTCGTCGATAAAACCATACCAAACACATGGACGACAGCGTGTCCAGTGACAGGGCCATATAAGAGACATCTTCATGCAGGACGAGAGAAAGGTTTCAATCATTCATCATGGTTGGATAGCATTGGTGGGTTGGAAGTTTGTCGAGCACAGTCAATGGAAAGACACACATAAATACGAATACTTATCCTCTCGCCGTAGCACGGTATCATCAGAGACAAGGTCAATATAAAAGAGGTGTGTCTGATGTACGCACCATGGCCAAGCAAGTGGATTGTATGTTCATGCGAGTAGCACATCAAGTGCCAACATCAGACGACAGATGGGTGGAATTGGCCGATCGAAAAATGAGAAATGTCGATCCAAACTATATGTCCTTTGAAAGCGAGTATCCACTTGGTCTAAGAATGTCCTCCGGTCAAAACGCAGACTGTTTTTCATGTCTAAACGGTACGGGTTGTGTGTATGGACGCCACATGGTTTACCATACGGAGGATGAGCTTTGGACTGGAATAGGGTGGTTTTGGTTGCAGGTTGGGATAAGGACCGTAGACTTTGACATGTGTGTCGAAGAAAAGAGGCGAGATGGAGAGGCTAGGGCTATCGCAACAGCAGTAGGGATAGAAGTGGTTGAGAAGAAGGAAAAAAGAGATGTCAGCGGTGGGATTTGAACCCACGAGTGCGAACACAGTAGAACTTGAGTCTACCCCTTGGACCGCTCGGGCACACTGACTTGATATACTATACTCCATACACATACCTACCACTCCTCCTTCGTGCCATCGTAGACACATGCGACCCACACATCAATTACATACCACCCAAACAACACCATACTCCACATACACTCAACACGCACACACAAAACATTCTCTACACACATTCAACACACAAACATCCATCCTTCATGTCATCCTCCACCACAACCTCTTCATCCAACTGGCCACTCTAAACTTTTCAGATATCACTTGGATATATTCGTCCTCTCGTCGAGACAAAGACGCAACAGTCAAAACAGTACAAACCGTTTCGTCGATAAAACCATACCAAACACATGGACGACAGCGTGTCCAGTGACAGGGCCATATAAGAGACATCTTCATGCAGGACGAGAGAAAGGTTTCAATCATTCATCATGGTTGGATAGCATTGGTGGGTTGGAAGTTTGTCGAGCACAGTCAATGGAAAGACACACATAAATACGAATACTTATCCTCTCGCCGTAGCACGGTATCATCAGAGATAAGGTCAATATAAAAGAGGTGTGTCTGATGTACGCACCATGGCCAAGCAAGTGGATTGTATGTTCATGCGAGTAGCACATCAAGTGCCAACATCAGACGACAGATGGGTGGAATTGGCCGATCGAAAAATGAGAAATGTCGATCCAAACTATATGTCCTTTGAAAGCGAGTATCCACTTGGTCTAAGAATGTCCTCCGGTCAAAAAACGCAGACTGTTTTTCATGTCTAAACGGTACGGGTTGTGTGTATGGACGCCACATGGTTTACCATACGGAGGATGAGCTTTGGACTGGAATAGGGTGGTTTTGGTTGCAGGTTGGGATAAGGACCGTAGACTTTGACATGTGTGTCGAAGAAAAGAGGCGAGATGGAGAGGCTAGGGCTATCGCAACAGCAGTAGGGATAGAAGTGGTTGAGAAGAAGGAAAAAAGAGATGTCAGCGGTGGGATTTGAACCCACGAGTGCGAACACAGTAGAACTTGAGTCTACCCCCTTGGACCGCTCGGGCACACTGACTTGATATACTATACTCCATACACATACCTACCACTCCTCCTTCGTGCCATCGTAGACACATGCGACCCACACATCAATTACATACCACCCAAACAACACCATACTCCACATACACTCAACACGCACACACAAAACATTCTCTACACACATTCAACACACAAACATCCATCCTTCATGTCATCCTCCACCACAACCTCTTCATCCAACTGGCCACTCTAAACTTTTCAGATATCACTTGGATATATTCGTCCTCTCGTCGAGACAAAGACGCAACAGTCAAAACAGTACAAACCGTTTCGTCGATAAAACCATACCAAACACATGGACGACAGCGTGTCCAGTGACAGGGCCATATAAGAGACATCTTCATGCAGGACGAGAGAAAGGTTTCAATCATTCATCATGGTTGGATAGCATTGGTGGGTTGGAAGTTTGTCGAGCACAGTCAATGGAAAGACACACATAAATACGAATACTTATCCTCTCGCCGTAGCACGGTATCATCAGAGATAAGGTCAATATAAAAGAGGTGTGTCTGATGTACGCACCATGGCCAAGCAAGTGGATTGTATGTTCATGCGAGTAGCACATCAAGTGCCAACATCAGACGACAGATGGGTGGAATTGGCCGATCGAAAAATGAGAAATGTCGATCCAAACTATATGTCCTTTGAAAGCGAGTATCCACTTGGTCTAAGAATGTCCTCCGGTCAAAACGCAGACTGTTTTTCATGTCTAAACGGTACGGGTTGTGTGTATGGACGCCACATGGTTTACCATACGGAGGATGAGCTTTGGACTGGAATAGGGTGGTTTTGGTTGCAGGTTGGGATAAGGACCGTAGACTTTGACATGTGTGTCGAAGAAAAGAGGCGAGATGGAGAGGCTAGGGCTATCGCAACAGCAGTAGGGATAGAAGTGGTTGAGAAGAAGGAAAAAAGAGATGTCAGCGGTGGGATTTGAACCCACGAGTGCGAACACAGTAGAACTTGAGTCTACCCCCTTGGACCGCTCGGGCACACTGACTTGATATACTATACTCCATACACATACCTACCACTCCTCCTTCGTGCCATCGTAGACACATGCGACCCACACATCAATTACATACCACCCAAACAACACCATACTCCACATACACTCAACACGCACACACAAAACATTCTCTACACACATTCAACACACAAACATCCATCCTTCATGTCATCCTCCACCACAACCTCTTCATCCAACTGGCCACTCTAAACTTTTCAGATATCACTTGGATATATTCGTCCTCTCGTCGAGACAAAGACGCAACAGTCAAAACAGTACAAACCGTTTCGTCGATAAAACCATACCAAACACATGGACGACAGCGTGTCCAGTGACAGGGCCATATAAGAGACATCTTCATGCAGGACGAGAGAAAGGTTTCAATCATTCATCATGGTTGGATAGCATTGGTGGGTTGGAAGTTTGTCGAGCACAGTCAATGGAAAGACACACATAAATACGAATACTTATCCTCTCGCCGTAGCACGGTATCATCAGAGATAAGGTCAATATAAAAGAGGTGTGTCTGATGTACGCACCATGGCCAAGCAAGTGGATTGTATGTTCATGCGAGTAGCACATCAAGTGCCAACATCAGACGACAGATGGGTGGAATTGGCCGATCGAAAAATGAGAAATGTCGATCCAAACTATATGTCCTTTGAAAGCGAGTATCCACTTGGTCTAAGAATGTCCTCCGGTCAAAACGCAGACTGTTTTTCATGTCTAAACGGTACGGGTTGTGTGTATGGACGCCACATGGTTTACCATACGGAGGATGAGCTTTGGACTGGAATAGGGTGGTTTTGGTTGCAGGTTGGGATAAGGACCGTAGACTTTGACATGTGTGTCGAAGAAAAGAGGCGAGATGGAGAGGCTAGGGCTATCGCAACAGCAGTAGGGATAGAAGTGGTTGAGAAGAAGGAAAAAAGAGATGTCAGCGGTGGGATTTGAACCCACGAGTGCGAACACAGTAGAACTTGAGTCTACCCCTTGGACCGCTCGGGCACACTGACTTGATATACTATACTCCATACACATACCTACCACTCCTCCTTCGTGCCATCGTAGACACATGCGACCCACACATCAATTACATACCACCCAAACAACACCATACTCCACATACACTCAACACGCACACACAAAACATTCTCTACACACATTCAACACACAAACATCCATCCTTCATGTCATCCTCCACCACAACCTCTTCATCCAACTGGCCACTCTAAACTTTTCAGATATCACTTGGATATATTCGTCCTCTCGTCGAGACAAAGACGCAACAGTCAAAACAGTACAAACCGTTTCGTCGATAAAACCATACCAAACACATGGACGACAGCGTGTCCAGTGACAGGGCCATATAAGAGACATCTTCATGCAGGACGAGAGAAAGGTTTCAATCATTCATCATGGTTGGATAGCATTGGTGGGTTGGAAGTTTGTCGAGCACAGTCAATGGAAAGACACACATAAATACGAATACTTATCCTCTCGCCGTAGCACGGTATCATCAGAGATAAGGTCAATATAAAAGAGGTGTGTCTGATGTACGCACCATGGCCAAGCAAGTGGATTGTATGTTCATGCGAGTAGCACATCAAGTGCCAACATCAGACGACAGATGGGTGGAATTGGCCGATCGAAAAATGAGAAATGTCGATCCAAACTATATGTCCTTTGAAAGCGAGTATCCACTTGGTCTAAGAATGTCCTCCGGTCAAAACGCAGACTGTTTTTCATGTCTAAACGGTACGGGTTGTGTGTATGGACGCCACATGGTTTACCATACGGAGGATGAGCTTTGGACTGGAATAGGGTGGTTTTGGTTGCAGGTTGGGATAAGGACCGTAGACTTTGACATGTGTGTCGAAGAAAAGAGGCGAGATGGAGAGGCTAGGGCTATCGCAACAGCAGTAGGGATAGAAGTGGTTGAGAAGAAGGAAAAAAGAGATGTCAGCGGTGGGATTTGAACCCACGAGTGCGAACACAGTAGAACTTGAGTCTACCCCCTTGGACCGCTCGGGCACACTGACTTGATATACTATACTCCATACACATACCTACCACTCCTCCTTCGTGCCATCGTAGACACATGCGACCCACACATCAATTACATACCACCCAAACAACACCATACTCCACATACACTCAACACGCACACACAAAACATTCTCTACACACATTCAACACACAAACATCCATCCTTCATGTCATCCTCCACCACAACCTCTTCATCCAACTGGCCACTCTAAACTTTTCAGATATCACTTGGATATATTCGTCCTCTCGTCGAGACAAAGACGCAACAGTCAAAACAGTACAAACCGTTTCGTCGATAAAACCATACCAAACACATGGACGACAGCGTGTCCAGTGACAGGGCCATATAAGAGACATCTTCATGCAGGACGAGAGAAAGGTTTCAATCATTCATCATGGTTGGATAGCATTGGTGGGTTGGAAGTTTGTCGAGCACAGTCAATGGAAAGACACACATAAATACGAATACTTATCCTCTCGCCGTAGCACGGTATCATCAGAGACAAGGTCAATATAAAAGAGGTGTGTCTGATGTACGCACCATGGCCAAGCAAGTGGATTGTATGTTCATGCGAGTAGCACATCAAGTGCCAACATCAGACGACAGATGGGTGGAATTGGCCGATCGAAAAATGAGAAATGTCGATCCAAACTATATGTCCTTTGAAAGCGAGTATCCACTTGGTCTAAGAATGTCCTCCGGTCAAAACGCAGACTGTTTTTCATGTCTAAACGGTACGGGTTGTGTGTATGGACGCCACATGGTTTACCATACGGAGGATGAGCTTTGGACTGGAATAGGGTGGTTTTGGTTGCAGGTTGGGATAAGGACCGTAGACTTTGACATGTGTGTCGAAGAAAAGAGGCGAGATGGAGAGGCTAGGGCTATCGCAACAGCAGTAGGGATAGAAGTGGTTGAGAAGAAGGAAAAAAGAGATGTCAGCGGTGGGATTTGAACCCACGAGTGCGAACACAGTAGAACTTGAGTCTACCCCCTTGGACCGCTCGGGCACACTGACTTGATATACTATACTCCATACACATACCTACCACTCCTCCTTCGTGCCATCGTAGACACATGCGACCCACACATCAATTACATACCACCCAAACAACACCATACTCCACATACACTCAACACGCACACACAAAACATTCTCTACACACATTCAACACACAAACATCCATCCTTCATGTCATCCTCCACCACAACCTCTTCATCCAACTGGCCACTCTAAACTTTTCAGATATCACTTGGATATATTCGTCCTCTCGTCGAGACAAAGACGCAACAGTCAAAACAGTACAAACCGTTTCGTCGATAAAACCATACCAAACACATGGACGACAGCGTGTCCAGTGACAGGGCCATATAAGAGACATCTTCATGCAGGACGAGAGAAAGGTTTCAATCATTCATCATGGTTGGATAGCATTGGTGGGTTGGAAGTTTGTCGAGCACAGTCAATGGAAAGACACACATAAATACGAATACTTATCCTCTCGCCGTAGCACGGTATCATCAGAGACAAGGTCAATATAAAAGAGGTGTGTCTGATGTACGCACCATGGCCAAGCAAGTGGATTGTATGTTCATGCGAGTAGCACATCAAGTGCCAACATCAGACGACAGATGGGTGGAATTGGCCGATCGAAAAATGAGAAATGTCGATCCAAACTATATGTCCTTTGAAAGCGAGTATCCACTTGGTCTAAGAATGTCCTCCGGTCAAAACGCAGACTGTTTTTCATGTCTAAACGGTACGGGTTGTGTGTATGGACGCCACATGGTTTACCATACGGAGGATGAGCTTTGGACTGGAATAGGGTGGTTTTGGTTGCAGGTTGGGATAAGGACCGTAGACTTTGACATGTGTGTCGAAGAAAAGAGGCGAGATGGAGAGGCTAGGGCTATCGCAACAGCAGTAGGGATAGAAGTGGTTGAGAAGAAGGAAAAAAGAGATGTCAGCGGTGGGATTTGAACCCACGAGTGCGAACACAGTAGAACTTGAGTCTACCCCCTTGGACCGCTCGGGCACACTGACTTGATATACTATACTCCATACACATACCTACCACTCCTCCTTCGTGCCATCGTAGACACATGCGACCCACACATCAATTACATACCACCCAAACAACACCATACTCCACATACACTCAACACGCACACACAAAACATTCTCTACACACATTCAACACACAAACATCCATCCTTCATGTCATCCTCCACCACAACCTCTTCATCCAACTGGCCACTCTAAACTTTTCAGATATCACTTGGATATATTCGTCCTCTCGTCGAGACAAAGACGCAACAGTCAAAACAGTACAAACCGTTTCGTCGATAAAACCATACCAAACACATGGACGACAGCGTGTCCAGTGACAGGGCCATATAAGAGACATCTTCATGCAGGACGAGAGAAAGGTTTCAATCATTCATCATGGTTGGATAGCATTGGTGGGTTGGAAGTTTGTTGAGCACAGTCAATGGAAAGACACACATAAATACGAATACTTATCCTCTCGCCGTAGCACGGTATCATCAGAGATAAGGTCAATATAAAAGAGGTGTGTCTGATGTACGCACCATGGCCAAGCAAGTGGATTGTATGTTCATGCGAGTAGCACATCAAGTGCCAACATCAGACGACAGATGGGTGGAATTGGCCGATCGAAAAATGAGAAATGTCGATCCAAACTATATGTCCTTTGAAAGCGAGTATCCACTTGGTCTAAGAATGTCCTCCGGTCAAAACGCAGACTGTTTTTCATGTCTAAACGGTACGGGTTGTGTGTATGGACGCCACATGGTTTACCATACGGAGGATGAGCTTTGGACTGGAATAGGGTGGTTTTGGTTGCAGGTTGGGATAAGGACCGTAGACTTTGACATGTGTGTCGAAGAAAAGAGGCGAGATGGAGAGGCTAGGGCTATCGCAACAGCAGTAGGGATAGAAGTGGTTGAGAAGAAGGAAAAAAGAGATGTCAGCGGTGGGATTTGAACCCACGAGTGCGAACACAGTAGAACTTGAGTCTACCCCCTTGGACCGCTCGGGCACACTGACTTGATATACTATACTCCATACACATACCTACCACTCCTCCTTCGTGCCATCGTAGACACATGCGACCCACACATCAATTACATACCACCCAAACAACACCATACTCCACATACACTCAACACGCACACACAAAACATTCTCTACACACATTCAACACACAAACATCCATCCTTCATGTCATCCTCCACCACAACCTCTTCATCCAACTGGCCACTCTAAACTTTTCAGATATCACTTGGATATATTCGTCCTCTCGTCGAGAGAAAGACGCAACAGTCAAAACAGTACAAACCGTTTCGTCGATAAAACCATACCAAACACATGGACGACAGCGTGTCCAGTGACAGGGCCATATAAGAGACATCTTCATGCAGGACGAGAGAAAGGTTTCAATCATTCATCATGGTTGGATAGCATTGGTGGGTTGGAAGTTTGTCGAGCACAGTCAATGGAAAGACACACATAAATACGAATACTTATCCTCTCGCCGTAGCACGGTATCATCAGAGATAAGGTCAATATAAAAGAGGTGTGTCTGATGTACGCACCATGGCCAAGCAAGTGGATTGTATGTTCATGCGAGTAGCACATCAAGTGCCAACATCAGACGACAGATGGGTGGAATTGGCCGATCGAAAAATGAGAAATGTCGATCCAAACTATATGTCCTTTGAAAGCGAGTATCCACTTGGTCTAAGAATGTCCTCCGGTCAAAACGCAGACTGTTTTTCATGTCTAAACGGTACGGGTTGTGTGTATGGACGCCACATGGTTTACCATACGGAGGATGAGCTTTGGACTGGAATAGGGTGGTTTTGGTTGCAGGTTGGGATAAGGACCGTAGACTTTGACATGTGTGTCGAAGAAAAGAGGCGAGATGGAGAGGCTAGGGCTATCGCAACAGCAGTAGGGATAGAAGTGGTTGAGAAGAAGGAAAAAAGAGATGTCAGCGGTGGGATTTGAACCCACGAGTGCGAACACAGTAGAACTTGAGTCTACCCCCTTGGACCGCTCGGGCACACTGACTTGATATACTATACTCCATACACATACCTACCACTCCTCCTTCGTGCCATCGTAGACACATGCGACCCACACATCAATTACATACCACCCAAACAACACCATACTCCACATACACTCAACACGCACACACAAAACATTCTCTACACACATTCAACACACAAACATCCATCCTTCATGTCATCCTCCACCACAACCTCTTCATCCAACTGGCCACTCTAAACTTTTCAGATATCACTTGGATATATTCGTCCTCTCGTCGAGACAAAGACGCAACAGTCAAAACAGTACAAACCGTTTCGTCGATAAAACCATACCAAACACATGGACGACAGCGTGTCCAGTGACAGGGCCATATAAGAGACATCTTCATGCAGGACGAGAGAAAGGTTTCAATCATTCATCATGGTTGGATAGCATTGGTGGGTTGGAAGTTTGTCGAGCACAGTCAATGGAAAGACACACATAAATACGAATACTTATCCTCTCGCCGTAGCACGGTATCATCAGAGATAAGGTCAATATAAAAGAGGTGTGTCTGATGTACGCACCATGGCCAAGCAAGTGGATTGTATGTTCATGCGAGTAGCACATCAAGTGCCAACATCAGACGACAGATGGGTGGAATTGGCCGATCGAAAAATGAGAAATGTCGATCCAAACTATATGTCCTTTGAAAGCGAGTATCCACTTGGTCTAAGAATGTCCTCCGGTCAAAACGCAGACTGTTTTTCATGTCTAAACGGTACGGGTTGTGTGTATGGACGCCACATGGTTTACCATACGGAGGATGAGCTTTGGACTGGAATAGGGTGGTTTTGGTTGCAGGTTGGGATAAGGACCGTAGACTTTGACATGTGTGTCGAAGAAAAGAGGCGAGATGGAGAGGCTAGGGCTATCGCAACAGCAGTAGGGATAGAAGTGGTTGAGAAGAAGGAAAAAAGAGATGTCAGCGGTGGGATTTGAACCCACGAGTGCGAACACAGTAGAACTTGAGTCTACCCCCTTGGACCGCTCGGGCACACTGACTTGATATACTATACTCCATACACATACCTACCACTCCTCCTTCGTGCCATCGTAGACACATGCGACCCACACATCAATTACATACCACCCAAACAACACCATACTCCACATACACTCAACACGCACACACAAAACATTCTCTACACACATTCAACACACAAACATCCATCCTTCATGTCATCCTCCACCACAACCTCTTCATCCAACTGGCCACTCTAAACTTTTCAGATATCACTTGGATATATTCGTCCTCTCGTCGAGACAAAGACGCAACAGTCAAAACAGTACAAACCGTTTCGTCGATAAAACCATACCAAACACATGGACGACAGCGTGTCCAGTGACAGGGCCATATAAGAGACATCTTCATGCAGGACGAGAGAAAGGTTTCAATCATTCATCATGGTTGGATAGCATTGGTGGGTTGGAAGTTTGTCGAGCACAGTCAATGGAAAGACACACATAAATACGAATACTTATCCTCTCGCCGTAGCACGGTATCATCAGAGATAAGGTCAATATAAAAGAGGTGTGTCTGATGTACGCACCATGGCCAAGCAAGTGGATTGTATGTTCATGCGAGTAGCACATCAAGTGCCAACATCAGACGACAGATGGGTGGAATTGGCCGATCGAAAAATGAGAAATGTCGATCCAAACTATATGTCCTTTGAAAGCGAGTATCCACTTGGTCTAAGAATGTCCTCCGGTCAAAACGCAGACTGTTTTTCATGTCTAAACGGTACGGGTTGTGTGTATGGACGCCACATGGTTTACCATACGGAGGATGAGCTTTGGACTGGAATAGGGTGGTTTTGGTTGCAGGTTGGGATAAGGACCGTAGACTTTGACATGTGTGTCGAAGAAAAGAGGCGAGATGGAGAGGCTAGGGCTATCGCAACAGCAGTAGGGATAGAAGTGGTTGAGAAGAAGGAAAAAAGAGATGTCAGCGGTGGGATTTGAACCCTCGAGTGCGAACACAGTAGAACTTGAGTCTACCCCCTTGGACCGCTCGGGCACACTGACTTGATATACTATACTCCATACACATACCTACCACTCCTCCTTCGTGCCATCGTAGACACATGCGACCCACACATCAATTACATACCACCCAAACAACACCATACTCCACATACACTCAACACGCACACACAAAACATTCTCTACACACATTCAACACACAAACATCCATCCTTCATGTCATCCTCCACCACAACCTCTTCATCCAACTGGCCACTCTAAACTTTTCAGATATCACTTGGATATATTCGTCCTCTCGTCGAGACAAAGACGCAACAGTCAAAACAGTACAAACCGTTTCGTCGATAAAACCATACCAAACACATGGACGACAGCGTGTCCAGTGACAGGGCCATATAAGAGACATCTTCATGCAGGACGAGAGAAAGGTTTCAATCATTCATCATGGTTGGATAGCATTGGTGGGTTGGAAGTTTGTCGAGCACAGTCAATGGAAAGACACACATAAATACGAATACTTATCCTCTCGCCGTAGCACGGTATCATCAGAGATAAGGTCAATATAAAAGAGGTGTGTCTGATGTACGCACCATGGCCAAGCAAGTGGATTGTATGTTCATGCGAGTAGCACATCAAGTGCCAACATCAGACGACAGATGGGTGGAATTGGCCGATCGAAAAATGAGAAATGTCGATCCAAACTATATGTCCTTTGAAAGCGAGTATCCACTTGGTCTAAGAATGTCCTCCGGTCAAAACGCAGACTGTTTTTCATGTCTAAACGGTACGGGTTGTGTGTATGGACGCCACATGGTTTACCATACGGAGGATGAGCTTTGGACTGGAATAGGGTGGTTTTGGTTGCAGGTTGGGATAAGGACCGTAGACTTTGACATGTGTGTCGAAGAAAAGAGGCGAGATGGAGAGGCTAGGGCTATCGCAACAGCAGTAGGGATAGAAGTGGTTGAGAAGAAGGAAAAAAGAGATGTCAGCGGTGGGATTTGAACCCACGAGTGCGAACACAGTAGAACTTGAGTCTACCCCCTTGGACCGCTCGGGCACACTGACTTGATATACTATACTCCATACACATACCTACCACTCCTCCTTCGTGCCATCGTAGACACATGCGACCCACACATCAATTACATACCACCCAAACAACACCATACTCCACATACACTCAACACGCACACACAAAACATTCTCTACACACATTCAACACACAAACATCCATCCTTCATGTCATCCTCCACCACAACCTCTTCATCCAACTGGCCACTCTAAACTTTTCAGATATCACTTGGATATATTCGTCCTCTCGTCGAGACAAAGACGCAACAGTCAAAACAGTACAAACCGTTTCGTCGATAAAACCATACCAAACACATGGACGACAGCGTGTCCAGTGACAGGGCCATATAAGAGACATCTTCATGCAGGACGAGAGAAAGGTTTCAATCATTCATCATGGTTGGATAGCATTGGTGGGTTGGAAGTTTGTCGAGCACAGTCAATGGAAAGACACACATAAATACGAATACTTATCCTCTCGCCGTAGCACGGTATCATCAGAGACAAGGTCAATATAAAAGAGGTGTGTCTGATGTACGCACCATGGCCAAGCAAGTGGATTGTATGTTCATGCGAGTAGCACATCAAGTGCCAACATCAGACGACAGATGGGTGGAATTGGCCGATCGAAAAATGAGAAATGTCGATCCAAACTATATGTCCTTTGAAAGCGAGTATCCACTTGGTCTAAGAATGTCCTCCGGTCAAAACGCAGACTGTTTTTCATGTCTAAACGGTACGGGTTGTGTGTATGGACGCCACATGGTTTACCATACGGAGGATGAGCTTTGGACTGGAATAGGGTGGTTTTGGTTGCAGGTTGGGATAAGGACCGTAGACTTTGACATGTGTGTCGAAGAAAAGAGGCGAGATGGAGAGGCTAGGGCTATCGCAACAGCAGTAGGGATAGAAGTGGTTGAGAAGAAGGAAAAAAGAGATGTCAGCGGTGGGATTTGAACCCACGAGTGCGAACACAGTAGAACTTGAGTCTACCCCCTTGGACCGCTCGGGCACACTGACTTGATATACTATACTCCATACACATACCTACCACTCCTCCTTCGTGCCATCGTAGACACATGCGACCCACACATCAATTACATACCACCCAAACAACACCATACTCCACATACACTCAACACGCACACACAAAACATTCTCTACACACATTCAACACACAAACATCCATCCTTCATGTCATCCTCCACCACAACCTCTTCATCCAACTGGCCACTCTAAACTTTTCAGATATCACTTGGATATATTCGTCCTCTCGTCGAGACAAAGACGCAACAGTCAAAACAGTACAAACCGTTTCGTCGATAAAACCATACCAAACACATGGACGACAGCGTGTCCAGTGACAGGGCCATACAAGAGACATCTTCATGCAGGACGAGAGAAAGGTTTCAATCATTCATCATGGTTGGATAGCATTGGTGGGTTGGAAGTTTGTCGAGCACAGTCAATGGAAAGACACACATAAATACGAATACTTATCCTCTCGCCGTAGCACGGTATCATCAGAGATAAGGTCAATATAAAAGAGGTGTGTCTGATGTACGCACCATGGCCAAGCAAGTGGATTGTATGTTCATGCGAGTAGCACATCAAGTGCCAACATCAGACGACAGATGGGTGGAATTGGCCGATCGAAAAATGAGAAATGTCGATCCAAACTATATGTCCTTTGAAAGCGAGTATCCACTTGGTCTAAGAATGTCCTCCGGTCAAAACACAGACTTTTCTTCGTGTGAGAACGCAACTGTTCTTTGATATACGGCTGAAGGAGCATATTTATCGTATTTGATTTAATTTTTTTTTGAAAATGCCGCGCAAGGGCAATCCTAACATTCCGACTACGAGAGATTGCTATGAACTATACTTTTGTAAAACACCTACAGATACTCAAAACAACATATGGACATGTTCGTGCGGCTTCCCCGAAAGTGCAAAGCAAAAAAGCATTGCTATCGCAATTTATTCGATCACGTTAAGGAACCACAGATTGATTACAAAAAGTCACTTGAATCAGACAACAAGACTGCTACTCTAACGTCTATGCTTGATGTAAAAACCACTTACGAGTTCAAGTGGATTGAATGAATCATCATGGCACAACGTCCTATGTCATTTGTGGAAAATGAAATTACACGGAAAAAAGTCTCAAATATATAACGTCAAAAACACTTAAAACCTAATGCTGTAAGCTGGTCGAAATGATTAGGGGGAGTCAGTTTAGAAAAGTCTGCTTCTGATTTTGAGTTCTTGACTCGATGGAAAATCAAAATATAATACTCAACGTTTGAGGTATTGTGCTTTGCAACTTATTTGGCTATTCCGGTTAATTCGACAGATTTAAATGGCTGTGACGACAGATTTGGGATCGCGTGACACAGATTAATTCAACGACGAGGGAATGTATCGATAGATGTAATGACGCTTCGCCCCAAACAAACAAAGGATTTAAATAACTGTCAATTTTGTAGCTATGAATGCGGTATTCTGGGGGATATTAATTGTGCTTAACTTAGAGCTTATTAATAGCGTGACTCCTGTAGATATTTCGGCATTACGCATGGATTTGCCCACTCTGACAGAGATAGAACTAGTAATTGCTGTTGGAACCAGTACAGGGAACGCCATCTTTGACGGTTGAGGTTTGCTCTGATATGAAGAGTCGAACACTGTCAAAGCAATCTAAAATTATTACTTGACCTGCCATATTTCATGGCCCGTTGCGTGTGCAGAAATCTTGCAAGACCGAAAGTAGGTTGTCTTATCCGCTACCTGCCTTCTGTCTTGCAAGATACTGCTCAAGCCACCGGTGTTGCATCCTTTTGAGAAACTGGATCATGTGGGTTCAGGTGAGCGCTCGTTCTTGGTGTCGACGGCAATTCATGAAAGCGAGGAGTGCTTCTGGATCCGGTAGAATTTGCTTTCGACCGGCCCCAGGAAGATTCTTGGCCTTGTTCTTGTTCCCTTGAAGACGAGCAACTTGATCTGCTCGCGTTTCCAGTTGCTGATACAGCTGTAAGGGACGTCTATCGTTTTTGCAGCTGCTCGGATGGACATAATTTTGTTGAGTTCCAGACCGGTGAGCTTCAGAGATATGCGATACGTGTTACGGCGATTCGACCGAGGGTGTTCCTCAACGTCGAAGCCCATGAAAGTGAAAATGACGTCGAGAAAGTGATGCACGAGCATGACAACTTATTTAAATTGACTGTTTGGCGCGCAAATATATTTTTGACCAATCACATATGGGCATTTCAAAAATTGAATTTCATTGGTTGATCAAAGAGTGGTCCCTGCAAAACTTCGATGTGTCTTAATTTTTCGCGTTCTCTGTAGTCGCCGCGTTTGATCGTCTTTCAGAGTGATCCTTCAAATACTGCCACATTTGTGTGCCAGTTTTTAGATTCATAACAGATCTTCCTAGATTTTCAGATAAAGAGCTAAATATTAGCCGTTTCAATGTCACTTGTTTGATTTCACTTCACCAGAAGCACGTGCGTTATTTTTTCTCTCATCGCTCGCTCCCTGGGCAATCTCCTATGTCTAGGAGTCCTTCTTCTTCAAATATGAGTTCCACGACAGTCTTGTAGTACAGCCAACTCCGGCCGTTCCAGTTCTTCGGAATCCCTTTATCATTTAGTTCAACGTTTTCTTGACTTCGAGCACTCCTGTCGCTCATCACGTGTCTTGGGCTCATAACCCTTTTAGAATGTGTTCAACGGGAGTCAAATCTGAAAGTGTATTATCAAGGCATAACAAATCTCTATGAAGTGGAACTTTCGGGAAAGACTGCATTAAAGATGTCTCAGACCAGATGCCATGAGAAATTCATTGAATCTATGCAATTTCAACAGTAAAGTTGCGCTTTCTGGGTTTAATAGTCGGAGACATGCACCAGCTTTCAGTGTGCTTAGTTCATTCATCACAGCGGTCACCCAGCTTGAAAGGGAGAAATTTGAGTATCAGAGAGTCAATGACGAACGCATGTTTGCTACAAGAATTCAAGAAGCGAAAGCAAAAATGATTCATGAGTTGGCAGGTTCAGGAGTCACTGATACCAAGATAATTAGAGAGCTATTAAGATAGCTTTTCCAGGATTACAACATCAATATTGAAATATCAATGAACATGTATTTTGTATTAATTGTAAACTCTACAAAACTCAAGCACTTCTTTCTTAAGGCCGTGTTCGGTTTGAAAATCATGATCGCATCTAGATTCTCCCATGCAAAACCTATTTGGGTCTTTTACGGGATTAACAACCTTCACGAGAATCCACATTCACTCTTAAGAATATACCTATATGAGGCCGCGTAAATTAAAATCAGTCTTATTGCCAGTTGGGTGCCGTTTGAGTTAGATATATAGTGTTATTTTCCACTATTTTAGCTATGTTTTGCCGCTCGAATCTCCCCAAACAGTGCTCTGGTCGCCGAGATTTGAGGCTTCAAAGCTGGTGGTCCGACTTTTCCGACAAAATTTGAGGTTTGAGTTTTTGGTATCGTTCAACTCGCTCAGCGACACCAATGTTGCTGTGTAATTCAAATTGAGCAATTCAGTCTTGATTTTGAGTTATTAATAGAAAGCTGGAGTGTAATATGTAGTATAAAACTGTTTCAAACACTAATACTATAACTAATGACAAATATGTTGTAAACTAGTTGATGCTTTCCCAAAACTGTTTTTTTAGTTTTCTCGAAACTCAGAATTTTCACCAATTTCCGTCACCATACTTTGCACCTCAATTTCTCGAAAATTGGTAACTGGTTGATAAGACTGGTTTTTATTTACGCGGCTTCATATGGGATAGATTCTAAAGATCATGATTATCCCACCAAAGTGGATTATCCCAGTGTTCCTTGAGGAACGGAATGAAATTTCGCAAATTCACATATGGTTTGTGGTCGTTTTCTATTGGACAAAATTTGTTCAGAATCAACTTGAATCATGATTCTTTGCCAAGTCGAACATGGCCTAATACTCTCGCACGAAGCTCTTGCTTCATTTGTGGGCGGTCTTTGACGATGCGTCTCGCTTTTCATTTTTGTCTGTTGGCTCAACATATACTGGAACATCGTCAAGGTTGTTTTCTTGTCGATTTACGATATTGTGAAGTACAGCTGTACATATGACATGACGCCAATATCCATTTGCAAATAATTCGAACATCATCGACCTGGCGAATATCAACAGGCAATTGAGTCAAACTGCACCATCGCCCTTTAAGTATACCATTTGCATGGGTCGCATACGACGCGCAAAGCAGACAGCTGAGTATTCAAGAGATCATTCTCAGGGTCGAGACAGGAGGGGTGCCGATAAGGCGTTAGCATTCCACGGGTTAAAGCAAAACCCGAGTCACCAATTATGTGTTTATTTGTGTCGAAAAATGCCATAGGACGCAGAGAGGGATCACCAGAGGTCCACACAGTAGAGTCGTGAACACTTCCAGGCCACCCCACAATTACATGACGAATTTGTCTTGCAGGGTCAACAGTAAGCATCACATTCATAGAGCACTCCTTTTTCCGGCTGAAGTAGACTTCCCCGTACAAAGACGGCTTTCTATAAAGGATGACATGTGTGCCACCGGCAGCCAGTACCCATCCACGGAAACCATATACTTCTCCTTGATATTGGGCTAACGCCCTCCTTTCATCACTTGTTGGCCAACGAATTTCTCGTTGAGAAAACATCACAAGACTTGAAATTACTCTTAATGTATATGTAAATGTCCCGAACAGTACCATGGCCAATTCATTTGGCTTTGGCTATCATGCCAAGTAGCGCAACAGTCCCATTGTGACCGATTCGGTGCAATGCAATGGGAAGCTGAATCCAGATAGGACGCTGACTACGATTGCTAGCACTGGCAAACACGGGGGAATTTTCAATCAGATGTAAAATATACGCAAATGTAGTTTGAGAGACTCTCACTTCTTGCACAAAGTCATTCACAGGAAGGAAGTCAAGAATAGGCAATTGCTCTAAGCACTTGGCCGACAATGACCTCTCGTATATATCGAGCGCTCGAAAGAATGAAACGCATACGCAATAACTCCTCAATTTCGCGTCTTATCCTAGGAGGCATAGACGGATTCATGACCACTGTAAGCTTGGCGATGGCGTCGACATCTCTGAGGACCACCGCTCGTTCTGAGTAACGATGCATGAAAAGAGAAGTGATTAAGAGACTATCCAATCGTGTGTCACAAACATTTTGAAATTGATTTTGCTATATTGATTCCCATTAAAAATCGAAAATGAGTATTGTGCTTTGCAACCTATTTGGCTATTATTAGGCCCTTAATTGGGTTTGAGACACATACTAAATCTGGTCGCGGAAGTATAATTCTGTGACAGAATAATCCTTATTCGGTACTCTTACCAACACGCGTGCCCATCCAAGCGCACGATCTCCGACCTTGAAAGCACTCGCGCTCACTTTGACGAGCTGTTCCACGAGAAATATGACATGTACACCCCCGACTGTGTGTTCAATGTTGATGAGACGGCAATTCAGTTCAACATGGCCCCAAGATACATTTGGTCGCCGCGTGAGGGCAATGCAAAGTTGACCTCTGGCGAAAAGCATTCATACCGAATGGCTGCCGTCCTCACCATCCGGGCGGACGGGCTCAAGCTCCCCATCTTGTTTGTCATCCGGGGTGCAACTGGTGGTATGATCGACACGAAGGAGATACCTAAGTTTCCAGCCGACCATTTCTACGCTATGCAGAAGAAGGCATAGCATGGATGGACGCCGAAGTGTGGCGGCAGTATCTGTTGTGTGTGCAAGGAAAGTTCGTGCTAGTCTTGGACAACTTTGAGTCCCACGTGAGCAAAGATGGAGTGAAGACAGCAGAGGAAATAGGATGCGACGTCTGCCCACTGCCGCCAAATGCAACTTCACATTGTCAACCTCTTGACATGTCAATTATCAATTATGGCTCCTTTCAAACGATATTTGCGAGATTTTTGGATGGCTGAGGATGTCGTGATCGAAGATGAAGACGACGACCAAGACTGGCTGTCTCCTACTGCTAGTTTCAAAAGAATCACTATGATTAAACGTGCTATAGCAGCATGAGACAAAATCACTCCAGTTCAAGTCCAAAATATCTTCCTTAAGGCAATTCCTAAGCCATAATGGACATGTTTTGTTTTCCACCGGCTCAGTCGGTAGAAAAGACACCGTAGATCCTTTTTCGTCGATAACTTCTTCCATATAACATTTTTCGCTGCCAAAATGGTACCAATCGATAGATCGTAACAAAATCTTGAATTTGGCATTGATTTGAGCAAAATTGGAGCAATATTGACTGAGTTATGGCTAAAATACGTTTTGTTCGCAGTCTCCACTGCGTTGGGTGAAGATTTTGGATGGGTTTCAGTATGTCTGTTGTAATTTCGTTCATATGCGGCATATCTTATAACAAAATAGATAGAAATGCCAATCGTATTTATTTTATCTTTCTCTATTAAGGCCGGGTCTGGATGCCACAACAAATATTCGTCAGAAAAAAATAGACACAACGTTTTCCCGAAAAAATAGTGCGCTCATTTTCATAAATATTTATTTACGGTTTGATGCCAAGGGTTGTATGGATGCCTCCAATAAAATATCATATCCGTTTTTGCGCTCAAAGCCCAATGGTCAACAAGCTCTTGATTCTCGGCTATCTTCGCAGATGGACTAAAGCCCGCCGACGCAACAACTTGGTGAAATTTTCAATCTACCACAATATTGCTTTCGTTACAAGAACACCGAAGCGCACATCGATATTGACTGGTGCAGCATGGATGAAGGAAATGATGGCTGGGAATGAACACGCCTTTGTCCAGAACTTTAGAATGCCCAAAACGATATTCTGTGCCCTCGCTCACGACCTCGAGTGCCATGGTGGGTTGAAAGAGTCTCAGTTCATCAACAAGTATGAGCAACTTGGGATCTTTCTCTACTTGCCGGCCAGCATGCGTCAAGTGCTGAATTACAGCAGCGATTTCAGCATTCTGCCGAGACAATTACTAGACATCTACGGCATGTAGTGTCTTGCATCAATTCATTATCGTCAACATACATCCAAATACCACCCAACGACAGTCCAGTCCCGAAAGAAATCCACAGGAATCCCAAGTTCTATCCCTATTTTGCAAAATGCAGAATGGCTGTGGACGGAACACACATACCCGTTTGGGTTCCTGAGTCCATGGTGGCACCATTTCAAGGAAGAAAGGGGGTCACAATGAACGTTTTAGCTGCTTGCGACTTTGATTTGATGTTCACTTACGTTTTAGCCGGCTGGGAAGGATCAGCTGGCGATGGCAAAGTGTATGCTGATGCGTTGACGAAAGGCTACGCGTTGCCTGTGGATCTGTTTGATATTATGGATGCAGGGTTTGCCTTAACCACAAAAGCTCTGACACCATATCGATCGACAAGGTATCACTTGAAGGAGTTTGGTCGCGGCCAGCAAGCACCACAAAACAAAGAAGAACTATTTAACTTGCGTCATGCCATGCTGCGGAATGTTATTGAGCGCATATTTGGAATACTCAAAAGAAGATTTCCAGTTCTTTCGCATGCGGTTCAATACGACTATCAATTTCAAGTTCAGCTCGTTATGGCGCTGTGCGTTGTCCACAACTTTATCCGAGTTCATGGATGCCGCAGTGATGTTTATGTCACACAAGCCTTACGCGACTTGCGTCTACGACGCAAAGCACCGCTAACTGCGGCTGATAGACCTCAACATCATCCTGATATGGAATGTGAAACAGCGAAAAAATGGCGCGACAGTATCGCTGAAAAAATGTGGATCCAGTACAAGGAGACGTTGAGACAACGAAAGAGCATCGAGCAATTTAAATGAAACAATGAAGCATTTCGATTAAACTTCATCACAAGAAGTCATTACGCGGCATTGGTTGCGCAACCAGGCTTCACGCAGATTACCGCGTAGCTTCAAAAAGATTTTTGCCTTCAAAACATTCGCAAGCACTTCTATAGCTAAAAACATTTCAGCTTCGACCAAAATGTACTCGAACTCCGTTTGAAGCAATTCGATTGCGTCTTCAACAGCGCTGTCCGTGTCGTTTTTCGATGAGTTCATAATAGCTTTGGAAAAGAGAGCCAATTCTTGTGACATCGTATCATTTTGGGCTCTCAACTCTGCAGCCAAAACCGTTGCCGCTGATTGACGCTTACGTTTTGGAGGAGAGTCGACCAACGACACTCTGCGGTGCTTTTGTTGTGGCACACGCTCTTGACCCGTCTCGGATTCGTTGTCGTCATTGATCTCTTGAGGAGATTCGTCTTCGCCGTCATCACTCGCAATATCGCCATCCAATGGAGCATAGGATGATTCAACGTCGCTATCGAGAGGATGACATGGGATTTGGCAAATGGGGACGTTTGACGCGAGAACGTGTCTTCCTTTTGCTAGGGTACCAGAGTATAATGTCTCGCACAGTGTAAACAAAGGGAATGGCTTGTTCCTCCATTTCTTGATTTCATCGCTCTTTCCTTGAAGGAAAGATTCCCATGTGGTGGACACACAAACGACAAGAGAGCGAGTGCGTTCAAATCCCATTCCAGACGCATTTGCCATACTCCATACCACTGAAAATTTCTCCCTCATGGCGGCATTTCGCGACTTCAGCTGCATCATATTGAACTCGCATCCTGGGATACTGTTGAGCTTTGTCAGTACTGCTGCCCATGCTTCCTTCTTGAAGCCATTATTGGAGCGCTTGCCCAGCACGTTCGCTTGGTGAATCATCTCATTAATCCACACACTGTCGAGTTCATCGGTCCATAGAGTCATATCTGTAAACAAGGCGTGCAAAGAGCGCGGAAGTCCAAATATGAAAGAAAAATACAGGTTTGGGTTGTATTTTTTTCTGCCAAATTTCATCAAATATTTGTCATATTTTGCTATAAAAAAATTGCGAATTTTGGAGTCCAGGCAGTACAAAACATTGTTTTTCGAAAATGCAAAAAAATAATCAAAATATTGTAAAAAATGTCATTTTCTTACGTTTTTGATGGTATCCAGACCCGCCCTAAACATACTTTAATTACAAAGATTGCTTTTGTTTATTAAAATGAACAAAAATACGACAATAAAACTGTCGAAATATTTTGAATTTTTGAGAGAACTAATATGAAATAGTCGCTTAATTTGAAAAACCACAAATTATTTTGAAATTTCTTGTCTGTCCCGATTTGACTTGATTTTTGTATATATAAAAATACGACAAATTTTAATTCGTAATTTCTTTGGAGGATATGTTGTGTGAGTGAGAAGTGTGATTTTTATAATATTCTTTTATAACAATATTGATATTTTGACAAATTAGTTCGACACATTTGAAACAGTCGTTTGTGATGATGTTCATTTTCTTCTCCTCGGCACATATAATGTATAAATGAGGAGCACAATTTTTATTCAAAGCTAACAGGACTAATTTGAAGTTGTCAGCTAACTGGACCAAATTGCAAACAAAAAATTTCGTCCATTTTCATTGATTTTACACAGATTTGTGTTTTCCTCTTCATTTCACTGAAATATATTCCGCTTTTTGCCGACAACACTATGGTGCATTCCGAAAAGCAGGAATCAAATACTTGAATCGAATTAGATATTAGTAGTGCGCTCGGAATTGTTCTGATGGTATTCATTTGGCTCGATTTCTTGTTGGATTTATTTTTACAGTTAAATCTCCCCGATTAACCAATTAATTTTAGTGAATAATTATCATTGGACAATTATTTACTTTAGGGACCGTCTGGCAACTGAAAATATTACAATAAATAGGTCCAAAATGCTATTTTGAGGTTAAATTCAATATTTAGGTCAAAATATGATCTCCAAGAGTTTTGCACCAAATCCAATATTTTTGGTTGGGATATACTCACTGGAGGCTCTCAAAACGCCATTTTACGAGATGGAGGTTTTACCTCTATTTTGAATATGCCGTAAATCGTTGATCCCAATTTAGCTGGAAATGGCATATTGATTTTGAATTTTTGCCAGACGCACCCTTAATTTATGGGAAAATGACAAATTGAGTATAATTTATCAAAAATATTCGAAAATGTGGAAATTAGGGTTAGGGGTGAACAAACATTCTAAATATTAAGCAATTCCAATCGCAGTTTTACACCTTCTGTCACAGGATTGATGGTCGTGGTATACCTTTCGCACAAATTTTACTCAAAGTGTCATAAATTTGATAAATTCTAGACGTTTTATTGTCAATTTCATTCGAAATTGTGAGGGGTGTCCGAAATGTATATAATGACTGCAACTGTGATATGATTCCTATCACACCGAATGACGCAATATGATTGGAAGTTAATATAATAGATTGACTTGACGAAAACACAACATGAACCCCTTGAAGATATTCCAGAAGCACATACCAGCAGTACTATCATGCCTAGTCCTCCTTCATGCTAATTGTAATCGAAAGTTTTCCTTTTTTGTCTCACGTTGTTCTGTGCCGTTTCTCACTCCGGCTATACAAGAGTACATGTAATATTGACACATCGAACTCATGCGCTGCAATCTAAGTGAATGAGTCATGTACCTTGTAGAGGGTGTTTATTGTGCGTGGGCTGATTCAATAGATTATTGCCCTACTACCTACTGTTCAACTTGTAGAGGGGGATGCGAGATTTCTTTTAGACTTTGGCAACGTCAAAAGTTTATAGGGTTATGAGGTAGTGGCGAAGGTGTGGAGATCACATCCGTCATCATTATTTATGACTCCTACAGTTTTGTTTATGCCTTAATTGACTATTCGTATAGTTTTCAAGATATCCACAATGCTTTGTGATTTGTGCTCGACATTTACATATGCTAACAGTACAATCAGGCGAGTGAGCGCATAAAACGTCAACAAATGTCGTGTTCTGCTGCAGCTAGCCTAGCTTATATCCGTGCTAGACGTTAAATTTATTCAGAACATCTTTGTTTCTCGGTGAGACTTCATGCTGGCGACTAAATGAAGCTTCATATCTGCCAATATTTGTTTGTTGAGAAACCGTGATAGAATCTCTATCACAGTTGCTCAGAATTTTGCACATTTCAGATTTGTATACTGAAATCAAGTCAAAAATTTGTTTTGAAAATGTTTTTCAGGCAACTGTGATAGATTTCCTATCACACTCTAATACAAAAAGATCATGTTTTTATCATAGATGCAGCAGATGTATCGATTTTTCAAATCGATCTGCAAATCGCTCAGCCAATCAGAATCGAGTATTTACCTAATTCACACAAAACACACCCAGACACACGTGTAATTAATTTGAGACGTTTGCCATACTTTCCATTTTTTACTTGACTTCAGTATGATCGAATCGATTTGGAATAGAATTCGATTTTGGTAAAAAAATACAATTTGGGTGAAAAAGACAAGAACATTTTCCCTTAAATTATCCATATAAATTTTCGTCACTTCTCTGAAGCATACTCATCTCTCAACTCGCAAATAGAGAAGCTTGTTGATGGTATTGTGAAGATCAATATGCCAATAATCTTGAAGGAATTTTGTGCAGTTCGATAGAATATGAGTAAAATCATGTGAAAGCCCCCCATGGTTCGAGTTTTTCCAGATATTGACGATTAAGTTGTTCATGCAATTATTCATATTTGAAGTTATAAGATTGGATGCTTTGGATGGAGATTCATACTAAGCCATTTTCATTGATAAACCAAAGACGCCAAAAGAAAGGGGGCAACACTGTGAAAGCACTGTGGGTAGAAGGAACGAAATGGGGAGGAAGTACACCAAACTCAGAACTTTTCATATTTAAGCCTATAAACATGTTTGAGTCGTGTTTAAATTGTTCTCTCTACCTGCAGCAGCCCGTCCAACGAATTGATCACCACCAGAACCCTAAAAAATGTATCGACCTTGAACGTTTTCTAAACTCCATCCGGCTCTCAGCCAAACTGACACTGATTGTGGCCCTCCAGGAGAGCCTGACACGGACGACGCTACCCCTTTCCGAAATGAATGAGTCCCAACCTCTGTTGCAGTTGGACCCATGGATACAATGTCATCTCCATAAGCAGCAGTTAGCAGAATTTATCAATTGTCTAATTAAATACTACGTAGTAAACAAAATTGATTTCGGCCAATTATATCGTAAGCTGAATTGAATTTGCCAAACATTGCAAATTTTGAATTGAAATAGTAATTGCATGAATTCTGACAATGGCAACAGCTCAAAACAGGGCGTCCAAACAGAAGCATGAAATTCATTGTCTTCTGTTCCAGTGTGATTGACTCGAGTTGCGGGCACTAGACAATCCACTGTACAAATGTATCTGAACCGAACAGGCAAGGGACACTATGGGAGGACGCGAAGCTAATGCACGCTCATCATGTCCACAACAATTTATATCTCCTTGTTTGGAAATACTCTACTGGTTATGCGCTGGCTTCCATCAGTTTAGTCACACAAGAAGCTTCAATACAAGCGTTCTACTTGTACTGAAAACCACGAGAAAGGTGCTCAAATGCTTCATTAATTTACAAGTTCATGATGTCATCCAATATATCTGCGCTCCATGACATGTCATTTTTACTTTGGCACAGTGCCTCCTCGTTAACATTGACTGAATCCATCTCGACAGTACAAGGGTTGAGCCATATAACAGCGCCATCGCGATCTACTTGCTCTTCGGAGCTCAGCTCATCGTTGCCTAAGAGGGATGCAACAAAATTCCACATTTCAGCATCCATGGGGTGATCTTGATTTGTGTGAGGTCGGCCATGACGGCGACATAAACCAAAGCTGCGGGAAAATGTCTGGCATCCATCGATTTTGCATTTCTGCCGACCACCATGTCGAACGCACACCCGTCGGAATTGAGCGTAGTTCGACAGCCTTCGACTGCACATTTGCCTCGATTGCGATGAAACAGACATTTCCATGAGCCTGGAGGGACTGCATTGTCACACCCATTGAACAAGCACGTCGCCTCTGCGTTTTGCATCGATCTCGGTGAATTCAAGAATGACCCAATCCATCCCATTCATCAAAGTCCAGAGGTGGCGCGTCACGACTGGGGCATCCAATCTCGCCCGCATTACAATGTTGGACACCTTTGTCGATTGGGCCACTGTCTCTGCAAGAGCTTGTTTCAGTGGCGGTTTGAGGAGTGTCGCTTTGAAGGTAACGACCGATGGCTCATGTGTTCGTGCTACCTGTCGTGGCTTACGAATGCCGCCACGAATACCATACCAATTCTATGAGTTGTGAGCAATAGAACGAGCTCGCAGCGAATCCTTCCATTCGTCTAAACACAGGTATCTCACGATTGCAACAACTTGTGTACTATCGGACATGACTAGCTTAGAGTCCACGACACCAATCAGTCGAGACGTTATCACGTAGACAAACTCTCTCTTGGATTTCCGTCTGAAAATGCAATCTTCCCGCGGCACTCTTGTATCGCACGAAGGATGGATTCAAATCTGCACTTGATAGACTTCAAGCGGCGATTCGACGATGCGATGGCCAAACACGCTCGGGTGGGCAAAAGACAGGAACGACAGGCGCGCTCTACGAACGAATTCAAAACTGAATTCACTGATGAGAGGAGAGGAGAAGAAGGTTCTTCGGCGCGTCCCAAGAGTGGACACAACCGCTGCAGAAAGTCTCCGTGCTACGTTTACTCTCTGACTAAACGTTGGATGGCTTGCAGCTGTCACTAGGCATGAGCTCTGATGGAAGATCGTGTTGGAACCTCGCATGAATCTCTCCATAGAATTCACCAAAGAGAGCAGTATAACTCTTGACTGCGATCTCCTTGCGGTCGTCATTCGATGGCACATGGAATCGAAAGTTCCAAGAGTAGTAGACCGCCTGGCCATCCGATCTGGATGCTGATATTTGTTCGTGCCATCAGACGACTGTCGAACGGTCCGTCGCTCATCCAACAGCTGATCGGTTCGTCAATTCCTGTAACTCAACAAGCATGACAGATCAGACGAGTCTGGAAGCAAAATCTCCACAGAAGATTGTTACAACATCCCGCGGAGACAGGCTCCCAAATGCGACTACGCAGGAATCCAGCCGCATGCTCGTGCCAAACAAAGGGGGAAACTTTCTCGTGTAGTAGTTCTTCAAAAGCGACGACATGGTCTAGCTCAGCCCTCAACCGACTGGAGGAAAGTCCACAGGATTCACAAATCAACGTGCGTTTCGTGTTATCGGCATGCCAACGACGAGGAATCCCCGCGTGGGCCATTTGGTCGAGAAAGTACTCCGTCACGACGATAGAATCTTGACAAGTAGCTCGGAATACTCTGGCATGAAATTCCATTTCGACCGTCGCTCGCTCAGGCTTCTCGACTGGCGCCATGAAACTTACGAAATGCCATCTTGATCGATGTCCCACTCGATCCGGTGTGGCTTCCAGCTCCAAGGTGACCCAAGTGAGAAATCAGCCACCCTTGAGTCGCTGCCAGACGCCCTGAGCCCTACCAATTGACATATTCCATGCATTTCCTTGCCATTTTCACGCAGACTGGACTTACTGGAGCTATCCAAGTAGACTTGAAAGATCATGGGGCTGCTTTAAACAGCGAGGATAAGGTTTATAACGTAGAGTGCCGGTGATCGGCCGCTTTTTGACTCATTTTCAATACAAAAAATCTCCAGTGTCAAGAAGGAAAATAGGACATATTGCGGTATTTTTCGAAAGCAGAAGTCATCATCTATTAGCTGGTCCAACCTGGAATGCTTATAGCATTGCCTATACTGAGTTATAGATTTTTAAAAGTAGTCGTCACTCGTCGTTTTTTCACATTGTGCTATTAATAGTGATCGGCCGCTTTGGTCAGCCAATAGAAATGTCATATTTCTCTAATTGGTTAAAACAAAATCCTGCCCAAATTGATATCAATGAAACTTTATATATCGTTGTACTGAGACATAGATTTCGCCGTGAGAGTAAAAACTCCCCTTTTATAATTAATTTTACTCTGAAATATTATATTTTGACGAACATTGAAGAATCACAGTGCAAGACATTTTTCAAGAAAGTATACTTTATTCAAGTAAAAAGTGGCCAATCACTACTTTGCTTTGTTTCCCCATGAAACACGAACGTCAGACTCGGAGGGGCTGCTTCTTTTAGTTCGAGCTGGTCGCCGAGGGGGGGGGGCTATGTGACTCTGACACTGAAAAAAGCTTGAGTGATCCCCTTGCCGTCAAATGGAGGGGATCTTTCCATTCGTCCAGCTGGCGTGACATGACAATGGCGTATCCTGAATACCTGGCTTTCCAGAAAGATGGGACCGTGCTTGTTTGGTTGAACGCATCTAAATTCGCTGTAGCCGCCTTTGTCCTTCCAGGATCGTCCATACATTTTGGAATGATTAATGAGAGGGCAAGTCGGTTTCGCCCCCCAAGATGACTGGAAATCGATGGATAAGCGAGCAAAAATCCTACCGTCGGATGGAAATGATCGGTGGGATCTTCAACAGCAACACGACAAGCGCATTCTTGTAGACCCCACACAACTTACTCAACAATTCTTTCGAATGTCAAGCACTGAGTCCACGAAGTCCACTGTGGGAAATTTGAATCTCGACTGGAAAATTGTCTCCTTGGTGTCGCTAGCAAAAGACGTGAGGGACAGGCGTGCTCCACGTCGACAACTTGACGGCGCCGAGAGGACTGTTGACGAGCCAAGCGTTGCCATTGCCAAGAATGCGGTCAAAGGAATCCTCCTCGATGGATTCACCCCAACTTTTTATTCACCCACCGAGCGGACAATAAAACATGCTACTGTGGACTACATTGCCTCAGGTGAAAGCCACCCCTGGCCTTGCTCTTCTCGGCTAGCTGGACGAGCATGAAGGCTCCTTTGCACATGCATACAAAGAGCTCGATTTGATATCATTCGCCTCACTTGGATAAGTTTGATCGTCTCAACGTGGCATGGAGACAGAACGCGCAAGAAAGAAGTAAGTTGTAGCCTCAATGGATCTCCATGATGCGCCCGGGATGAGGAAAAATGTTTCTCTACTTCGAGGATGCATGTCGACGTGCTCGTGGCGTGCATCCTGCATGTTGAGGATTGCATGTTAGGCGCAGTATGGATGAATAACATCAAAATTCCGACATGACTTAATCTTTGTATTTGGTATTTTATCCAATCCAATCACCCAATTGTCTTGTTAGCCAATCCACGACTACTGAAACAAAATTTGGTCCAATTGAACGTCGTTTTGACACTGATGGCTTGAATCCAACAGATTCCGACATAATTTGTCGGAATAGGGAAGGGAATATATGTATCGACATTCAAATTCTAAATACAGCCATAAACATCTCCATATTCGCACAGGCTCTGACATCATGAGCCTTGAAGATCTGAAGAGAATCAACACGCAGAAGGCACGTGAAGGTGCCTTGAGTATCTTTAAGCGCTTCTTATGCGAAGAAAGCGTCAACATGCACACTGTAGACTTGTCCATCGGTGGGGACAAATCTGGCTCTGTACTCGTCGCTCTAATGGATCGCTTTGGTTTGTATCTAGCCTACTATAAGACTAAGAGTGGCAACACACTTGCGTCAAATACGGTAGAGCAGTACTACCGGCAAGTAAAAGAATGGATTTGGAGAAGTATCCACAAGGAAACTCATCCGTGGAGAGGACTCTTCTGAAGAAAGGACGCGTTCTCAAGAGTTTCTGCACGCACCGTCCTATGGGCAAAATGGTGAAGCAAGCAGGGGCATGTACAAAAGAAGATCTTCGTCTACTGATGACCTACTTGTACTCCACGGCCACTGTCTCTATCGACTACCAAGACACTGCATTGTTATCACTTCTCTGGTTCATCTTTGGGCGGGCGTCGGACTTGACCATGCTCCAAAAAGAAAATTTATCAATATGTTCGACGAATGTGTTTTTTCTCCGGATCATGCGAATGAAGACCACGGATGAGCAAGGCATGTCTCTCTTTCCCGATGTAGTACCCCAGATCTGTCCCATCACAGCAATAGCTGCTGCCCTTGTCATGCAAAACCGACCGAGTGCTTCCCTTCTTCCCCATCTACCCGTACCAAGTGCTACTGATATCAATGGTCCATCTGAACTTGTACCTCTATCACTTGTTCTTTCTGGAGCTTGCATCAAGGAGAGTATCACGGAACAAGCGATCGAAGCCCAATCCATGAGCCTTGAATCCGATGATGTAAATGGTCTCAGCAATGTTCCATTGGTTACAGCGAAGACGCTGAAGCAATCTCCAGGCATTCACGCTTATGTCAATCGTCTACTAGGGCGAATTTCCAAGCCAGCGGTCGTTCAAAAGTCGCTGACGTCTCATTCATTTCGGCGTGGTGGCGCTCAGCATGCCAACGGCAACTCTGGTCTTGCTCTCCAATGGATTGTCGACCGTGGTGGCTGGAATTTATCTGCACAAGTGAAGGCATTCATGTATATATTCAACACGACACAAGAAGACCAAAAAGTTGCCAAGGTTCTTGCTGGCTACGATGCCGACGCGAAAGTTTCACTCCTCAGTCTGACTGACTTCGACTGCTCGACGCTTGAAAAGATTCACGCAGTGAAGACACTCCTGTTCGAATGTTGCATTGGTCTTGCTGACACGCGGCTGAATGTTTCAGCCGTAGTGGTCGACGCACTCTGCGCGTACTTCATCAAGTCATTTCCTGAGATAAAGTCGATGAACCCAGCATCGCAGTTGGTTGACCGTGTTGAAGAGGTACTTGCAGCCACGGGTGTAGAGTACAGCGACTGGATCGCTTGGTCAAACCACTTGCAAAAGTCCACTGAAAAGGAAGACACTCTTCTGCTTGAACCAAGTCCATTACAATTGCAAATGATGAAACAGCAAGCAGCAATGATCGAAGAGCTGATAACTGTCAACAAGAAGTTGGTTGACCGTGTCCGACATGTTGAAGCAAGACTCGAAGAGAACGGACAATGTAGCATGCGTGAACTCGGGAGACCAGGTAGAAGATCTCAACCCCATGACCGCGACCATCGAAAGCCCGAAGGCTACCAAGCCATGGCATCACGGCGCGAGCGGCAGGCACTGCATTAAAAGCTTTGAGACAGCTCCACAAGTGTGGTCGTCTCAATACTCGTATTGCGCATTTCAACTCGCGTTTGCAAGCAGGGATGATTCTTGACCCCATTGCAAAGGCCATGCGCCCGGGACTACAGCCTGTACTTTTGTCAGATGAAACAGTAGAATAGAGGTTCACTAACTCTACAATACAGTTTTACATGCATACTCTTCATACTTCTGGAAAGGTGAGTTGGCATTTTCAGTTGTGATAAAAAAGGCGAACTCACCTTTTTCATCGCGATTGAAAATGCCAACTCACCTTTCCTATCGCAAGTAACTATGCCAACTCAATTATCTTCGAAATACTATAGGTCTTCTCACCTTTTTTATCGCGATTCAAAATGTCAACTCACCTTTCCTATCGCATATGAAATTGCCAACTCAACTGTCTTCACAAATACGATTAAAATAACGACACATACATTTTGTGTATTATCAAATGTTAAGACTTCTTTCCAATTCTATATCCATGGCCGTAAGCTACAAACAACTCTTCTCCGGTTTTGATGTCATCACTTTGATCCTCGATGAGGCTTGCTTGCGCTAAAAAGCCCTCGCAGGGTGACGAACTAGTGCCAGCCGCCGTCTTCACCATGACCACAAGATGAACGTCAATATTAAAATTGCAAAATGAAACCTGTTTGCTCTTTTCTATATGATGTTGAGTATTGGAACGAGAATATTAATAAAAATACGTTCATTTAATTATAGTACATAAACACGGCAATGACGCGTCGATCTAACCGCTTCCTTTCTCCTGAAATGAGCGTCACCGACAAACGCAGCAAGACAAGGCGGCGGCGAGACAAGGAGGCGGTGATACTAAGCGGCGGTGAGACAAGAAGGCGGTGATACTAAGCAGCAGCGAGACAAGGCGGCGGCGTGTTATGGGGCGGCGAGACATTGGGGCGGTGAGACAAGGAGGCGGCGAGATCAAGCAATGGACAAGCCAGTGGCATGACAAGGAGGCGGCACAACCAAGCGGCGGCTTGACATTAGCGCGGCTAAACAGAGCCAGCAAGACTAAGCCGCGGCAAGACTAAGCGGCGGCAAGATAAGGCGGCGGCACAACGAAGCGACGGCTTGACATTTGGGCGTCGAGACCTAGCGGCTGCAAAACAAAGAGCCAGCAAGACTAAGCGGCGGCGAGACCAAGCGGCAGCGCGACAAGGAGGCGGCGAGACCAAGCGGCGGCACGACAAGGAGGCGGCAAGACTAAGCGGCGGCGAGACCAAGCGGTGGCGAGACCAAGCGGCGGCACGGCAAGGAGGCGGCGAGAACAGCGGCGGCGAGACAAGGAGGCGGCAAAACTTATTCGTGTCATGATGGTCCTATGAGTTTATGTGTATTAGTGGACGAAAAAAATTGACGGCTCGTACTTGTTACGTCAGCGTGTCCTTGATTGAGACATCTATAGAGCTAGTTGGCAATGCGTGACGTCACAGTCCGGCGACACATCCAAACCCCAGGCGCTAAAGGTTCTCAGGGGACCCTTTGCTCGTCTGTTTTCGTGGCACACCAGGTACGCAGGTTCCAGGTGGCGCTACCAGCCAAGCTCCGGATGGCCCTCCCCTCACCCAGTCTTCGTGCGCCGCCACGCACTGCTAACTCACCCCACGAGTGGTCGCGAGCAAATTGGGAAATGACACTTGTTTGAATCGTGATTGGCTAGTATAATAAAATCAAATCATTCGATGTTGTTTACGACAAAACTGCAAAACGTAAACATTCCGGTTACATTCCCCTTTTGCGGATGTCGGAATTTTGTCGGAATCAATTGTGTGTCGGAATTTTTATGTTATTTACAAAATCACACCGAAGTTGTATTTCTGGTGATGGAGTCAATCACTTCTTAGATAATTAAATCAGCAAAAACATTGATTGGATAAAAATACTGTTCAGTGCTATATTTCGGAATTTTATCGTGATGCAAATCACACTGGCAGTGTGATCCAGAGTGTGCTAAAACTGGCCAATCAGGTGCCAAATCACACCTGAAATCACACCAAAAATCACACCTGCCCGACAATATCTTTTCCTGCCACGGTCAATCAAGTCGTTTATCGGCTTGTTAGATGCAGAGGTGACTCTGCTTTGACTGGACATTCATATTTAACTGAAAGCTATCTAAATAAGGTCGTGAATGAATACATAGTCCTTTGTCCTCTTGTGCTTGTGTCGATGCACTTTCAATGTGAGAACATTGAAAAGCCGGGCACATGAACACCCGTCGAGTCCGGTTTATTATCGAAAAATATGCTTTGCACCTGAAACGTAGTCACTTCCATTGTATTATAGACTTAAATATGTCTTGTATCTAATCATAACTACTGCCCATCATTTGGATTTGGTAGATTGAGGCGAATTTGTGTTCTGTGTACAGATATCTTACGTCCAAGCACCGGTCAAAAGACAAGTAGGTCGTTGTTTTTGTCGAAAACTAAAGCGATTTCACATACTCACGCACATCGGAGATCAAACTGAGGTTACGTCTGGTAGTTTTGTGATAATTCTATTCAATGTACGCGACTCATAGCGTCGAACAAAACAACAGTATATGTGGTGCACTTTGCAATCAATTGTTGCGATTTAGAAATAAGTATGAGAGGCTTAAACATAATGTTAATGCGTCTGTGGCCAAACTCGACTGGCCATGTTGTCAACGTGAACTCCGTCTTGTCGTGGACTCTGTGTTGTTGACACTGTGCAATGCAGAGTTTTAGCCAATCGTGTAGTGGTGTGACAGTGAGTGTGATGTTTCACCGACACTGCCATGTTATTTACAAAATCACACCGAAGTTGTATTTCTGGTGATGGAGCCAATCACTTCTTAGATAATTAAATCAGCAAAAACATTGATTGGATAAAAATACTGTTCAGTGCTATATTTCGGAATTTTATCGTGATGCAAATCACACTGGCAGTGTGATCCAGAGTGTGCTAAAACTGGCCAATCAGGTGCCAAATCACACCTGAAATCACACCAAAAATCACACCTGCCCGACAATATCTTTTCCTGCCACGGTCAATCAAGTCGTTTATCGGCTTGTTAGATGCAGAGGTGACTCTGCTTTGACTGGACATTCATATTTAACTGAAAGCTATCTAAATAAGGTCGTGAATGAATACATAGTCCTTTGTCCTCTTGTGCTTGTGTCGATGCACTTTCAATGTGAGAACATTGAAAAGCCGGGCACATGAACACCCGTCGAGTCCGGTTTATTATCGAAAAATATGCTTTGCACCTGAAACGTAGTCACTTCCATTGTATTATAGACTTAAATATGTCTTGTATCTAATCATAACTACTGCCCATCATTTGGATTTGGTAGATTGAGGCGAATTTGTGTTCTGTGTACAGATATCTTACGTCCAAGCACCGGTCAAAAGACAAGTAGGTCGTTGTTTTTGTCGAAAACTAAAGCGATTTCACATACTCACGCACATCGGAGATCAAACTGAGGTTACGTCTGGTAGTTTTGTGATAATTCTATTCAATGTACGCGACTCATAGCGTCGAACAAAACAACAGTATATGTGGTGCACTTTGCAATCAATTGTTGCGATTTAGAAATAAGTATGAGAGGCTTAAACATAATGTTAATGCGTCTGTGGCCAAACTCGACTGGCCATGTTGTCAACGTGAACTCCGTCTTGTCGTGGACTCTGTGTTGTTGACACTGTGCAATGCAGAGTTTTAGCCAATCGTGTAGTGGTGTGACAGTGAGTGTGATGTTTCACCGACACTGCCATGTTATTTACAAAATCACACCGAAGTTGTATTTCTGGTGATGGAGCCAATCACTTCTTAGATAATTAAATCAGCAAAAACATTGATTGGATAAAAATACTGTTCAGTGCTATATTTCGGAATTTTATCGTGATGCAAATCACACTGGCAGTGTGATCCAGAGTGTGCTAAAACTGGCCAATCAGGTGCCAAATCACACCTGAAATCACACCAAAAATCACACCTGCCCGACAATATCTTTTCCTGCCACGGTCAATCAAGTCGTTTATCGGCTTGTTAGATGCAGAGGTGACTCTGCTTTGACTGGACATTCATATTTAACTGAAAGCTATCTAAATAAGGTCGTGAATGAATACATAGTCCTTTGTCCTCTTGTGCTTGTGTCGATGCACTTTCAATGTGAGAACATTGAAAAGCCGGGCACATGAACACCCGTCGAGTCCGGTTTATTATCGAAAAATATGCTTTGCACCTGAAACGTAGTCACTTCCATTGTATTATAGACTTAAATATGTCTTGTATCTAATCATAACTACTGCCCATCATTTGGATTTGGTAGATTGAGGCGAATTTGTGTTCTGTGTACAGATATCTTACGTCCAAGCACCGGTCAAAAGACAAGTAGGTCGTTGTTTTTGTCGAAAACTAAAGCGATTTCACATACTCACGCACATCGGAGATCAAACTGAGGTTACGTCTGGTAGTTTTGTGATAATTCTATTCAATGTACGCGACTCATAGCGTCGAACAAAACAACAGTATATGTGGTGCACTTTGCAATCAATTGTTGCGATTTAGAAATAAGTATGAGAGGCTTAAACATAATGTTAATGCGTCTGTGGCCAAACTCGACTGGCCATGTTGTCAACGTGAACTCCGTCTTGTCGTGGACTCTGTGTTGTTGACACTGTGCAATGCAGAGTTTTAGCCAATCGTGTAGTGGTGTGACAGTGAGTGTGATGTTTCACCGACACTGCCATGTTATTTACAAAATCACACCGAAGTTGTATTTCTGGTGATGGAGCCAATCACTTCTTAGATAATTAAATCAGCAAAAACATTGATTGGATAAAAATACTGTTCAGTGCTATATTTCGGAATTTTATCGTGATGCAAATCACACTGGCAGTGTGATCCAGAGTGTGCTAAAACTGGCCAATCAGGTGCCAAATCACACCTGAAATCACACCAAAAATCACACCTGCCCGACAATATCTTTTCCTGCCACGGTCAATCAAGTCGTTTATCGGCTTGTTAGATGCAGAGGTGACTCTGCTTTGACTGGACATTCATATTTAACTGAAAGCTATCTAAATAAGGTCGTGAATGAATACATAGTCCTTTGTCCTCTTGTGCTTGTGTCGATGCACTTTCAATGTGAGAACATTGAAAAGCCGGGCACATGAACACCCGTCGAGTCCGGTTTATTATCGAAAAATATGCTTTGCACCTGAAACGTAGTCACTTCCATTGTATTATAGACTTAAATATGTCTTGTATCTAATCATAACTACTGCCCATCATTTGGATTTGGTAGATTGAGGCGAATTTGTGTTCTGTGTACAGATATCTTACGTCCAAGCACCGGTCAAAAGACAAGTAGGTCGTTGTTTTTGTCGAAAACTAAAGCGATTTCACATACTCACGCACATCGGAGATCAAACTGAGGTTACGTCTGGTAGTTTTGTGATAATTCTATTCAATGTACGCGACTCATAGCGTCGAACAAAACAACAGTATATGTGGTGCACTTTGCAATCAATTGTTGCGATTTAGAAATAAGTATGAGAGGCTTAAACATAATGTTAATGCGTCTGTGGCCAAACTCGACTGGCCATGTTGTCAACGTGAACTCCGTCTTGTCGTGGACTCTGTGTTGTTGACACTGTGCAATGCAGAATTTTAGCCAATCGTGTAGTGGTGTGACAGTGAGTGTGATGTTTCACCGACACTGCCATGTTATTTACAAAATCACACCGAAGTTGTATTTCTGGTGATGGAGCCAATCACTTCTTAGATAATTAAATCAGCAAAAACATTGATTGGATAAAAATACTGTTCAGTGCTATATTTCGGAATTTTATCGTGATGCAAATCACACTGGCAGTGTGATCCAGAGTGTGCTAAAACTGGCCAATCAGGTGCCAAATCACACCTGAAATCACACCAAAAATCACACCTGCCCGACAATATCTTTTCCTGCCACGGTCAATCAAGTCGTTTATCGGCTTGTTAGATGCAGAGGTGACTCTGCTTTGACTGGACATTCATATTTAACTGAAAGCTATCTAAATAAGGTCGTGAATGAATACATAGTCCTTTGTCCTCTTGTGCTTGTGTCGATGCACTTTCAATGTGAGAACATTGAAAAGCCGGGCACATGAACACCCGTCGAGTCCGGTTTATTATCGAAAAATATGCTTTGCACCTGAAACGTAGTCACTTCCATTGTATTATAGACTTAAATATGTCTTGTATCTAATCATAACTACTGCCCATCATTTGGATTTGGTAGATTGAGGCGAATTTGTGTTCTGTGTACAGATATCTTACGTCCAAGCACCGGTCAAAAGACAAGTAGGTCGTTGTTTTTGTCGAAAACTAAAGCGATTTCACATACTCACGCACATCGGAGATCAAACTGAGGTTACGTCTGGTAGTTTTGTGATAATTCTATTCAATGTACGCGACTCATAGCGTCGAACAAAACAACAGTATATGTGGTGCACTTTGCAATCAATTGTTGCGATTTAGAAATAAGTATGAGAGGCTTAAACATAATGTTAATGCGTCTGTGGCCAAACTCGACTGGCCATGTTGTCAACGTGAACTCCGTCTTGTCGTGGACTCTGTGTTGTTGACACTGTGCAATGCAGAGTTTTAGCCAATCGTGTAGTGGTGTGACAGTGAGTGTGATGTTTCACCGACACTGCCATGTTATTTACAAAATCACACCGAAGTTGTATTTCTGGTGATGGAGCCAATCACTTCTTAGATAATTAAATCAGCAAAAACATTGATTGGATAAAAATACTGTTCAGTGCTATATTTCGGAATTTTATCGTGATGCAAATCACACTGGCAGTGTGATCCAGAGTGTGCTAAAACTGGCCAATCAGGTGCCAAATCACACCTGAAATCACACCAAAAATCACACCTGCCCGACAATATCTTTTCCTGCCACGGTCAATCAAGTCGTTTATCGGCTTGTTAGATGCAGAGGTGACTCTGCTTTGACTGGACATTCATATTTAACTGAAAGCTATCTAAATAAGGTCGTGAATGAATACATAGTCCTTTGTCCTCTTGTGCTTGTGTCGATGCACTTTCAATGTGAGAACATTGAAAAGCCGGGCACATGAACACCCGTCGAGTCCGGTTTATTATCGAAAAATATGCTTTGCACCTGAAACGTAGTCACTTCCATTGTATTATAGACTTAAATATGTCTTGTATCTAATCATAACTACTGCCCATCATTTGGATTTGGTAGATTGAGGCGAATTTGTGTTCTGTGTACAGATATCTTACGTCCAAGCACCGGTCAAAAGACAAGTAGGTCGTTGTTTTTGTCGAAAACTAAAGCGATTTCACATACTCACGCACATCGGAGATCAAACTGAGGTTACGTCTGGTAGTTTTGTGATAATTCTATTCAATGTACGCGACTCATAGCGTCGAACAAAACAACAGTATATGTGGTGCACTTTGCAATCAATTGTTGCGATTTAGAAATAAGTATGAGAGGCTTAAACATAATGTTAATGCGTCTGTGGCCAAACTCGACTGGCCATGTTGTCAACGTGAACTCCGTCTTGTCGTGGACTCTGTGTTGTTGACACTGTGCAATGCAGAGTTTTAGCCAATCGTGTAGTGGTGTGACAGTGAGTGTGATGTTTCACCGACACTGCCATGTTATTTACAAAATCACACCGAAGTTGTATTTCTGGTGATGGAGCCAATCACTTCTTAGATAATTAAATCAGCAAAAACATTGATTGGATAAAAATACTGTTCAGTGCTATATTTCGGAATTTTATCGTGATGCAAATCACACTGGCAGTGTGATCCAGAGTGTGCTAAAACTGGCCAATCAGGTGCCAAATCACACCTGAAATCACACCAAAAATCACACCTGCCCGACAATATCTTTTCCTGCCACGGTCAATCAAGTCGTTTATCGGCTTGTTAGATGCAGAGGTGACTCTGCTTTGACTGGACATTCATATTTAACTGAAAGCTATCTAAATAAGGTCGTGAATGAATACATAGTCCTTTGTCCTCTTGTGCTTGTGTCGATGCACTTTCAATGTGAGAACATTGAAAAGCCGGGCACATGAACACCCGTCGAGTCCGGTTTATTATCGAAAAATATGCTTTGCACCTGAAACGTAGTCACTTCCATTGTATTATAGACTTAAATATGTCTTGTATCTAATCATAACTACTGCCCATCATTTGGATTTGGTAGATTGAGGCGAATTTGTGTTCTGTGTACAGATATCTTACGTCCAAGCACCGGTCAAAAGACAAGTAGGTCGTTGTTTTTGTCGAAAACTAAAGCGATTTCACATACTCACGCACATCGGAGATCAAACTGAGGTTACGTCTGGTAGTTTTGTGATAATTCTATTCAATGTACGCGACTCATAGCGTCGAACAAAACAACAGTATATGTGGTGCACTTTGCAATCAATTGTTGCGATTTAGAAATAAGTATGAGAGGCTTAAACATAATGTTAATGCGTCTGTGGCCAAACTCGACTGGCCATGTTGTCAACGTGAACTCCGTCTTGTCGTGGACTCTGTGTTGTTGACACTGTGCAATGCAGAATTTTAGCCAATCGTGTAGTGGTGTGACAGTGAGTGTGATGTTTCACCGACACTGCCATGTTATTTACAAAATCACACCGAAGTTGTATTTCTGGTGATGGAGCCAATCACTTCTTAGATAATTAAATCAGCAAAAACATTGATTGGATAAAAATACTGTTCAGTGCTATATTTCGGAATTTTATCGTGATGCAAATCACACTGGCAGTGTGATCCAGAGTGTGCTAAAACTGGCCAATCAGGTGCCAAATCACACCTGAAATCACACCAAAAATCACACCTGCCCGACAATATCTTTTCCTGCCACGGTCAATCAAGTCGTTTATCGGCTTGTTAGATGCAGAGGTGACTCTGCTTTGACTGGACATTCATATTTAACTGAAAGCTATCTAAATAAGGTCGTGAATGAATACATAGTCCTTTGTCCTCTTGTGCTTGTGTCGATGCACTTTCAATGTGAGAACATTGAAAAGCCGGGCACATGAACACCCGTCGAGTCCGGTTTATTATCGAAAAATATGCTTTGCACCTGAAACGTAGTCACTTCCATTGTATTATAGACTTAAATATGTCTTGTATCTAATCATAACTACTGCCCATCATTTGGATTTGGTAGATTGAGGCGAATTTGTGTTCTGTGTACAGATATCTTACGTCCAAGCACCGGTCAAAAGACAAGTAGGTCGTTGTTTTTGTCGAAAACTAAAGCGATTTCACATACTCACGCACATCGGAGATCAAACTGAGGTTACGTCTGGTAGTTTTGTGATAATTCTATTCAATGTACGCGACTCATAGCGTCGAACAAAACAACAGTATATGTGGTGCACTTTGCAATCAATTGTTGCGATTTAGAAATAAGTATGAGAGGCTTAAACATAATGTTAATGCGTCTGTGGCCAAACTCGACTGGCCATGTTGTCAACGTGAACTCCGTCTTGTCGTGGACTCTGTGTTGTTGACACTGTGCAATGCAGAATTTTAGCCAATCGTGTAGTGGTGTGACAGTGAGTGTGATGTTTCACCGGCACTGCCATGTTATTTACAAAATCACACCGAAGTTGTATTTCTGGTGATGGAGCCAATCACTTCTTAGATAATTAAATCAGCAAAAACATTGATTGGATAAAAATACTGTTCAGTGCTATATTTCGGAATTCTATCGTGATGCAAATCACACTGGCAGTGTGATCCAGAGTGTGCTAAAACTGGCCAATCAGGTGCCAAATCACACCTGAAATCACACCAAAAATCACACCTGCCCGACAATATCTTTTCCTGCCACGGTCAATCAAGTCGTTTATCGGCTTGTTAGATGCAGAGGTGACTCTGCTTTGACTGGACATTCATATTTAACTGAAAGCTATCTAAATAAGGTCGTGAATGAATACATAGTCCTTTGTCCTCTTGTGCTTGTGTCGATGCACTTTCAATGTGAGAACATTGAAAAGCCGGGCACATGAACACCCGTCGAGTCCGGTTTATTATCGAAAAATATGCTTTGCACCTGAAACGTAGTCACTTCCATTGTATTATAGACTTAAATATGTCTTGTATCTAATCATAACTACTGCCCATCATTTGGATTTGGTAGATTGAGGCGAATTTGTGTTCTGTGTACAGATATCTTACGTCCAAGCACCGGTCAAAAGACAAGTAGGTCGTTGTTTTTGTCGAAAACTAAAGCGATTTCACATACTCACGCACATCGGAGATCAAACTGAGGTTACGTCTGGTAGTTTTGTGATAATTCTATTCAATGTACGCGACTCATAGCGTCGAACAAAACAACAGTATATGTGGTGCACTTTGCAATCAATTGTTGCGATTTAGAAATAAGTATGAGAGGCTTAAACATAATGTTAATGCGTCTGTGGCCAAACTCGACTGGCCATGTTGTCAACGTGAACTCCGTCTTGTCGTGGACTCTGTGTTGTTGACACTGTGCAATGCAGAGTTTTAGCCAATCGTGTAGTGGTGTGACAGTGAGTGTGATGTTTCACCGACACTGCCATGTTATTTACAAAATCACACCGAAGTTGTATTTCTGGTGATGGAGCCAATCACTTCTTAGATAATTAAATCAGCAAAAACATTGATTGGATAAAAATACTGTTCAGTGCTATATTTCGGAATTTTATCGTGATGCAAATCACACTGGCAGTGTGATCCAGAGTGTGCTAAAACTGGCCAATCAGGTGCCAAATCACACCTGAAATCACACCAAAAATCACACCTGCCCGACAATATCTTTTCCTGCCACGGTCAATCAAGTCGTTTATCGGCTTGTTAGATGCAGAGGTGACTCTGCTTTGACTGGACATTCATATTTAACTGAAAGCTATCTAAATAAGGTCGTGAATGAATACATAGTCCTTTGTCCTCTTGTGCTTGTGTCGATGCACTTTCAATGTGAGAACATTGAAAAGCCGGGCACATGAACACCCGTCGAGTCCGGTTTATTATCGAAAAATATGCTTTGCACCTGAAACGTAGTCACTTCCATTGTATTATAGACTTAAATATGTCTTGTATCTAATCATAACTACTGCCCATCATTTGGATTTGGTAGATTGAGGCGAATTTGTGTTCTGTGTACAGATATCTTACGTCCAAGCACCGGTCAAAAGACAAGTAGGTCGTTGTTTTTGTCGAAAACTAAAGCGATTTCACATACTCACGCACATCGGAGATCAAACTGAGGTTACGTCTGGTAGTTTTGTGATAATTCTATTCAATGTACGCGACTCATAGCGTCGAACAAAACAACAGTATATGTGGTGCACTTTGCAATCAATTGTTGCGATTTAGAAATAAGTATGAGAGGCTTAAACATAATGTTAATGCGTCTGTGGCCAAACTCGACTGGCCATGTTGTCAACGTGAACTCCGTCTTGTCGTGGACTCTGTGTTGTTGACACTGTGCAATGCAGAATTTTAGCCAATCGTGTAGTGGTGTGACAGTGAGTGTGATGTTTCACCGACACTGCCATGTTATTTACAAAATCACACCGAAGTTGTATTTCTGGTGATGGAGCCAATCACTTCTTAGATAATTAAATCAGCAAAAACATTGATTGGATAAAAATACTGTTCAGTGCTATATTTCGGAATTTTATCGTGATGCAAATCACACTGGCAGTGTGATCCAGAGTGTGCTAAAACTGGCCAATCAGGTGCCAAATCACACCTGAAATCACACCAAAAATCACACCTGCCCGACAATATCTTTTCCTGCCACGGTCAATCAAGTCGTTTATCGGCTTGTTAGATGCAGAGGTGACTCTGCTTTGACTGGACATTCATATTTAACTGAAAGCTATCTAAATAAGGTCGTGAATGAATACATAGTCCTTTGTCCTCTTGTGCTTGTGTCGATGCACTTTCAATGTGAGAACATTGAAAAGCCGGGCACATGAACACCCGTCGAGTCCGGTTTATTATCGAAAAATATGCTTTGCACCTGAAACGTAGTCACTTCCATTGTATTATAGACTTAAATATGTCTTGTATCTAATCATAACTACTGCCCATCATTTGGATTTGGTAGATTGAGGCGAATTTGTGTTCTGTGTACAGATATCTTACGTCCAAGCACCGGTCAAAAGACAAGTAGGTCGTTGTTTTTGTCGAAAACTAAAGCGATTTCACATACTCACGCACATCGGAGATCAAACTGAGGTTACGTCTGGTAGTTTTGTGATAATTCTATTCAATGTACGCGACTCATAGCGTCGAACAAAACAACAGTATATGTGGTGCACTTTGCAATCAATTGTTGCGATTTAGAAATAAGTATGAGAGGCTTAAACATAATGTTAATGCGTCTGTGGCCAAACTCGACTGGCCATGTTGTCAACGTGAACTCCGTCTTGTCGTGGACTCTGTGTTGTTGACACTGTGCAATGCAGAGTTTTAGCCAATCGTGTAGTGGTGTGACAGTGAGTGTGATGTTTCACCGACACTGCCATGTTATTTACAAAATCACACCGAAGTTGTATTTCTGGTGATGGAGCCAATCACTTCTTAGATAATTAAATCAGCAAAAACATTGATTGGATAAAAATACTGTTCAGTGCTATATTTCGGAATTTTATCGTGATGCAAATCACACTGGCAGTGTGATCCAGAGTGTGCTAAAACTGGCCAATCAGGTGCCAAATCACACCTGAAATCACACCAAAAATCACACCTGCCCGACAATATCTTTTCCTGCCACGGTCAATCAAGTCGTTTATCGGCTTGTTAGATGCAGAGGTGACTCTGCTTTGACTGGACATTCATATTTAACTGAAAGCTATCTAAATAAGGTCGTGAATGAATACATAGTCCTTTGTCCTCTTGTGCTTGTGTCGATGCACTTTCAATGTGAGAACATTGAAAAGCCGGGCACATGAACACCCGTCGAGTCCGGTTTATTATCGAAAAATATGCTTTGCACCTGAAACGTAGTCACTTCCATTGTATTATAGACTTAAATATGTCTTGTATCTAATCATAACTACTGCCCATCATTTGGATTTGGTAGATTGAGGCGAATTTGTGTTCTGTGTACAGATATCTTACGTCCAAGCACCGGTCAAAAGACAAGTAGGTCGTTGTTTTTGTCGAAAACTAAAGCGATTTCACATACTCACGCACATCGGAGATCAAACTGAGGTTACGTCTGGTAGTTTTGTGATAATTCTATTCAATGTACGCGACTCATAGCGTCGAACAAAACAACAGTATATGTGGTGCACTTTGCAATCAATTGTTGCGATTTAGAAATAAGTATGAGAGGCTTAAACATAATGTTAATGCGTCTGTGGCCAAACTCGACTGGCCATGTTGTCAACGTGAACTCCGTCTTGTCGTGGACTCTGTGTTGTTGACACTGTGCAATGCAGAATTTTAGCCAATCGTGTAGTGGTGTGACAGTGAGTGTGATGTTTCACCGACACTGCCATGTTATTTACAAAATCACACCGAAGTTGTATTTCTGGTGATGGAGCCAATCACTTCTTAGATAATTAAATCAGCAAAAACATTGATTGGATAAAAATACTGTTCAGTGCTATATTTCGGAATTTTATCGTGATGCAAATCACACTGGCAGTGTGATCCAGAGTGTGCTAAAACTGGCCAATCAGGTGCCAAATCACACCTGAAATCACACCAAAAATCACACCTGCCCGACAATATCTTTTCCTGCCACGGTCAATCAAGTCGTTTATCGGCTTGTTAGATGCAGAGGTGACTCTGCTTTGACTGGACATTCATATTTAACTGAAAGCTATCTAAATAAGGTCGTGAATGAATACATAGTCCTTTGTCCTCTTGTGCTTGTGTCGATGCACTTTCAATGTGAGAACATTGAAAAGCCGGGCACATGAACACCCGTCGAGTCCGGTTTATTATCGAAAAATATGCTTTGCACCTGAAACGTAGTCACTTCCATTGTATTATAGACTTAAATATGTCTTGTATCTAATCATAACTACTGCCCATCATTTGGATTTGGTAGATTGAGGCGAATTTGTGTTCTGTGTACAGATATCTTACGTCCAAGCACCGGTCAAAAGACAAGTAGGTCGTTGTTTTTGTCGAAAACTAAAGCGATTTCACATACTCACGCACATCGGAGATCAAACTGAGGTTACGTCTGGTAGTTTTGTGATAATTCTATTCAATGTACGCGACTCATAGCGTCGAACAAAACAACAGTATATGTGGTGCACTTTGCAATCAATTGTTGCGATTTAGAAATAAGTATGAGAGGCTTAAACATAATGTTAATGCGTCTGTGGCCAAACTCGACTGGCCATGTTGTCAACGTGAACTCCGTCTTGTCGTGGACTCTGTGTTGTTGACACTGTGCAATGCAGAGTTTTAGCCAATCGTGTAGTGGTGTGACAGTGAGTGTGATGTTTCACCGACACTGCCATGTTATTTACAAAATCACACCGAAGTTGTATTTCTGGTGATGGAGCCAATCACTTCTTAGATAATTAAATCAGCAAAAACATTGATTGGATAAAAATACTGTTCAGTGCTATATTTCGGAATTTTATCGTGATGCAAATCACACTGGCAGTGTGATCCAGAGTGTGCTAAAACTGGCCAATCAGGTGCCAAATCACACCTGAAATCACACCAAAAATCACACCTGCCCGACAATATCTTTTCCTGCCACGGTCAATCAAGTCGTTTATCGGCTTGTTAGATGCAGAGGTGACTCTGCTTTGACTGGACATTCATATTTAACTGAAAGCTATCTAAATAAGGTCGTGAATGAATACATAGTCCTTTGTCCTCTTGTGCTTGTGTCGATGCACTTTCAATGTGAGAACATTGAAAAGCCGGGCACATGAACACCCGTCGAGTCCGGTTTATTATCGAAAAATATGCTTTGCACCTGAAACGTAGTCACTTCCATTGTATTATAGACTTAAATATGTCTTGTATCTAATCATAACTACTGCCCATCATTTGGATTTGGTAGATTGAGGCGAATTTGTGTTCTGTGTACAGATATCTTACGTCCAAGCACCGGTCAAAAGACAAGTAGGTCGTTGTTTTTGTCGAAAACTAAAGCGATTTCACATACTCACGCACATCGGAGATCAAACTGAGGTTACGTCTGGTAGTTTTGTGATAATTCTATTCAATGTACGCGACTCATAGCGTCGAACAAAACAACAGTATATGTGGTGCACTTTGCAATCAATTGTTGCGATTTAGAAATAAGTATGAGAGGCTTAAACATAATGTTAATGCGTCTGTGGCCAAACTCGACTGGCCATGTTGTCAACGTGAACTCCGTCTTGTCGTGGACTCTGTGTTGTTGACACTGTGCAATGCAGAGTTTTAGCCAATCGTGTAGTGGTGTGACAGTGAGTGTGATGTTTCACCGACACTGCCATGTTATTTACAAAATCACACCGAAGTTGTATTTCTGGTGATGGAGCCAATCACTTCTTAGATAATTAAATCAGCAAAAACATTGATTGGATAAAAATACTGTTCAGTGCTATATTTCGGAATTTTATCGTGATGCAAATCACACTGGCAGTGTGATCCAGAGTGTGCTAAAACTGGCCAATCAGGTGCCAAATCACACCTGAAATCACACCAAAAATCACACCTGCCCGACAATATCTTTTCCTGCCACGGTCAATCAAGTCGTTTATCGGCTTGTTAGATGCAGAGGTGACTCTGCTTTGACTGGACATTCATATTTAACTGAAAGCTATCTAAATAAGGTCGTGAATGAATACATAGTCCTTTGTCCTCTTGTGCTTGTGTCGATGCACTTTCAATGTGAGAACATTGAAAAGCCGGGCACATGAACACCCGTCGAGTCCGGTTTATTATCGAAAAATATGCTTTGCACCTGAAACGTAGTCACTTCCATTGTATTATAGACTTAAATATGTCTTGTATCTAATCATAACTACTGCCCATCATTTGGATTTGGTAGATTGAGGCGAATTTGTGTTCTGTGTACAGATATCTTACGTCCAAGCACCGGTCAAAAGACAAGTAGGTCGTTGTTTTTGTCGAAAACTAAAGCGATTTCACATACTCACGCACATCGGAGATCAAACTGAGGTTACGTCTGGTAGTTTTGTGATAATTCTATTCAATGTACGCGACTCATAGCGTCGAACAAAACAACAGTATATGTGGTGCACTTTGCAATCAATTGTTGCGATTTAGAAATAAGTATGAGAGGCTTAAACATAATGTTAATGCGTCTGTGGCCAAACTCGACTGGCCATGTTGTCAACGTGAACTCCGTCTTGTCGTGGACTCTGTGTTGTTGACACTGTGCAATGCAGAATTTTAGCCAATCGTGTAGTGGTGTGACAGTGAGTGTGATGTTTCACCGACACTGCCATGTTATTTACAAAATCACACCGAAGTTGTATTTCTGGTGATGGAGCCAATCACTTCTTAGATAATTAAATCAGCAAAAACATTGATTGGATAAAAATACTGTTCAGTGCTATATTTCGGAATTTTATCGTGATGCAAATCACACTGGCAGTGTGATCCAGAGTGTGCTAAAACTGGCCAATCAGGTGCCAAATCACACCTGAAATCACACCAAAAATCACACCTGCCCGACAATATCTTTTCCTGCCACGGTCAATCAAGTCGTTTATCGGCTTGTTAGATGCAGAGGTGACTCTGCTTTGACTGGACATTCATATTTAACTGAAAGCTATCTAAATAAGGTCGTGAATGAATACATAGTCCTTTGTCCTCTTGTGCTTGTGTCGATGCACTTTCAATGTGAGAACATTGAAAAGCCGGGCACATGAACACCCGTCGAGTCCGGTTTATTATCGAAAAATATGCTTTGCACCTGAAACGTAGTCACTTCCATTGTATTATAGACTTAAATATGTCTTGTATCTAATCATAACTACTGCCCATCATTTGGATTTGGTAGATTGAGGCGAATTTGTGTTCTGTGTACAGATATCTTACGTCCAAGCACCGGTCAAAAGACAAGTAGGTCGTTGTTTTTGTCGAAAACTAAAGCGATTTCACATACTCACGCACATCGGAGATCAAACTGAGGTTACGTCTGGTAGTTTTGTGATAATTCTATTCAATGTACGCGACTCATAGCGTCGAACAAAACAACAGTATATGTGGTGCACTTTGCAATCAATTGTTGCGATTTAGAAATAAGTATGAGAGGCTTAAACATAATGTTAATGCGTCTGTGGCCAAACTCGACTGGCCATGTTGTCAACGTGAACTCCGTCTTGTCGTGGACTCTGTGTTGTTGACACTGTGCAATGCAGAGTTTTAGCCAATCGTGTAGTGGTGTGACAGTGAGTGTGATGTTTCACCGACACTGCCATGTTATTTACAAAATCACACCGAAGTTGTATTTCTGGTGATGGAGCCAATCACTTCTTAGATAATTAAATCAGCAAAAACATTGATTGGATAAAAATACTGTTCAGTGCTATATTTCGGAATTTTATCGTGATGCAAATCACACTGGCAGTGTGATCCAGAGTGTGCTAAAACTGGCCAATCAGGTGCCAAATCACACCTGAAATCACACCAAAAATCACACCTGCCCGACAATATCTTTTCCTGCCACGGTCAATCAAGTCGTTTATCGGCTTGTTAGATGCAGAGGTGACTCTGCTTTGACTGGACATTCATATTTAACTGAAAGCTATCTAAATAAGGTCGTGAATGAATACATAGTCCTTTGTCCTCTTGTGCTTGTGTCGATGCACTTTCAATGTGAGAACATTGAAAAGCCGGGCACATGAACACCCGTCGAGTCCGGTTTATTATCGAAAAATATGCTTTGCACCTGAAACGTAGTCACTTCCATTGTATTATAGACTTAAATATGTCTTGTATCTAATCATAACTACTGCCCATCATTTGGATTTGGTAGATTGAGGCGAATTTGTGTTCTGTGTACAGATATCTTACGTCCAAGCACCGGTCAAAAGACAAGTAGGTCGTTGTTTTTGTCGAAAACTAAAGCGATTTCACATACTCACGCACATCGGAGATCAAACTGAGGTTACGTCTGGTAGTTTTGTGATAATTCTATTCAATGTACGCGACTCATAGCGTCGAACAAAACAACAGTATATGTGGTGCACTTTGCAATCAATTGTTGCGATTTAGAAATAAGTATGAGAGGCTTAAACATAATGTTAATGCGTCTGTGGCCAAACTCGACTGGCCATGTTGTCAACGTGAACTCCGTCTTGTCGTGGACTCTGTGTTGTTGACACTGTGCAATGCAGAGTTTTAGCCAATCGTGTAGTGGTGTGACAGTGAGTGTGATGTTTCACCGACACTGCCATGTTATTTACAAAATCACACCGAAGTTGTATTTCTGGTGATGGAGCCAATCACTTCTTAGATAATTAAATCAGCAAAAACATTGATTGGATAAAAATACTGTTCAGTGCTATATTTCGGAATTTTATCGTGATGCAAATCACACTGGCAGTGTGATCCAGAGTGTGCTAAAACTGGCCAATCAGGTGCCAAATCACACCTGAAATCACACCAAAAATCACACCTGCCCGACAATATCTTTTCCTGCCACGGTCAATCAAGTCGTTTATCGGCTTGTTAGATGCAGAGGTGACTCTGCTTTGACTGGACATTCATATTTAACTGAAAGCTATCTAAATAAGGTCGTGAATGAATACATAGTCCTTTGTCCTCTTGTGCTTGTGTCGATGCACTTTCAATGTGAGAACATTGAAAAGCCGGGCACATGAACACCCGTCGAGTCCGGTTTATTATCGAAAAATATGCTTTGCACCTGAAACGTAGTCACTTCCATTGTATTATAGACTTAAATATGTCTTGTATCTAATCATAACTACTGCCCATCATTTGGATTTGGTAGATTGAGGCGAATTTGTGTTCTGTGTACAGATATCTTACGTCCAAGCACCGGTCAAAAGACAAGTAGGTCGTTGTTTTTGTCGAAAACTAAAGCGATTTCACATACTCACGCACATCGGAGATCAAACTGAGGTTACGTCTGGTAGTTTTGTGATAATTCTATTCAATGTACGCGACCCATAGCGTCGAACAAAACAACAGTATATGTGGTGCACTTTGCAATCAATTGTTGCGATTTAGAAATAAGTATGAGAGGCTTAAACATAATGTTAATGCGTCTGTGGCCAAACTCGACTGGCCATGTTGTCAACGTGAACTCCGTCTTGTCGTGGACTCTGTGTTGTTGACACTGTGCAATGCAGAGTTTTAGCCAATCGTGTAGTGGTGTGACAGTGAGTGTGATGTTTCACCGACACTGCCATGTTATTTACAAAATCACACCGAAGTTGTATTTCTGGTGATGGAGCCAATCACTTCTTAGATAATTAAATCAGCAAAAACATTGATTGGATAAAAATACTGTTCAGTGCTATATTTCGGAATTTTATCGTGATGCAAATCACACTGGCAGTGTGATCCAGAGTGTGCTAAAACTGGCCAATCAGGTGCCAAATCACACCTGAAATCACACCAAAAATCACACCTGCCCGACAATATCTTTTCCTGCCACGGTCAATCAAGTCGTTTATCGGCTTGTTAGATGCAGAGGTGACTCTGCTTTGACTGGACATTCATATTTAACTGAAAGCTATCTAAATAAGGTCGTGAATGAATACATAGTCCTTTGTCCTCTTGTGCTTGTGTCGATGCACTTTCAATGTGAGAACATTGAAAAGCCGGGCACATGAACACCCGTCGAGTCCGGTTTATTATCGAAAAATATGCTTTGCACCTGAAACGTAGTCACTTCCATTGTATTATAGACTTAAATATGTCTTGTATCTAATCATAACTACTGCCCATCATTTGGATTTGGTAGATTGAGGCGAATTTGTGTTCTGTGTACAGATATCTTACGTCCAAGCACCGGTCAAAAGACAAGTAGGTCGTTGTTTTTGTCGAAAACTAAAGCGATTTCACATACTCACGCACATCGGAGATCAAACTGAGGTTACGTCTGGTAGTTTTGTGATAATTCTATTCAATGTACGCGACTCATAGCGTCGAACAAAACAACAGTATATGTGGTGCACTTTGCAATCAATTGTTGCGATTTAGAAATAAGTATGAGAGGCTTAAACATAATGTTAATGCGTCTGTGGCCAAACTCGACTGGCCATGTTGTCAACGTGAACTCCGTCTTGTCGTGGACTCTGTGTTGTTGACACTGTGCAATGCAGAATTTTAGCCAATCGTATAGTGGTGTGACAGTGAGTGTGATGTTTCACCGACACTGCCATGTTATTTACAAAATCACACCGAAGTTGTATTTCTGGTGATGGAGCCAATCACTTCTTAGATAATTAAATCAGCAAAAACATTGATTGGATAAAAATACTGTTCAGTGCTATATTTCGGAATTTTATCGTGATGCAAATCACACTGGCAGTGTGATCCAGAGTGTGCTAAAACTGGCCAATCAGGTGCCAAATCACACCTGAAATCACACCAAAAATCACACCTGCCCGACAATATCTTTTCCTGCCACGGTCAATCAAGTCGTTTATCGGCTTGTTAGATGCAGAGGTGACTCTGCTTTGACTGGACATTCATATTTAACTGAAAGCTATCTAAATAAGGTCGTGAATGAATACATAGTCCTTTGTCCTCTTGTGCTTGTGTCGATGCACTTTCAATGTGAGAACATTGAAAAGCCGGGCACATGAACACCCGTCGAGTCCGGTTTATTATCGAAAAATATGCTTTGCACCTGAAACGTAGTCACTTCCATTGTATTATAGACTTAAATATGTCTTGTATCTAATCATAACTACTGCCCATCATTTGGATTTGGTAGATTGAGGCGAATTTGTGTTCTGTGTACAGATATCTTACGTCCAAGCACCGGTCAAAAGACAAGTAGGTCGTTGTTTTTGTCGAAAACTAAAGCGATTTCACATACTCACGCACATCGGAGATCAAACTGAGGTTACGTCTGGTAGTTTTGTGATAATTCTATTCAATGTACGCGACTCATAGCGTCGAACAAAACAACAGTATATGTGGTGCACTTTGCAATCAATTGTTGCGATTTAGAAATAAGTATGAGAGGCTTAAACATAATGTTAATGCGTCTGTGGCCAAACTCGACTGGCCATGTTGTCAACGTGAACTCCGTCTTGTCGTGGACTCTGTGTTGTTGACACTGTGCAATGCAGAGTTTTAGCCAATCGTGTAGTGGTGTGACAGTGAGTGTGATGTTTCACCGGCACTGCCATGTTATTTACAAAATCACACCGAAGTTGTATTTCTGGTGATGGAGCCAATCACTTCTTAGATAATTAAATCAGCAAAAACATTGATTGGATAAAAATACTGTTCAGTGCTATATTTCGGAATTTTATCGTGATGCAAATCACACTGGCAGTGTGATCCAGAGTGTGCTAAAACTGGCCAATCAGGTGCCAAATCACACCTGAAATCACACCAAAAATCACACCTGCCCGACAATATCTTTTCCTGCCACGGTCAATCAAGTCGTTTATCGGCTTGTTAGATGCAGAGGTGACTCTGCTTTGACTGGACATTCATATTTAACTGAAAGCTATCTAAATAAGGTCGTGAATGAATACATAGTCCTTTGTCCTCTTGTGCTTGTGTCGATGCACTTTCAATGTGAGAACATTGAAAAGCCGGGCACATGAACACCCGTCGAGTCCGGTTTATTATCGAAAAATATGCTTTGCACCTGAAACGTAGTCACTTCCATTGTATTATAGACTTAAATATGTCTTGTATCTAATCATAACTACTGCCCATCATTTGGATTTGGTAGATTGAGGCGAATTTGTGTTCTGTGTACAGATATCTTACGTCCAAGCACCGGTCAAAAGACAAGTAGGTCGTTGTTTTTGTCGAAAACTAAAGCGATTTCACATACTCACGCACATCGGAGATCAAACTGAGGTTACGTCTGGTAGTTTTGTGATAATTCTATTCAATGTACGCGACTCATAGCGTCGAACAAAACAACAGTATATGTGGTGCACTTTGCAATCAATTGTTGCGATTTAGAAATAAGTATGAGAGGCTTAAACATAATGTTAATGCGTCTGTGGCCAAACTCGACTGGCCATGTTGTCAACGTGAACTCCGTCTTGTCGTGGACTCTGTGTTGTTGACACTGTGCAATGCAGAATTTTAGCCAATCGTATAGTGGTGTGACAGTGAGTGTGATGTTTCACCGACACTGCCATGTTATTTACAAAATCACACCGAAGTTGTATTTCTGGTGATGGAGCCAATCACTTCTTAGATAATTAAATCAGCAAAAACATTGATTGGATAAAAATACTGTTCAGTGCTATATTTCGGAATTTTATCGTGATGCAAATCACACTGGCAGTGTGATCCAGAGTGTGCTAAAACTGGCCAATCAGGTGCCAAATCACACCTGAAATCACACCAAAAATCACACCTGCCCGACAATATCTTTTCCTGCCACGGTCAATCAAGTCGTTTATCGGCTTGTTAGATGCAGAGGTGACTCTGCTTTGACTGGACATTCATATTTAACTGAAAGCTATCTAAATAAGGTCGTGAATGAATACATAGTCCTTTGTCCTCTTGTGCTTGTGTCGATGCACTTTCAATGTGAGAACATTGAAAAGCCGGGCACATGAACACCCGTCGAGTCCGGTTTATTATCGAAAAATATGCTTTGCACCTGAAACGTAGTCACTTCCATTGTATTATAGACTTAAATATGTCTTGTATCTAATCATAACTACTGCCCATCATTTGGATTTGGTAGATTGAGGCGAATTTGTGTTCTGTGTACAGATATCTTACGTCCAAGCACCGGTCAAAAGACAAGTAGGTCGTTGTTTTTGTCGAAAACTAAAGCGATTTCACATACTCACGCACATCGGAGATCAAACTGAGGTTACGTCTGGTAGTTTTGTGATAATTCTATTCAATGTACGCGACTCATAGCGTCGAACAAAACAACAGTATATGTGGTGCACTTTGCAATCAATTGTTGCGATTTAGAAATAAGTATGAGAGGCTTAAACATAATGTTAATGCGTCTGTGGCCAAACTCGACTGGCCATGTTGTCAACGTGAACTCCGTCTTGTCGTGGACTCTGTGTTGTTGACACTGTGCAATGCAGAATTTTAGCCAATCGTGTAGTGGTGTGACAGTGAGTGTGATGTTTCACCGACACTGCCATGTTATTTACAAAATCACACCGAAGTTGTATTTCTGGTGATGGAGCCAATCACTTCTTAGATAATTAAATCAGCAAAAACATTGATTGGATAAAAATACTGTTCAGTGCTATATTTCGGAATTTTATCGTGATGCAAATCACACTGGCAGTGTGATCCAGAGTGTGCTAAAACTGGCCAATCAGGTGCCAAATCACACCTGAAATCACACCAAAAATCACACCTGCCCGACAATATCTTTTCCTGCCACGGTCAATCAAGTCGTTTATCGGCTTGTTAGATGCAGAGGTGACTCTGCTTTGACTGGACATTCATATTTAACTGAAAGCTATCTAAATAAGGTCGTGAATGAATACATAGTCCTTTGTCCTCTTGTGCTTGTGTCGATGCACTTTCAATGTGAGAACATTGAAAAGCCGGGCACATGAACACCCGTCGAGTCCGGTTTATTATCGAAAAATATGCTTTGCACCTGAAACGTAGTCACTTCCATTGTATTATAGACTTAAATATGTCTTGTATCTAATCATAACTACTGCCCATCATTTGGATTTGGTAGATTGAGGCGAATTTGTGTTCTGTGTACAGATATCTTACGTCCAAGCACCGGTCAAAAGACAAGTAGGTCGTTGTTTTTGTCGAAAACTAAAGCGATTTCACATACTCACGCACATCGGAGATCAAACTGAGGTTACGTCTGGTAGTTTTGTGATAATTCTATTCAATGTACGCGACTCATAGCGTCGAACAAAACAACAGTATATGTGGTGCACTTTGCAATCAATTGTTGCGATTTAGAAATAAGTATGAGAGGCTTAAACATAATGTTAATGCGTCTGTGGCCAAACTCGACTGGCCATGTTGTCAACGTGAACTCCGTCTTGTCGTGGACTCTGTGTTGTTGACACTGTGCAATGCAGAATTTTAGCCAATCGTGTAGTGGTGTGACAGTGAGTGTGATGTTTCACCGACACTGCCATGTTATTTACAAAATCACACCGAAGTTGTATTTCTGGTGATGGAGCCAATCACTTCTTAGATAATTAAATCAGCAAAAACATTGATTGGATAAAAATACTGTTCAGTGCTATATTTCGGAATTTTATCGTGATGCAAATCACACTGGCAGTGTGATCCAGAGTGTGCTAAAACTGGCCAATCAGGTGCCAAATCACACCTGAAATCACACCAAAAATCACACCTGCCCGACAATATCTTTTCCTGCCACGGTCAATCAAGTCGTTTATCGGCTTGTTAGATGCAGAGGTGACTCTGCTTTGACTGGACATTCATATTTAACTGAAAGCTATCTAAATAAGGTCGTGAATGAATACATAGTCCTTTGTCCTCTTGTGCTTGTGTCGATGCACTTTCAATGTGAGAACATTGAAAAGCCGGGCACATGAACACCCGTCGAGTCCGGTTTATTATCGAAAAATATGCTTTGCACCTGAAACGTAGTCACTTCCATTGTATTATAGACTTAAATATGTCTTGTATCTAATCATAACTACTGCCCATCATTTGGATTTGGTAGATTGAGGCGAATTTGTGTTCTGTGTACAGATATCTTACGTCCAAGCACCGGTCAAAAGACAAGTAGGTCGTTGTTTTTGTCGAAAACTAAAGCGATTTCACATACTCACGCACATCGGAGATCAAACTGAGGTTACGTCTGGTAGTTTTGTGATAATTCTATTCAATGTACGCGACTCATAGCGTCGAACAAAACAACAGTATATGTGGTGCACTTTGCAATCAATTGTTGCGATTTAGAAATAAGTATGAGAGGCTTAAACATAATGTTAATGCGTCTGTGGCCAAACTCGACTGGCCATGTTGTCAACGTGAACTCCGTCTTGTCGTGGACTCTGTGTTGTTGACACTGTGCAATGCAGAATTTTAGCCAATCGTGTAGTGGTGTGACAGTGAGTGTGATGTTTCACCGACACTGCCATGTTATTTACAAAATCACACCGAAGTTGTATTTCTGGTGATGGAGCCAATCACTTCTTAGATAATTAAATCAGCAAAAACATTGATTGGATAAAAATACTGTTCAGTGCTATATTTCGGAATTTTATCGTGATGCAAATCACACTGGCAGTGTGATCCAGAGTGTGCTAAAACTGGCCAATCAGGTGCCAAATCACACCTGAAATCACACCAAAAATCACACCTGCCCGACAATATCTTTTCCTGCCACGGTCAATCAAGTCGTTTATCGGCTTGTTAGATGCAGAGGTGACTCTGCTTTGACTGGACATTCATATTTAACTGAAAGCTATCTAAATAAGGTCGTGAATGAATACATAGTCCTTTGTCCTCTTGTGCTTGTGTCGATGCACTTTCAATGTGAGAACATTGAAAAGCCGGGCACATGAACACCCGTCGAGTCCGGTTTATTATCGAAAAATATGCTTTGCACCTGAAACGTAGTCACTTCCATTGTATTATAGACTTAAATATGTCTTGTATCTAATCATAACTACTGCCCATCATTTGGATTTGGTAGATTGAGGCGAATTTGTGTTCTGTGTACAGATATCTTACGTCCAAGCACCGGTCAAAAGACAAGTAGGTCGTTGTTTTTGTCGAAAACTAAAGCGATTTCACATACTCACGCACATCGGAGATCAAACTGAGGTTACGTCTGGTAGTTTTGTGATAATTCTATTCAATGTACGCGACTCATAGCGTCGAACAAAACAACAGTATATGTGGTGCACTTTGCAATCAATTGTTGCGATTTAGAAATAAGTATGAGAGGCTTAAACATAATGTTAATGCGTCTGTGGCCAAACTCGACTGGCCATGTTGTCAACGTGAACTCCGTCTTGTCGTGGACTCTGTGTTGTTGACACTGTGCAATGCAGAATTTTAGCCAATCGTGTAGTGGTGTGACAGTGAGTGTGATGTTTCACCGACACTGCCATGTTATTTACAAAATCACACCGAAGTTGTATTTCTGGTGATGGAGCCAATCACTTCTTAGATAATTAAATCAGCAAAAACATTGATTGGATAAAAATACTGTTCAGTGCTATATTTCGGAATTTTATCGTGATGCAAATCACACTGGCAGTGTGATCCAGAGTGTGCTAAAACTGGCCAATCAGGTGCCAAATCACACCTGAAATCACACCAAAAATCACACCTGCCCGACAATATCTTTTCCTGCCACGGTCAATCAAGTCGTTTATCGGCTTGTTAGATGCAGAGGTGACTCTGCTTTGACTGGACATTCATATTTAACTGAAAGCTATCTAAATAAGGTCGTGAATGAATACATAGTCCTTTGTCCTCTTGTGCTTGTGTCGATGCACTTTCAATGTGAGAACATTGAAAAGCCGGGCACATGAACACCCGTCGAGTCCGGTTTATTATCGAAAAATATGCTTTGCACCTGAAACGTAGTCACTTCCATTGTATTATAGACTTAAATATGTCTTGTATCTAATCATAACTACTGCCCATCATTTGGATTTGGTAGATTGAGGCGAATTTGTGTTCTGTGTACAGATATCTTACGTCCAAGCACCGGTCAAAAGACAAGTAGGTCGTTGTTTTTGTCGAAAACTAAAGCGATTTCACATACTCACGCACATCGGAGATCAAACTGAGGTTACGTCTGGTAGTTTTGTGATAATTCTATTCAATGTACGCGACTCATAGCGTCGAACAAAACAACAGTATATGTGGTGCACTTTGCAATCAATTGTTGCGATTTAGAAATAAGTATGAGAGGCTTAAACATAATGTTAATGCGTCTGTGGCCAAACTCGACTGGCCATGTTGTCAACGTGAACTCCGTCTTGTCGTGGACTCTGTGTTGTTGACACTGTGCAATGCAGAATTTTAGCCAATCGTGTAGTGGTGTGACAGTGAGTGTGATGTTTCACCGACACTGCCATGTTATTTACAAAATCACACCGAAGTTGTATTTCTGGTGATGGAGCCAATCACTTCTTAGATAATTAAATCAGCAAAAACATTGATTGGATAAAAATACTGTTCAGTGCTATATTTCGGAATTTTATCGTGATGCAAATCACACTGGCAGTGTGATCCAGAGTGTGCTAAAACTGGCCAATCAGGTGCCAAATCACACCTGAAATCACACCAAAAATCACACCTGCCCGACAATATCTTTTCCTGCCACGGTCAATCAAGTCGTTTATCGGCTTGTTAGATGCAGAGGTGACTCTGCTTTGACTGGACATTCATATTTAACTGAAAGCTATCTAAATAAGGTCGTGAATGAATACATAGTCCTTTGTCCTCTTGTGCTTGTGTCGATGCACTTTCAATGTGAGAACATTGAAAAGCCGGGCACATGAACACCCGTCGAGTCCGGTTTATTATCGAAAAATATGCTTTGCACCTGAAACGTAGTCACTTCCATTGTATTATAGACTTAAATATGTCTTGTATCTAATCATAACTACTGCCCATCATTTGGATTTGGTAGATTGAGGCGAATTTGTGTTCTGTGTACAGATATCTTACGTCCAAGCACCGGTCAAAAGACAAGTAGGTCGTTGTTTTTGTCGAAAACTAAAGCGATTTCACATACTCACGCACATCGGAGATCAAACTGAGGTTACGTCTGGTAGTTTTGTGATAATTCTATTCAATGTACGCGACTCATAGCGTCGAACAAAACAACAGTATATGTGGTGCACTTTGCAATCAATTGTTGCGATTTAGAAATAAGTATGAGAGGCTTAAACATAATGTTAATGCGTCTGTGGCCAAACTCGACTGGCCATGTTGTCAACGTGAACTCCGTCTTGTCGTGGACTCTGTGTTGTTGACACTGTGCAATGCAGAATTTTAGCCAATCGTGTAGTGGTGTGACAGTGAGTGTGATGTTTCACCGACACTGCCATGTTATTTACAAAATCACACCGAAGTTGTATTTCTGGTGATGGAGCCAATCACTTCTTAGATAATTAAATAGCAAAAACATTGATTGGATAAAAATACTGTTCAGTGCTATATTTCGGAATTTTATCGTGATGCAAATCACACTGGCAGTGTGATCCAGAGTGTGCTAAAACTGGCCAATCAGGTGCCAAATCACACCTGAAATCACACCAAAAATCACACCTGCCCGACAATATCTTTTCCTGCCACGGTCAATCAAGTCGTTTATCGGCTTGTTAGATGCAGAGGTGACTCTGCTTTGACTGGACATTCATATTTAACTGAAAGCTATCTAAATAAGGTCGTGAATGAATACATAGTCCTTTGTCCTCTTGTGCTTGTGTCGATGCACTTTCAATGTGAGAACATTGAAAAGCCGGGCACATGAACACCCGTCGAGTCCGGTTTATTATCGAAAAATATGCTTTGCACCTGAAACGTAGTCACTTCCATTGTATTATAGACTTAAATATGTCTTGTATCTAATCATAACTACTGCCCATCATTTGGATTTGGTAGATTGAGGCGAATTTGTGTTCTGTGTACAGATATCTTACGTCCAAGCACCGGTCAAAAGACAAGTAGGTCGTTGTTTTTGTCGAAAACTAAAGCGATTTCACATACTCACGCACATCGGAGATCAAACTGAGGTTACGTCTGGTAGTTTTGTGATAATTCTATTCAATGTACGCGACTCATAGCGTCGAACAAAACAACAGTATATGTGGTGCACTTTGCAATCAATTGTTGCGATTTAGAAATAAGTATGAGAGGCTTAAACATAATGTTAATGCGTCTGTGGCCAAACTCGACTGGCCATGTTGTCAACGTGAACTCCGTCTTGTCGTGGACTCTGTGTTGTTGACACTGTGCAATGCAGAATTTTAGCCAATCGTGTAGTGGTGTGACAGTGAGTGTGATGTTTCACCGACACTGCCATGTTATTTACAAAATCACACCGAAGTTGTATTTCTGGTGATGGAGCCAATCACTTCTTAGATAATTAAATCAGCAAAAACATTGATTGGATAAAAATACTGTTCAGTGCTATATTTCGGAATTCTATCGTGATGCAAATCACACTGGCAGTGTGATCCAGAGTGTGCTAAAACTGGCCAATCAGGTGCCAAATCACACCTGAAATCACACCAAAAATCACACCTGCCCGGCAATATCTTTTCCTGCCACGGTCAATCAAGTCGTTTATCGGCTTGTTAGATGCAGAGGTGACTCTGCTTTGACTGGACATTCATATTTAACTGAAAGCTATCTAAATAAGGTCGTGAATGAATACATAGTCCTTTGTCCTCTTGTGCTTGTGTCGATGCACTTTCAATGTGAGAACATTGAAAAGCCGGGCACATGAACACCCGTCGAGTCCGGTTTATTATCGAAAAATATGCTTTGCACCTGAAACGTAGTCACTTCCATTGTATTATAGACTTAAATATGTCTTGTATCTAATCATAACTACTGCCCATCATTTGGATTTGGTAGATTGAGGCGAATTTGTGTTCTGTGTACAGATATCTTACGTCCAAGCACCGGTCAAAAGACAAGTAGGTCGTTGTTTTTGTCGAAAACTAAAGCGATTTCACATACTCACGCACATCGGAGATCAAACTGAGGTTACGTCTGGTAGTTTTGTGATAATTCTATTCAATGTACGCGACTCATAGCGTCGAACAAAACAACAGTATATGTGGTGCACTTTGCAATCAATTGTTGCGATTTAGAAATAAGTATGAGAGGCTTAAACATAATGTTAATGCGTCTGTGGCCAAACTCGACTGGCCATGTTGTCAACGTGAACTCCGTCTTGTCGTGGACTCTGTGTTGTTGACACTGTGCAATGCAGAATTTTAGCCAATCGTGTAGTGGTGTGACAGTGAGTGTGATGTTTCACCGACACTGCCATGTTATTTACAAAATCACACCGAAGTTGTATTTCTGGTGATGGAGCCAATCACTTCTTAGATAATTAAATCAGCAAAAACATTGATTGGATAAAAATACTGTTCAGTGCTATATTTCGGAATTTTATCGTGATGCAAATCACACTGGCAGTGTGATCCAGAGTGTGCTAAAACTGGCCAATCAGGTGCCAAATCACACCTGAAATCACACCAAAAATCACACCTGCCCGACAATATCTTTTCCTGCCACGGTCAATCAAGTCGTTTATCGGCTTGTTAGATGCAGAGGTGACTCTGCTTTGACTGGACATTCATATTTAACTGAAAGCTATCTAAATAAGGTCGTGAATGAATACATAGTCCTTTGTCCTCTTGTGCTTGTGTCGATGCACTTTCAATGTGAGAACATTGAAAAGCCGGGCACATGAACACCCGTCGAGTCCGGTTTATTATCGAAAAATATGCTTTGCACCTGAAACGTAGTCACTTCCATTGTATTATAGACTTAAATATGTCTTGTATCTAATCATAACTACTGCCCATCATTTGGATTTGGTAGATTGAGGCGAATTTGTGTTCTGTGTACAGATATCTTACGTCCAAGCACCGGTCAAAAGACAAGTAGGTCGTTGTTTTTGTCGAAAACTAAAGCGATTTCACATACTCACGCACATCGGAGATCAAACTGAGTTACGTCTGGTAGTTTTGTGATAATTCTATTCAATGTACGCGACTCATAGCGTCGAACAAAACAACAGTATATGTGGTGCACTTTGCAATCAATTGTTGCGATTTAGAAATAAGTATGAGAGGCTTAAACATAATGTTAATGCGTCTGTGGCCAAACTCGACTGGCCATGTTGTCAACGTGAACTCCGTCTTGTCGTGGACTCTGTGTTGTTGACACTGTGCAATGCAGAATTTTAGCCAATCGTGTAGTGGTGTGACAGTGAGTGTGATGTTTCACCGACACTGCCATGTTATTTACAAAATCACACCGAAGTTGTATTTCTGGTGATGGAGCCAATCACTTCTTAGATAATTAAATCAGCAAAAACATTGATTGGATAAAAATACTGTTCAGTGCTATATTTCGGAATTTTATCGTGATGCAAATCACACTGGCAGTGTGATCCAGAGTGTGCTAAAACTGGCCAATCAGGTGCCAAATCACACCTGAAATCACACCAAAAATCACACCTGCCCGACAATATCTTTTCCTGCCACGGTCAATCAAGTCGTTTATCGGCTTGTTAGATGCAGAGGTGACTCTGCTTTGACTGGACATTCATATTTAACTGAAAGCTATCTAAATAAGGTCGTGAATGAATACATAGTCCTTTGTCCTCTTGTGCTTGTGTCGATGCACTTTCAATGTGAGAACATTGAAAAGCCGGGCACATGAACACCCGTCGAGTCCGGTTTATTATCGAAAAATATGCTTTGCACCTGAAACGTAGTCACTTCCATTGTATTATAGACTTAAATATGTCTTGTATCTAATCATAACTACTGCCCATCATTTGGATTTGGTAGATTGAGGCGAATTTGTGTTCTGTGTACAGATATCTTACGTCCAAGCACCGGTCAAAAGACAAGTAGGTCGTTGTTTTTGCTGTCGAAAACTAAAGCGATTTCACATACTCACGCACATCGGAGATCAAACTGAGGTTACGTCTGGTAGTTTTGTGATAATTCTATTCAATGTACGCGACTCATAGCGTCGAACAAAACAACAGTATATGTGGTGCACTTTGCAATCAATTGTTGCGATTTAGAAATAAGTATGAGAGGCTTAAACATAATGTTAATGCGTCTGTGGCCAAACTCGACTGGCCATGTTGTCAACGTGAACTCCGTCTTGTCGTGGACTCTGTGTTGTTGACACTGTGCAATGCAGAATTTTAGCCAATCGTGTAGTGGTGTGACAGTGAGTGTGATGTTTCACCGACACTGCCATGTTATTTACAAAATCACACCGAAGTTGTATTTCTGGTGATGGAGCCAATCACTTCTTAGATAATTAAATCAGCAAAAACATTGATTGGATAAAAATACTGTTCAGTGCTATATTTCGGAATTCTATCGTGATGCAAATCACACTGGCAGTGTGATCCAGAGTGTGCTAAAACTGGCCAATCAGGTGCCAAATCACACCTGAAATCACACCAAAAATCACACCTGCCCGGCAATATCTTTTCCTGCCACGGTCAATCAAGTCGTTTATCGGCTTGTTAGATGCAGAGGTGACTCTGCTTTGACTGGACATTCATATTTAACTGAAAGCTATCTAAATAAGGTCGTGAATGAATACATAGTCCTTTGTCCTCTTGTGCTTGTGTCGATGCACTTTCAATGTGAGAACATTGAAAAGCCGGGCACATGAACACCCGTCGAGTCCGGTTTATTATCGAAAAATATGCTTTGCACCTGAAACGTAGTCACTTCCATTGTATTATAGACTTAAATATGTCTTGTATCTAATCATAACTACTGCCCATCATTTGGATTTGGTAGATTGAGGCGAATTTGTGTTCTGTGTACAGATATCTTACGTCCAAGCACCGGTCAAAAGACAAGTAGGTCGTTGTTTTTGTCGAAAACTAAAGCGATTTCACATACTCACGCACATCGGAGATCAAACTGAGTTACGTCTGGTAGTTTTGTGATAATTCTATTCAATGTACGCGACTCATAGCGTCGAACAAAACAACAGTATATGTGGTGCACTTTGCAATCAATTGTTGCGATTTAGAAATAAGTATGAGAGGCTTAAACATAATGTTAATGCGTCTGTGGCCAAACTCGACTGGCCATGTTGTCAACGTGAACTCCGTCTTGTCGTGGACTCTGTGTTGTTGACACTGTGCAATGCAGAATTTTAGCCAATCGTGTAGTGGTGTGACAGTGAGTGTGATGTTTCACCGACACTGCCATGTTATTTACAAAATCACACCGAAGTTGTATTTCTGGTGATGGAGCCAATCACTTCTTAGATAATTAAATCAGCAAAAACATTGATTGGATAAAAATACTGTTCAGTGCTATATTTCGGAATTTTATCGTGATGCAAATCACACTGGCAGTGTGATCCAGAGTGTGCTAAAACTGGCCAATCAGGTGCCAAATCACACCTGAAATCACACCAAAAATCACACCTGCCCGACAATATCTTTTCCTGCCACGGTCAATCAAGTCGTTTATCGGCTTGTTAGATGCAGAGGTGACTCTGCTTTGACTGGACATTCATATTTAACTGAAAGCTATCTAAATAAGGTCGTGAATGAATACATAGTCCTTTGTCCTCTTGTGCTTGTGTCGATGCACTTTCAATGTGAGAACATTGAAAAGCCGGGCACATGAACACCCGTCGAGTCCGGTTTATTATCGAAAAATATGCTTTGCACCTGAAACGTAGTCACTTCCATTGTATTATAGACTTAAATATGTCTTGTATCTAATCATAACTACTGCCCATCATTTGGATTTGGTAGATTGAGGCGAATTTGTGTTCTGTGTACAGATATCTTACGTCCAAGCACCGGTCAAAAGACAAGTAGGTCGTTGTTTTTGTCGAAAACTAAAGCGATTTCACATACTCACGCACATCGGAGATCAAACTGAGGTTACGTCTGGTAGTTTTGTGATAATTCTATTCAATGTACGCGACTCATAGCGTCGAACAAAACAACAGTATATGTGGTGCACTTTGCAATCAATTGTTGCGATTTAGAAATAAGTATGAGAGGCTTAAACATAATGTTAATGCGTCTGTGGCCAAACTCGACTGGCCATGTTGTCAACGTGAACTCCGTCTTGTCGTGGACTCTGTGTTGTTGACACTGTGCAATGCAGAGTTTTAGCCAATCGTGTAGTGGTGTGACAGTGAGTGTGATGTTTCACCGACACTGCCATGTTATTTACAAAATCACACCGAAGTTGTATTTCTGGTGATGGAGCCAATCACTTCTTAGATAATTAAATCATCAAAAACATTGATTGGATAAAAATACTGTTCAGTGCTATATTTCGGAATTTTATCGTGATGCAAATCACACTGGCAGTGTGATCCAGAGTGTGCTAAAACTGGCCAATCAGGTGCCAAATCACACCTGAAATCACACCAAAAATCACACCTGCCCGACAATATCTTTTCCTGCCACGGTCAATCAAGTCGTTTATCGGCTTGTTAGATGCAGAGGTGACTCTGCTTTGACTGGACATTCATATTTAACTGAAAGCTATCTAAATAAGGTCGTGAATGAATACATAGTCCTTTGTCCTCTTGTGCTTGTGTCGATGCACTTTCAATGTGAGAACATTGAAAAGCCGGGCACATGAACACCCGTCGAGTCCGGTTTATTATCGAAAAATATGCTTTGCACCTGAAACGTAGTCACTTCCATTGTATTATAGACTTAAATATGTCTTGTATCTAATCATAACTACTGCCCATCATTTGGATTTGGTAGATTGAGGCGAATTTGTGTTCTGTGTACAGATATCTTACGTCCAAGCACCGGTCAAAAGACAAGTAGGTCGTTGTTTTTGTCGAAAACTAAAGCGATTTCACATACTCACGCACATCGGAGATCAAACTGAGGTTACGTCTGGTAGTTTTGTGATAATTCTATTCAATGTACGCGACTCATAGCGTCGAACAAAACAACAGTATATGTGGTGCACTTTGCAATCAATTGTTGCGATTTAGAAATAAGTATGAGAGGCTTAAACATAATGTTAATGCGTCTGTGGCCAAACTCGACTGGCCATGTTGTCAACGTGAACTCCGTCTTGTCGTGGACTCTGTGTTGTTGACACTGTGCAATGCAGAATTTTAGCCAATCGTGTAGTGGTGTGACAGTGAGTGTGATGTTTCACCGACACTGCCATGGTATGGAACAGAACCTGTACAGTTGTGCCTCGATTTTTGCAACACGAGGAAAATATGAATTCTCACAGGAACCAACTTTAGAAAGATATAAGTTTTCAAATACATAGTGAAGCCATCAGAGGAGCATGTCCATTGGCGTATTTGGTAGCCGATCGAATGATGTCATCAAGGCTTCGGATGGCACGATGCCCGTATGTGCCCAGCAATTTCGAATCGTTGAAGGGCAAACTTCATCGCAAGCATCAATACACCACCGAATGGCTTGAAGGACGTCCACGGCGTATGGGTTCTTGCGCTGAGCCTGCGTGACATCTTCACCGGCAACAGGACTATCCACAATGCCAATCGCATGATCAGTTTGTCGACGCTTGTAGAAGTGTCTGAATGCTGCAATTATCCCGGCGTCCATGGGTTGGAGGACAGAAGTGGTGTTAGGTGGCAACATCAAAACCCGGACGTTGCTGATATCTGTAGCTACAACTTTGTGAGATGAAGCATTGTCTAATATAAGTAAAACGGTTCGTCCTTGGGCCTTCATTTCTGCATTGAACTTCATTATCCACTCCGAAAACAAAGCAATCGTCATCCACGCCTTTCTGTTGCTTCGGTAAAAGATATTCAAATCATCAGCGGTCAAAGTTCCAAAACAACGCGGCCTCATTGCTTTCCCAATGAAGAGCAATGGCATTTTGTGGGACCCACTTGCGTTTGCTGCCAATGCGACGGATAATCTCGTCTTGTCCTTCTTCAATCCACTGCGCGACTTGCTCGAAATTGACGTTTTGGGTTGCGCTTTGAAGAATATGGCTGTTTCGTCCACATTGTACGTGTCTTGTGCATCGTACATGACTGTTTCGTTGCGCAAGAAATCGCGACCACTGTTCACAGCCGCCATGTCTGTCGAGGCGCTCTCACCGTGCAAACGATGTACCCATAGGTAGTGTCGTTTTTGAAAGTTGTAAAGCCACCCTTGTGATGCACTAAATGTGTCGCCGATGTTCAATTGCTCAGCAAGCTTCGCGGCTTTTTGTTTCAATGCACGCCCAGTGATACATACGTTGTTTTGGTTTGCAACTTGGACCCAGTTTGCTAGAATTTCGTCCAACTGGGGATGCTTGGGTGGTTTAAAGTTGCGGCGTTCTTCTGTTGCCTTTTCGTCAATTTGGAAAGCTCTGCATTGTCGTGTCTCTTTGACGAGACGACTGGCTGTTGCCTTGTGTATTTCGCAACCAAAGTGCGCCTTTGCCATTTCGCAAATCTGCTTAAGAGTCATGGTGCTGCCTGCTTGGTTGTACGCTGCTCGTAGCGTTTCTTTCTGTCGCAATGTCAATCGCTTCCGCTTGTCTGGCATTGTCTCTGTCATGCGTTTTGACACGCACGATTTCAAATTTCAAAAATTCACCCTATCATTTAATATCATTTTAAATATTAAATTATGAGATGTATTTCGTTTGACCCTGTTGCAAAAATCGAGGCACGACTGTACATATTCATCTTTATGCAGCTCTGAAGAAGTTGGACATCCAAATGCGCTGATTGGCAGCTAAAAATTGATCCATTTCGAAATTCACTGGAAGCAACGACAATCGTTGATCTGTCAAGATGCGGTGAAACTACCCGCGGTAAGTCTATCAACACACTGCTAGGGGAGTGCCGCCTCCATGGAAATGCAATTGATTAACTTATCCCAGTAGAACCCAATACGGAACCAATTTGGAACTGACGATCTGGACCTGGTGCTGGCTGAAGGGTTGCGCTGCACCCTTTGGGCCGACCGGTCGCAAGATCTCGTTGTCTTCAACTAAGCATGCAATACACATCTTCATCTTGTTGCATCTTTCCAGAAAGTACGGCACTCGGCTGTCGCCCGTGGGACACGCCTGTGCGTGGCTGGTTATGGCTCAGACCTCAGCACACAACACAAGACAAGTTTTGCCTTTGAAAAAAGTCGCTCCAGTATATTGGAAGTTGGAAGGACAAAGCTTAGGTCTTGAGCAATGAATCGCTTAGATTGTATGTGGCTCTTGCACATGAAGTACTTTATGTATTTTAACATTAGAGAATGTATTGCTCGTAATCTTCTGCCAGCAGAAGTTGCCCAGCGGTAATGAAGCCGAGCTTCCCTGGATGAGGGAATCTCATGCATCAGGGCCATTGTGATCCAGAGCACATTAAATATGACCATTTCAACCATGACGCCGATCACCAGGGCCCTTTTCATTAATGATTGCAATAACCATGTCCGTGTTGGGTCGTTATAGCCATTGTTACGGGTATCAGAGAAGCGATCCCCCTCAATTATGCCGTAAAAAGTAGGGCCATATAAGGGATTTTCCATTAATTGTTCCCAAGGCCTGGTAACAACTACCAACTGGACGTACAATTAGTTGCCTAGTGACGATGGCATAGACAGTCCAAGTGGATTTCTCTTCTTGCAATCCGAAGCGCTTGCGAGCAACAAATTCTACTGTAACTTGGATATGGTTCGCCCCGTCGATAGAATTAGATGGAGAACGATGTGATCTTGAGTGACGGGACGATTTGCACAAGTCGGAGACGAATTCTCAATGTCGATTCCATGACGCTAGATGCTGTCGTGTGTGTAGCTACGGTGGTTCAATGATGACGCAATTCCGCCCGAATTTCAGTCTGTCCTGCCTGGGGACAATCACAAACGCCTCTTGGAACTACGTGGACAGTGCGTTGGATGGTTTCTTTTAAATGAGGCCACTTTGATTGTTGGGGTGGTGTAGCTAGAGCCATGGGCTCACGGTTTTGGATGAAAATTATTTTGTTCCGCCGACGAAATCTGTACAATCGCAGGAAAGCTGCCCTGTGGCAGCCCTTCATGATCCCCCAAACTCTTGAATTCCTCGATAAATATCCTCAGTTTAGATCCGTGGATACGAGTTCCTTCCGCATCGGTATGAACGCCTTTGGATTCTGTCGAGATGAATTCAGTCAATCACGTTATGTCTCGACAGTTTTTGGAAACTCCAGCCAAATATAGAATCGCGTTTGGGCTGTGTTGCGGCGATGGGCACCAAACCATCCAAGGCCAAGCCACCGAGCAATGCCGAGAACGACGCGACGACAAACATTGAGCCATTTGAGGCCGAGGCCCAACCGTCTGCAACTTCACAGCCATCGAAACAGCCTTCGAAAGACACCAACCAAGAACGGGACCAGAAAAACGCAGAAAGCAAAGCCAAACGAAAAGCCAAAAAAGCCTCTTCACCCGCTGATGCAGACGACTCAAGCGACGACGAGAACTTAGCAGACGCCTTGGGGACTCGGCAGCTTTCGATTGCGATTCTCAAACCTCGATTAAGCGATCCCCTTGTTCTTCCAGCTACACCACCTCGGGTTCTGGCTCCGCTCAATCCTGCATCAACGCTGACATATGAACGACGCACAGCGACAGCCACAGCCAGCTTGGAGGTAGTAAGGGTTGCCAAATGTCATCTTGACTTGACCATAGAAGGCTTTGCCCCCGACACAGGCCCACGACAGAGTCTTGGATGCAATTGACATGGACGTGCCAGCAGTGCCACCTCAAGACGATCCAGATGAGGAAAACGAGACCATGAAAATCATCGAACAGCTAATGCGAGATCCACCACCATCACCATTGCTTCCTCGTCCGAAAATTGAGTCCAAGAAGGAGGCTGTGGTTCGACAAGCTATTGCTGCGACTCGACAAAAGAGTGAAAAGGGTGAAAAGACTACCTTGAAGCTTGATGCTGCAGACGAAGACATTATGAATGAGATCTTGCTTGGCGATGCGAGGCGGCAAGGTGAAGATCGGTTAAGTTAATAGAGGCGTAGGTTATGTGCACAAGTCCATTGTTGGGGCTACAGTTGGAACACAGCCGTAAGTAAAGGCAGCGGCTTCATACTGAGCGCGAATCCACGCAGAGTCGTTTGGATCTACAAGACGATTGAGATATGAAGCCCGACATGTGCTCTACCTGCAGCTTGGGATCGTTCAGTTTTGATGCCTTCAAGTTTCGCCACGTCAGATGGCAAAATGACTTTGGGCGTCTCCTTCATTATTGGTGCTGATCCAAAAGCAGTGGAGCCGCCAAATGGAGACTGTGCAGCCTGATTGGTGCTTGTGAACGGAGACGATGAGCCAAACGGCGAGGGAGTAGGATTTGAGGTGCCAAAAGGGGATGCAGTTCCAAAAGGTGAGGATGATTGAGCAGTTGTAGATTGACCGAATGGGGACGGTACTGATGCTGATTGCGGAGCTCCAAACGGAGAAGGCGAGCTCGTTGGTTGAGGAGTTCCAAATGGAGAAGGCGAACTCGTTGATTGCGAAGCTCCAAATGGGGAAGGAGATGGATTCCCAAAAGGTGATGACGAAGTTGTCGCTGCACCTGTCGTTGTTCCAAAGGTTGACGCTGAAGCATTCCCAAATGGTGAAGGTGACGACGTCGATGTCGTGCCAAATGGAGATGAAGAGCCAAATGGACTGGGCGTACTGCCAAATGGTGACGAGCCAAACGCTGGTGTTGTTGTGGGCTGATTACCGAAACTCTGTGAGGATCCAAACGGAGTGGACGAGCCGAAAGGACTCGATGTGCCAAAAGAGCTAGACGATGACGATTGAAACGGATTCGACGATTGTTGCTGCTGTTGCTGTCCAAATGGCGATGCACTGGCTGCACCAAATGGAGACGAATTCGCCGTGAAGGGACTGGACGACTGACCTCCACCAAATGGACTGGATGATGGATTCCGCTGCTGTGAGCCACCCTAGAGCAACAAACGATGTCAATTCAAGGCTATTCTGCGTTTCCATTACTCCGCGATCATGCGAGAAGCGGCAACTGTTCCCATTCTTGCACTTTCCTTGCGCGAAGAACTTGCATGGCGTCTTGTTCTTTGAGCTGCTTCCCCACATTTTTGAAAAATGCGCGAAAATTGGACGGCCGGATAAATTTTACCGTTTATCCGGTCAAGGCAAAGCGACATTACATACAAATATGAAGTTATTTAGAGAAGACGTTTTTCATTTTACAATCATCTCTCACGAAAAATCCCTGCCCATCCTAAATTTCGTTGCCTCCTCATGAACAAGCCATAAACTATTGCTTGACGCGGTGAATGCCATCAAGATTTAGCATTTCTTTGCTGCCTAAACTTAACCAGCACACTGGCGTCTTTCCCAATACTAAGTGTCGTGGACGCTAGGGCGACAGTCCCCTTTCATTTCAAACGCCTGAATCATCGGTCGAAACGAATCAGGCCGATTAACAAGTACACAGTGCTCAATAGTAACATGACAGGCTAAGGCATCGTGGAATATCCACAGGGTATGCATCCTGCAATTCCGAGACTCTCTAGCTTGAGAGGTCGCAATGCGATTTGTAAGCTTTGAAAAAAACTATTTTCATAAGGTGGTTAAACTTCCTTTAAACTTATTCGGTTTTAAACAGGGCTCCTGGCCTTTGCCTCAAAATGACAGAAGATGGTAAAGCTTGTCGTCGTGGGCTCATTTTTCAGCTCGCCACGTTGGGCAACAATGTACTCACGGTCGCGTCAAGATGGGGCAATCGATTGCCAAAGCCGTGCAGCAGAAAGGCAAGAAAGCGACAAATCCGACATGGAGTGGATGGATATACATGCTCAAGGTATTCTAGACCCCAACTGTTTGAGTAACTGATGGCGTGATGTAGAATGGGCTGCTTCAGTCGACACCCGTGTGGAAAAGGCGGTACTGCCGAGTCACGAACGATAAACTCTACTACTTTCGTGACGATTCGCCGTCCAAAGGATCAAAAGGGTGGATTTCACTCGTTGATATGATTGCCATGGTTCATTTACCTGGCCGAGGTGAGAACGAACGTGTGCCCTTTCTTCTCCTTGCGACGAATACGTCCCTTCTCGTTGCATTTGAATCCGTCGACCTCAAAAATGCATTCTCGGATCATCTGTGCGAACAACACCGCATCCCTACTATGCCCATCGTGACGGAAGATTGGTCTATCGTTCAGCTCGACACGAAGAAACAACCGAGCATGTTTGTGCGGTACTTTCTCCTGTTTGTCGGCAGCGGCGATTTGCTTTTCTTTACCGACGGAACGGCTATGGAACTCATCTACCGCGTCCGAATGGTTGAAATGAAAAATGTCCACGTTGTTTACGACGCTGCAGCTGGCAATGGCGTTGTCTTAAGTCCTCGATCTCGCGCCCTTGCGGCTGCAAGAATTGATGGACCCACCATCGATATTGTTCTTGAAGACAGGACGCTCTGTCTAGAGTTTGATGCCATGACGCAGTATGAAAAGTGGCGTGAATTACTTGTGGATGCACTCGCTGGTGACTACACAGGGGCTCAATTCCAACAGCGTCAAGTGATTGCAACACGACGGAAACACTATGAGCGGCAACAAAAACTGGACGATATGAAGAAAAAGCGCAAGACAAAGAAAACTCAGCGTTACTCTACAACGTCCTTTTTACCGCCTGATGCTTTTCTCTCGTCAAGGACATCAAGTGCAGCTGATCCATCTGAATGGAGTGCCGTCTCGGATTCGTCAGCTCATGAATATTATACAAGCGACGACAATGCGTCTACATATACAGCTTCAACCATCACAAAGAAGAAGAAAAGCAAAAAGAAACGCGCTGACACTGGAGAATGGAGTGATACTCAAAGCATAGTCAAAAGCGAAAAAAGAAAATCCAAAGCAGCTGAAAAGCGCAACCACATCAACTCTCCAAGTGTTGAGCAAAAACAAGTCCGAGACCTTCAGAAGAAGCGAACTGACACTGGTGAATGGAGTGATACTCAAAGCTCCTCCAAGAGCGAAAGACGAAGAACTAAAGGGACTGCAAAGCAGGAAAATCTTATTTCTCCAGCTGTGGAGACTCCATTCAGTGCTGATGTGCTTGCTCAGAAGCAGCGGTCTGATACAGGCGAATGGAGTGATACACAGAGCTCGTCCAAGAGTGAAAGAAGAAAATCCAAGACAAAGACAAAACAGGAAAATCCCGTGGTTGACCAGCAACCTCAGACTAAAGCCACACAGATCCAGCGCAATCAGTCTTCCAGCCAAGAGCCCGTCGTGGAACCTCCTCATGACAAGTCTCAAGGCGATATCGTTGCTGTAAAGGATCCAAAACCCCTTAGACGTCGTAGGGAACGAATAGACTTGTTTGCAAGCAGTCCCAAGAACGCTACTGTCTTTGAAACGAAGCGATCTGACCTACTAGCTCGCTTATCGACCCCCAACGTGACGCCACCACCTCCGCCTCCTCCAGCAAAAATGTCATCTTTCGAAGTCAAACGTCAGAATCTTTTGGCTCGCCTTACGGAGTATTCTCCATTGTCACCCAAGATTGCCACCACAGCTACCACAGCAACATCGATTCAAGTCGATTTGACCCCGCCGTCGCCACCGCCACGGCGTCGGACGTCACTTCAAAAAGGATTGCAACTTGACCTCCAAAAACGCCATGAACTGCTCCAGAAAGATTTTGCACGACTTCAGCAATCCATGCAAGGCGACAAAAGACAGAAGAAACGCCTCCAACGACAAATTGATGCATGTGCTCGCGCTATTGACACACTCGGTGCACTTGCAATGTTTCCTCCAGAAGAACCTAGTGCTCCGCCCGTCTTGGATGCGGCATTGCTGCGTCTACACGGAGCCGTCGAAGTCAAAGGAAATTGGTACACCACAGAGCTACGCGGTGGTCCTCGCGTGCGCCACTGGAAACCTCGACCACCTTCGATCTCATCATCATAAAATAAACTTAATTATGTCCTTTGGAGAAACATGGTCACGTATGCAATAACAAACGCGCCGTCAGGAGTGTCTTCAACGTGATGGCAAAGCAAGATCAAGTTGTGCAAGAAATGTTCCAGTTGTGAGCAGATGCCTTTGATTACAAGGGCGTGGCGCCGTTTCAACGCTGGACACGGCGGACATGGAAAACAATGCAGAGTCGCCAATATTGTCTCGTCATGCACAACCGCTTGCAAGTGATAGTATAGTTGCTGGAACGATCTCTGGGTCCTTGGCACAATCCACGACATGTTTCCATCCGTCACTCGTACATGGTAGAGTATATGCGCACTTCCCAGTCTGTTGCGTCGATGGACACTTGTGGCTTCAATGCAGCAGTTCAGAGCTGTCGAAAGCGGCAAGGCTGGAATCGCCCTTCGTCTCATTGTGGTCCTCATGGCAAATCAAACAATTGGGTGATACTTCTGCGATGTCGAGACGACTTTGACTCGACTGACATATATACACTCGACGTGAGCATCCATTGGTCGCTTTTGACATAACAAAGGACGAGGAATTTCGACTTTGGGTGCAAGTGCAAGGACGAGAGACTGCCTGGAAGAATTTCGAACTTTCGTCGGCAGCTTTTGTTGGTTGCATCCTTTCGTTGTGGTAAAAATACGAGCAAGCTCCTCATTGGTGCATGGATGAAACCGACACCAATCAAATCGATCGTCGTCGGATCGTGCGAAGGCGCATTGTACTGTCCGAAATGTCAAGTTTGAATCTCAAGTATTAGTATGAGATTCGCTCTGCCACATCAACGACATGCTATTGTATCACGAAAGAATCAAGTTCTACGACTTTGATGGATTGTACGCTTTTGTGGTTCATCTCTTACAGGATGGGTGCTGGTGGCGTGAGTGGATTGAATGGATGATAGGATTTGGGATGTGGCCTCTTTTGAGACACATGGCCAAGAGTGTGCAACTTCAGCGTGGTGAATTCCTGTGGGCAAAACCAGGTTTGTCCACTGACGACTGGATATTTGAATGAAACAGATTGCACTTTCTATTTATACAGATAGTTTGTATCGAAAGTAATGGTCGACGTTTTATTCAGATAATCTTCATATCGATGTAATGTAGTATGTCCCAACGGGATGGGAATTACTGAACCATGATGTGGCAGTCAGAGAAGAAGGTCGGCCACTTCTCATTTGTCTTCCGATGGCCAAGTCTTCCGTGACACGCATCTCGTCCGTCGCGTCGGAGCTGCCATCATCGCCGTCGCTGGCAGACGTCAACTGCTGTATTCAAGGCACTTGTCTCTCGAAAGCTTCCATGCTCGGGCTCTTCTCGTCCGTCGAGATTGGCTTTGACATCCGCGTCGACGAGCCGACTCGATCGTGGGTGAAGCGATGCACGCTGAAGGACGTGGCGAAATTGCACGAGACATTGAACGAGAAGATCGTTGATCAATCCTTCCGTGAAGAGCTCTCCCTCCTCGCATGTCCTAAGCAACCTCTCTTCAAACGACGAGACATGATGGTCATCAAAGGTCTCTGTGTCGACCTCGATCATTACATCGATGAACTTCTCAAACTATGCCAGCGTTTCACTGCCGCAAAAGCTAAGCATGAAAACGAAAGCATGATCGTTGAAAGCTCATTGCGAGAGTTTCTCGCAGTTCCTATTTAAGATATATAATATAAAATCTACTCAACCTGAATCTTGTCCAAGTAGCCGCCTTCTTGACACAGTTCGAAGAAGATGCCTTCGCCTTGGCTCACTAGAGTCTTCGGTGAATCGCATTGCACGAGTCGGCCTTGGTCAAACACCATGATACGATCAGCATCCAGGACAGTATCCAATCGATGGGCGATTGTGAGCACAGTCGAGGAGGAAAATTCATCGCGAATGACACGTTGGAGATTTTGATCCGTCTCGTGGTCAATAGCTGCAGTGGCTTCGTCCATCACAACGATGCGGCAATTGCGCAACAAAGCTCGGGCCATGCAGAGCATTTGACGTTCGCCAACACTGTAGTTCTCACCGTTTTCTTCAATGATACTCTCGAGCTTCTTTTCTTCTTGCGAAATGCGAGGGCTCAGGCGAACCTTTTCGATTGCAGTCCACAATTGCTCGTCGGTGTATTGATCAAACGGATCCAAGTATGATCGCAAGGTGCCTTTGAACAAGATGGGATTTTGAGGAATGATCGCCATGCTTTCACGGAGAGTCTTGATACCCACCCGAGTCGTGTCGACACCAGCAATCGAAATTTTACCCGACGCGATGTCGTTGATGCGGAAGAGAGCCATGGTCAAACTCGACTTGCCAGCACCCGTTCGACCGACGATACCAATCTTTTCGCCAGATTGGACATGGAAATTCACATCTTTGAGCACCAGTGGATCCTTGGGCTTGTATCGGAAGCTGACGTTTTCAAACGTGATGGATCCATCTTCGGGCCAAGTGCCAGCAACTGCGCCAGAGATGAGTCGCGGGGGTTCTTGATCAACGTTGGTGTACTCGGCAACACGCTCTGGTGCCACCATTGCCGTTTCGAGCATGGACCACATCTGCACCATCCATTCAAGTTGACCGGTAATTTGGAGGGAATAGCCAAATACAAGACCAACTAGACCGGCATTCAGGTATGAACGCATGGAGATGAGTGAAAGCGTCGTAACCAGAAGCATGAAAGCTGAAATCATTTGAATGCGGAACGAGAACCACTGACTGGCCAGTTCACCGCAAAACATAGTTTCCATGTTGCGGTTCACTTTGTTTTGTTGAAGACGTTCAAATCGACGAACTTGTTTGCCACCGAATGCACGGACGAGGAGTGCTCCGTCAATCGATTCAGAAATGTGAGTGATAAGCGGTGATCGGGTGGTCTTGTTCAAGCGTTCCATTTCACGCGCAGGCTGGACGTAGATTGAAGCGACCTTGTAGTAGATATACATCAGGGGAATTAGAATGAGACCCAGGGTGCGAATGACAGCGATAGTCGTGCCAAGCGAAAATATCAAGACAAAGACAGTCGAGAGGAAGAACCCAAACTGATTTGGCAAACGACCGTCGATTGCATTGATATCACCACTGAAACGATTGAGGATACGACCGAGTGGATTGGTATCGAAAAATCGCATTGGAGCTCCCAACAGGGCTTTGGTCATATCGTCAAACATTTTCTTGGACGCACGGATACCAGCAAATGAAACAGTCAAGACACGAGCAACCACCATGACAGAAGAACCCACAGCTAAACCAGCATACACGGAAATGTTGTACTGAGCTTTGTCTTGGAACTCTTGAGCCGTCATATTCGCCCCCGACGCGGTCCATGAACTGAGCCAAAGATCACTCGATACTTGTAGCCCTTGCCACAAACACTGTACAAAGAGAAGGGCAAAAACTGTCGTCCAACCGCCAACAGCATAGAAATATGCTAGGAAAACTTCTTGCGACACACGGCCAGACTCACGTTCTTCAACGACAACGAGCTTTCCACGAGTATCATCTTCATCGTAAGTCTTTGGTTGATTTTCGTCGAATGGCGTGAACAAATGCGCTTCGATATTGGCACCAAAAGGTGATTTCAGAGATGGCGACACAAGCACGTCCATGTATTGCAACGTCGCAGCTAAGGTTGATACGTCATCAGAGACGTTCTCGTCGAGCTCAGCTGATGCGATTAAGCTTCGAGCTTGATAAGGTGGGATCAAAGTTTCAAATTCTTGCTTGTCTTCGTTGATCGTTTCGATGAGTTTGCCATCCTTGACTTCAATCGTGCGGTCGATATATCGTGATGCAATAATTTCTGGGCTATGTGTGACCAACAAGATCGTCTTGTTGCGCAAAAGACTGAGAAAGCACTTGGTGAAGATTTCATTCTGGACAATTGCATCGACTGCAGATAGAGGCGAGTCCAAAATGAAGATATCAGCTTCACTGTAGCAAGCTCGTGCCAAACTGATACGAGCTTTTTGACCTCCAGACACATTGACACCTTTTGAACCGATTTCGGTGCGATCACCCGCAGCAAATAGCGTCAAATCTTTTTGGAGAGCACAAGCTTCGATGACTCTGTTATACTTGACTCGATCGTATGGCAGACCAAAGAGAATGTTTTCTCGAATGGTCATGTTTTGGATCCATGGTTGTTGGACAAAGTAGGCGACACGTCCATTGACACCCACTGTACCTTGATATTTGTCCAGTTCACCCAAGAGAACGTTGCAGAGCGAGGTCTTGCCTTCACCGACACTGCCGTGAACGACAACAAATTCTCCGTGCTTGACTTGAAATTGCAAGTTGGTAAAGAAAGGCTTCTCGGCATCCCAACCGAAGGAGCCATCGACAACATCCAAGGCCACGTTGTTGGCAGAGACAACGTCGGTCACGATGGTGGGATCACGTTCTTCAAGTGCCAAGAATTCAGAAAACCGTTTGTATGAGACAGCTGCTTGCATGAAAGCAGCAACAATTTGTGGCAATCGCATCATGGGCTGCTTGACCATATTGAAAAGAGATAGGGCCGTAAATACTTTGGCAGCAGTCAAAGGTTGCTTGAGGATGAGCACATAGCAGGCAAAAGAGATCGTCGTGAGAGCAACGGGGGCAATATTATTCATAGCAGTCGTACCAGCACCAATGCAGAATTGAGTCCAAAGTGAGTCCAATTCGTCAGCACGCAAGTCGCAAATCTTGCTGTAATAGCGCTCTTCCCATGCGTTGAGTTTGATAATTTGCATCGAACCGAAGACTTCGTTGATGACTTTCATGCGGGTGTCTTTCTTGGCCATCAAAACTCGCCAGTTGGTTCGTTGCATTGTGGCAAACCAACGTGTCAAAAAGAAAGAAAAGAACATGACCGCAATACCGGCAAACATTGCCCAGTCCAATTGTTGCCAGAGCAAATACATGAGTGCGGTGACTTGAAGGGGAATAATCCAAACTTGGTTAATGAAGAAAGAGACAGCAACAACTGGCCACATATCCGATGTGAACAAGTTCGAGACTTCACCCGTGCTCTTGACTTTCCGTGAAGCGGCGTTCAGGCGCAACGCTTTTTTGTAGAGTAAATTTTGAAGGACACCCATGACTTTAGTGAAAAGCAATTCGTTCTTAAGGTCCGTTTGGGTTTGCAAAATAGCTTGGACAATTTTTACTGCAAAGAGCGATACAATCGGAGTCGCAAGCGTCTTAAAATCGGGACTCGACTGCTCAATCGACGACACCACACCATTCAACACGATCGGCCCATACAATGACAGCACCATCGCGACAAATTGCAGTATACCGACCACGACCGCTTCTAAACCAAATTCACGTGCACTCGCCCAAAAGATCGATTTTGTTTCGTTGTATTGCGGCTCGAACGTTGTTGTGATCACTTCACATCGACTGTTGGACGGCAACGGCCATAAGTCGGATGCTTCCAATTGTCGTTCATTGCCCAACTTCATGAGTGGGTCTGCCCAGAGGTACAGCCATCGTGAGATAAAATTTTCAGTTTCGAGCGGAGATTTGGCGTCCTTGCGGCGCTGTTCCTTCTCCGTCGCAACGGATTGGTACTTGGTGTCGCGCGCCATCTCGTAATTTCCGAGCAAACGAGGAAGTGTGATGAGTAAAAATTCGAATCCGTGGAATGTCGATCATCCGGATAAACTAACCGGATATCCCTGCTCTTGATATTTGTATACTTACCGCCTTTTTCGATTAGCATACAGGATCCAAGTCTAACCTTCAAGACGAGAATACTCCGAGCATACAAAAAATCTGGTTCAAGTCCTCGTGGTTGGTTGCGGTGCCTCCCATGGATCATCCATCGCTTGAGAATGGGATCCTCGACTAATGCCGTCTTGAGCTGCGCCGCCGATGATATCGTCTGCCATGGATTCTAAGGTGCCTAGCCTGTATTGGCTTGAGGGGCTATCCAGGTCCACGTGCAAGTTCTTCGATTTTACTACTGGTAGCGAGGACGTCATGACGTCCAGGTCGCGCTTGACAAGTTGAATGGGACGGTAGTCATTACAAATCTCCAATATGTACGTGTCCAGCCCTGTGGCCTGCTTTTGGACGACATGCTGGGGGATTTGAAAGGATTGTTGTCAATGTTGACTAGCGCCGTCGTTGCGATCATGAGTGATGGTGTGAGCAATGGCAGCCACAGGATGAAATCAAGGTGAAGCATGACCATGTGGGAGTGTTTATGAAAGGGAATGTTGAAAGCAATTACGTAAGTACATTGTGAATGAAGGTTGGCGCCGCCGTCGCCACATGACAGAGTCGGCGATCTCCGACGATTTCTTTCCAGTGGAAAGCCCATGATGGGTGGATAATCCCCATAATCATCGCTTGATTCGAAATCAACTGTGGAGTCGAAGCCATTGGCTGAAATGCCAGATTGTTTCTCGCCACCCAGTCAACCAACAACACGCCAACAATGTTTTCCAGCAGCACATGGCGTCGTCACTGAGGGATTGGAGTGGGAAGTGCAAGGCGGACCGGTCGCGCATCGACGTGAATTTGTCTGCGCTTGGAAGCGACTGGGGGAGGAAGTTGAAGGGAGAGTTGATGTCGATGACAAAAATGTTGGCTGGCATTCGCAGTCCCATGACAACAAGCATGTGTTTGTAGTGGACAAGCATATGCTCGATGAAACTATTGAGTGACGTCATAAGTCCCACGATGACACAAAGTGCCGTGGGAAGACATCCACGGGGATGATGTTGAGCTGCGTGGCGCGATGTGGAGCTCAGGGACGACAGCCAGCTGAACATACTTCTCGGATTGAAAGATTGGATCGGGCTGATCCAGAGGTGCAATATGCGTAATGTCTGAGGTTCGATTCTCGCTTCCTTGCTCGATTCCACTCTTGAAAATTGTTGGCATCGCCGCACATGGCTCAAAATGCGTTGTATCCTCATTTGCGCCACAAAATCTACAGAGAAAAGGATGGCAGACCCAGTCAGATTGGTGACCAGTCCCAGGAGTCCCAGGCGTGTGTGGTTGATTGTACTCGAGGTAGTTGTTCCTATGGCTAAGCATTGAAAACCTCAATCGTGTTGACAAAGGAACGAGGACACCATTTCCATCGAATAGTCCACAACTTCCTCTCGTTGCGTCCTTCGGCTTCACTGGCGAGTCTGAACATGGACCAATAATGCCAGTAAGTCCAGACTAGAGCTTTGGCGCATGCTGTATGGATGTCAACCAAGTGCTACAGCACTGAAGAAGCTCATTTTGGGATTTTAAATGGCGTCAGTGAACGACCAGCTCGTGATGGGTCTGTTGCGATCGTGAATTAGTTGTTAAATATGTTCTTCTTGGACATACTGTCAGATTTACTTGGGCGCATGAAGTCTCGAATGGCAGTTTCCACGACGGCGGCCTCCTCACGACTGGCAGTCGAGTTGTAATTTTGACATAGGCGCAGTAAATTGCCCAAGTAATGGTCCAATTCACAACACATGCCTTTGATCACTTGAGCATCCCTTCGACGGAACAAAGGTCGTTTCGGACAAGCAAGAGTTTCGAGCTGTGAACGAAACTCATCGTCGTGCACGTTGGCAAGCAGTTGACGACGAAGATGCTCCACGTCGGACAGTGTGCATTGGAATGTCCATGCGCGGCGGTAAACCAATGCGACTTTGACCTGAAAGACGACTTCAGAGCGGCCGAACCGGAACTGTCCACTTTTGCGAAGACTCGTGCCTTGGACATAGCATTCCATGTCGCCAAACGAAGACAGTCGGACGGGTGCTAGGCGCTTGAGAATGGGCATGATGGAAAATGAAAATGAGCTCCATGTGGATGCTTCACCATGCAAAGATACGAAAGATTTGAACTCACCCAAGTGGACATGCCATCCAAAACATTCTCGACTGATTTGCGGCTGAAAGAGATGTGATGGAAGCCAACACTTCGCGTCAATTTATGCCATTGGTGAATTCCAACAGTCGCAAATGTTTGCACGACAAACATGCACCCATTGCGTACCACCACAGTGCAGTACCGGAGAATCATCACTCGAGAAATTCGCCCTGCCACACGAAGCACGTAGAGAACTGGCTGATTGACTAAGCTACAGTTGCGGCCTTGTGCTGGAGATACCAACGAACTTTGATATCGAGGTAGGGCCTCCGTTCACTTGAAAATCTTGAAGGTTTCACCAAGAAGGGCAAATGTGCATTGTACGAGAGGAAGCAATGTCAAATACCACTAAACGTCTCGACTCGAGGGGGATCACGAGCTTTCTTTGTAAGAATGTAATAAATGCAGCTTCATCATCTAAGAGGGGGCTCAAGGAGTGTTCACGACTTTCGGCTTGGAGATAACGGTCAGTAGTGATGTTCACTGTGTTGAGACTTGTGAGATTTTGTAATTGACTTTGGGTGGTGCTTGTGACGAGAATTCAGGAACTTTGTATATTAATGCTGGATAATACACGATGCCTTTTGAGTCTATACAAGTTGAATCTTGTCCAAGTAGCCGCCTTCTTGACACAGTTCGAAGAAGATGCCTTCGCCTTGGCTCACTAGAGTCTTCGGTGAATCGCATTGCACGAGTCGGCCTTGGTCAAACACCATGATACGATCGGCATCCAGGACAGTATCCAATCGATGGGCGATTGTGAGCACAGTCGAGGAGGAAAATTCTTCGCGAATGACACGTTGGAGATTTTGATCCGTCTCGTGGTCAATAGCTGCAGTGGCTTCAACGATGCGGCAATTGCGCAACAAAGCTCGGGCCATGCAGAGCATTTGACGTTCGCCAACACTGTAGTTCTCACCGTTTCTTCACCCCACCCGAGTCGTGTCAACACCAGCAATCGAAATTTTACCCGACGCGATGTCGTTGATGCGGAAGTGAGCCATGGTCAAACTCGATTTGCCAGCACCCGTTCGACCGACGATACCAATCTTTTCGCCAGATTGGACATGGAAATTCACATCTTTGAGCACCAGTGGATCCTTGGGCTTGTATCGGAAGCTGACGTTTTCAAACGTGATGGATCCATCTTCGGGCCAAGTGCCAGCAACTGCGCCAGAGATGAGTCGCGGGGGTTCTTGATCGACGTTAATGTACTCGGCAACACGCTCTGGTGCCACCATTGCCGTTTCGAGCATGGACCACACTTGAACCATGGTTTCCAGTTGACCAGTAATTTGTAGTGAGTAGGCGAAGACAAGACCGACCAAGCCTGCATTGAGGAACTCGCGCAAGTAGATGAGAGACATAGTCGTCACGAATAACATCAAAGTTGAGATCATTTGAATGCGGAAGGTAAACCACTGGCTGGCTAATTCGGTACAAAATAGCGTCTCCATTTTGATGTTGATCTTGTTTTGTTGCAATCTTTCAAATCGTCGGATTTGCTTGCCACCAAACGAACGGATGAGCACGGCGCCATCAATGGATTCAGAAATATGGGTAATTAGTGGAGATTGGCTTGTTCTTTTCAAACGATCCATGTTGCGCGCTGTTGGAACGTAGATAGAAGCAACTGCGTAGTAGAAGTACATAAGAGGCACTAGCACAAGACCCAACGTACGAATGACAAGAATTGTCGTGCCAATCGAAAAGACTAAAATGGAGGATGTTGATACAAAAGAGCCAAAATAACTTGGCAAGTAGGCGTCGACGATATTGATATCGCTGCTAAAACGATTGAGAATTCTGCCGAGGGGATTTATATCGAAGAATCGCATTGGGGCTCCCAACAGCGATTTGGTCAGGTCATTGAACATTTTCTTCGATGCTCGAATACCAGCTGAGGTGACGAACAAGACATGTGCTACTGCGTCCAAGAACTGAGCCAAAGATCACTTGACACTTGGAGACCTTGCCAGAGGCACAAGATGAGGAGAAGACCAAACAATGTAGGCCAACCACCAACATCATAGAAATAAGCAAGGAAGACAGCCTGAGAGACTCGACCAATCTCACGTTCCTCCTCTACAACGAGCTACCCACACGTTTCATCTTCGTCATACGACTTTGCTTGATTTTCGTCAATTGGCGTGAACGTATCCAACCCAATATTAGCATCAAACGGTGACAAAAGTGATGGAGAAACAAGCACGTCCATGCATTGCAGTGTTGTAGCCTCAGTCGATGCATCACCAGAAACATAACGAGCTGATGACATGAAGCTTCGCGCTTGATAAGGTGGAATCGAAGGTTCAAATTCTTGTTTGTCATTCTTGATCGTTTCGATGAGTTTGCCATCCTTGACTTCAATCGTGCGGTCGATATATCGTGATGCAATAATTTCTGGGCTATGTGTGACCAACAAGATCGTCTTGTTGCGCAAAAGACTGAGAAAGCACTTGGTGAAGATTTCGTTCTGGACAATTGCATCGACTGCAGATAGAGGCGAGTCCAAAATGAAGATATCAGCTTCACTGTAGCAAGCTCGTGCCAAACTGATACGAGCTTTTTGACCTCCAGACACATTGACACCTTTTGAACCGATTTCGGTGCGATCACCCGCAGCAAATAGCGTCAAATCTTTTTGGAGAGCACAAGCTTCGATGACTCTGTTATACTTGACTCGATCGTATGGCAGACCAAAGAGAATGTTTTCTCGAATGGTCATGTTTTGGATCCATGGTTGTTGGACAAAGTAGGCGACACGTCCATTGACACCCACTGTACCTTGATATTTGTCCAGTTCACCCAAGAGAACGTTGCAGAGCGAGGTCTTGCCTTCACCGACACTGCCGTGAACGACAACAAATTCTCCGTGCTTGACTTGAAATTGCAAGTTGGTAAAGAAAGGCTTCTCGGCATCCCAACCGAAGGAGCCATCGACAACATCCAAGACCACGTTGTTGGCAGAGACAACGTCGGTCACGATGGTGGGATCACGTTCTTCAAGTGCCAAGAATTCAGAAAACCGTTTGTATGAGACAGCTGCTTGCATGAAAGCAGCAACAATTTGTGGCAATCGCATCATGGGCTGCTTGACCATATTGAAAAGAGATAGGGCCGTAAATACTTTGGCAGCAGTCAAAGGTTGCTTGAGGATGAGCACATAGCAGGCAAAAGAGATCGTCGTGAGAGCAACGGGGGCAATATTATTCATAGCAGTCGTACCAGCACCAATGCAGAATTGAGTCCAAAGTGAGTCCAATTCGTCAGCACGCAAGTCGCAAATCTTGCTGTAATAGCGCTCTTCCCATGCGTTGAGTTTGATAATTTGCATCGAACCGAAGACTTCGTTGATGACTTTCATGCGGGTGTCTTTCTTGGCCATCAAAACTCGCCAGTTGGTTCGTTGCATTGTGGCAAACCAACGTGTCAAAAAGAACGAGATGAACATGATGGCAAATCCAGCAAACATAGCCCAATTAAGTTGCTTCCAAAGAAAATACATGAGCGCAGTAACTTGGAGAGGAATAATCCAAACTTGGTTGACGGACAATGACAGAGAAACAACTGTCCACATGTCGGACGTGAACAAGTTGGAGATTTCGCCAGTGCTTTTCGTTTGCCTTGACGCTGCACTGAGTGGTATAGTTTTTTTGTACAACAAGTTTTGAAGGACACCAGTGACTTTAGCGAAAAGTAATTCGTTCTTGAGATCCATTTGAGTTTGTAGAATAGCTTGGACAATCTTGACCAGAAAGAGTGACACAATTGGGGTCGCAAGCGTCTTAAAATCGGAACTTGACTGCTCAATTGACGACACCACACCGTTCAACACGATCGGTCGGTACAATGACAGCACCATCACGACAATTTGAAGAACACCGATCACCACTACTTCCAAACCACATTCTCGTGCAGTGGCCCAAAAAATCGATTTCGTCGCGTTGTATTTCGGCTCGAACGTTGCCGTGATCACTTCACATCGGCTATTCGATGGCAATGGCCACAAGTCGGACGCTTCCAACTGGCGTTCGTTACCCAACTTCATGAGCGGATCAGCCCATAGATACAACCACCGAGAGATGAATCCTTCCGTTTCGAGTGGGGATTTAGCGTCCTTGCGGCGCTGGTCCTTCTCAGTCACGACGGATTGGTACTTGGTATCTCGCGCCATTTTGTAATTTCCGATCAAATTGAGAAATGAAGGCGAGGTGGAATTTCGAACAGGCTGAAGATTGTCATCCGACGTTGGTTCAACAGAAAGCGCGCGCAAAACTTGTATCATCCGGATGAGATATCCGGACCGGCTCTCTTCAACATGATTAATCTTGATATTTGTATGCGAGTTGAAATGTCATACATTTATCAAGTCTAAATTCAAACCTGAGGATGTAATCTGGTGGCGTCGAAAACTCCGAGGTTGTTCCTCCGGCTGTCGGCTGTTTCCTGTCTGTACTTGTACCACGAGACGTCCTGAAGGTGAATCAGTGATAAGTCCGCGGATAGTGTTATATTGAGAGTTTAAACGGACAAGGGCGAACAACTTGGCGCGGATGTAGCAAAGATCCAAATGCATAAACGGCTTGAGAAGATTTAATCATCACGACTAGCTGTCGGCACTACGAGTCTAAGAGGTTGGACTGCCGAGAACGACAAGCTGCCATTCAGAAATTTGCAGCTCAAGTGGACGCAATGATTGAGTCCGAGGTTTTCTAGTCGACACAAGTTATCAATATCGAGGTGTTGTTTGTGAGAATGCAATGGGCCACCAAAGTCCACATATCTATAGCTGCTGCGGACGTTGGTTTGAATTTCAAGTTTCATCCAAGGTGAAGAGTACAATAAACAAGTTTCTCCATCCAAGGTTTGTAATGCCCCTTGTACAGTGGTGGAAGTAATGATATGCCAGTGTGGTTTATCACTCGCAGCTATCGATAAATCAACTCAATAACTAAAGAATGATACACAGTGGTGAATTGATCATACACAAGCGAGGAAAGTACTTGCGGCACCAACAACTTCAGTTTTCACCGAGCAACACGCACGAATGTATAAAGGCCAAAGAAAAAATGATATGCCAGTCACAACGAAAATGTTGATTAGTACTTAATCTTTGAACCACGACTAGCTACAACCATTTCGCATCGCCTAGTCATGCTATCAACGAGTTTCTTCAACAAAGACAAGTCGATCTCATCCCAAACTCGACGGATGCAAGCCTTCAGATCCGCCTTGTTCGAAAATTGTCGTTTTCCGTTGTCGTAAACTCTTCGGGACATAATCCCCCATAAGTTCTCGATCGGATTTAAGTCTGGAGACTTAGCTGGCCACTTGATGGTTTCAATCGAGACATGGGGCTCCGCAAACCATTCCGAAACTGACTTCGCCGTGTGAATCGAGGCGTTGTCTTGTTGGAAACGAAAGTCATTCCCGTGATGGAAATGAGCAAACAGCAGCAAAAAATTGGAAAGCGTATCGATATACGCTTCCGAATCTTGCTTGCCTTCAAGGAAGACAAGAACAGATTTGCCTTTGGAGCTAAATGCTCCCCAAACCATGACACCCCCACCGCCATTCTGGCGCTTCGAGAAGTGCTCACGGCGGCGAGACAGGTCTGCCCAGTAATAATTGAAACCATCCGGTCCGTCGAGGTTCCATTTCTTCTCGTCGGACCAGATGATCTCATTGAACTGGTCAGCTCAGTCCCGCGCCTCAGACGCCCAAAGCACACGGGCTTTTTTGTGGGCTGGAGTCATCATCGGCGCAGCAAGTCGCTTCTTGAACTTGAGTCTGCAGCTCTTGTTGAGGAGCTGACAGACTCGACGAGGTCCAACTGGAAGAGAATGGCGCTTGATTAGTTCTGCAGCAGTGTACTTTCCAGTACACGCTGCTCGAATCATTCGGCGGTGTAGGGCGTCGTCGACAATTGGGCGGCGGCCTGTTGATCGGGCCGTTCCATACGACCCAGGATCACGTAGGAAGCCTCGCACACAACCACGAGATCGTTTGATCTCGTTGGCTATGTACGAGATTGTTTTGCCTTCACGGCGGAGGACGAGAATTTCGATCTTCTCGTCGTCCGTCAAAGGGTCGCCTTTGGGCATGAACTGAGACCTAGATTGATTGCTCACATGAGGGCAAGGATTTGGGTCATCAGCGTACCAGTTGTGGTGCGTGAGTCTTGAGTTGAACGAGTCAAAACAGCAAATGAGCAAAAGTGGCATATGATTATTTCCCGCTTAAAAATCTATTCCCGCCATTTTCGCGCCTATCTGTCCACCCGAGTGCGCGGGAATGTCAGCTGAAGCCAGTACAAACTAGTTGCTTTGATTGGTGCAAACTTCTCGTTTTAATAACCAATCAAAATCAATATAGCTGGATTTGCAGGGTGGCATATCATTACTTCCACCACTGTATAAGCTTTGGGGAAGGTCGTTAAGACTGCTTTGGCATACGAGGGCCACAACCTCGGACGAAGTCAGTCCCAGGTGTGGTTGACAACCTTGCCGACAATACAGTCAGTTAGGTCCAACGTTGAGCGTAGTCTCGATTTGGGTCCGAAGAAGGGGCTGTCAGGAAGGAGAGAAGAGCATCAATGTCAAGGCGGCCACAAAGTTACAGTGGATCAAGGTCAGAAGAGCGTTTAGCGTATAAACAACGTCAAAATTTCCGCAAATTTTTCCGAATTTTGCGGATATTTTTTAAAAATATGCGGAATTCTGAAAGCATTGGTCCGCAGGCTTTTTCCGCAAAACGCGGAAGTTGAGGAGGGCCATTCCGCAAAATGTCGCTTCGAGATCAATGGAAAGTAAGGTAGATCGATCTTGGTTAGTGTGCGATGCACAGAGGAAGCTGGTCTTTTGAACATTTTATTTTTTGCAGCCTCTTCTAACCAAGGAGGCTTGGTTGGAAACATCGTTATTATCTCGCTTCGACATTACGTAGTGTCATGTCAAGAAGAGATTGTTTTTGTAACCGGACGCTCCGGTTACTTGCTCTTTGACCCTTGGCATGACATGCCTGCTGTTAGCATGTCATCTGCATTCCCCTACACGTGAAGCACTCTGTGCTCTCTGCCATTCCTTTGGCTCGGTGCCTTCTAGGCCATTCATATTCACTGGCTCACAAGCCCTGTTCGACTCTGCATTCATTAGCTTTAGGCAGGATAAAGCTAATTCACTTTTCATCTTTCTCTCTGCTTCCTAAGCCTTCCTCCTGCGCGTGTACCCGGTTACAGTTTTGGCACCGAAAAGACTGGAATATGAGGAATAGTTTTATTGACAAAGATTTTATTGGCTGAAAATATTCTTAAATTCATTTTGATTGGCTAATCGTTCAGCACATCGATTGTGCCCTCGATGTGCAGAACTCGGAATATGCTCACGGCGGGCCAACATTTTGAGACTTTGACATTTCCAAAACAACAAGAGCATGGCTTAAAAGCATGAGATGGGCCCTAGACAGTTTTGGGCAGTACCATTCTTACATTTTTGTCCTTTGCGGAAATGCGGAAGCACATATAACACTCTTTCAGCAGCGATAGATATTGATTTGATGCAGCACAACCTTTCAGATACGTTGTGCGCTTGATATACTAAACTACTTCGCACATGCTTAGTTCGTTGAAGCAACCTAGATATACTTTGCGGTCGAGTTTGCGTTAATTTGCGGAAGTCTGACACCCTCATTCCGCAACTTCCGCTCCGGAAATTGTAACGCTGCGTATAAATTAATCTTAAATAGGTTTGTCTTTAGACTTGGCATCCATGGGGCTTATGGTGCTTGGGTTGAGGAAGCTCCGTATGGTTGATTCCACAGCGATTGCTTCGTCTCGTGTTGCCTTTAGGATAAAGCGTTGGCATATGCGAAGGAGATTGCTCAAGTAATGGTCCAAATCACAGCACATGCCCTTGATCACGGCTGCATTCTTTCGACCAAACCATGGTTGTTTCGGGCAAACAAGTGAGCCCAGTTGATCTGTAAACTCGTTGTCTTGGACGGTGGCAAGGAGGTGGCTATGAAGGCAAGCCACATCACGAAGTGTGCAGTGAAACGTCCACCCACGTCGGTTCACCATTGTCACCCGGACTTGGAAAACAACTTCAGGAAGGCGGAAGCGCGACTTTTGGCATTTACGAAGACTTGTGCCTTGTATCGAACACTCCATGTCGCCAAACGATGATTGTCTGACTGTTAATAATCGCTGTAGAGTTGGTGTTGTCGTCATGATGAAAGGAAAATTGAAAGTGAGCTGTCTGGCATCGCGTTCTCCTGACCTAACATACTTTTGGAATTCACACGAGTGGACACGTTGACGTTTCCTCTTCAAGATTCCGCACGCCTTTCACTATGGAAGGGAGAGTATGATGACGACCACGTTGGAACAGAAACAACGGGCAGTGAATTCCTGAAATATTTTCGAGTCTGTCGCACGTTTGCTTTTCAATCTCTTCATACGATATGTCATCAGAACATTTGGAAAACGTCATGCGATTAGTACAATCTCCGTGCCAACACAGACTGCCAGCATGCTAAACGCAAGTTTCTCCTCCACGTGCACTGGACAAAAGATTTACTTGACGTCAAGTGTCCACTTACAGCTTACGTAAAATTTTACAAGAGTTGTATGAGGTTGCTGTGAACAAGGAAATCGCAATTTGAAGTTTCATTTCACAGAGAAAGGCAATAGACCCCCTTAAAATCACGATGTGGAGCCACTCCGCCTCCACTGGGTTTGGAATCGAGTCTTGTGAAGACATCGTTTTTACACTTTACGAGTTGTTGGAGTTTTTGTCCCGGTGCAGTCGCAGTCTGCGACTGCACCTCGAAAATGAAAGTTGAGGCGTGAGAGCTAATTGATCACTTCACGATACACCAAGAGTATAAAGGCTGAATTTCGAAAGTTACTCCTGGTTCTCCCAATACTCCAAATCCCTGCGCTGCCTTCTGGAAAGTTTATAGGGAAATTACTTGACGTACAGTTTACACTGCTGACAGACAGTTTACGTATTGTGTAAAGTACATAATGGAGTACAGTGCAGTGTGAACGTTCACGAAACATAGGATACATGCAATTGAGGGTCCCCCGATCTACAATCGGAGCTTCTTGCTTCGGCGAGAATTACGCTTGTCCACTTGACGCCCAATGACACCGCCCAGCCAGCACCCAACGTACTTGCCACCAGCACCACCCACCGTACCCACCAAGCTTGCACCAATGGACGTGCCGATTCCAGTGCCTGCGGGACCAACCATCGTGCCGAGTGCACCGCCGCCAAAGCCTCCCCCTGCTCCACCTAGAGCTGTACCGACGGCACCACCAATTTTACCGCCAATGTTCCGTCCTTTGGTTTCATAGCGACCTCGTGGCTTTTGGTAGCTCTCGCGCGAAGAATGGTAACCTCCTGTCGAGGAGTGTCGAATTTGGTGCTTGAATAGATTGCTGTAGTGTCTCTTTGGAGTCCATGCTTCTTACCAATGTTGAACATGAAAATGATCGTTGAACACACAACCGACGACTAGATAAGAGGTACTAGTACATGTTGGATCAAGAGGCAATCGACCACAGAGGCGCGGTTGATTGTCTTGTTAACACACTGCTGACTGTTTGGAGTTGAATACGTGGGTTACCCAAAGAAGTCGCAATCTTCCTTTCTAGATATTCGAATTACTGTTTAATTCGATAAATTCTTTAATCAAATTCATGTGTTTTAGAAGTTCTTAGTTACATTCAGAAAAATTTAGGGCCCGTCTGGCAACCGAAAATATTACAATAAATAGGCCCAAAAAGCCATTTCGAGGCCAAATTCAATAATTGAGGTCAAAATATGAACTTGTTTATCTCCAAGAGTTTTGCACCAAGTCCAATATTTTTGGTTGGGATATACTCAGTGGAAGCTCCCAAAATGCCATTTTACGAAATGGAGGTTTTACCTCTATTTTGAATATGCCATAAATTGTTGATCCCATTTTGGCTGAAAATGGCATATTGATTTTGAAATTTTGCCAGACACACCCTTATTGCATATTTGGCCTGTTTTGAAATAAATTATTTCTATAAAATTAATGCAATATTTGGTATCCAGACAGTGCATTATGCGATAATCAAAATTATGCAATAATTGATCAAAATATTGCGAAATATAAATTTTGCGGTCATGACATCTCGGATATATATACAAATATATGTGGTTCACGAAACTATTTTGCCGGATGTTAATGGGAATCGCGAAATGCGAAATTTCGCAATGTGGGATATATAGATATAATTTGACTTGCCGTTTGTATATGCGAGAATATATCTCAGGATATATATGGATTCGCGAAACGACGGAGAAACGTTTATCCGGCTCATCAGTCGTATTAAGTTTCCAAGTTTCTGCATGATAAGCACATGGACGAAGGTGATGAAGTGATGAGCATGCGTCTTGCCCCAAGGACAAGATATCAATACAACACTGTAGTACGCCGGTTGCACGCTTGGCTGGAGATAGAGCACCCTCAACTGGTTGCCAACGGTAAGGTTGCGCTTCCACTTGACCCGCATGCATGCAAGCGCTTTCTGAGTCACGAGGCTCAGAAGAATACAAAAGGAAAAGATAATGAGGGGCCGCAGTATAAGTCGTCAGCGGATATAAATGCGTGTCGCAGTGCTATCGTCTATTTGCATCGTGAAAATCGCGTCAAAATGTCCGACGAGCTCGTCACAGTTCTTGCAGGTAAGTTCACCTAATTTCAAACTTGACATTGTTTAGATTATTTGAGTGGCTACAAAAGAAAGGTGGCAATGCTGAAAGAGGAGGGGAAAATGCCCATCGGCGAGGGCAAAGATCCAGTATCGATTGATGGTGAGGTCGATTGTTAACGTCTTCTAATTGAAATTCCTGTATAGGCTATCGTTATCTAGCGCAAAAAGCGCTTCATGGCGAAAATGATAAGAAATCTTATCGAATTGCTCATTGCTATCTCTTAATGTGTTGGAATTTGATTGCAAGAGCTGCCAGTGTCGGCGCTCTTCGCTATGATCACATTACATGGGAAGGTATTGTTCATTCTAAAATGATGTAAGTGTCATGGTAGGTGATGCTCTGGTTGTTCAGTACAGTCGAGCAAAAAATGATCAAGAGGGTGCAAACTACCATCCTTATCGTGTCTTCGCCAACCCCAACAGTCCTGAAATATGTCCAATCTTGAGGTTTGTTGAACCTACTTCACGTTCGACTAATTTGGTATGAAGTCTAGCAGTACTGGTATTCACTAGGGGTGCCCAGAGAGACGATTCTACAACTCTCTTGTTTGGGCCACACGCAAAAGAACGGTTCTCAGCGTGGCTTTCAAAGACATGCCATTCATTTAAGGATGAGATTATAAGTCTAGGTACATTCTAGAGTAGACTTTGTACTACCGATTCCGTAGGACTCTCGGTCGATGACATAGGAACGCATTCCTTTCGAAAGGGGGTCGCCAGCGAGTTGTCCAGCAACCCAGGTGGTCCAAATCCCGTGTCTGTCTATCTTCTGGCTGGTTGGACACTTGGACGTGTTCAAGGGCGGTACATCTTTACTGGATCTGGTGGCGATCAATTCGTCGGACGGGCAGCTGCAGGTAGGTAGACTCACACACAGATCATATATTATAGTCATAGGCCTCAATGTTAACACATCAGTGTTTGCCATTTTGCCACCCCACTTCGAGTCGAGTGTGCTTACAGGTGACCAGTGGGAAGTGATTCTGCCAGGGTATTCAACGTGGTATCCGAGCTGTCTTCGTATGTCAGTGCCTTATCTCTTGGCATCAATCGTGTACAACATGGACTGGTTGGAATCAGTTGTCGAGAAGAATCACCCATTCTTTTCATCCGCTCTTTGGAGATCCAACTTGATTCCAACTCTAAAAGGGCGTGTCCATAGTGGGGTTGTCCACAATACTACGACGGGTATGCGTGCAAGTGGTGCTCCCCCCATGTAGTGTTGTCACATCAGCTCAACTGTGTTAAAAATGAGCTCCAAAATGTCTTGCAATCGATAAGTGAAATGCCCGAATTGATTACAAAAAGCATAAGCGAGCAATTGCAGAGCTATCAAAGAAGTGCAGTGTCAAACGAGTCTATTCACGACCTCTTTGATCAAATTCCTTCTGCTATATTAAAGGATCTTGTGGCCAATACCACCCAAAGCATCAATTCGGCAACCTCGTGCCTTCAACCCAGTGGGACCTCTGAGCTCATGTTTTTGCCTCAGCAGTCAACAGAATATCTAGCTTGCCCAACAGGAAAGATGTCTGATATGTGAATGCTATGGTGGCAAGGTGTACCTGAGCAGTCTCGTTCACCATTGAGATTGATACGGCCGAAACATTTTGCGAAGAATTCGGATCGAGTAAATCTATCCAAGCTACGACGTGTGATTGAGCATTTGTTAAAATTCTCTGATGTACCTGCAGGCTCTATTCCTCAACTCACCTCGACAAACTCAACTGCCCTTTACTCTCGTTGTTTCAAAAAGCTTTGCCATTCACTTTTCAAAAATCTTGCCACTGAACAATTCGAAAAGCTTCGTCTCGACGAGATGAGCTATGCTACACTCTATACACACATTGCAAAGAGTAAGAATGAGATTAAGTGAGATCTAATGTACCTGTTTTGCTTGTTTGTTGCTTGTTTGCATTCATTCAGAGCCACTCCAGCGTGGCCTGACGACAAGCAATCATCCCCTCGATCATTCGAATGGCTTGCAGCTCCACTTGATTGATAGTCATGCGTCTTGTCAATCGCATGCTTCCATAGCTTGGCGGCTTGGACGACTTTCACGGGCGATTTTACCACCTTGACGGGCATTCAGGCATCACTAGACCACTGCAACAGATATCCATGCATCCAAGTCACTCACTATGATGGAAATGCCATAGAAACTAATAGTATGCATTTGAAGAGGTTTCGCGTTCCTTTCGCAAACCCCCAAATATCTGTAAATATAAATTTTGCGGTCATGACCAAGTGATGACCAAATTTTAAATGTATCTCGGATATATATACAAAAATCAAAATATATTTCAGATATAAATAATTTCAGTCACTATACTTTACTTGGGTTCATATCAATCTGCACGATTGGGTGAAATGCCGAAAGCCAAGCTCGACATCAACTACTCCCGCGTGTTCATTCTCGAGACAATTGAAGAATGGGAGCAAGCTAAAGGAACAACCACTCAAAGGGATTTTGCCGACATTAAGAACATCAAGCTCCGAACTTTAAGGTCATGGCTCGACAAGAAAAAGAGAGGCAAGATCGGCAAAACAACGTCTCAAAACGAAATCGCACGCATTCGACCGTCGGAAAACGCAGAACTGACTGCAAAAATGGAAAACTTTATCCGAGAAAACCCCGGGATATCAACAATCGAGCGCGTCTAATATCTTAAGCGCACATTTCCCGACTTTGTTGCTTCGAGAAGCTACGACAATATTCGCCGATTTGCTGAGCGAATTGGGAAGAAAAATGACTTTTCGCTCACTGCAAATATTATGTTGGAGGCTGCAGCGTCAAAACGTGTTTTCAAGCCGTGCCGTTGCGGAAAGAAGTGTGGTCCCAAATGCACGAACAGACTGGATATGGTCGAATGTAATGACAACATCTGTCAAGTTGGCAAGAACTGTGGTAACCGTGTGTTTCATTCTCCGGTTTTTGCTGGACAGTATCCGTAAATTTCAGTCATGTGCTGGACGAGTGTCAAGCATTTTCGCCACGATAGATTTGAAAAGCATAGTGAAACGAAGTGAGTCCAGATTATGATTGAAAATGCTGGATAAACATCCAGCAGTATCTTATTGGCAAAAATTAGGGGAGCGAGCACTGTTTTGAATTTTCTCGTGCTTGATGTCGATATATTCCTTTCGTTTCATAATCCTTACACTGACCACAACTTTCTAACCCCATGAAGTAAGGTGCAATGCTTAGTTAGCATGGAAGTATAGCCATCAACCCGTGCATGGTCTCACTTCACATTTCCCTTCCTCCGTGATTTCAAAGCGAGGAGTTCTTTTCTCTGCGTCGCTCCACCCAGGTGGTTGGACAACCACCTAGGAGGCGCATGTTTGCAGTGCTCCTTGATGTTTTAAAAGTCATATCGAGGAAACTACAATTTTTTTGCCGAAAACTGTTTGAATGATTTCACGGTTCACTGTGCGCAATCTGCGGTTTCAGAGCAGATCGAAAGCCACACATTACAGGGCGAAATTCACTTATTGTGTCAACAAATTGATTGTGACCTGTAGTGTGTGGTATTTCTATCAACATTAAGGTGATGCAATAGCAGAAACACAAAGAACGAGTCTCTATCGTTCTTTGTGTTTCTGCTTTGTAGTCCAGTTGTGACGTGAACTCGGGGATTAAGTACAATGTTTCAATGTGGTAGCATTATCAGCGTTTAGTTTATATGAATCCAAGCCTTCTTCTAAGTGATGGACATCGCTGTTCTCATCAAAATGTGTTAGTTTTTCTCCAAGCTGATGTCAAAAGATTGATTACGAGAATTGATTGAATAAAATAGATATAATTTTATCCAGTAAGGTCGTGCGCGATGTCCATCCAGCAAATTCCAATCAAATACAAAGTGGTGTTGTTGGTCCCATCTCAACATTTCAGACCGAAAATACTGGTGTCGGTGTCATGAGTACTGAGAAGATTTCGAAGGGCACATTTTTGTGCGAGTACATTGGAGAAATGATCTCAGCAGCTGCAGGAAAAGCACGTCAAGATCGTCATCGTGATATCTATCTCATGAAACTCGCTGATGGAAGGTTCATTGATTCTTTCCAAGTTGGAAATATCTCGAGATTTATCAATCATTCCCATGCATCGAATGCAGTAGCTCATGAATGGATTGTGAATGGTATTCGTCGCGTTGGAATTTTCGCCAAGAAGAATATCAAGCGCAATGAAGAGGTTACGTTTATTTACGGAAAGACATACTCATTCAAGGAGTGCAAGTGCGAAAAATGCGCTCGAAAGTCTAAGAAGATGAGCTGTACTGATGAATCGAATAAAGTTGCATTGACAAGATTTTTTATCTTGATTTCACTATGAACATAAAATATGTCACACGACATAGAAGCACGGATTTTGGATCAATTACTTTCTTTAAACTGATTATTGTTTTATCTTGATTTCACTATGAACATGAAATATGTCACACGATATAAAAGCACGGATTTTGGATCAAATACTTTCTTTAAACTGCTTATTGTTTTATCTTGATTTCACTATGAACACGAAATATGTCACATGGCCCAAGAGTATGAAATTCAGATCAAAGACTGATGATAATTTTATCTTGGATTTAATATGGACATGAAATATGTCATTAGATTTACATGTTAATCGACTAATTCTTGATGTGAAATTCAAATGTGCAGTTGCTAGGCACTCCGAACGAGGCTATCTTCATTTTCAAAAAATCACAGAGCGAGCGAAGTTTCTTGTTCTTGGGTAGAAGGCTTTCAACAATTTGAACTGCTTGCTTTTCTGTTCTGCCTTCTCGAATAAGGGTTTCAATCGCTTCGTAGAGAGGTTTGCGGCGTAGGAAGAATTGGGTATCAGTATTTGTGGAGCGCCATTTGTAATACCTTCTCTCCATTGTCAGTATTGATGGACTCGGTGGCAGACCAATCGTGTATTCTGTCCAGGCTTGATTCACAGTATACAATTGTCGAGACATCCGAAATTTGGGAACTTCATCGTGTGCACTTGCTGAATTGCATTGTTGTGTATCAATTGGCACAATCGGCTCGACATCGCACCCTTCATTGGTGGTCATATTGGAACCATTGTGTGCACTGGTTGGAGTCATTATAGCCATGGATGCCCGAAAGACGGCATTGGAAACATGACGATTGGCAACATCAACAGTACACAATGAGTCAGCGTCTACCTTGGCCAGTGTGGTCTTTACTTCCGCCAATTGAACATTCACATCATGTAGCTGGACATGTATTTGTGCTGTATCGCATCGTACACCCTCTAAACTTTCTGCCACGAGTGGAAGCACTTCACGCAATACAACAGACTCAGGAGAAGGCGAGAATTGCACCAATTCGACAACACGACGTCGGTAAGTAATGAATTCGTTGGAGCTGAACAACAGGTGCTTGAAAATTGGATGTGTTTTATACTTTTCATGCTCCATGAGCAATGCTGCGTCTTGGAGGATAATACTTCGCATGTAACCAAGAAGTTTCATGAAACTCAAACCAGCAATCTCCGTTCCAGTACTTCTTGAAGATTTGAGTGAAGCAACCGAGCTTTCCAGTTGTGGAAAAACTTGTATTTGCAATTCATTGGGGGGGGGTCAACAGTGTCACGAGGGATGTAATATCTGTTGTTTTCTGGACCAAATCCGGCCAATACACGCACGCAATCCCAAGGCACAACGTTGTTGGCATAAGTCCCATTTCTACTCTTTACAGCCCAGTGTCCTTGCTTGTCAATCGACTCCCCTCTTGCACCAAAATTTTCAGCCGTGGCTGCGCTTTTCCTGCCGCTTTGTGTTCGTACAGTAGTTTGAATACCAAGTGCAATATGTTGACGCTTGATTGCGAGGTATTGATGAGAATAGAGGATCTTGGTTACAGGCGATGCACCTTTTAGCACGAATATGTCATGCCACAATTTTGGTGACGAGAAGTCCGGCCACGGCTCACCTCCAATATGCCATCGAAAGAAAAAGTGTAATGATAATGCCCCAAAGGGGCATCTCGAGACGTCTTTGTGCCTCATCATTGTTGTTTGCTCCACGTTGCCAAATTGATTCTTTTTCGATTTTCGCCACACACAGCGAAATAGTTTACAGCCTCGAACAACTTCGTTTGGAAATTCGATCAATCCAATGGTCGAAAGCTTCAAGGCCCGCATGTTGTCACCCCGGGAACACAAGGCAAGTGACATCAAATTATCAGCCCTGTGCTTCAATCCATTTTCAGAATGCTCGAGGAAAAAATTGTCACTAACGTTTTGCAGATCCACTGAATCAACAACATCGACCATAGTTCCAATGCCTCGGTCAACAAAAGCCTTGTCTTCCATTTCAACAGTCGATAGCTTTTTTTGTTTGAGCAGTTCCTTGACACTTGTTGGACGGAAAGGAAATCGTGGATTTGTCCCCATCTCATATTGTAATTTCCAGATATCCATAATTGCATTCACATATGCTGCAACCGAGTGATACCCAAGGCAATCAGTGTCGATTTCTCCTTCATCAATCGCATGTAAACTACGCTTTGCTTTTCTTCCTCTTTTGCGAATTGGTCGATTTTGAATTTGAGTCAAAAAGAGGACCATTTTGGGCTCAGTAACGTGCTCATCTTTGTATCCCATTTCATTGTTCCATGAGATGAACTCGAGCTGTCGAGATGAGTATTGTATGTTTGTGTTAGCTGGTCTTGATGAATTTCGATTCATACGAATGCGCACCATTGCTTCTTCTTCCATCAGATGAAGCCGCAGAGACTCCTCTCGCCTTAAATCCATTTGCTCAGCGGCTGTTAAGCGCGTTGCACCAGCGGACATGCTTGACAAGATAATGAGTGGTTTCTGTTCACGTGCAGCTCAAATTATCTATTACTTATTAGAGTTAAAACCGGAAAGCATAAATTTTTTGATATTTTTTCTTGGTCATTAACCCTATTTAACCTTGGTCATGACTGGTCATTCAATACTAGAGGATGTATGGGAGGGCAAAAATATATCTGCAAATTATCTCAATAATAGGTGGCATCCAGACGGGCCCTTATAGATATTGTCATTTTCAACCAAATTTGTGGTTTTGATCAAAAAGCGAATTCATTTTCAAATCGATTTCATCATACTGAAGTGGTGTGTGTCAGTGTGTGTTTTGCGTGAGTTTGGTGATTGATCGATTCTGATTGGCTGACTGATTTTAAATTTTAATTCTAGCCAATCAGAGAAGCCCGTTCGATTCGGAACCCAAACCGTTCCTCACAATTTTGTATCAAAAGCACAATAATAACTTTCTATATTTCAAGTAATATGTAGTTTGAGCAAAAGCAGTCGAGTTGATGCTCTTTTCAATCCGCAACAAGGCCATTCCGATGCAAGTGCAATTAGTAAGGAGCAAAGTTCGAAGAGAGATGTCATCTCTATGCACTGGCCTCAACAGTATTACCACCCTCATGACGTATAAATTTATATAGTATATAGATTTATTGATGCTCCACAAAACAGGCGACATATATCGGAAATTTTACGAGAAATTTGAAGCACCTGCAAGTCCCATAAAAGATCCACCAAACTGGACAACACAATTCATCGAAGAGAACCAGCCGATCTGACCGAGGAGTTCATTGCACTCCTTGGTCAGATAACTAAGAGTTTATGAGCTAGAGCTTTTCGTAGTGATTGATGGCAAATCTCTTGCTAGTTTACGAGAAAAAGTTCCTATTTATTCCAAATCGTTGTCAACTTCTTTGGCGGAGGATGCTTTCTTCTTCTTCTTGTTCTTCTTCTTCAACGACGAGCCCAAGACAGCAGCCAATTCAGGCGAGACTACCTTGTCCGAGTTGATGCGATCCAATGGCAAGCTCAAGCCAGTGATCTTAGTCGTGCCGTTAGGCATGAGCAAGACGGTCGCCTTGAAGTGGGCAATGTGGTCACCGGTACGGCCTTCCAAGATGGGGAATGGGGTCAACAATTCGTGCTTGACGCATTCCACAACACCCATGCGGGATTGAGCTTCGTCTTCAAAGGCACGGATGGTGAATGGGAGGGTGGGGAACTTCGAGTTGATTTCAGAGAACACATATCGGGAAGCCTTCATCTTCAATCGGTAGCTCTTGTCCACTTGACGCTTGAACACAGTGGTGCGGCGTTCAGATTGCACGGCCTTTTCCAAACCAGTCGTGAAGCACACGTCAATTGCGTAAGCTTCGTTGACTTCAAACGTGCATCGGGCAGTCTTTGCTTCAGGGTCGTTCTTTTGGGCAATGGTCTTGCTGCCGTCAATGACAAAGCGCTTCAATTGATGCATCAATGTGCCAGCAATAGGTTTCACGCCGTACGATTCAGCCAAAGCTTCCAAAGCTTCAGTAACTTGAGCGTTGGTGTTACCAGGCTTGATCAATCGCGCACACAGTTCAACGGCATCGTAAGCACACTTGAGGACATCGGCTTGAGGTCCAATAATAATGTTATCTTCACCTTCGGCTTCAGGCACAACGGCGGTGTGGGCAACAACGGCAATGTAGCCATCAATGTGGCAACCCAAGTCAATCTTGACCCAGTCACCAGCCTTCAACACGATCGATTCATTGGGGAGTGGGGAGAAGTGGCAGACAACTTCGTTGACGCTCAAGCAGGTGGGGAAAGCAATACCCTTTTCGACCTTCTTGCTCTTGTAGACCGTGCCAGCACGGGCAGTGATCAAAGCATCGCCGAAAGCGCACACTTCAACAACATTCTTGCCAGGGACTAATTGAGCAATCACGCCTTCCAAGGCAGATTGAGCAATTTCAGCGGCGAGGCGGTACTTTGTCACAACGTCCGTGTTGCTGCAGTCTTCAACGACCGGGACTTCGACCTTGGTTTCATGTTCGTCGACGTCACTCATGTTGTCTTGGGTGGAAAAATGGGCTTTGGCTGTCCAAATCACTGGTTTCGCCTCACTTGTATACAAACTTCAAGTGTTTCGTCAGCTCAGCCACTCGCTGGAAACGCGCGACTTTTCACTTGGACTTTGTATACTTCCATCAACCAAAAATGCTAAAAAAGAACCCATCCGGATAATGAAGTCCAGCTATACCGTATCGGTCATATTATCTCACCACGAAATTTCGGCTTGGTGAGTGAACACATGGCTCGGCTCTGGTGAATCATTTTGAACGATCCTCATTTGCCTGGTGAACACATATGAACGAATGCTGAGATGACCCATCAGATATTTCGAGCGATACTAAGCTAATGATGAACTATTTTGTACAATTTAATCAACGTATGGATTAATAAAATACCTTTCATTTCGATTTATTCACCGTGTCCGATGCGTTTGGCTCACGGCTAGGAAACCCACAGGTTACTGGTTCGAGTGCCCGAGTGCGCATTTTTGATAAAATTTTGTATAATCCCATGTCTGATTGTTTGGCTCCAAATACCATTGATTGCTCCTACCTCACGCACAGTAGGAAACGCATAGATCTCATTCCTTCAATGTGCAGCAGGCGAGAAACTAGCATTCCAATGTATGCTGCAGCGTCATTGAGCACTGGCAGGAATCTCAAATCCTGTTTACAACAACAGTCTCTCGATGATTCTGTTGTTGTACACAGACTTTGAACTCCATGCCAATGCTCAATGATGCATTGACATACCGCTGCTTGCAACTACAGAGCATGTATGTGTGATAGCTCTGTGGTTGCGAATAGACTGAATGCCATAGCGTCATACCTCACGTCCTGTCTACAACAACAGTCTCTCTATGATTCTGTTGCTGTACACCGACTTTTGGCTGCATGCCAATGCTCAAAGACGCCTTGACGCAAGTAGACATTGCAATGCATCACTATGTATTGACATGCATCTCAAAACTTCCTGACAACGACCTGCTCTCGATGTTCCTATTGCTCTAAACTGATATTATAGCTCATCTCAATCCTTCGCGTTCGAATTGCTCGGCCTGTGTCAAATGCACAAGTATAGACACAGCTTCCATAATATGAACGATTGGGCTTTGTTGCTGCACGTAGTAAGCACGGCACAGAATCACCATGAGACTACCACTGTAAACAGGTCGCATGCTTGTGCTAGTTGATGCGGAGGTACACATGGCAAATTCTACTAAGCCAACACACATGCACTTGTCCGGATGCAACTAGACGTATGCCAAGGCGTCTTTGAGCTTTGGCATGCAGCCTAAAGTCTGTAGACAGGACGTGAGATTCCTGCCAGCGCTCAATGACGCTAAGGCACACAGTCTATTCGCAACCACAGAGCTATCACACATACATGCTCTGTGATGGCAAGCAGCGGTATGTCAATGCATCATTGAGCATTGGCATGTAGTTCAAAGTCTGTGTACAACAACAGAATCATAGAGAGACTGTTGTTGTAGACAGGACGTGAGGTATGACGCTATGGCATTCAGTCTATTCGCAACCACAGAGCTATCACACATACATGCTCTGTAGTTGCAAGCAGCGGTATGTCAATGCATCATTGAGCATTGGCATGGAGTTCAAAGTCTGTGTACAACAACAGAATCATCGAGAGACTGTTGTTGTAAACAGGATTTGAGATTCCTGCCAGTGCTCAATGACGCTGCAGCATACATTGGAATGCTAGTTTCTCGCCTGCTGCACATTGAAGGAATGAGATCTATGCGTTTCCTACTGTGCGTGAGGTAGGAGCAATCAATGGTATTTGGAGCCAAACAATCAGACATGGGATTATACAAAATTTTATCAAAAATGCGCACTCGGGCACTCGAACCAGTAACCTGTGGGTTCCCTAGCCGTGAGCCAAACGCATCGGACACGGTGAATAAATCGAAATGAAAGGTATTTTATAAAGTTTAAGGCTCAATCAAAAACGACAAACATATTATGACCGAATATTCACCTACCCCTGGTGAATAGATATGATCTTCATGGTGGTGAGTAGATATGAACGAATCCCCCGAACCTGGTGAATATATATGAACTTTTGCCTAGTGGTGAGACATGAATGCTGGTGAGATAATATGACCGATACGGTAATAAAGAGGATAACGCATTTTATCAACGACAACATAGAACTAGGAAAAAGAGTGAGTGATGGTTTAGCATAGGCAAGCAGGAGAGCCACGTTGATGGTGGTGTCGTGGTGTGCAGAGTGGCTGCAAGTGCAAGGCTTAAAGGTCAGAAGAGATGCAATAGTAGAGACAAACTTTTCTAACAGGCGTAAGCTGAAAGATTCGCTCTTTTGTTACACTTCATAGTCTATTTTTAGCATTTTGGAGATGACATGAAGGAGAAACAGTGGTTATCGGGAGCTAACAACGACGACGATAACTTGATGGTATTTTAAACCCAGAACGAGGAACTTATGGATGGGGAAGAACTGTAAAACTGTTGTGCAAGGCACATCTCATTATGGTTGTTACGCAAGAGGTATTTTAGAAAAAGTGAATATCAATGATGGCTGGGGCGATCGGAGATTCAAGCATGACTGGCGTTCTCTTTCAGCTGAGCAATCTCACCTTGATACCCAAGCTCGAGCTTGAATCGTTTGGATAAAGCTTTTTGGCAGCAGTTACAACTCCACAATCAATCAAATCTCCGTTGGAAATTGCTCCTCGCCAAAGATTTCTCATAAAATGCAATTATTTTTGGCACACATCAAGGGAATCAATCAGAATTGCTGTCACATTACTGAGTTGACAAGCACATTTGAATTTAGTTGCTTTTCCATCGTTCATAAGATGCCGCCCGTTCCCCATGATTGCTTTATAAATGCAAAATTGACTTGGAATTTAAATAACCAATTCGATTTTGAATGATTTCTCATGATTTTTTGTAGGGTTTTGTGAATTTTGGCCAGTTCAACAACGAAATATTTATCCGGATGCCACTGTTTTCAAGGCAACTGGCGATCTTGGCGACATGCTGAAGAGTCTCGCCTTGACGAAAGCAGTGCCCTCTCGACACTTGGGACGCCTCAAACACACTTTAGTCACTCCAGAATGGGTTGTTGACACCAAGGATAATCTCGGGATCATGGACTGTGGTTCTCCCGATGGATATAAGCGTGGCCATGTCCCGAACGCGCATTTTTTCGGTCTACCGTCCAAGGTACATTCATAGATGCTGTTCCCTTCGCCTTTTTTTACCCTGCCGGTTATGTAGGATCCCAAAGACCCATTCCAAATCGTCTCGGAGTCGTTCTTTCGGTCGTACTTGGATAAGTTGCCCGTCGATGAATCAACAACACTTGTTTTCTACGATGACGCCCACCATTTGGTACCTATCGTTGGGGATTTTGAATCCAACAATATGATTGATGATAGCAAGCGACGCGAGCATGGTGGGTGAGCCGATATTATGGTATCCCCAGGGGTCAAATCAAGGTTTTGAACGGTGGCTGGCGCTACTGGGTCGAAAACGATTTTGAAGTGTCTTGCGTCGAGCCATCGACCAAGGACTCCTCAGCGGACAAGCCAAAGTAATTGTCTCGATCGTAGTCCATCACGTATCACTCTTTTCTCAAATAGGATCGTTAAAGACACCAAGCGCGTCATCGACCTGGATGAATTGAAGAAGATCGTCGCTGCTGATGACAATGGTGTGCATATTCTGGACACGCGTTCGGAAGCTGAATTTACTGGCGCGAATCCAAACGGCAACGCGCGCCCAGGCCATGTCCCTCGTGCACTACACTTCGAATGGTCGGATGCGCTCCAAGCGAATGGCCAATTCAAGCCCAAGGAGCAATTGCTCGAACTTGTCCACGCCGCTGGTTTAACCCCCGACAAGCCTGTCATTACGTACTGCCAGCGTGGCATTCGCGCTGCGCATACTGCGTTCGTCTTGGAAGAGATCCTCGACTTCCCCACCGTCCGCGTCTACGAGGGATCCATGCTTGAATACCTCAATCTTCCCGACACCAAAGTCGTGTAGTCGACAGGCTCGTCTCATTTTTGGGGAAATCAATGGAACTTCGAATACCTTGGCGTCTTTGCTTGTAATCAAACATACAAAGAGGCTGTTCAAAGGTGGTCTTACTTCTCTAGCGCCGCTTGCACCCGCCAAGTTGGCGAGGAAGTGCATGAATGTCATGAAGATATATCGCGATGGACGAAAGGTCGTATCCGGATATTATTCGGACAAGAAACTCTCAACGTAGAAAATGCAGCTTCAATGGAATGGCCCCTTTGAACTATCATGCGCCCCAACGCCTCCAGAGTCACAGTTGTGCCTCTATTGCACAGCCAGGCGTCCTGATGACAAGACTCTACGATGCAGCGTGTGCAAGCGATCCAATACTCTAGACTGGCTGAAAAATGTAGTCCTTGCTGATCATGCTCGCTCTAACCATGCTTGTGTAGATCCAAGTCGGGTATCGTTTTATCCTGCGCGGGACAGTGACGAATCTGGCGGTAGGTTCATAAAGAAGGCTATCTTTTGACCTAGCTGCTGACTAGGGCATTGTCATAGCGATCCATGTGCTACAACGGAGGGTGGATCTCTTATGTGCAGCAAAAGATGGCAGGAGCGTCGTCTTCAAAACGATGGAAATCCCAGCTACGGTCATTGAAAATTTGCAATCTCTTCCATCCGAGAGTCCATGGCATGCACTCTTCGACGCATATGGCTATTGTGTCAATTGCCACTTGACGTTCAAAGTAGAATCGGCAACCACACAGGTCGAATTGATCACCCCGTGCACAGACTCATTGATCATTTAGGAAGATACTACCAGTCTAAACAACCAAATTACTCGGGAGCGCACAATCTTGAGTGAACTCATTCAATCCAAGAAGGCTCGCAAGCAGACAAAACCAACATCACGGGAAATGGTCGAGCTCACGGCAAGTATCAAGCGTCAGGAAAAACTCATCTGGCTGCTCACCAAGAAGCGCGAAGTCGTGCCAGCTTGGTGTCCTCACTGCGGCCACAGCTTTCAGGCAATCGATAAGTAAATCTTTGCGTTGTCTGTAAAGAAATACAGCTCGTCGTCAACTCTTGCTTCCATTGTTCAACCTGATAAGGCATACAACCCCTGCACCCCATCCACTTATCCGGATAAACGATATCCGGACGTATTCTATTATCCGGATCATAGTGAAAATGTCGGTCAGGCGAGCCGAAGCAAAGGCCGCGGCACAGAAACGGGCCTTCGAGGAAGCAGAGGTACAGCAAATCGAAGGTATTCAACCGCCAACTGACATTGCTAGGAAGAAGAAAAGACTGCTAATGTTGAGAAGAAAGCCAAAGTTGTTGATGCGACGTCGTTTGCGACTTATGGACTGAGTGAACACATGCCACCGACTGCCGTCCATCTCGTCCATCTCTTCTCGTCGCTTGAGTTTAGCCTGACAACGCTGCAATTGTACCACCGGACGGCAGATTTTCCAACTATCAAAGCTGCTGTGGAATCCTCGAGCAAATGGTAACTCGCTCATGAGTAAAGCGTCTCATTGTGATTGAAGCACATTTACGATCCAAGACTTTGCACGTATCGTCACCGTCTACCCTGAAGCTTATGATCTCTCGTTTACCAAGTCCACGGACAACACATTGCCTGAACTTAGTATTAAAACGTCAAGTTTATCCTTTCCCAAGCGCATGACGACGTTTTGCACTGCTTTGAACGACAAATTGGCAGACTATTTGGCATCCAACCCCACTGCCGACGATTTCGAAGTTCCTGAGGTCTACACTTGCTCGATATGAATGTTATCGACGACTAACATATGATAGGCGTCCTTGCCGTCAGCAGAAGAAGCCATGGGACCAACGCCAATGGCTCAATTAAGGTCTCAAGAAGTCCGACATGCAGCAGCTGCTGCAGCATTGACACCACTGGAGCAAGCTGCGTTTCTAGCCAAGCCGTTGCCAAAAGAACTCGAAGGACTGCCGTCATGGCTTGTCAAGAAGGTATTCCTTGCATTGACCAAGTCGATTTCCTGAACTTGATTAGGTTCGCACGGCTGAATGGCAGCGAAATGTATTGAAGAACAATGCAGCCGATGGCGCCAACGATCGCATTGAGGCGACACTGCCTCAATTATGTGATCAAATCCAAGCATACTCTGTATTCACTGGAAAGACCGCCTTTGAGCTCGACAAACTCGTGCAAAATCTCAACAAGGCGCCGATTCCAGGTATAGTCACCATGCTAAAGATGATCATTAATGGCATGGTGGTAGACAAAATCAAGGAACAGATTGAACGCGTGGCCGAGAAAGTTCCTTTCTGGCTCACCGTCGTTGTGAGCGACAAGACACGTGTCGTCCGACTTAATCCAAAGCAGAGATATCCTGCCGTCAAGCAGATCATATCGAAGAGCGTAAAGCTAAATTAATGAATGTGAAACATGTTGGAATATTCAACGTCAAGGTATGACACAGTAACTAGCATGAGACTCCTAGACATGCATCATCGGCTTAGTCTTTCTTCTTGTCGCCTTCCTTCTTTTCATTCGCAGCCTTCGCTTGGGCACGCAACAATTTAAGTTCCTTTTCCTTCAATTCATTGCCGACGGCAATTTCATTCGCCACAGCAAAAAGCGCGAAAATGATCGCGACGAGCAAAATGTGTTCCAACTTGAACGTAAAACTCGACGCTTTGCCAACCACAGCTTCCAAAAAGTTCTTGACGTAGACAAGACCTATCATGCATTTTGAGAATTGGTTCCAAGCACTCAAAAACACATACCAGGCTTGATCGTCTTGATGATTTCGTTGGAAGAGTATTTCGTCGAATCTAGAGCTCATCACATCAGCGCTCAGGCAAATATATCAGGAGAACGTACAGTTAGTGATCAAGACAAACAAGTTCTTAAAGTTGAGCAACGAGACAGCGCCCAAGAGGATGAGCATCGGCGGCACAAACACCACTTGCGTTAACGTGAGGTTGATCATCTTCCTTGCAATTTGAAAAGTGTCATCCTATTTGAAAATACCAAGAAAAATATAACCATTTTTTGAAACTTCATACAAATTTCAAGTTTAAATTGAAAATATCGTCTTAAATCGAAATTCTACTTTTAGAATCTCAAATGACCAATTGCCACGTCGCAGTCTGCAAAGCACTCGACGATGCGTCAACATCAGACGACAAAGAAAGCATGGAAAGCTCGCTCGTTCCATCCTGGGCATTTGCCACAGCTCTACGAGTATCGCTAGAGACATCGAGACAATCAATTCCACGTCACCACATCCCACTTTGTTGATACAGCCACATATTTACAATTTGTCTTGATTAAATTATCGAAAACCTGTCACGATAAAATACCCCGAGGCGTCACCATCATATACACGCGCTCAACCCACAAAGCAAACTTGATGCTTGATTAATTTCTATGCTTTAGAGCAGCGCAGCGGGTCTGTGTTGATCTGCAGCGACGTCCATGGCGGAGCCTCGACGTGACAATATTACACTAAAATATAAGTTTTAAATAGTGTAATATCAGACTATTTATTGTATTTGACATTTGACAAAAATATCCAACGGCAAGTGGAAAGGGCGCCATGATGGGAGGTAGCGACCATGCCATTTCACATGTCGAAGCCAATCAGACAGTCCAGCGGCAGCGGCGGTGGATCGAATATCCTCCGCGGAGGAAAACGCACTTATGAATGCGGCACTCTCGTGGGCAATTTCGTCGAAGAAGCGTATCGTCCTGGCATAAAATTATCCCAAGGATTCACGACGTCGTCGTTGTACACGACATCGACGCAGATCCAACAGGACATGAAGAAACCTATGTTTGGGGCTGGACTACAGCCTGACGTGAATCCGCGGTATGACTACACAAACTTGATTGGGCCCGACCGTCTCCATCCGCCATCGACATGGGTTCCAGCGTCCAAGACGTGTGAATCGCATCCTCGAGAACTTAAAGCAGCGACGCTCTCAGGCGCAGATCTTGATTCATACAGAGAGAAATGGACACACGAGCGCGATGGAATCAAGCAATTGCGGTTCAATACAGAAGCGGTGATTAGTCAGAGTGCCATGGTGTCGAAGCAGTTCAAACCGCATCACCTCGATTCATAAGAGAGAATGAGTCCTATCCATATGCCTAATCCAATTCTGCAGTCACGACCGATGAGTCTGTCTCAAGCGGTTCTTCCGTGTCTTCCTCGACGAGTGCCAATCCTCTTGCGCCACTGCTGCTGTTGTTGACACTAGGCTTGGCTTCCTGAGGAGCAGGTGCCAGGCTACTGTTTCCTCGAGCAAGATCAATCACGAGCGCACAGATGTTGTCGAGACTTCCTCGTTGGTAAGCGTACTCCATAATGGTCTTCGCTGCGAGCTATGTGGAAATCAGTGTTGGTGAGCGAGAGAGATCCTTACTTGCGGTGACTCGGATTGACGCACGAGACGTGCAACTTCAGCATTCGATAAAACATCCCTAGAAAGAGGCGTCAAAGGCTGCCTTGGAAATCGAGAGATATACCAGACGCCATCACTAGCAAGGACAATCGCTTGATCGGCATCAGTTCGCTGTATGTCGACAATCTCAGGCTCGGCTATCACATAGGGCTTCAACATTCGATCTCCGATCGCGCTACAAAGGTCATCCATAGGATAGAGAGGAGGAAATGGAGTGTACCGAGAGACAGCGAGAATTCCTTCAACACGCCAGACGCCCCAAAAGATAACGTGACCGCCCATGTTGTTGACACGTTCGCGCTCATCTTGACGATTCGGCTTGTGATCGACCGACAGCGCAACGGCATCGCCATTCTTCTTGATGAGCACGGCACGAGAATCTCCAACTACACGTGACGGCATGATATTGACGATGAATACATTGAGGTACCGTTGGCGACGTGGATGGTATTGCCTTGAACGAGGACCCCAATTGCAGTCGTGCCGTCATCCTTATGATATCGATCCGCCAATTTGATGTACTACTCGTGATATTAAGATCCAGTCGAGCAGAAGGAAGCACTGACGTCGGAGTCTGTCTTAATGAATCCTCGCGTCAATGCTTGCTTAGGATCCGATGGATAGGCTGGATCAGACGTGATGTTGTTGCACAAAGCCTCCACGCAATATCTACCAAGAATGAGAATCAGCGAGAAAGCAAAAGCACCTACTCTGAAGCGCCATCGCCACCATGTCCATCAAACACGCCGTAGAATGATGCAAACGCATCGCCGTTCAGTTTACCTGCGACTGCGTATCGATCTTCCATGTACGGTCGTTTTCCCTATCCAGTCACACGTTGAGCGATGCAGAACTACCTCATGACGAGACACCTGCATTTCCGCGACTCCATATGGGTATAAGACTGTGTTGTCGACGGGCGGCACGCGTTTCCCACGCGGTTTGTCGGATGAACTGTGGACACATTCCCAGTTGACTATTGAAGCAGGAAGAGCGGATATACCTGATTTCACTCAGCGCAAACTTGATCACGACAACCAGAACAACGAATACAACCGCATATGATGCATACATGCCTTCAAAGAGTCCATGAAGCTTGAACCCGTCGAACCAAGCCACCGTCATGACGAGGTGCTGGTTGACACGTGCTGATGGAGCTGACCTGTCCGGATAATTTTACCCGGACATTACATTTTTGCGCGCCAACTGTCACTCTCGAACTGCACAGAAGGGACAGACAACTTCAAGACCGTCCCGATGAAGATGATCAATGAAGATGACGCGAAGAATCAATCACGGGACGAGGGGAGATGGTGAAGATACAACAGTTATCGTTAGGATCGATCTTTGCCTCATTGGAGACGCAATCAAGTGACCTGGTAGTTACCTGGGTAAAGATGCTCAGCGATTATCAAAACGTTAGGCGGTGGTGTTGCTTTGACAGCAATAGGGGTATTCAAAGTTGAATTTTGTTCTTGCTTTTGCTGCTTTTAAAGCAAATATTTTTTTATCGGATGCTGTGAAAAGCAAATGGGTCGAAGCAACATTTGGTTGGGGTATTCAAGTTAATAATATGCTTTCATGTTCACATTGTCAGTTTTGAAGATAGTTTCAAACTCGAGGAGTTTCGTCATGCCACGACAAGGCGAGCGCATTGCCATCCTTAGATGTATCGAAAAGCTGACTAAGCAGCTTGTTACTCAACACCCGGCCTCAAACTCCAAAGTGAAACACAAGATCAGACACTTGATCAACATTTACAATTGTATTCTTCGAATGCGTTAACTCCAGCCTCGACTTCCCTTGGTTAAATCACTTGGAGCTCTCTCTATCTTGCCATATCTGCATATTTATGACTTTGTGCAAGAGCTACGGGTGTCTCAGAATACGTTTGCCTACATCTTGGGCCTTATTGAACATGATTCCATCTTTCAAAGCTCCTCCAACAACTCACAAGTGTCTGTCTGGGTACAACTGGCATGTGCACTTCATCGCATGGGTCATAGTGGAAGCGGTACTTCATGCGGCATGGTTGCACGTGCCAAAGGCGTTGGACAAGGTTCTGTTTTTCTCTACACGAGTCGTGTTATTGGGGCTCTCACGAATTTGTCAAAAGAATGGATTTATTGGCCCTCGGTGAAAGAACGCCGCCGTCTCTCAGCCTTGAATAAACAGGAGTTTGGGTTTGATGGTTGTATAGTTTCGACAAATGGGACTCATTGCATCCTCTCTGAGAAGCCAACACTTGATGGAGAAGTCTATTTTTTTCGTAAGAAGATGTACTCAATGAATACTATTCTAACATTTGACGTTGAACGTCAAATACGATATGTTGTAGTTGGATGGCCCGGTAGCGTACATGATTCAACAATATGGAAGACAACTGATGTGTTCAAGCGTCTTCAGTTGTATTTTTCAAACGAGGAATACCAGCTTGGCGATTCTGGTTTTGCTCGGACTCTGCACATGGTGATCCCGTATCGACAACCTTATTCACTTGAATTTGACAACGCAGAATTTAACACGTATCTTGCATCAGCGAGAGCCGTGTCTGAGCATGGCAATGGTATACTTAAAGGCAGGTGGCAGAGCCTTCGTGGAATTCCTCTTCGTGTCAAATGTCATTCAGATATTGAGAGAGTATGTGACTGGGTTGTTGCTTGTTTTGTTTTGCACAACGTCGTTAACAGTCAAAACCACCCAATGGATTATGTTGAGCCAATTCAAGAGAAGAACCGAAGTCGCAAGTCTGTGCGGCAAAACATGACTCTTTCTGGTGCTCATTGGCGTGGGATTATCAAAACAAGAGTGCTAGACCATTGGAAAAAGTAAATGTATTAATGCAAAGTTTAATCTTCCCCAAAAGCTACGTGAACTGCTTCTCTTATGTGATCCATCGTATGACCATCTCTCATCAGTTGCACTACGAAGATAGCTCGAGCCTCATGCATTGCTTGTTTGAGTTTCAAAGCTCGAATTTCTTTTGAGTGCTCGAATTTTTCTCGCTTCAAATCGAGCATTTTGTTTTATCCAGCCTCGTAGGCAGAAACAAAGTCTTTGCGTCCAGCCGATCGCTTGTCGGGTGTTGGAATTTCCTGGAAGCGTGATTTCTTGACGTTAAATGACGGTTTGCCATCATGCTTTGGCAATTCTTTGCGTTTTCGTTGTTTCGATTCAAGCTGCAAGGCACCAGAGTCGTCATCGGACTTTGCTTCAAAATCCGCATCCTAATCGTTGATTGGTAGGTAGAGTGAGTATGATTCGAATCTATTCTTCGCGCTGCGTTTATTCCAGTCTTTCAACTGCTCTGGCACCCTCTGGTTAATGAACTCGGCCATTGAACTAAAGCCTGACATACGTTATAGATTGTCGTCGTGTACAAGACCTACCTTTGGCTTTCGTTATGGCAAGGCCACCTTGTACAGGTTTGCCCTTGGTGGCCTTGCCAGTGATGATATTGAAATTCTTCTCATTCTCGAGAAACTCGAGCATCAACAGCCATTCCATATCGCTGACCCTGCGACGACCAGTCGAGCCGGTGGCCATTCTTGACGCCTGTGGCTCGAATGCTGTTTGGTAGAGTCGTTTCCCAACACACAAACCAACATTTGATTGGATGTTAATCCAATCGATATGGCAGCTCGTCAGACTCTTGTGAAGCACAAAACTCTGAAGCAAAAGCACCTCGTGAGGTGCTTTAAATTTCTTGAAGCAGCTTCAAAATCATTTCTCGAATGAAATTATTTGCTTCAAAACATGTGAAAAGCAAATAAAATTCAACTTTGAATACCCCTAATGACTGGTTTTTGAAGGTAAGAGCGATATGTACGACGACTGTGAGCTAACAGCGTCAAGCAGAAAATAATGTCGACGAGACGAGACTTTTGCTTAATGGTGCGGGCTCTGCAACAATCAACCGAGATTATAGATGATTCCAACTGCATGGGAAGCCAAAATTACAAAGAATGGGTGGTGTTTTTTCTGCACCAGAGTTGATTTCGTGGGAGTTTGTTAGAGCTCACGTTGGCGAACAGAATACCACGTGATTGCTCACTCCGATGAAAAAAGTCGCAAGTCTTATTGTAGCTTGAGCATCCTTGCAGATCCGTGCTATCGTTTACAAAGAAATGGAAAACAAGTCTAATGGCATATACGACCAGCTTGAATGCCTGCACATAGTTGGCATTGAACAAGGGCCTGAAAAATTGGCTCCCGACATTTCACTTTATGTGTGCGATAAACGGGAATTGTCCATCAGGCAGAGGGGATATTATATTACGATTCATATTATGGTGATGATGTGACTGAAGATGAACGCGAGGAACCATCCAAGAGCGACAACTGATTGAGTTGAATTATCGGACCCGAGTCTTCAATCAAGACTTGAGGTTTCTGGGGACAGAAGTCAAGCACATTGGTTTCAAGCAAATTTGTGAACAGCTCTGTGTTTGCCACGTATATGTTGATGAGGATGTCAGCGAGAGACCCGACAGGACAAGAGTCACCAAGCTCTCTGCCTCTTGGCGGCACAAGGTGGATGTGGCGCACTTTCTTCAGCCGCGACTGTGTCTCACTGATAGGTTCAGTGACACACCAAATGCTATCACGCGAACGAAACTCCGTATCAGGTATCGGGTACAATTCATCTTCGTGAACCGACTGGCTCACCCACACGTAGGAGTCACCTGCCGAAAACGCATGATGGATGAAGTTTGTGTGGATATCCATAGCACCTTCAACCTTGTACACTCGTCGCTTCATGTGCGTCTTGGAGTCATTTGTTTCTAGAAGCTGGACGAAAGTCAGAAAATGTGCAGGTTTGACGTCTTTACCTTGGACGAGCCGTTGAAATACTCGCTGCCTTCGAGAGCTCGGTGGATTGTGGCATCGAGCCCCTTGCTTAGAGTGCCCACGGGCACATTGAAGATGAGAGAAATCGTCGTCTCAAACACCAACTCACTGGTGGCTTCATCATAACGAACGGAGACTTGCTTCCACGACTCATGCGTCTCCAGCAACCCATTTTCAACGAACACGTCATTCATGCGGTGCAACTGGACTGTCATAATTTTGGAGATAGCCTCTTGGCGCAAGACTGGGTCGCGGGGAAGACTGAAGGGCACCGAATCGAGTGGGTCCAGGGGGGACTCCTGCATCAAAGTAAGATACTCTATATGATTGATGAGCTTACCAAGAGCTGAGGTTGTTTGGTCAAGACAGCTTGAAGGTCTTTGATGATCGACATTTGGACTTCAAAACGAGATTTCAGCCTGCCGTTTTCGATCATCGCCTGTTGACGCTTCCATGCCTGTCGTCGCGCAAACCCTTCCCATGGAGAATGCGAGTGTCCTTCGATCTTCATCTTCTTGTTTTGCTCCATTTCACGAAGCTGCTTCTCTAATGTACGGTACTTGTTGTTCAGATCATTCATCTCCTCGTTGTAACGTGCTTTAGCCCGTTCGTGGCGTCGCTTGCGGTCGTTACTTGCGCGATTTTCAGGCTTTGGTGGTGCGCTGATCGATAACGGACTATCTGGAGAGATCTGTACGCATTCTTGCGACGGATTCAAAAGTGATCGCATGGAGAACGATGTGCCGACGGCGGTGCTCATCCTGCCGTTTGTTGTTGTGTTTAGTGAGCAAGAAGAAAAGTAATTCTGCCAGCCCATCGAGCGTGTCGTTCGATTGGTCACTTCTGTCCGCCAGCTGGAAATTTTGGAAAATTCCCACTGGAAACCACAATGTTTCCTCTCCATATACCAGCCACATACAAGTATCAAATGCGTACTGGATTCAAAAGCCATTTGGAATTCTCCCTGCAGACTTTACGGTAGGAATTATCCTAGTTCAAATTGGTTTACGCCGGCGTGGTTGCCAGCATTATCTTCATGACCAGCGTCAACTTTTGAAGGCGAATGCGCTCGACATTTCATAGCAACGTAAGGCGAAAGGGGCTCAAATCCAAGAGCATTCCAAGGTATTCGAAGTGCTATTTTTAACTGATTTGAGCCAGGGGCGTTGTAGTAAACTTCGTGGCTGTGGCAGTTCGAATCGAACCTCGGAAGAGTCCTGTGACCGTTGCGACTGGACGTGGTGCACTAATCTCCTTGAATAAGTACTATGACGTCGTTCTTTCTTAAGAAACGTGACACTTGGGTGAGGTCAGAAGTGGTGCAATGTACTTATTTTTGCAAATTAACGGTTAGGCGAGAAGCACAATGGCTGAGCCTTGCGTCGTCAGATTCGCGAGAGGTCTCCGTGGTCAAACATGACTTAACGCGATTTTGGACGGCGGTTGGCTTGGAAACTCCAGTGGGAAAAGGCTCATGACGTCACTACTTGCACAGAAGAGTCCTGCCAGAGCTGGTTGCGTCGTCTACTCAGCTCTGTGGTGAAAAATCCACAAAGAGCCAGAAATCCAGGTCAGAGGCAATTTGGCATACCTACTGGATTTTTTTGAGGTCAAAATAGATGGGTGGCATTCCGGAATAATCTCACTCTCGCGCCGTGTTAGCCAACGGGAGCGGCTTGATATTACTGCGGCGTCATGTCAAAGGCAGCAACTAAGTGGGCGAGAGAGGAAGCGCACAAGGGCTCTTTTTGTCCAATTAGTCGTCGTGTGTAACGATGCCACATCACGCAATCGGCTCCCACGAAACGAACGCGGTCACTTGATCCTTCCCGGAGCGACATTTCCAAGGCTATGGGACATGGTAATTCGAGCGATGAATATGCGATAGGTGTTGATGGATTGATGCCATCGACGTGGTGGCACGACCACGCGGAGGAAGCAAATTTCAATCCGAGCAGTCAGTCGCCCTTGTCAGGTCTATACGCTTGAATGACGACCATAGACACATCAAGATATGTGTTGCTCATCGAATCATCCCTTGTTGTACGTAACCTGACCACCTGACCCGGCGTGAACGTCAATTGTGGCCTCGTTGGCAGCACCTCTGGGTGGATTTATTGCACACCCATCCTCCCATCTACACCTGGACGCCTCCCTGAGGCTCCTCTGTTGAATCTGAGTCGACCTTCTTGCCCTCTGTTGAACTAATGAGAGGCTGGCAGCGATTTTGCCTCTCGAAGCTCAGTTGTTGGGGGATTTATCGCATCCAATTGTGGTCCCATTGTGCTGCGGTTGTGTATACTCGGTTGAATTGAAGTGACCGGCGTCACCGGCGTCCTTGTGGATGCAAGGTGAAAGAACCACACGACCCACGCCGGACAAATATTGCTCGTTAGAAGGGTACGATCACCTTTGGCGTCTCCTCTTACAAAGTTCTCCGATTCGATGAGTTGTCTGGTGTCGACTGTGCTCTTGATGCGCTCCACATTCTTCGCCTCAATTTGAACTACCATATGTCAATGAGTGCCACGAGGCGCTGCAGAGACAGCGCGGTTTCGAGCGAATACCAAAATCCCCCGCTGGGGTACTCGACATTCATGCCATGCCTGCAAGAGCGTCACAAGACCGGCAATCTATTTGCTTCCGTAACAAACTCTTTGCAAACTATATTGCTGCCCCTTTGGCCCAGGGCCATTGCCGAACGAAGTTAACCATGCAATGCTTCCGCCGTGCCTGATGAACTCGAAAACCATGAAAATTTTGAACCGCCCCTGGTTACTACTGCTTTTGTGCATGACTTTTGGCACAATCCTCGTGTTTCGATGCCGTGGCGCTCCATGGAATGTCGTATGACACTCCTGACCGTGTCAACTGCTACAAGATTCAATTGACCCCCTCCTGTCGCTGAAGACAATTTATTGATTTTATTGCTTGATGGCTCATTTGGCTTATGTTCACCAATTCCTTCAACGACCGACAATCAGTTGACCGGAATTCAGTTTATTCAACGAGCGTAAGAATGGGCTTCTTGCCCCTGTGGTGTCTCTGTCAATGCCTCGACAAACTGCTGAGTTTCACATATACTGCCTTTCGTTGGAAATGGCACAAATTATTCCAGCTCGTGCCCCAGCCCATAGAATATGCTGTGAACAACATTGCTCTTATTGCAAGCGCCTATGGCTATTTCTTTTACTTTATCCCCGTTCTGCTCACACTCAAGACCATCCCACGTATCCTCATTTGAACAAGTCGCTATGCCTCAAGCTCCTAGCTCCAGCTTCTGGTGAAATCATGTTGCCGAAGTTTAATCTACATGGTCTTGACTTTGCATTAAGGTCGAGAGGTCAGTCGTCATGTCCCCAAGAAATTTTGACCCCAAATACCCCTTTGGGTTGTCCTCAACGTGTGTCACGACTATAAACCCAAAACCTTGATGCACTTGGTCTACTCTCCAGCCCCTCCATCCCCAACGAAAACTGAAATACCAACCTGTCATGAATATCCCGTGCAACTTCCCTTTATGCAGCCTTACAACGAGAGTATTCAATTTTGAAGCCCTTCGTGCAAAGTCATCTTTCAACGCTTGCCTTATGATTGCTGGAGCAGGTATTCCCTGCAAAAAAACCCTCATACTATTATAATAGTACTACATAGTTTCATCAATTTTAATAAACCCTTCAACCCCAAAAATATTAACCCCCTCCCAAAACCCTTGACACACAAACCCTGCAACCCCAAACCCTTGAAACCTTCCGAACGACACTCGACGACGATCTTTCAGAGTGATCGGTCGCCATCATATTGCAGAGCATTCTCCAGCTCTTAAGCAAATCACCAGCATCACGTTGTTGAGGCGTAAATGAGTCCCATCAATATCTCCCGGTACTGGATTTGGTTGGTGGATTAATGACCAGTGGGAAGTGGAGATTCCATGACACATTGCCAGAAACGATGGCCAAGAAGAAATCCGCTCCCGTCAAGCAAACAGCGACTCAAGCCACACAGAAGGCGTCATTTTCGTGGCCGACGCTCTTTTGGTCGCTGGCTCTTCTCTTTGGCCTCCTAGCCGTGTGGCTGCGCGTCCAGACAACAGCAGCTGTTCCAAGCTCGCATGTTGGCCGACCGCAGTCGTTAGCGCCAGCGCGCATCCGTTGGAATGTTACTTGTTCAAACCAAGTACACATTGTCTTCTTTATATCTTGATCTGAGGTGGATGCTGTAGTACAATCCATTTATCCAAGGGTGCCACAAACGATCCAAGTGCGGACGTGCTCTTCGTGACAACTTTGTCTCGCAAGAAGTCGTCCAACAACTCCGGGATATTGCAGACCATGGCATGCAAGGGCGCTCGACATTAGGAGGGCCAACCATCATGGATATCAATACAGGTACTGCTTTCGTTCACCCTTCCTCGGAGCTTAGCATCTTCAGGCTACGTGAAGGACGGCAATGGGCTCATCAACTTGTACCGACAAAATCCACCCGTCAAGTTTACCACGGAGCAATATACACTCTATCGAGAGTAAAGTCCTCGTTGTTGTATCCGTGGAGCTCATTGCATGTTGTAGCGTCATTGAAAAGATTCGTCGTGCAGTCAAGGAAGAGTTTCAATTGTCGTCGCTGCACTTCACCGCGCCGACATTTTTGACTCGGCTGATTGGCAATGAATCGTGGACACCTGCTGAACTCCATGATGAATACTGGTATTTCCTAGCATTGCCATGGATCTGTCGCTCACAAAGCTTGCTGCTGTAGGCACGCCCACGTCGACAAGAACAACACGGCGCATTACGACTACTCGGGGCTTTTGTACTTGGCCGACTATGGCGTTGACTTCACTGGTGGACTCTTTGCTTTCATCGACGCGAAGAACACGACTGTTGAGCCAGCTCGAGGTACAATTTTTAAAGTCCTTTGTTCGTCAATTGACAATGAACTCAGGACGGCTCATGATGTTCACATCAGGCATGGAAAATCTCCACGAGGTTCGTCGCGTGGAAACGGGAGCTCGCTACTTGATGAGTATGTGGTTTACGTGTGATCCCCGCAAGCGCTTTCACAATTTCTTGGATGGCAAAGTGCACGACCATTTCAACCAAGATGTGTAATGCGAATCCAGCCAGTCCACACGAGAGTCAGTCGCTCGTTTCGAGCATGTCGGCCATATTGATGACTGTCTCTCGCTGGAAGAAACCCTTTGTCTCTAATGGAGTCTTGTCGATTCAAAATAATACTTAACAAACTCATCCAAAAGATGCAATGAGAGTTTTTTTGTTTTCTGAGTTGAGAGATCTCGCACTTCGTCTCTTTTATTTTACAAATCTAGATACATCCTCATTAAAATCAAAATAATACTTTCTGTAGAGGACACAACTTCAGTAAGACTCATTTTGTATGGACAATGCTCGGATTCTTCCATTCAACCACGTGGTCCATCAACAAATCTGGCTTTAAGTGCATCGTTTATGAAGCGAAGAACAATGGTCGACGGGAGCAGCGCTGTTGGATGTCGACTTGATCGATGGATATTCGAAAGATTTTAGATGCTCGTGGTTTTCCAACGTTGGCTTTCCATGGTCGTACGACGTTGAGTGTCGTTGTGCCACGTCAGGTCCACTTCAACACGTTTTATCATCTTTTGCCGTTTTATCACACAAAGGTTAAACGATTCCAGACACTTTCCTGGAAATTGATTCCAAGGACTCATATTTTTCAAAAATTTGGTTCGACATGACCGCAAAAATGGTAAAACAGGGAGAGTCAAACTGGACTCTCATAACCGATTGACCGAAATGCATTTGGCTGTGTATGTATTCTGAACCTCCTATTTGCAAAGGTCTGTTGTGTACATCAAACAAACGAAGTTGCTCGCTCCGTCATGTAGATTTCAGCTTTCTCCACAACTCTTAGATTCAGGAGAGTGAATTCGAGAGCACGACCTCGAAAAAAATCTGTTTTCCTTGATGTAAGATATTTACAAATCTCTGACATTTTATACTCGTTTTTGTATGAAATTCAAAAATTATATTCAAATTGAGGTTTAACTGCATGGCTCATTTCTTCAATATTATATAGCCAGCGAGATTTTACTTTCTTGAATATATTCGTGCATGAGAGGCTTGGAGCTTGTATACACCATGGAAACCAAGCTAAACTGTCAATGCAATCGACTGTGGCAAACCGTGGCGCCATCGTTTCGTGTCGCATCTTGCTAAATGTCCCAAGAAAGAAGATGTTGCGTCAAGTGTAGAGATGCGTTAGTTATTTAAACACAAATAACAGAACGTTTAATAACTGTTTTAAAACGTTTTCTTATATTCCTTTGTTTTAAAAGTTTTATTGGAATTGATTGGCAAACACTACTTTGTGCCAGCCAATTGTAGAAATGACCACTGACAATAATTCAGATGGAAAACCACCAGTCAAAGCATGCTCAAAAGGAAAAAGTCAAGAGTGAATTTCAAAATTTGAACAAAAATATTGAATTTTTCAACATTGCAATTAGTGAGAAGATGGTGCCAAGCTGGTGTGAAAAAGTCTGTGCTCCGAGTCAGTGGGCACTAGGGGGCATTGGCGGGTACTCTCAGCCTCCTAATGCCAAGGCAGATGCCTCTATGTTGGAAATGCGTCAGATGAACGTCATATCACATTATTCTCCGATCTTACAATCAACTGCATGTGGTTAAATTTATTGATCAAGTGGGTGTCTGCAATAGCTTCGTGACTGGGAAGCTTAAACGATTGATACAATAGCTTAAAACGGATTCAAAGTCTGCGCTGTGAAATACTACTTTATTGAATGGTAGAGCGCGGTTGATCATACAAAGGGCCAAAACTTGTTGTACTGTATGTAGCTGTACACTGCCATCACGTGCCATTAAATCTACAAAGCTACCCATAGCACAAAGCTATGCTACTGCTCGCACTTGAAACTGCCTGCAAATCTAATGGATGTCGTGAGATATGTTTCGCTGCTCTGGCGATGTCATAGCCACTACGTATGCACTTAACACGAACCATTTCCTTTGACTCATCGATAGGGTATATCCTCTTCGTCTTCCCCAACGTCCGGATACTAGTGTGTCGCCTTCTCGGAACTACGGATAATTGTTCAGTTATTGTTTCGAAATATTTTATAATTTATTTAACCGTTTTATTTGGAAATTTTTATTAAAAACGCATCTCTAGTCAAGTGTATATACACTCGTCATCAAACACCCATCCATCCTTATGCAAATCGTATCGTCCATACAAATTTCGAAAGCGGCTGTTATTTAAACCTTAGTTGTGGGTTAAATGCGTTTTTCCGGACAATTTCAAATTTATCCGGATGTCGTAAGTACACTGTTCAATGATGCAACATTTTTGCTGGATCGTCGTGTCCAATTTTTAACACGCGACAATTAAAATACAGTTCACATTTGTATACACCTCGGAATATTTTTAAAGTTTGTGCCCAAGTGAAGTTGCAATCAGTTTGCATCTTTCGAGCTACACGATGGAAGTGCTCCTCCGCGAGTCGGGCAAGTACGACACTTTGACGCATCTAGAAAAGATTATGGAGCCACAGGATACGCCGACAAGACAGGCCATGCAGCAAGCACCGATGCTACAGCCCGATCCGCTCCGTTTGGATCTCTCCACGCCCCATACCTCGTCGCCCACGACAACCTGCTCGTTGATGAAGTCGTACGAAGAGGCGATTGCACAAGCAAGCTTTGTACCAGAAGACATGCGCTGCAGATATAAAACGGGCCGATGCCCACTTGCACGCGCCACAAAACGAAGCGGGAGACCGCTCTTACTTTGCGAATATCATCGACTCAAACAGAACAGCATCAAACGAAAAAGCGACACCAAGTACAGAAAAGATCGCAAAGCACAGAAGCTCCGTCAACAGCAAGAACAACATCACGAACAACAACAGCAACCACAGACAACACACAAGATGACATGGACACCGCCACTACTGGAGCTCCAACATTCGCTCTCGTCCTCCTCCATGCCCCTGACACATCAACCTCTGGCACATACATCAAATACAGCCACGGGATTGATTGCACCCGACGAAATAGACATGCTTAGCTACTTTATCTTATAGAGAAACCCATTTCTTACTACGCCGTGTGCTTCCAATCGTAGCGAAAATAACCTGCACCGAGAGGAAGATGGGACAATTTCCACTCGTGTTGAGTCATCTCGGCGACAAACTTTGGACATTCCGCTTGCATCCAAGCCAATGCAGTCTTCGGATCTATCGATGCGTCCTTGGCTTGCTCCTGGACTAGAATCGACGCATGGTAGAACGCTCGCAGCTCATCCAACGGCTAGGAGAACGACACCATGAGGCCAGTCATGCCCATAAATACGTACTTGGGCATGGATGGATAAGTAGATATGCACGCGGCCAGTCGTTGCCTCCTGCCACAGGATATACTGCTCATCTCTGGACAGAAAGATAGGCTTTTCAGAGGCGAGAGGGCATTACCCATACGTTTGCACGAGCGAGGCTAGTGGAAACTGGTCCTTTGGGAGCTTGTGGCCCATAGAAATGGGCAAAGCAAGTCCCCAAATCGTCTCCGCTTGGTTGATGCTCGTTACCGTCAACGGCTACAACATTGAGCAACTCATTCAGGCAACGAAAAGTTCAGACAAACCTGGTTGGATGCGCTGCGGAAGCGCTGAATTGCCAGGAACGCTCGTTGGACATTCAATGTTGGAATACACAATGCACTGACAGCCTACGATAGACATTTGAAAATGTGAGATTTTAGAAAAAGAGCATCTTTCTTTTTTAGAAAAAGAACATTCTTTTACCTTGTAATTGGCAATAACGTGGCAAGCTGTCAAGACAAGAAATGCCATCCACACCGTTTGACGCGAATGATTCACGACATTCGCAAAGTACATGCCGCCGAGGAGACCACACATATTGACAAATGTTTCCTGCGATCCTTCCTTGGCAGCGATATCTATGGAACCATCAAAGATGGAACACAAGCTGTGTAATGAAGAGAACCTGCCATGTTATCTTGCTTGGCGAAATGCGCCGTGAGAGACGATCGAGTAGCTCCAGCAGCGACGCCACACATGGCTTTACACACGGAAGAGACGCACAGGATTTCAGTCACCAATAATGGAAAGAATGGAGCAAGCATATCTAAGCTGAGTGTGAGCAAAGAGAGAGATGACAGAAGTTGACCAAGAGTCAAGCCGAAATCGTTGATCACATCGGCATACAAGCGCCAGAACTTGACATTAGCATCGAATTTTGGACCAACCATGTAGGCAAAGAAGAGACCGCCAAGCATACCTGAACCATCTCGCATGACCCATTGGATTGCAGCAGCCAACGGCGTCACAGACTCTAAATGCTAGGCTTGAGCTTTCAAGACATTCCGAGGCGTACCTTTGCCAACACCAACGCTTTCAAGGACAGATTGTGTTGCCAATACACCACGGAGATAACTGCACATGGCCTACAAGACGACGCTTCAGAGCACATGGGTAATAGTGACTCTACCTGGCAAGTATCCCACAATTGAAATGTCAAGTACTCGTGGCTCACGCTGTCAGGGTAACCAAAGGGAAGAAACATGTCGGATAGCTCCCGACGAAGCGTCCTACAAGCACGTCGGTGAGATAGCTTTCAAGAAACGAGGCTGACTGAACGAACGACGTGATTTGCCACATTGATTTGGAAGTTCGTGTCGGGCTGATGCAATTATCTGCCACAGACCATTCCAGTACTGAAGGCGTCGCATTGTAATGCGACGATCGAATGTCATGCTCCGTCACGATGAACGATCGAGTGGCATCGCCGCCGCCTTCGCCTCGACTTGGTCTCCACTTCCGTTCCATCAAGAATCGAACAAGGTCACCTCGCTTTAGTATGAACAGGCTCAGTCATTTTAGTGACATTGAGTTAAATGTCGACAAAGTTATGCTGACACTAAACCTATGTCTTTAAAACGAGGTCAATCAGATTTCATAATTTGAGTCGCACGTTTTTAGCCAATCAAATCCTACTAAATTGTTGAAAAATAGATACTAAGCCAATCAGAATTCAACACGAGCTGAATATTTGCTTATTGCTGTCATTTGCAAAAAGTAATTCCCTTTATGAATGACTGTGATCTGTTTACTTCATGCAACGTTCAACCCCAGACAGCATTTGTGCTGGATAATACTTGGCTCGATCGTACAGCTGCAGATCTTGCGATCTTTTCCTCACAGGATTCATTCGCATCGCACACTGAACAGAGCCAGATTTATTGAGATATAGCCAATCAGATACTCCAAATATTTTGTGGTCCAATATGATTGGTTAAGATATATTAAATGCATGTTCAACGAAGATAAGCATGCTATCCTCAACAGCACAACCTCTTGCACGACGGCATGCACGCCCAACTTCATGCACAGTCAATTTCGTTCGTCTATTTTTTCACGAAGGCTTGTCATTACAAATGGACACAAATGCAAGCACGTCAAAAAATTGAATAAAAATGGAGGATCAAAAATTAATTTCCAAGTGAATTAACTCCTCTATGGCTTAAATTATTGGAAATTGCTATATTTTTTTATCTTTTTGAGGTAAGCCAATCCAAATGCGCCAGTAGATATAAATTGCCAGACATGGCAGGCGGCGGTGGCGGTGGACTTTCTCGCGCCTCTCTCTCCAAAGATATGGAAGGTCTGACAAATCTGGTGACTGCATTACGTCAACGAGCGTCTGCTCTACCGACTCAGCTCGTCTACACCTTTCTCACGGCCTCCCAAGGCCAGTATGACATGACTTTTGCTGATTTAGAGGTTGGCGCGCGACGGATCGCGGCTGTGTTGCAGTCCCAGAAGAAAGCGCGTTTCGCAGTCGGCGATCGTGTCTTGCTCTGGTTTTCATCCAATGACAATTACGACCTCGTGATGGCGTTCTGGGGCTGTTTATATGCTGGTGCCGTTGCTGTTTTCGTCGACCCCGATGCTCCAGACCTCGCCCGCGTTGTTGAAGATACACAACCATGTCTTGGATTAACCACGAGCCATTTGCGACATCAAAGGACACTCCATAAGGTCAAGAACGCATTTTCGTTCAAGAAAGACGTGAAATTATCTGGAAATCAGGACGTTGACAGTGACGAAGTGATTTTCAAGCAGCTCAAATGGTACGATTGCGATGCCAAGACCGGCAAGCTTCCATTCGACTCTGCACATATAAAATACCTCCAAAACCATGGTGAGGATGCATTGGCGTGTCTTTTGTACACCTCTGGCACGTCTGGACGACCGAAACCAGTTTCAATTACTCATGGCAATGCCCTCGCCGCCGCACGACCATTTGGATGGATTTCATCGACCAACGATTCAATCGTAGGATGGCTGTCACTACATCAAGCATCTGCATGGCTTTATTCGATCGTTCTCCCCGTCTTGCGGGGTTGTCGTGGCGTTCATTTCAATACTTTTTGGGCTGATCCAAGTCGTTGGATGCAGTTGGTTGCAAAGCACCGCGCTGTCTTGACGTATGGACCGCCACAAGCATTGGCAATGGCTGCAAGCGCAACATCAGATCATCATGCCGCGTCGTTGGATCTCTCTTGCCTTCGCAGCTTGACTTGCAGTGGCAGTTTTATTCCTGCAGCCGCAATCGATGCCTTTATCTACACATTCACACCGTCCGGCTTTGCACCATCACGACTCCATTGCACATACGGCTTGACAGAGACACTTTCCGTCGCTACAAGTCGTTTCTCGTCGGTCGCGTTGGGGTTTCCCACGACGTTGCGGGTGAGTCGACTTGCCCTCGAGCAATTTAATCAAGTGGAGCCGCTTGAAGACAACCAAGACAACGAAATCGAAGTAGACAATGGAAATACGACTGATGCGTTGCGTTTGGTGTCCTGTGGCATGCCTCTCGTCGGTACAAATCTAGCGATTGTTGATCCCACGACAAAAGAGATCGTTCCTGAAGGCGTCGTCGGTGAGATTTACGTTGCAGGGCCGCATTTGTCCCGGGAAACTTGGCAAAAAGAAAAGTCCTCGGTCGCTGGAGCTAGAGGAACGTCGTCTTTTTGCCACCTTGAAGGCTCAAATGAAGTCTTTCTCGCCACAGGAGACCTTGGAGCGTTGATTGATTGTGAATTGTACGTCGTGGGGCGTCAAACCGATATGATTCTTGTGGGTGATCGGTCGATTTCCTCGCATTTACTTGAAGATTCCGTACTCCATGCAACCACGCTCGTCCCTTCTGGTGGCGTTTGTGTCTTTATGGAGAAGACAACAACTGAAAACAAGGTTAACAACGCAGCTGTGGTTGTCGTCGCTTTGGAAATGGCTCAAGATTTCCGTGGCTTCAAGTTCGGTCCAGCAATGGCGCATTCGCTGTGCGTCGATGTGATCAAACAGATCTGGAAAGACCACCAAGTGCACATTGGACGAGTTTTACTCTTGAAACCAGGCACACTCCGACGGAATCGTGCGGCAGCGATGGGAAAAACGCAGCGTTGGCGAATCACCGACAAGAGTCAGTTGAACTCTGCCGTCGTTCTACTCGAGTACAACCGACGGCATGAAGTCGATGAGCTCATCGCTCTGCGGAACAGCATGCTCGACGGCTTCCTAGTATAGAGACTGTGCTTCATCGCTGTGACTGCCTGTTGCTTCTGGCTCATAACTGAGGCTTCACCCTCCGAATCAAACTTGCTTATCGTCTCTATGACCTGCGTTGGATAAAGCGGCAATTCGACATGAAGACAACAGCGAATTCTGGACTGCCTTGGTATTCTTAGGGTAGGAAAACGACGAAATGAAGACCTCTCTACTCTTTACGTAGTTGACGACGCGTTGGCCTGATCAACTTCACGGAGATGAGCGTGGTGTGACACTAAGGACTGCTACGAGAACGTCCTCGCCTCGTGCAATAGACGCAAAGCTTTTCTCATCATTCAGCAACTCAAAAATCGCTTTTGCCAATGCTCGCATCGACATGGACGGGTAGATTTCAATATGCAAGGCGTCCAACCTGACTATGTAGCGCCATTTTCTACCACAATTTAGTCGCCATGACAGCGGTGAACCTTGCTTACACGACATCGAGGAGACAACAAAGACCCTGTAGCTCCACGAGACGATAAGGCAGTCCTGCGTGGCAAACCGCAGCGAGAAAGAGTGCAAAGTGGCCAAGAGTATCGTCCTCGACCAGGTCGAAGGCCATGGGAATTATCGCTCGCTTCTCACGGCGGTACCAAGCTAGAAGAGGACGCCACCAGGGAACAACCCTCGCTCTCACCGCTTGAAATTGATCTAGATGAAGTGGCGGTAGTTTCTCTGGAACAGTCTGTGTCACCGTAGCAGGCGGAAGATTCTCGAAAATCATCGATGGAGGAGTGGATAAGGCGACGTACGAGTGAGAGAACTTGTTCGTGGTAAAGAAAGCCAAGAGCTTTTGACGACGGGAATGCTTGACTTGCTGCACGATACGATGAACGCAGACAGCAAGACAAGTAGCGAGGAATAACAAAGCTCCGACGAGCAGCGAGAGCGACAGTCCCATGCGCTTCGGACAGTTGAAATTCACACTTGTGGAAAGTGAGAGTAGAGCGGTGAGGTTTCTACGTTGGAAACTATGGCCGCCTGCGCGGTTTGACTCATATTTTCAATGTCGTAGCTCTTTGTATGGGGTCTTTCAAGAGCGCAGTGGCTTTGATAGTCTCTGGACTGGCATGGCTTTGCACGAATGTCAGGATTTGCAGACGCATTGACTCTGTTGAGATTGGAGGGGATATGAGGCAAGACGGTCAAGCTCTGTAGCATATTCACTCGTGATGGACAGAGTTGTTGTCGCCGAGTGTCCACTATCTAGTTCGCTGTTACGGTTCCATATCTGTGGCTTGTTCTAGTGTGGATTAACGTCCTTGACTGACTGAAGTCGCAAGGACTCCAAATTTGATTCAAATTACAAGATTCTATCGGCAGTAATATCTTGGATAATATTGAAAAAACAGACATTAACGGCCCGTCTGGCAACTGAAAATATTACAATAAATAGGCCCAAAATGCCATTTTGAGGCCAAATTCAATAATTGAGGTAAAAATATGACCTTAATTATCTCAGAGAGTTTTGCACCAAATCCAATATTTTTGGTTGGGATATACTCACTGGAGGCTCCCAAAATGCTACTGTACGAAATGGAGGTTTTACCTCCATTTTGAATATGCCATAAATCGTTGATCCCAATTTTGCTGAAAATGGCATATTGATTTTGAATTTTTGCCAGACGCACCCAAAATAACTCGTATTTTAGTAATGTTTTTCTGAATTTTTGATTGGTGAGTGAATTATCGTGCGTCTGGCAAAAATTCAAAATCAATATGCCATTTTCAGCTAAATTGGGATTAACGATTTATGGCATATTCAAAATGGAGGTAAAACCTCCATTTCGTACAATAGCATTTTGGGAGCCTCCAGTGAGTATATCCCAACCAAAAATATTGGATTTGGTGCAAAACTCTCTGAGATAATTAAGGTCATATTTTTACCTCAATTATTGAATTTGGCCTCAAAATGGCATTTTGGACCTATTTATTGTAATATTTTCGGTTGCCAGACGGGGGTCCTTAAGCATTTTGATTGGCTATAATTAAAACAGAAAAGAAAATTTGCATTTTATTCCGAAAATGGACAGGGTTTACAAATTACAAGATAATTTGATAGAACGTTATTAAATTCATAAGGCGATAAAACAAAGAAATCTTTCTCATCATGAAGCAGCACATTGACGCCGAGCTGAAAGCGCCGCTGTGCGATCCGCCATCCCCGGGCCAGAATGAAGCATTCCAAGCGACTTCCTCAAGATCTTCGTACTCTCCAGTGGGCCTTTATCACAGGTAGAGCCCGTAGTTCCTTCTTTTTACTCACAAGAGTGTAGTGTTATGGGATGGGACACATTGACCCTGTTGGGGTACATGCGCTACATCAACGTGGTTTTGGCTCTCTTTCAAGCCTTGACAGGGTTCTTTGGTTTGTTCGACCTCGCCCTACTCAATGTGACAAGTTTTCTCATTGCTGTCTACGTCATGTATGCTCTGTTCTTGCTCTCGAAGTGTTCTGATCGTTATTTTGTTCCGGTAGCATCTTTGCGTTGCTCCTGCTCGCATTCGAATGCCGCTTTACGTCAATGGAACCAACGATACGCCATCAATTCGGCTTTCTCTTCACTTATCGTGGCCGCACGGCATTCATCTTCTTGTATTCTCGTGGTAGTTGGCTATCTTGACTGATGGCCTTGTAGTGTTGGCTTCATGAACTTCGGTATGCGCGATTCCATGGCCAAGATCGCTGGCGTGCTCATGTGTGCCAATGCTGTTCTCAACCTTGTCGTCATGACATGCCATCCTTCATTTCGCAGTGGTGCACTTCGTGCTGACATGGATCCCACGACTGGATACACTGCTGGCGAAGAGGTAAGACCCTCCAATCAGTTCTAGCAATGACACGGACTTGTTCCTGTCGTCTAGGAGACTGCTGAGATGCTCAAGGCCAATTCGCACTTGGCAACGCAAGCTGGCACGTACGCTTTCTCGCACTTGTCTCCCGAAGTGGCCACCCAGGTACAGCCTGCAGGGAGACTACTTGATCGCTGACGTCGGTGTTGTAGATTGTCCAGAATTCGATGCATCAAGCGTCCCAGAATCGTGGCTACGTCCCGCCATCGGTCGTGCCGTGATGGGCACGGCGGCCATTGTCGTCTGCTCGCTCGTGCTTTGTATTTCATTCGCTGAAATTTATTTTCTTTTTATCCAATTAATGTATTTATTGGATCATTAAATATATTTTTTTTACGAATTCATTTAATTTCAGGAGGAACGACAGTTTATCGTGCTGGGGTTAAGCTACAACTGGCGAACCAACAAAATGACAAGCTCCATGATGTTAACGCCAATAGATGCCTGCCTTGGCAAAAATGAGAGTGCAGGAGAGTATAGAGCTACACAAACTAAACCCCCAACCTTCCATTCCTAGTTTGGTGACTTTTGAAGAAGGTCTTCATCGTTGTATTGATCGTCCAATCTACAAACTCTGCCATCTAGAAAACGCACGCCGTTGCGTGCTGTTTAAGCAGGCATTGATCAACAACACGAGCTTTTCTGTGCTTGGAGCCAAAATTGATGGCGGTTGATTCCATCCGTCTGTTGCTGCCATTCATCTTGGATATGCCAATTCTTTTGGCTCAGTTGATCGACGGAGAGACTGCTATCCTGTTGGCGCTTGTACACACGCAGATAGCCTTCTAGTGTGCCACATTCTTTTGGCAAGGCGTCGATCGTCATGTACTCGTCATGTACTTAAGCAATCTTGATCCTTCATTTTGGTCGTCGTGTCAACTGTCCTCATGAAATATCCAGTTATTTATCCGGATGTCCTCCGGATAAAGAAATGCGGCCATTTTGGAAAAAGCGGCAGGAGACATGGAACCAGGTAGAAACGGAAGATGGACTTTCTCTGATTCGGTGTGTAGATGTACCTCCACGACGCCCGAAAGCCAAGAGTTCTCCAGCGTATCCACGAAAAACATCGAGTCAAACGATGACGCAAAGCGGTGGAACACCTATTCTTGTCGAGAGCGTCCGGAGGTACTTGCTCAAGTTGACACCGATTGAAGGACGGGATTTGTTGCCCGGGGGACGAAATCCTTACTGCACGATGGTGCTCCTCGACAGCGAGAGGAAGGAAATCAAGGGGGAGAAACGAAGGACTCCTGTGGGGAAAGTTTCAGGCTCAGGCACAAACAATCCAGTGTGGAGTCCACTAAAAGCCGCTGTCTTGCGCAGCATGGAGAGCTCGAATGAAAGCAACATGCCATTGGGCATTGGTGTCGCTGCTGCTGCTGAAGAATACACGTTTGGCACAAATGTCAACCTCCGAAAAGCTAAATACGTCTTGGTCAAGTGCAAACACAGTGGCCAAGTACAAACCGACGACTTGGGCCGTTTGCTGCTCACGTTGGACGATCTCGAGACGAGTGGCTTTGAACACACTGCCTGGTATGCTCAAGCTTCACTTTTTAATACTCACTGTCTTGTAGGTATGACTTGCAAATGCATACAAGCATGAAACGCGTGCAAGGTAAGCTGAAAATCTCATGTCGTATCGTGCGAGAGCCGTCTCGAAAGCAACTTTGGCAAGCTGCCGAGCAAATGCGCTCCGAAATCTCCGTGAAAGACCATTATCTTTACTTGAAGTGCCATCCGATGAGTTTTTCAGGCCGCCATGCTACCGAATGGATGCTTCGCCATGGTTTAAATCGTCCTATGAATGGTGGAATTACATGTAGCACCGAAGAAGAAGCCCTGACCATCGGTATACGCATCTGCCATCCCATGATACAATAATCTTCCCGTTCTAGGTCAGTGCTGGCTTCGTGCTGGAATTATTACATCCATTTCCAGCTTTGGGGGTACGTCCACGGGCTCCTCGAGCGCGTTTCAGAATACAACTTGGAAGTACTATCGCTTTGCAGTCAACCATTTGGATCCATTTATTCAAAGGGACAAAAAGTACGAATGCTACTGCTTCCTGGTACGTCTTGTGGCTGTCATGCACCTCTCCTTAGCTTGTTCTACAATTATCAGGAGCAAGAAGAACTTGTCCACGAAACAGAGTATGAAGATGAAGACGACGCTGCTGTTGCTGCCGCTTTCTTGTCGTCTCGTGAAGCCGTTCAGTCGACATCTGCCCTTCCATTTCCCTCGTCGACTCCAATTCCACCACCACCTCCTGTTACATCCATGTTAGACCAAGAAGAACGTGCTTCAATTCTAAAGAAGAAAGCTCCCAAGCTGAAAATCGACGACTTTGAACTGCTCCGAGTGCTTGGCAGCGGTACATTTGGTCGTGTCGTGTCAGCTCGCCACCGCGCAACCGATCAAGTGTTTGCCATCAAGATTGTGCACAAGTTTGGCATGGATGACGCGAGCAAAGCGAATGCAAAACGAGAGCGCGATATGCTCATGGAGGCGACGCATCCATTCGTGGCGTCATTGCAATTCGCCTTCCAGAACGAAGACAAGCTCTACATGGGCATGGAATACTTGAACGGTGGCGATTTGCGCTATCATCTCCAAGCACACAGCCGTGGCACACTCATCCTCACACCTTCTCGAGTCAAATTGTACATAGCAGAACTGGTTGCCGCACTTGCGCATCTCCACTCGTTGCACATAATCTACCGCGACTTGAAGCCAGAAAATATCCTCGTGGCTCATGACGGCCATGTTAAACTTGTCGACTTTGGCTTGAGCAAAGTGACCCGCACGACGAGCAAGACACTTGCGGGTTCTCCAGAGTACATCGCTCCTGAAGTCTTATTGACCGCGACGACAAACAAAGTTGGCTATTCTGATGCGTGCGACTGGTGGAGTCTTGGCGTGCTGCTCTTTGAACTCCTCGTTGGCCGAACTCCATTCAAAGATGAAAACCAAGCTATTATGTACCGCAACATTGCAGAGGGACCCGTGTATGTGCCGCAAGATGTCGTTGGTGCCGATGCCGTGTCGCTCATCCTTGGCCTGATTGAACGTGACATCTCGAAGCGTCTCGGGACGAACGAACCAGTGCCGTTCAGCATCATGAACCATCCCTACTTTAGCGGAATCAACTGGGATATCCTCCAAGCCAAGGGCATGACTCCCGAGTGGATACCCGCCGCGGACGAGATCTACGTGGACGATGAGTTTAGCAGCATTATTCCAGTCGACACGCCCGAGTGGCGAATGCTCGATGAAGTCGACCGCGCACGAGAACACATTGACGACTTCAGTTTTCGGCCCACGCAAGTGTTTCAACCGTAGAAATACATCGAAATGTTACACTTAGTTGGCTCCTTCGAGATTCATCTGTTGGAGCTGTTTGTACAGCGCTAGAAGCTGTTGAGGATCGGGATTTTGCTCGCCTTTCAAAGCCTGTATCGCTTTGGCCACTTCATCGTGGATCGATTCAGCCTTGACACTGCCACCATCGATGGATTCAGGCCGTGCGTCTTCCCTTGATCCTCGACGGCCTGCTCGGACATTAGGATTGTATGCAGGATCATCGCGAGGATAGTGGTCGCTGGGATAATCGCGTCGATCACGATCATAAGGTATGTCTCGAGGATAGTCGCGAGGATCACGGCCATAATAATCTCGGGGTTGATTCCACCCAGCCTCGCGGGTGTAAGGATAGTCTCGTCCATCGTACTCGGGACGGAGGTTTCGAGATGGGAATTCGTCGACTTGAGGCCTGTTGTCGATTTGACGGGGGTCCACGGGTTGATCCAAGGGGAACTTGCCTCCGTCGCTTGGCAAGTCGCGGGGGTCTCTGGGGAAACGAGGATCATTATTCGGAATGGCACGGCGGTCGTGGCCCCTGCGAGGGTCAGCAGGATATCCATGAGGATTCCACCGAGGATCCATCTGATATTCTCGAGGGTACCGCCCGCCAGGAAATTCACGTGGATAAGCACGAGAATCAACTGGAATATCGCGAGGGTCAATCCCATACTCACGAGGAGCACGTCGCGGATCGATCGGATAACTCCCAGAATCATGTGGTTGATTGCGGAAGTCCATTGGGTAACTACGTGATTCCAATGGAAGGCCACGTAGATCTCGATGCAGAACATCTCGAGAATTCCACTGTGGTTCGCGAATTTCACGAGGTACCTCCCGTGGATCGAGAGGTTGTCCTCGGAGGTCACGGGCTTGTTCACGTGGATTACGTGGTTGTTCACGAATGTCGCGATTTACTTCACGGGGATCGCTTGGTAACTGCCTGGGGTCGCGGGCCTGTTCACGCGGATCACGCGGATCACGCGGTAGTTCACTAGGGTCACGTGGAGGTTGTCGAGGATCACGAAAGAATCGAGGATCCATTGGTACTTCATGAGGACCACGTGCAAGATGTTGAGGATTGTTGGAGATATCTTGGGGCAAGTCCCGAGGGTCATGTGGGAATCCTTGAGGATCGACGGGACGACGAGCCTCTTCAAAGGGACTGCGGGAAATTTCACGCGGATCACTCGGGAGGTCTTCAAAATCCATGGCACGACCTCGAGGATCGCGAGGTAGTTCCCGAGGATCCACAGGAAAGCCACGAGGGTCGCGAGGAACTCTTCGAGGATCAATTGGAAAGCCACGAGGGTCGCGTGGAAGTTCTCGGAGATCAACTGGAAGACCACGTGGGCCGCGTGGAAGTTCTCGAGGATCAACTGGTAAGCCGCGATGTTCACGGGGGAGTTCACGAGGATCAACTGGAAAGCCACGAGGGACGCGTGGGAGTTCTCGAGGATCAACTGGTAAGCCGCGAGGGTCGAGGGGGAGTTCACGAGGATCAACTGGAAAACCACGAGGGTCGAGTGGAAGTTCTCGACGATTGATTGGTAAGCCGCGAGGGTCGCGGGGGAGTTCACGAGGATCAACTGGTAAGCCACGAGGATCGTGGGGAAGGTCAAGAGATTCAAGAGATTCACGGGAAAAATTACGAGAGTTGAAGGGGCTTCCTTGGATCTCACGGGAAACACCTTGAAGTCCACGATCTTGTGGCTGTTCAAGAGGAAGTTCGTTGGATTCACGGACAGAATCTTGAGGATCAAGTTGAAGGTCCCGGGGAGATTCGCGTTGCACATCTTTCTGAACGTAGGGAATATCGTGAGAACTTCGTGGAAAATCTTGAGAGGATGGTGGAGGCGTGTTTTGAGGTTCAACGTGGGATTCCTTTGAATCAACTGTAATTTCTTGAGACTGCTGAGGCTGCTTTCGGGGTTCTTCAGAGCGTTTGGAATCAAGAGATGATAAGGGGGAATCTAGACTTATTTCCTTGCGTCGAGGTGGAGCTCCCTGGACATTCTCTGATTGGCCTTTGGAAGGTTTGGTTGTTTCCTGAGAATCACTCGGTCGTTTTGGCGGATACGAGTCTTGATTGACTTGCGGGCTAGGTGGATTGCGAGCAGGGCGGTTTGGATCCAAGGGTTCTTCCGATGAATTCAAAGGAACCATGTCATGAACAGGTTTCCTTTGCATATCGCGGGCTACTTGAGGCACTTGGGACTGCTCTCGCACAACATTGTCAAACTGGCGACGGTCACCATAGACGTCTCGAGGTCGCACTGGGGGGCCACGAAGGTTATTGCCATTGTCTGGGCGATCCTCGTATTGCCCATATCGTGGAGGTGGGGCCTGGCCACGTCGGAAGCCATTTTCGTAAGGATTAATCTCCTTGATTTCACCAAGTTTTGGTTTGAACGGTTGGGCACGACCCGCTTGGTAGAGTGAATATTCTGAATACGCACTCATGGAGTCACTTTCAGCTTCGCTCTCGCGCGGAGCAAAATCGTCATCATCTTGCTTCTTGGCGTCCTCCTTTGGCTGTGAGGCTTTCGATCCATTGGGAGGACGGGTGATTTCGGTTGGTTGGCCTGATGAACCATAAATGATCGGAACGCCTGGAGTGCCTCGTGGGGGTGGTTGTTGTGGTTGTCGTCGTACACTTGGAGGATTTGAGCCATTAGACGAAGTTTCTTCCCTGCGAATGGCTGGAGAGCTGTGGTGCTGTTGATTGCGTCCATTCGAGGCAGGATAGTTGTCTGGTGGGTGGTCATAGCTGGACACAGATACCATGTCTGTTTGGTTGAGTGTCTCTGGATGGCTTGATTCGGATCTTTCGTCTACTTCAGATTGTAAGGAACACAGAAGAAATGCCTCTTACCAGACATTTCTGACGCAGTGACTCCAGTACCGTACTCTGAAAGTGTGATATCTCTACCACCAGTGATGGAGCACGCAGAGCAAACGCGAATAGCCTTTCGGCCACGGGGTGTGTCGACTTCCCAATATTTATTGCATTTGCCACAGACGACTTCACCACACTTACGGCATCGAGCCTTGAGAGATAAAGCACCGAATTTAGACTGGCAAAGGTAGCACTTGGACCGCAATGCCTTTGGTACGAGTTGGTGTTCACGAAGAAATGGTCTTGAACTCAGACGCCGCTCCCGGAGATAGGTGTCAATGTCGCCGATCGTACGAGCACGTTTCTTCATACCAATCTTGACAACCCATTTAGGTACATTTCCTTTGAGATCTGTCTGAAGAGCATGGATAATTTTGAGGTAGCCAGGTCGCTTTGCTTCCAGGACGACGAAGCCCGACCTAATAAACGTGGCACGGATTGTTCCCAAGGTTCCGAAAAAATCTGGACAACAAGGAAGATTAATCGACGTGAGAGAGCGACCCCAGCCACGCTTGCCGTTCATTTCAAAGTCGTCTTGACACTAATGCAGATCATTCACCTACTGAACGTAGAATTGGCAATTACCTCAAGATAACAATAGTCACGATTTGCTACAAGAGGATAAGGACTTCCGAGAACTATCCATCGAATGCCCATATAATGACGCGGTCGATCTTCCGTCGGGGATGAAATTGAGTACAAATGGGCTGCATCAAGAAGATCCTTGGCAAAGAGTTTCGTGTACTCTCGGTACTCTTCTGCAGTCTCGACGCGGAAGAGCGCTGCAACTTCATCAAAAGTTGCGAGTACTTCCGTCGAACTTGCCAACAAAGTCACTTCGGTCGGTCCATTGGGATCTTCACCGTAGAAAATCTGAATGCCATTCTCGTCCGAGTCCATTTCCCATCGAATTATGCCATCTTGCAGCTTGGAACTGCGCACGAGATCAATCAGAGAGCTCTCTCCAATCTTAATGAGGTGTTCTTTTTCATCATCTCCAAGCGGCGGGCAGTAGAAGAAGTTGTTCGGCACTGGGAACTTGATCATCACCGCGCCGTCTTTCGCGCGCAATCAGAGATGCCCAAATGACAGCAAGAGAGCGAGTTATACAATGCCCTTCGAACTTCGCAGGACATGTAAACACCCGGTATATATCTTAAAATCCGGTATTTAGCGCCAAATATCCCAAATGATCAAATTCTATCAACCGGTATTTGTACTTTCCGACTTGAATGCACCTTTGTCCATCACACCTCTGGTCGGTGTATGCAGCTCTTGCCTCTGCTAAATATAGTTTACTCGCTCCTTCGAATACTCAATTGATTCCCAACAGATACGATGTGATTGATGCAGAGAAGGTTTAGTGGAACCGTAGAAACCCGACGTTATTGGCGACATAAACCTCTCCACAACATACAAATACCGGACAAAAGGGTATTTGGACTTTCTCACAAGATGTCATCGATATGCAATCCATCCAGCTCATCCACCTCATTGGAATCGATCTCTCCTGTACTCCTGTCGTTCGTAGACCATGACGTCGTCTCGACGACAAGTTTCATACCGTTGTCCAATTGTTGTCGTGGAGACTTCGATCTGCGATTGTTTGATTGTGGATTACAACGAGGTTGTAACGTGCTGCAACCTGTCTACTCGGAAACTGATCCAGCCACGTGACAGCATGACAGATTCCAAGCTCAGGTATGAACGATCGAAACATAGATCTTTTTGTCGATACAGCCCCACCCAGCTAATGCAGATTGTCGGAGCTCGTTCCCCCAACTGGTAAGCTGTAAAGACAACCAAAACCGTTGTACAATTTAAAAGAGGTGGAAGACAGGGTGAGTCGGGGGAACATGGAGGAGCTAAAAAAGACATGAGCATGATCCAAGTTGTTCGCATTCAATGTGCAGGTCACTTCGATAAAGCCCACACAACGCACTCGTACGATTTGCACAATAATCGACCTTGCCATATTCCTCACATCGCCCCCTCTGTAAAGCCAATTCATCGTTGTGATGAAGCGCTTGGAGGATGAGACTAGACAACTCTGTATCGTCTCGAAGTTATCCTTTCAAGGTATCCATGGAGGCGTTTGTTAAATGTTACACATTCGATAGCTGTGATCGAAGAGCGGCTTTATGCATCTCCAAGGCTCAACGTCCACATCGATTTGTAATTTGTGTTTTGTCCACGACATAACTGACTAAAAAGCATACGCTGGCTTGTACTCGCATTGGTTTCATCGTAGGAATGTCAAGTCGATCTATGAAGTTTCGGGCTCTATGTGGTTTCTAAATCAGCGGCGAAGTTGATGTCCGCTCGCGGTGAGCAGAATGCACTAGTCGTTTCCACCTGCATAACCGAGATCGATAAATTTCCTCCGATGGTTTGTTCTCCCACAGTTTGTAGCTTGATGGAAGGCCAGGACAGGGCCCCAGGAAGATCAATACACATTGGATTGGAAAATGTGGGGGCGGTCTCTGTTACTATACGTTTGTGTTGGGTTTTGTGTCTATACAGCACGCAGAAAATATTCAAAAGCGCTCTCACAGTTCTTTCGGGGGAGTGGCTTCCAAGTTCATGCTTTGTAGTTGTTTGTAGAGAGCCAAAAGTTGTTGTTGGCTCTTTTCCCCATCGGCTGGTTTCAACCCCAAGAGTTCCATTTGCTTGAAGACTGCCGTCATGTCAGTATCAGTCGACTCTGTGCGGGAAGATGTCTCGATGGGGGCATTGGGATCCACGCGAGGGACATTGAATCGTTGATCATCTTCTCCAGGATACATACGGCTTGACGAATCGTCGGGGTACCGTCTGGATGGAGGAGGACCGCCTGGCTGCTGAGCTGGATGACGATAACGATAGTCGTCTTCGTAGCCTCGGTGCTGCCCATAAGGATAGCCACCACGTCGTGGATCTTCATCATAGCGTCGGTGACCTCCAGCACCATCTTGGCTACGGGGGTACCCATCATCCCTTGAAGAAGCATTGTCATCTTCATAACCTCCTTTGTTGGATGGAGGGGGGGCATCCTCTTCACTGAGTTGCCGTGGGTCATGTTCATCTTCTGGACGTCCATAGCGGCGAGGATTTTCGACTTCATATCGTTCAGAGGCACCAGGAGGACCTGGAGCGCCAAGGGGGGCGCGTCGGTAGTCCTCAGGATAATATCCATCGTAATATCCTCGTTGAGGCGGGTATCTGTAATCATTGTAGTAGCGAGGATCATAGCGAGGATCATATCGGGGATCGTAGCGAGGATCATAGTGAGGATCGTAGCCACGTGGAGGCGGTGGACCACCTCTTGGGTCGTAGTATCGTCCGTCATCGTAATAGCGAGGATCGTCGCGGGGATCTTGGTACCGAGGATCGTAGCCATAGTACCGTGGATCATTATGATAACCTTGAGGGTGACCTTGAGGAGCCCCTCGAGGGTCAAGTTCCGCGGATGGCGGTGGTCTTTTTACGACAGGAGCTGGCTGAGGGGCAACTTCTTTAGGCTGAGTTGTGAAGTGCACAGGTTTGGCAGGGCCGTGGTACTGTGTGAATGCTTCGAGATTCTTGGCGTTGAGCGGAGCATAGCTATGGAACGACTCGGTGTTGTCCTCAGGTTCGTCGTATGGAGTCGGAGGGTACGATCCTCCTCGGCTTCGCTCCATTTTGCTGTCATCGTCAGGGTATCTTCGAGATGAAGGGGGAGCAGGAGCTGGATAGCCTTGGTAACCGCCACCAATTTTCAAATTGCGTGGTTCGATGGGAGAAGGGCGAGGAGGAGGATCTGTCACACCTGCGGACTCCACAGGTGCAGATTGGTGCTTGGCTGGAGCTGGAGATGACTTTGAATGCGCTTGGACGCCAATATCGTCGCGGGCGACGTTGCGATATACAGGTCGAGTGCGAGGAGCTGTGGCACCTAATGCGGAACGTGCACCGCTGGCAACGCCGCCGATACGATCATTACTCATGACACTAGATGTATCAACGAGTGTTTGTGGCATGGGGAGGCCCTTGTTGAATGAACCGATCGAGCAAGCTGAGCAAATGCGCAAATGTATATGATGACCATTCACTTCGACGTTCCAAAACTTGCTACAGGAGCTGCAGACAACCTAGTAGTAACACAATAAGACGACAGCAAAAGGCATCGATCCAACCTCGCCACATCCACGGCAATTGTGTTTTTTTGTGAATGTGCCAAACTTTTTGTGGCACAAAAAGCACTTAGATCGTGTCGCTTTTGGCACGAGCTCATGGTCAAGGAGGAATTTTTCGCCACGAAGCCGTCTTTCGCGCAAAAATTGATCAATTTCACCAATGGAGCGAGCACGACGCTTCATAGCCATATTGATAACCCACTTTGGAACAGCGCCCTTCAAATCGACTTGAATAGCGTGGATAACTTTCAGGTAGCCTGGCCGATCCGTTTCGAGGAAGACGTAACCTGTTCGATAAAATGACGCACGCACGATACCGAGCGAGTTTTGTAAGTCTGGACAGCATGGGAGTTTTATCGAATTGAGTGAGCGAGCCCACCCTCGTTGTCCATTCATCTCAAAGTCGTCTTGGCACTAGATGGCATCGAGTGTAAGTTGCAGCATGGGGCTCTTTTGTACCTCCAAGTAGCACCAATCGCGATTTTTAATCAAACTCGATGGCGATTCCAAACACGTCCACTTTACACCAATGTAATGGCGCGGATGCTGCTCAGTTGGCATCGCGAGCGTGTAGAGAGATGCAGCGTCGATTAAATCCTTCGCAAACATTCGGCAGTACTCGCGAAAGAGTTCTGTTGTTTCAAGACGAAATAGCGATGCAGCTTCATCTATCGTGGCCATGACTTCAGTCGTCGAGCAGAGGAATTTCATTTCAGATGGTGCAGTTGGATCTTCGCCCGAGTAAATTTGCAGTCCTGCCTCGTCTGACTCGAGATGCCACTTGATCGGCCCGCCATCAACGCGCGAGTGTCGGACAAGATCCACGAGAGACTTGCGTGCAAGACTTGTCATGTACTCCGTTTCGTTTGCCGTGAGCGGCGGACATCGAAAGAAGTTTGGCGGCAGCGGAAACTTTCCGCCCGTCATTTGCGCGCTCTTTTGGGAATGCGAAAGAGAGAAAGCTCTCCACACCATTACACATGAGAGTGCGATTCGATGAAATGCAGAGGAGAGTCAATCAATTGTACTTAATAATTAAACAATAAAATGAGGAGTGTGCAATGTGCGACAGAATCCCAGCTTTTACTGCCCGTCGTTCATGCCACCACTCTCTTTCTCTCAGTCTCGATGAGACAACAGGAGCTATTTTGAGCATTGTGTGGCTTATGAACTTTGACAATTTTATTGCCATTGCCATAATTTCATTTGGGCCAACTCCATGCCCTCAAAAGCAAAGGCGATCGTAAGTTTCGAGGTGCTAACTCTATACAGCTTGCAGCCTCAGAGACAATATATAGCATGGTTACGTTCTGGGACCATTGTGACGCTTGATTAATCTGGAGATAATGCTGTCGTACCCTTTGCAATAAATTTGTAATGAAGTATTATCGATTTGATACAAATTTTGGGTTGGTGCTCAATCGAATCGCGCCAGCAAATCGATCCGCAAACCGATCCCATAGATTTCATTGGCTGATTCGAAAAAAAGTACCATATTTTGTCAAATTGTTGGATTATTAGCCAATCAAATGGCTTAAAACAAATTTGGAACGATTGAACAAACCGCGCCTAATTGGGAAATTTTCCCAAAAAGCACAATACCTCCCAGAAGTATTAGGGCGTGTTCGACCGAGAAACAGGATTCTGGGACGGAATCCACTTGGCCCGAATCGTGATTCTGGTTTTGTGACTGGCCGGACTTTCAAAATTAACCTGAAGCATGCGTCGAACACGATTTTAGTATGCCCATCAAACTTCGATAAATACGTAGTTGAATTAAATTACTTCGATGTGCTGTTGAAATGACTGACTCTGAATTGTGGAATGGAAGACATGAGTGCAGCAGTCACTTGGACGGCGGAGCTCGAGCTCCGTCTTATAGGAGCGTACAAAGATCAAGCGGCCAACGCGAAACATATCGCATCTGGTGGCAAAAACCTTCGAAAAGCTGGCTGGACTGCTGTTCTTGGTGCTTTCACTGGCACCTCAGTGACCTCGACTGCTCAATTGCAGTCAAAGAGGAGACGTTTGAAAAATGGTTGGGATGACTACAGCTTTTTGCAAAACCTATCAGGTTATGGGAGTGGCCTCAGCGACGAACATTGGTCCGAGCTTGGAAATCTAAGAAGTCAACGTAGGACAAAGCTGGCTTGATAAATCGCGGTGTTGGCATCTTGCGATCGTCAGTGTCATCTTCAGTGGCTATGGCAGCAGCCGCCGCTACCATAGAAGATGCTAGCAGGACAATGTCGTCGTCTTGCTCGTCCATCGGCTTGAATTGCTTGCGAAATATTGATCTCTATTTTGTAATACTTCGAATTATAATATTGTAAGGTTTCGTCATGGCTCGACATGGAGTTCATGGATGGAGGTATATTCCAAAAACAGGATTCTGGCCAGAAACATGATTCAGTTGATTCCAAATCGTGTTCGGACGAATGTTGATTCCATCACCTAACCCCACTGGAATCCACTTTTGGGAGTCAGAATCATGTGAATCCACTTCATTCCGAACACGCCCTTATTGTAATTAATATTGTTTGTACACATGCATAATTACGTTGTGCTTACCACCATATCATCATGCTTACGAGTGTCGTAGTTTTTCATGGCGTTAAGCCTCGTCCAACTTGAGCTGCTCAACTCAAAAGAGAAAGCCATGATTGTACTTTCCTGTTTATTGATTAAAAATATTTTTTTCATCAATACGATTGGCTGAATCACAGAATATGATGATTTGATTAGTTCATTAATGCAAGAAAATGATATAAAACATAATTTATTCGATTATTTGCCGTATTATCAATGATTTTGACGGAGTTGCTGGCGAGATCTATTTTATATCCAAGATCAATTTAATAAATTGATCTTGGATACATGAGACCCCGGCAGACAAAATGATGCTTATGGGGTTTTGTTGAAGTTCGAGTTAGCTATGCAGTGCGATAGAGCATTGTTTCAGCTGCATTTTGATGGTCTAAGACCTCCAGAAGTCGTAGTGGTTACGAAGATATCGCCTTCGGCATGACCGCCATGCCGCAATTTTCAATTTTGTCGAAATTGTTTTCTTTACACCATTGGATAATATTCGGCATGGGCTATCGAATACTGGCATCCGATTGGCTTGAAACGCACTGGAAGATGCTCAAACACAGAAAATAGATTTTTTAACCGAATTACCCGGAAAATATTTTGACGAAATTTTGGATGAAATTGTCTTCGCTAGAGCTGTCGAGTCATCCAAAATTCACTCTCGTCCGAGCCTTCAGCACACCAGGCCGACCCATTGCCACCTTGATCACTCATTTTGTTCTTTTGTCTGGAATATAATGATTTCTGTAGTTAATGTCCATTTCTTTCTATGGCCATTTCTCAAAAGAAGTGGATGAGGAAAACAGAGTGGTACTCCGGCTTCAAAGTTGATTTTCTCAAAAGTCGAAAAATGGCCTATGAATCATTTTGTTTGCCGGGGTCTCATTTGAAGGCACACAAAACAAAATCTTGATATTGAAGGCACACAAAACAAAATCGGTCTTATTGCCATTTTGATACTTTCGAGTTAAGACCGTGAGGTTGTTAAGCACTTCAAGTACTATATTTTGAGCCATGATGCATGCCGGCTTTCGAAGTATTCACAGAGATTTTGCCGATGTCTAGCGCCATCGGCACACCATTTTGAATATTTCAATTTTGAGTTTTATACATGCTTAGAATCAGATTTTCTAGCTCTATTGATTGATCCCAATACTTAATCACAACTCGTTTTTAAAGTGAAGAAATCGATTGAAACAGGTGAGTGCCACATACAATTCCATGTATAAAACAATTTTTCAATTCGATTTTTCTCAAATATAATTTTTCAAAAGGTAAAAACTTCAAAGTCAATTATCTCGAGAATAAATTTATAGAGGAAGACCGATTTTGTTTCGTGTGCCTTCCAATGTCCTTCAGTTGATGAGTTGCGTAATGGAACACCAAGGCACTTGTCGTCTCTAACTTGTGCAGAGGAAATACCTTGATAGACCTCTTGTCCAAGGATCTCGTCATAACGTTAGTCAGGTCTACAAGCTGTAATCATACTGAGAAACAGCGGTGGGTGTCAGTCATGAGCATGGCCTGTGAAAGCTGACTAACGTTATAGCGAAACCATCGTGCTGGTGATGGTGGCAATGTGCATGATCACATGGAGAACCTCGATGGTTGGGAATAGGCGTTATGAATCAAAGATGGAGTGCATCTAATCCTGCACCATTAGTCAAATTGTGTCAACTTGGGCTAGTGAGTATGTAGCGCAATGTGCAATGTTACACCATCATGAATGCCATGTCATGGTTTCCGTTGATGGAATAAGCTTCATGGCAAGGGAGCGTACGACGTCAGGGCCAAGTTCCCTTGAAAATGCCGCAGTCCGATCCATGATGACAATTTTCAAAAAGCGCTGCAAGCTTTGTGATGGCAATCCGTGTGGCTGATGTCTTCCTGGCAGTTGGACTCATCTTTTCCCACGAGATACACAAGCAACACAGTGATATGTTTCGTGTGTAATCCGAGCATGCTTCCTTGTGGCTGTCTTGAATCGATTGCTGTGTGGCCGCCATTGACGTCCATCCAGGCCTTCTACCAATTTGCCAAACAATAATCCATCTCAAGCAAAGAGCAGACTGTGTTTGTTCGTCACCCAGAGATTTCATCCATCAATGGCATCCAAAGTCTTGTCGCGGTAGCTCCAAGCAGTGTTTAAGCTCTCACTCTTGTGTTCCCCATCAACTCAACCAGCTCATCGCTTTTGCCCGAAAAACCTTGGATACCACATGATGTTCAATGACAACGCTGGCTTGATCATTGACGTCCGCCTTTCTGGATCGATGTGATGGCTTCATCAACGGGGCGGTCAACGAGACGGATGTTGAGGCCGACAGCACACACAGACACGTCGCCGTCCAAAGCCACATCGATTACACACGAGCGTAACTGGGTGAACCTTGTCAATCTGTACGACAATCAGCCGTCGGTTTGGAGATTCCCATGGCGGCCAGTAAGTTTCCGTCCCGCCGCCTTGCGTTCAGACTCGGCGCTTCTAGAAATGAACATTCAGCTTGGATCTTTAGAATGAGCCCAGTGGAGAGAAGGAGGATGGACGGACGAGATCTCACGCCGCTTCCATGAATCCTCGCGAGTTGAACCATCTGTCCTCCATGGATAGAAAGGACAGATGGAAACGAGTGGGATTCCATTGCATTGCAATGCTTACTATTGCAATACTGTACTCCATTGTCCTTCGAATTAAAATAGAATGGGTATTGCAAAATCCGTCTCGTCCATTCATGACATGTTTTTGACAACGTGATGATTCAAGAGCCCACTATGTACACTTCTCCACTGACGACCTGTTGCCCTTGATACTCTCTTCGTGACGTCGTTTCGATTCCCTTGCTACTCCTTCTAGAATTAGATGGCTGCCAAGTGGCGAGGCTACAGTATGTACACAGTATATACCTGTTGGTACTGCCATGTGTCACACACGCCAGGTGGTTTTCCCAATCATTGGCTGCCAAAGTCCGCGACAACAATGTTGTTTCAAAGCGTATCAAAAGCACACCCAGCCTGCGCATCTTCTGTGTCTCCTCTGTCATGGACAAGATGCGTGCGCTCTGCGTCTTTCCTGGCCCTCGCGATCGCGCTCGTTCGTGCAATACCATTGCAAAACGAATGCGTGCGTAATTCCAAAAAGTGAGTACTGTACAATACTATTGCTATTGTAGGAATTTTGAAGAATGCATGTCGCACGTACTGGCGTCATTGTTCGAACTGACAGTATACAAATTCCAAGTCAAAATCGTATGATGGAGTTGTTGACGCTTCGTCAATAAAGCGCGTTTTATTCGCAACTGATAGGACGACTTCAACGTGCGTTGAGGTGTCAAGCACGTCCAACACACCTTGCGCCTGCCATTCCATCGTTTCTTGATGCCTCATTGATGATTCTTGCATGTGTCACTGCCGCAGAAACGCTTCCAATCCACCCATGTCCTGTGGTGCAATGGTGGTTTTATTGGTTAAAACGCCATCCGGACCTTTGCAATATCGTCGTGGATGCCTAGCGGCGTGATCTGATTGGCTGAGAGAGTCCATGAGTAATCAAGGTGACATTTGCTTTGACACCCATCAGATCGAGTTTGGCCATGTCGCCGCGCTTTCCTGTCGGCAACGACTTTTTCCAATGCCAGGCGGCTCTTCCCGAGGAAGAAAAGCGATATTTGATTCATATAGCACGAACCTCCTGCAAGGAACTGATCAAGCATGCGCAGTTGAACGACGAGTCCGTCCAATGGACGCCGATCGGACGCAATGAAGGATCCGCGAAACCATTTCGAGGGTCGATTCTGACGACACATCGAGGCGGCCACGGCGGAGGCGATATGGAAATGCATGCACTCATGTATGAAGGCCATTCGAAGCGAGAATGGACCAAGAAATTCCACGGAAATGTTATGATGGGGGCCTGCGTCACTCAAGTTGCGGCCTCCATTGAAGAAGTCGCATCGTTCTTTCAAAGACCGACGACGCGAGAAGCACGCGAATTTGCAAACTTGTACAACGAAGACTGCCTTGACACCTCACTTCTGTACACCCTTGTCCCTCCCACATCACAGAACCCATGGCATAATATTACCGTACGATGGTATGCGGTCAAGTCCCCCGTTGCACTCGGGAAACATCGAGATTTATGCTTTGTTGAGGTACTTGTTTGCTTGCTTGTCCGTGATCTTAGCGTCCCCATAGACACATGATGAATTTGTTGATGCAGATGGGCGTCGTGGATGGGTTCTAGCGAGAGAATCCGTCTCCATTAATGCATGCCCTGCATTATCCGCACTCAATCTTGTCCGTGCGACCACTCAACGATCCGGCTTTGTCTTTCTAGAAAGCGAACTCCCGGGCTTTCTCAATGTCGTTCAAATGACGTTAGTCGACTTGAAAGGCAACATCCCCCGTGTTGTCGCTCGTCTTGCAACTCGCAAGAATCTCTCGGAAGTGTTAGCACTCAACCGCTTCCTCCATGAAAAACGACTGAGTCAAGAACCTGTCCTTGGTGATGCAGATCTGGTGCCTAAGCGTGATCGTAACGCTTGCCATATCTGCCACAAGAAGTTTGGGCTCTTTATGCGTCACAAAGTCCGCTGCCGAAAGTGTGGTGAAGTTGTCTGCATGTCGTGCCAGGGTCTCTGGACAGTTGATCTGGCATCGTCTTCCAATATGTCGTTCTTCCGCGTCACTGGGCCAACCGCGAATGGCCGCAAGGCAAAGAAAAACGTCCGTGTGTGCGTCAATTGCTCCCAAGACACGCGAGAACGCTCTCTCGGTCTAAATGCACATTTCCTCAATACGCAGCTCCTACGTACGGCTGACGAAGACAATGTGACCGAATTGATGGGCCGCGACTCCGACATTTCGCCTATCAATGTCCTGCAGAGTGCTAGATCACGGGCATTGCACGAATATGTCCGTCGAACGTCAACTTCGATGCTTCTGTTGACTGGAGAAACGTCCCCCAACGATGCTGGAGCTGCGTCTGTGCCCCCACCACCGGAATTGCCGTCGCCCGTCACGCCTTCCATGGATTACACATACCAGCGAACGTCCAAGAGTACAGGCGACAATCAGCACGTCAAGGAATCTGCTTGGGATCTCGTCTCCACGGATCGTTTGCTTTCGCATTCATTTGCCGTCGAGTCGTCCACCCATTCATCTGCTCCGATTGTCCCGTCAAGTCGCTCTTTCTTCAAGAAACCAGCGACGTATCGCCGCGAAAGCATGCCTGACATGGTCATGAACAAGGTTGAGTCTGTGCTGAAGTACGTTCCGCCATCGCCTGCCAAGAAATCGTACACACCGCGTAAATCTGGCCAAACTTTTGAGTTCCACGACAACAAGTTGGTTGGCATTCGATCGAGCGCGCCAAATTACGCGACGTCTGAGGATCTCAAGTCGATCGAACGCTCGTTGTTGGCTGATTCCAGGAAGAATTACCAATTCCCCACGTTTGGCATCGAAGACAGCTCGAGTCGTCGCAACAACATCTCGCCACCTCAGCCACTTGCCGTCCGATCTGGCCGTGGCAAGGACAATTCGTCCTTCATTTCGAATACCACCGCAACGCCAGCACATACGTCGACGAGCTCTGGCAGCATCAGCTTCCTCGATGACGTCGAAACCCCCGAGTCTGGCGGCCACTCCATTGACGGTCTGCGGGAAAAACTTCAACAAACACTCAATGCACCCACTCAAGATGAAAACGATCTCGTCGCGCTCTACAAGCAAATGAAAGCCGTGCGTGTCCCCATGTAATTTACGTTGCCCTCCTCTGTCTCTCGCCCCACCTCTCTTATCTAAAAAGCATATAATATTAAATCAAACAGCCCTTCCACCGCCAACTTCCGATCTCTTCCTCTCGTCTATTCACCCGTTTCTTCCTTCTATCGTCAATCCTTCCCTCTTGGCTGCGGCGCCATCGTCGTGGCTTCGTCGTTGGAATCAATACAGGTTGCAATGTGACTCACCCAGATGGTGTACCTATCCAGGTCAAAATATTTTAAAACGTATTTTAAATAAACTTGATGCTCCTGAGTACATTGTTATTTCTTGCATAAATCGCAAGATACTATTTTAAATACATTTGTAATTGCACCCAGCTATATCTGAACACTCAGATTCGATGCCGAGGACCTCGAATTTTCATATTATTTCCAACAACATATATTTAAAATTCCAAATTAGAAAATTATTTTTTAATATTATGGCATATAAATTTTATGGTTCAAATTTTTTTATTTTGAAATATTGGGAATATATTGTCAATTTCAGTCAAATTTGTATTTTCGATCAAAAATCAAATACATTTCCAAATCGATTTGACCATACTGAAGCCAAGTTGAACCGACTATCGGCCAAATTAATTGCATGTGTATTAGGGTGTGTTAGGGTGTGTTTTGCGTGAATTAGCTGAATACTCGATTCTGATTGGCTGCGAGGTTGATTAAAAAAATCGATACATTTCCAGCCCATCTCACTATTTAGAATGAATCTCACAATATTGCTAGAAAATAAATAGTTGTCCATCGTACAGGAATTGAGGTGAGAAAATTCGTCGGAAAATCGTGGAGTCCGATCGACGGGTGCAATAGTGGATCGTCAAACGTTGCAGGAATGCCTTGCGACCAGGAGGATTCGATGTAGAATACCGAGATTCTGGACGGACAAAAGAGAGGAGAATAAAGTGCCAGGCCATATCACCTCGTTGTCTGTCAGGTTTTGGTCTGCTTTGAGATCGCCACGGCTTTCCAAGGTTTCTATTTTTGATTGATTATTGTGCTTATGATACAAAATTGTGAGGATCGACCGAGGTTTCGAATCGATTCCGACTCGAACGGGCTTCTCTGATTGGCTAGAATAAAAATTAAAAATTAGTCAGCCAATCAGAATCGATTAGCCACCTAACTCACGCAAAACACACACTGACACACACCACTTCAGTACAGCTGTATGATGAAATCGATTTGAAAATGAATTCGCTTTTTGGTCAAAACCACAAATTTCGTTGAAAATGACAATATTTTTTGCGTCTATTGAATAGACAACAACAACAGACGACGAGAAAGTACACTTTAGAGTTCGATCTCTCGTGTGCCCCACAGGGCCGTCGAATAAATGCAGAAAAATAACATGCATTCGTCGTATACAGTGGAGGGGGTGTGTCGAGGATGTGGGCAGTGTGTTGATCCTGGCGTGATCGAGACAGACTTGATGTTGATGTCGGTTTGCTTGGAATTACTCACAACATTTTGACGAAATGGTAAAAAAACGTCAAAATACACGGTCTAAATAGTCGATTTGGATTTTTGACAAATTTTGACGAACAAAATTCAACAAAACAGTTCAGAAAGGCGCGACTTTTTTTGAGCGCGAGTCAGTGTCGAATTTGCGTTGCTTCTCCCAGGACTATGGTGCGCCAGCCGTCAAGTCCGAATCATCATCTCCCGCTTCCGCGAGATTACTTCCAATGCCCCGAATTGAGTGTCGAAGAAGAAGAAAGGATGATTCAAATTGCACGAGCGAGCTGCCAGCGTTTGATTGAGACCACCTACAGCCCGAATTCAGATTGGTCAACGATTTCTGTCAAAAACGGCGTGCGAATTAGCAAGAGCAATCAATTGCCTGTGCGAGATGACATATCGAGCACATCAGGGTCTCAATTGGCAACACCATCGTCCTCCAACAACGCCATCGTCGAACCCTCTGCGAAAATGATCAGAGGCACAACAACGGTGAATGCTACAATTGAAGAAATTGCACTCCAATTCAAAGTGGACCGAGGCCATAATCTCATGAAGTCCCGCAAAGATATTCTCGACAGTATGGTCTTGTACAACCTCGTCCGACCAAGCGGAGCTCGTCCTCGTGATTATGTAGGGGTCTTTTGGGAGTGTGTGAAATCTCCCATCCCCTTCTCCCAGAATAGAGATTTCCTCTACCTCGAGGTACGACACCATTGCGGTTCTACTTGATGTCTTACTGCAATTCATAGTGCCACGAAGAGTTTGTCACTCCTGATGGTCGTCGGGGATGGGGCTATTCTATGCACTCAATCAAATTGGCATGCTGTCCACCACTCGACTCACTCAAGCTTATCCGTGCAAGCTTGTACAATTCAGGATTCGTTTTTGTCGAGACCCCTAAGTCGGGAGAACTCGAATGCCACTACTTTCTCGAATTGGATGCTAAGGGTACAACACCTCACGTTGTATCGGACGTCATGGCCCGTCGAAAGCTCTCAGCTCTTTCTCATCTGAACAAGGTGCTGCAAGAGCAACGACTCGAGTCAGAAACCCTCTTGGGTGACTTGGAATTGCCCCTGCAACACACAAAAATTGAATGTGTCCTATGCTATAAGCGCTTTCAGTTCTTTCACCGAAAGCACACCTGCCGTAAATGCGGCGAGGTACTCCCCCACAAATGGATCCTTCTCATGATATGCCGTAGGTCGTATGTAAGAGCTGCCAGTCAACGTGGGAGCTAGATTTACCAGGTGTCGGCGTCCGTCAAATCTGCATCTGCACTTTGTGCTCTGCAAATTCGCGAGGAGCTTCCAACAACATTATAGAAAATGTCGGACGGATGCGTGAAATATATTCTCCAGACGACGACAACGACTCTGACGGTGGTGGTACAATGGTTACAGATATCTCGTGTAGTATCAGCCAAATTTTCACGCCTAAGGACGAAATCGACGATCCAACATTGAGCGCCAACCGAGCAAACCGGCATCCATACAATGGCCACCCTCACGACTCGTATGGAAAACCACAAGTACCAGTGCGTCACCCCCAGACTGCCACCAAGTCTTCTCGACCACCACCACCACCTATGCTCATGGATGGAGATTTTACGCGAAGTGCTGGCCGGCCTCAACATCAGCACCTCTCGAACGACGTTGAAGACGACATTATTTCTCTCGGCTCTGAAGAACGCTTCTCGTTTCACTCGAAGCTCAAGAAATTGACTGCATCCACGCACAATCGTCTCCCGACGCAAAGTAATGGTCTTGCTCCCACTGCTGCTCCCGAGACACAGCTCGAACGGAACGAATCCAATAACAATCAAATCACCGACACCCCCCGACGCCACAGCTACGACTCGTGTGTCGACAACCTTGTGAACCCAGCGACGTGGAGGCAACCACCGGCCCTTCCACCTTCCAACCAGCCCAGAATAGAGATTGGGTCCAACAAGCGGTTTTTGTGAGTAGTGTCGAGAGATTTATATACCCGTGTGCAATTATTTTATCACAACACCACGCTCGTGGTTGTAGTTTGACCAAGTCGACAGCGCGAATTCACAATGGATCTCCAAGTGTCTTCACAAAATCCATGGGCTTTTATCCTTGCCTACGTGGATGCACAAGGCTGACGGATGTCGTGGATAAAATGTAGCGCAAGGAGTGGTATCAAGTCGACTGAGACAATTGTCATGCTCCGTCTTGCAAACATGGATGGCCTGATCTTGGTTTTTCTCCAAGCAATCGAGGCATCGCCACAGAGTGAGTCGCATCCTGGAGACAACTTGTCCATTGCTCATGTAGCACGCGACAAAGCAATCCGAGCCTCGATAACTGAAGAGCGGCATCAGATTGTACGCTGGATTCCGTTCGTGGAGCTTGTACAGTGAGCCTCCGACTGAGTCGGTGTCGTTGAAAAGTCGACCAAGACCAAAAATTTTACATGCCATGCGCTGCTTGAGATCATTGTACATCATGAGCGAAGTACGTCTTGATGGTTGGGCAAAGAGTTTGGTCGAAGGCCCGCGCTTAACTTGCCTTTTCGAACCTACAACACCATTTCAAACTTCAAGCCATGGAAGCAATGGCTTACGACTGTGATACAATTTGGCCCCCACGGAGAATATAATCGGAATCGCGCCAAGGGCCAACGTAATCCCAGTCGTGACTAAGGAGACACTCTCGGTGAAAGGCGACGATGTGAGGGGGGCTTACTTGGAAACGTATCGATGGCTTCGAGTTGAACAGCCTCGGACAAAGTCACACCCCACAATAAGTATTCGACGTGCATGAGAGGCGTTGTCGTCGAGAGAATCATCAGTGGGGCTGTGTACAAGACAGCCGCGATGGCAACCATGGTAGGATCGATGGGCTGGACAAAGTGTTCCAAGTGGAAGCGTTTGATCACGATAATGCTCGCCCTCATGGAAAAATACGCAAACCAAACCTAAACATCGCTTGTTAATTCAAATGCAAGGAGAACGATGTGACTTACGCTGCGAGAACAATACAAGATGGCAAGTAGAAAAGCAGGAAGATCGTGGACTTGACTGATGGCAAGCAGAGCCTCCCCAACGGAATCAATGCTAAACCAGAAATCCAAGACGAATGCCATTGAGACCCAAACGTTGCTCAAGATGACGCACGTTGGATCCCCGACGTAGATCTGAATCTTGACGATGGATTTGTTTGATAGCCCAACTTTGATAAAGTTGGTTGCCAAAATATTGTAGTTCTTGTAATAAATGGCCATTTCACGACAGACATAAGCGGTCAAGACGATTCGAACTGCCAATTTGATCCATAAGAACGACGATTGTTGCCAATTTACAAGCGCCTGGAAAACTTGGATCTCATCGCTAGTGTCCGTCGGTGGATTTATCCAGACGCAAAATTCACCCAAGCGCGACGACAAGAATTGGACATGCTGACATCGTCCAAATGTTTCATTCTCCAAATTTTGATGGGCTTCCAAGAATTGCTTCAATGCCTGACGAATCCCAAAACCATAGAAGAATGCTCCTAGCATGCGTAATTGACCGTTAAATTTGTTGGTGAGACCGAGATGTACCTGGAAATGTGGTCAACTCCGATGCGCTGCGATGAACTGGCCAGTGCAAGACTGTGGTTCCATTCGCTCGATCCGAGTAGAGTCGACCTTGTTCGGCTAAGAGCTCTGGTGTGTAATAATTCTGCAGCCATCGAATCGCATCCGCATTATAAGTTGCGAAGTCCAAAGACTCGAGCGTCTTGTTGCGCTCTTGCGTGGTTTGCCATGGCAGTGTTTCACTCAAATAGGCCTTCATCGGCTACAAGAAAGTTTCGTGAAGTTGGATTTCCTGAAGGGTTTCTTTCTTACCATGGTGGCGACGTTGAATGCGATGAGGAGGCTCAAGAAGGCCATGGGTTTATGCCACACGACGCGCCGCCGCGGCAAAGGCGTTTCATTTAGACCATGGACTCGAGTCATCCCGAAAATAGAAGTCAATCGACAAGTCATACATACATGCTTTATTTAATGCAAGCTGGAAGAAGATGCGAGATGATCGGAGGTGGTTTTGATGCATCGCACAGCCGCTGCGCCAACCAAGAGAACGCAAGCTGTCACGAGTAGCAGAGCCATCAAATGGGGCGGAGGGCCCATGAGAAATCCATTGACGAATTGAGCTGATATCGCACCGAGACGACCCATACTGTTGACAAGTGCGAGGCCAGACACACGAACTGCCAGTGGAAACGCATTGGTTGAGGCTACGCCAAACTAGAAGACAAATGAAACATATCAAGCCAGGCGTCGTCGTACGGCATTCCATGCTGATGTTGTGAGTGCATTGAAAAGACAAGCTAAAAAGACAATCGTAGTCTTGGAATCGTCCATTTCAATCGAAAAGAGCATTGCACATGCAGCTGCGGCGACAAGTGAAGCCATCACAAGAGTTGGAGCTCCCCACGCATCCACGACGGCATAACTAAGACATTTCAGTCTTGAAGGAACACCGGAGTGGAAAATACCTAAAGAGATTCCCAGGGAGGTTGGCGCCAGCATACAAAAACGCATTGGCATATGGATTTGAGAGCCCAATGTTGACAAACAACTTGGTAATCCACGTTGATATCCCATACGAGCCTAGATTTGATCATATGATCGATATTTGTACGACTTAGCACAGCCGTACCAAAGCTAAGAGCAAATGCTGTAACAATGAGGCACATGGCCGTCAAACGTAGCGATGGAGAAAAGAGATGACGTAACCCAAAAGTATTCATCTTGGTAACATCGTCTGGGGGTGCTAAATGCGGGACGCGGCGAGTTAGACCATTCAAAACAATAATGTCTTTGAGAACAGCTGACGCTTCGTCAAACTTTTTCTGAGAGACTAGGAACCGAGGGCTCTCAGGTACATAGAAAAAGACAAGCAGGCCACAGAGGAAAGCTGGAAGACCTGCCCAGGCGGCAAAGTAGCGCCAATTGCACCAAGGGAGGATGCGTTCATGCGTGGTTAAAGTTTTGCCCAGCATAATCCATGCTGCGGCAGCTGTGAGAATGGATCCCTATAAGAGGAAAAATCGAAATGGTTCGTGTTCTTCGTAGCGACGTACCAGCATCCAAAATGAGCACAAAATTGTAATGTATCGGCCCCGTGCGGCAACTGGAAGGTGTTCGACACAGAGTGCAAACAAACACGACACAATGCCACCGACGCCTATAACGAGAAGGCAAATGAGTATCGTTGAGAGCGTCAAGACACTACCAAATCCAGCACATGTGCGGAAGAAAATGAGCGCGGAAATTGTTGGAGAGACAGCTGAGAACAGCGCAGAGGTGGCATTGATAGCCAAATTCAAGAGCACAATCGGTCGGCGGCCAAACTTGTCAGCAAGCACTCCGCCAACCAAGCCACCGACTAACATTCCAGCAAATACAGCAGCGGTGAGGAAACCTAGACACTGGATGACATTTCGATATAAAGAAATGGTTAACTGGATTCCCACGGCGTGATGCGTCCATAGTCGGCCAAAATATAGTTCATCGCGAGGATCTCAACGGCATCTGAAGCATTGCCCAAGCCAAGAATGCTACGAAAACAAGTTCTCATTGCATATTGCAGACACGAGTGTACGTACGCAACCATGCGGAAATGGAAAAAACCACATCCTATCGCTTCGACTTCCTATCGCCATGCACACATTAGAACAACCCATGTAATCTTCAAGTCGTCAGACCATGTCGACGTCTCCACTTGCATTGTTGACGCTGCAATCAACGTCGTCTTCGACCTCTTCCTTTAATAGCGACCGTTCGTCATCTTGATGGTCTTTGCTGCTGGCCATCGTCTCAGTTTCTCCTTCTTCTTCTTTATCCAACAGAGGCATTCCAAGTGCTTCAAGTCGTGGTAAGAGCAGGCGTCTTGGATGCTGCGACACCTTGAACGATCCTTCACGACTCCTGAGATGACTTATCCGGAAAACCCGAAATCCAGATCAAAATGACTCTTTGACGTGAACATCAATAGCGAGCCAACCCAGAAATCCCATCAATACCGGGACAAGCTATACAAGGCTAACGATATGAAACACTTCATCTATTCTTCATGAATGCGCACTGCCACTCATGGTGCTTCGTACGATCGCCCCTAAAATCAATTTAAACATCTAGCAATACTGTGTGCGCACATACTAAGCATGGAAAGGGTGGTCCAAACTGAGATCTCCTTGAAGGGAATTTTGTGGATGAAGCTACCGACATGAACCATTTTTAGCTTTCTTCATAAAGTGCTCACTGCTACGAATGGGGCTTCGTACAAGCGCTCCTAGAAACAATATCAAGATTTAGCAATGACAAGCACAATGAGCATACATACTAAACATTGAAGGGTTGTTCCAACCGAGATCTCTTTGACGATAGAATTTACTTCGTTCCACGCATAATGGAGGAGAATCACAAGTGTTCGCGTTCATGACCATTTTGCCTACAAGATTGTAGACCGCTTACGCTTTAGGCGCAGTCTCCTTGCGGCATAAGAATGACTTGTCTTCGGAATTCACAAAAAAATAATCCTACTATGTATATTTCAGCCAATCAATAGTTATTAAAAGTTGTGCGGTGTTTAATTGGCCAAAAACACAAGTCATGAGACAGCGACTCTTACGTGCAAGTCTCAAATGGCAATCGAAAATGCCTTTATTGACTTCAAAAGGCAGGCAATCATCAGCACACTTGAGACTACCTTAGAGTTTAGTGTTTGTTCTAAGGGTGTTAAATCTCTAATATAACGATGAGTGATAAAACCACGCTAGTAGATTCCAGCCATAAGTTGAAATGAAACATCGCGTTGCGTGGCCAGAAAGAAAAGGGAATACAACACCTCAACTGCTCAACGCTTCTCACTATCTTAGCTTGTTGTGCTGCACTTCTTAGCAATAGATTCTTCATCATATTGCATCCCATCTACGACTCGTCAAACGTCAGTCAAGGTCAGACTGTGTTGTTCTCTTGATGCTATTTTTGGGATTTTCTCGAAATGTGATTGGCTTATTTTCCCGCAGAAAACTCCTTCTGTGGATTGCATTCCATTTGCATTCCACTCAAACTTTATTTTATTTCATACAAAACGTAGTACTACAAATAATTAAATCATGAAAAGAATTTTGAGTATTTTGGAAAATACAGGACAAATTTTCTGTCGATGCATACAAACGGCAATATTTGTCCGATGTTTTCCGGAGAATGATTAATAACTTCAAATATGAATAACTGCATCAACAACTTAATCATCAATTTCTGGAAAAACTTAAACCATGGGGGCTTTCACATGATATTCTATCGAACTGCACAAAATTCCTGCAAGATTCTTGGCATATTGACCTTCACAATACCATCAAGCTTCTCTATTTGCGAGTTGTGAGGTGAGTATGCTTCAGAGAAGTGACGAAAATTTATATGGATAATTTAAAGTAGTATTAATAAATAATCATCCAATGATAATTGTTATCAAAAATTAATTGGTTAATCGGGGAGAATAAACTGTAAAAATACATCCAGCAAGAAATCGAGCCAAATGAATACCATCAGAACAATTCCGAGCGCACTACTTATATCTAATTCGATTCAAGTATTTGGATTCCTGCTTTTCGGAATGCACCATAGTGTTGTCAGCAAAAAGCGGAATATACTTCGTAAATTGCAGTGAAATGAAGAGGAAAACACAAAACTGTGTAAATTAATGAATTACAAACGAAAATCAATGAAAATGGACGAAATTTTTTGTTTGCCATTTGGTCCAGTTAGCTGACAACTTCAAATTAGTCCTATCGACTTTGAATAAAAATTGTGCTCCTCATTTATATATTATATGTGCTGAGAAGAAGAAAAATGAACATCACAATCGACTATTTCAAATGTGTCGAACTAATTTGTCAAAATATCTCAATATTTTTATAAAAGAATATTATAAAAATCACGCTTCTCACTCACACAACATATGCTACAAAGAAATTACGAATTAAAATTAGTCGTATTTTTATATATATAAATATCAAGTCAAATCGGGACAGAAAAGAAATTTCAAAATAATTTGTGGTTTTTCAAATTAAGCGACTATTTCATATTAGTTCTCTAAAAAATTCAAAATATTTCGACAGTTTTATTGTCGTAATTTCGTTCATTTAATAAACGGAAGCAATCTTTGTAATTAAAATATGTATAATAGAGAAAGATAAAATAAATACGATTGGCATTTCTATCTATTTTGTCATTAGATATGCCGCATATGAACGAGATTACAAGAGACATGGTGAATCCCATCCAAAATCTTCACCCTAACGCAGTGGAGACTGCGAACACAAATAAGGTTTGACAGTGCTCATGACCTACCCCTCGACACAAGAGTCAAATTTGATCATGTTGGCCACCCTTGTGCACGGAGGCATCCGACGAGTTCCAGCGAAGAGCATCATGTCCCGAGCATCTTCAACGCATGCCATCTCAGTAGACGACTCGAGAAATATCACTCTCAAGCCCAAGGGATCTCACACGGCGTCACTCATCTTCATCCACGGCCTTGGTGATACGGCCTATGGTTGGGTTGACTCTGTTGCACATATCAGCCAAACCTTGCCACACCTCAAGTGCATTCTTCCCACGGGTATTTCTGTCTGCTTTTGGTTTCGAGTATTGACTTGGTTTTTTCTTGTAGCTAAGACGCAACCCGTGTCGCTGAACATGGGCATGCCAATGCCGTCGTGGTATGACATTCAATCGCTCAGTGATCGGGAAGGCGACCCATGCAGTGGAATTGAAGAGTCTCGAAGCCGCGTTCAAAAACTCATTCAAGATGAAGTCGATGCTGGTATTCCATTGTCGCGTATTGTCTTGGGTGGTTTCAGTCAGGTAAGCAGTCTCTCTGGACAACGACTTAATCTCCTGTGCTAAGGGTGGCGCTATGAGTCTGTACACGGGATATCAAATGACCCAACCATTGGGAGGTGTTCTTGTCCTTTCTGGATATCTTCCAAACCAAGCGGTTTGACCTGATCTTCGTTGGCTCGTATTGATTGCTTTGCTCAGGGATTCCACGCCGAGGAGGCGTCCAAGAATGTCCCGTTGCTGATGTGTCATGGCGAAGATGTGCGTATCCCTGCATTTTTCAACCTCACGATGTGTGACTCAATAGGATAATGTGGTGCGTTTGGAATGGGCCAAAAAGTCGCTCGAGGTGCTAAAGGCCTCCGGCGTGTCCGATACTGAATTCAAACTTTACCCCGATATGCCTCATTCCGCGTGCTTGGAAGAGCTTGAGGATGTCCAGAGCTGGCTCAAGAAGCGTTTGCCATCAATTTAGCTGATGATGAGATCGTTGTTAGTAGTGGCGCGCAAATTCGATAGTGGCTTCAAGTCTTTCTGGAGAAATGTCCGGATAATAAAATCATATTCGGATGTACTTTCGCGCATTAATTGATTTCCATGGTGGTGTTCACCTTGGAAGAGTGGAAGGACGCCGTGGCGGCGGCGGAAGAAAGCTATGATATAAAGGCGGTGTGTGTCTTACTATCCATGGATCCTGCTTTTCTTGGCTCGTGTTTTGAGGACGTATTGATACACGCGTTAACAGTTATTGGGCCAGCTTGGATTACACGACAACAACTTGATTTTGGCGATGGGGCAGTGCTTGAGGCACTTGACGCGATCTTAAGCCTCTCTCAAGCTAAAAGGCTTGCCGGATATCACAACAATCCCGTTCGAACGCTTGTTGTTGCTCTCACACGGTGGAATACTGCAGATGAGATAGTCTCGCGAATTGCATGTCGTGCACTTGAAGCGTTTGTCCAACAAGATGGCATGAGTGCACTTGTTTCCGAGCTTCTTCAAGATGAAAAAGCCACAGAGGTATGATCTTTCATTCATTGTCGTAAGATTCCGTATTGTAGACTGTTTATGAGCTTGTTCTGACCAAAGTTTGTGCAATTCCAGGTACCCTTGACTGCACTCACTCAATGTTCTAACTATGTGGAAAAGCATTGACCCACAATGTTTTTCGGCGAGATACTCCACCTTGCTTTACGCCTTCAACTTACTATTCGAACCTCTCCCGTTCGTTCTTAAAACATCATGCTTCTCGAAGCCAGCGCTTACCAGTTGTCACACGGGTAATCTTGCTCAAGATCTCACGTCAAGGTCATACACGTGAATACGTGCATGGTAAGAACGTTGAATGAATCGCTGTTTTCGCTGGAGATTTGTCGTAGAGTGGATTAATTTGATGAAAACCAACAAAACGATTGATTTGGCTTCATTTGTCCAGGTGCTTGTTCAGCTCATTCAATTTTAAGTCACGAATTGACTTCAGGCGATTCCTGCGGCTTGCTTTGACCCTCTCTTCTCAGAGCTATTCAAAGAGCTTGACAAATCAGGCAAGTAATAATCTTATGCTCGTTTCTTCATGATATTCTGTAGATTCGACTGCTTTACTACCACAACTCAAATGGATGCAAGTGTTGTTACATCTACATACTTTACAGCATGTCATTACATCCAAGCTACTTCTCCGACCCAAAGCACCTCTCAATTCGCGCACGCTCAAGCTCTTGGTGGCCCTAATCTTCGATCCCAATGTACCTGAATTGATCTCATTGGTCTCAATATGTCATTTATAGCCATCTTCGCCATTCGTAAAGATATTTCATAAAGTTGTCCAGACATGGACAATGGAATTTGCATGGCAAACTGATACAGAGTGCAACGAAAGCACAGCTCGGTTTCTACAACTCGGACTTGAGCGCATTCGGGAAGATATTCCTGAGCCAAGGGCTTTCCTGGACAGTCAGGGTTGGACAGCATATTTGTGCAAGGGTGTCCAAGTAATCAATACTCCTGAGAAACAATCACAGCAACTTTACAAAATAGGATCACATGGGCCATTCTTTACTCCGCATTCGGCATCTAGGCATGCGTGTCGCGTCTGCCTTGTCACTAATTCTCTCACCGGAATCGCCACTTGTGTTTGAAGACCTCCCGCCCGATGATGTACAAAGTGTCGAATCAACGCTGACACTGCAGCTTACAGAGACCTCTCCCACACAAGGGGAAATTTCTCCGCATTCGATGCTAGACCGGGATGATCCAGATGCAATAGTGCACACTGACAGTGAAGACGACGATAATGACGACGACGGTGCGTCACAAATTAGTCTGGAAGCGTACGACATGAGCGATGATGAAGAGACTCAAAATGAAGTACGTTGAAATGTCCTGAATATTTTGAATCTGATCTTCTCCATAGATCGTGGGGAAACCACTCGTATACTTGTTTGATGTGCGCGAAGGGCTGATGGCAGACGACAAAAGAGAGCAAATGGAGCTGGCCTTGGCATCACTTCCTGGGATTATCGCTCGCCAACCTCATGATTTGACTGATATGGCTATTGATTTGGCCAAAATGCTCACGCGTCTCGAAGATGCATTCAACACGTACGTCTTGTCGATACAACTCGATTGTAAGCCAAGTTTGCAGACCGAACTTTCAACAACTTCGTCGGGAATCGTTGGCTGGACTGTGCACCAATGTGCCACAAGTCGTGACGCCTGTACTGTGCGAGTATGTCTACGACTCGGAAAAGCTTTTTCAAACCAAATTGGATATTTTGCAGGTTTTTGTTGTCTGCATGATTTCTTGATTGATCTCAGTGTAGGCGGTGGATGACGCATCGCAACGATTATCCGCTCTGGGGAAATCCCCATCGACTTTCTTTTTCCCGTTGTTGAATCCACTAGAATCCAGGTTGATCCAGCAATCAGCGTCGACGTGGAACCAAGAAAAATACTTGCTGGACGATCTACTAACGGCGCATGTCATGCACACGTTGTCGGTTGTACTTGAATCAACGGGGAAGAATTCGCCTCAAATTCCTACCATGGGCAAACGCTTCTTGGCTCTCATCTGGTCACAGCGAAACCATGCCATTCCAAGCGTTCGACGCCAGGTAATACTGTTTGAAAGAAATACAGCCATCCTGAACACTATATTGTTTTAGGTTTTGTTTGGTCTAAGCCGAGCACTTCTGGTCTTGCCGGCATTCGTCTGGAGCGAAGAAGTTGAGAGACTTCAAATGCGCCAAGACTTGGTGATTTATTTACAGCAAGAAATGCAGTTTGATCCAGATGACGGTTGTCGTCAAGCCGCCAAAGTTTTGCTTTCATCCGTGAAGCCCATGATTGCATGATGTCGCCACGATGGGCATTTCAAACATGTGATTATATTTCACAACTTTCTATCAGGTATAAGCTCTCGTCAAATGCAATTTCTCAAGCATTTTCACTGACGTTAATGACAAGTGAAGCCGATTTCATCACCCCAAATAGTGACATCCACTGACACCTATGACGCTGCGGCTAACGCATCCGAGCCAAAACGTTCTTCGAGCTTGAGCTTCTTCATCTGCTGAAAGAGTGCACGTAATTGCTCTGGTGTGGCCGAATTTGTCAATATCTCTGTCCAATCCCTCGCGGTTTCCATGACCTTCACATTCGACGATGGAACCATTATATCGTCATTGACAAGACCGTGTTGGGCGACGGCCGAGACAACTCTACGCCGCCTGTCACCAGAAGTCGACTCCAGAATTGGAGGAGGCGACGCTGGACAGGATCTGGGCATGCTCACAGCACGAATATCGCGGACATCTGCTGGTTCAGAGCGCACCGTGCGAGCCCTTGACGACGATGCGGTCTCTGTCGAGCACTTGACACAAGCACGAATCGACCTCGTGATACGACGAGGGTCTGTTAGCTCCCAACGCCGACTGCAATGACGACAGACAACTTCGCCACACAAACGGCAATGATGGCGCGTCACAAATGGAGTAAACTTGGTTTGGCAGAGAAAGCAACGTTTGCGAGCTGACTTGCGCACGAGATCTTCTTCGTCGACAAGTGGACGACGACTCATGCGCTTTGCTCGAAAGTGTTTGTCAAACTTGACGAGGGACGTGGCACGTTTCTTCATGCCAATCCGTTGGATCCACATGGGGACTTTGCCACCCAAATCAACATTGAACAATTGGAGCACTTGGAGATATCCAGGACGCGATGGAATCTCTTTGAACACTGTGCCACTCGCGACAAACTTTGCACGCACCAGACCCAGAGATCGACGAAAGTCAGGCACACATTGAGGTAATTCCACAGAGTGAATGACACGAGCCCATCCTTTCACGCCATTCAAATTGAAGTCGTCACGACACTACACGAACAAGATGATCAAAACATGCAAGGAAGGATTGGAGGTACCTCAACAAAGATGAAATCGCGATTCCGCACGGGTGGAGGCGATTCAAAACAGAGCCATTTGACACCAACGTAGTTGTGAGGATGCGTGGGAGTTTTTGGCGCCAAAGTCTCGATGACACGGCAATCGCACACATCGTCATTGAATTTATCCGAGAATTCGCGGTACGAGAAGTCGTCGTCGCTCTCGTGAATCTCATCCGCTTCCTCCAGTGTGGCCTGCAGCTCGGTCACACTCATAAAGACTGTTTCTTTCGCTTGTCCAATGTCCGAACCCCAGTATATTTGCACACCTTCCTCGTCGTAGTCCAAGATCCAATCGATCGGACCGCCGCGAATGCGCGTATCTCGCACAAGCTTGGTCAATGCTTCCAGCCCTGTCTGGATCAAAATCTCTTTCTGTGTCTCGTTAAAGTTCGGCGGCGGAAAGTACTCTGGCGGCAGCGGAAACTTGACATGCCGTCTCTTTGGTGGCGCCATAATTGTCGTCGTTTGCGTGAATCTCAAAATGACCATGCGACACATGCAATCTCTGGATCTTTATCAAAACAAAATATTTGTATGAGTATACTAAAAACAAGTTTATTTCAAACAGGACGATGACGTCTACTGAGGCAGAAACAATCCAAACGGCGAAGAGAGGGCAAGAGAGCACTGGACTGATGATGTAAGAGGACATACATGAGTTAATCGATGGAGACCGCGGTGGAGGTATGCGCTTTAAAATCATTACCAATGCTGGACTTGCACACCTTGTTGTGATGTTGTAAAATTGCGAGATTATTGGAAAGAGTGACAAAACCACAATATATGTAAATTGGGAGAGTAATACAGAGAGTTTATCCATGGCACGTTTTGAACGTCGCATTCATGGGAGAAACAGTTCGAACAAAGCGACACTCTCATGGACTCACATAGGAGTTTGTAGATTTGCTGTGACCTAGGACTAGGAAACCCATGAGAAGCCCGGGATCTTATGCAATAAATCAGAGAGATCTAGCGTAAGCTGTTTGTGAATTTTGTTCTGGATAAGCTTTTTATGTTGACCAGTGAGACCATTTTCAAGGTGAGCCCACTGTGTGGATTTATCACATTACACAACGCTGCAACTTGATTGGTTAATTGTAGCTTTACTAAAAAATACTATGTAGTAGATGTGAGTTACTCCTGGATTTGTCGCAATTGCGTACTTTTGGCCTCGCCATCTCTTGAAAAGAGCGATCGAGAAAACGATTGAACTTTTGCCTTATGGTATAAAGGCATATTCTTTATCCCCGTATTTTCAACTACGCCTTGCTATTAGCAAACTCGAAGTTGCTTGTGGCCATGGCATCTGGGCTAAAACAATCGTCTTCAAGGTGGTGGCATGCACATATGAGGAGCTCGTAGATTTATTCGAGCTGGCAGTCAAATCACAGAAACGATTTCCAATGTCCTCCCGGGGGACAATGAACAATCAAACATTTACAATTTCACGTGACTAATAATTGTCAAATACATTAGCCATGGCGAAATGGAGTCGCTTATCCGTGATATCAGGAGGACATAAAAATATTTGATTGGCTAAAAATATTCCAATAATGTATTTTGATTGGCTATTCGCTGAGTTTTCCTGGATACTCTATATTTGTATACTCCAAACAATATATTCATTTGTACAGTTAGTTTATTTTACGTCAAGTAAATTGACAGTTGACATCGAGGACATGGTATCTTGAAAGGACACGTCAGCTCGTCACGGAAATTCCAGCTCAAAGATTGCATCGTCATGGGGTTTTCCATCGCATTTTCACATGAGCGACTGCAATTGCTCGTCTCCTCAAGCCATATAGTGGAAAGAGTGAAATACGGCCAGCCCTCGCTGGAGAAACGGCTCCCTTTCGCGGATTCACCGAGGCTTCACATACCCTCATCGATAATCTTTTCACCATAAATCCATCAACCGAAGCCTTCAAGGCCATCCATTTGCCACAGAAGTTTATTCTTATTCAGTCCCGTTTGATGGGCGCCCATGTGATACTACGTAGTATTTTGCAACCACGATTCATCCCCCCCCAGACGACGCAGTGTACACTTTCGTTGTCATTGGTCGACATGGCGTTTCAATCAGGGAACTGTAATGTTTATCCCAGTCGATTGAAAGAAACTGTTGCCCTCAATCACGGTATATGCCATGCACTCCAGTCACTGCATTCCGCATCGTTAAATCTTCTCCATTCGCATCAGGAGCTTGGTGTATGGCACTTGCAACGCTGAACTTCACTCGGCTTTCCATTGACGGTGCCGTGGCTGTACGCTGGGCTGCATACTGAACGAACCAATGAACAGCATCTGAGGCAGCAAGTTTCGGAGAAAGCGTCACGAATCGCATCTGTCAGGCCATCTGAAGGTGGTGACAGGTTGTACTCAAGCGTGGGCGTTGGCTCGCGAAAGAGCTTGGCCGTGGCTTCTCATATCAGTGGTCCTTCAACCTGTAGTACGACGTCTGGGCGACAAAATATCGCGGTGAAAATGCTTCGTCGCGGTCATCAGGAACTTTTCACCAGGGGGGGCTTGAAAGGGCAGAGGCGAAGATTGCCATCCCAAATAGCCATTGCTGACCAATCATCGATACAAATTGTGACGATGCTGGTCGCCGAGGGTGCTGGAAAACACATGAAGCCTCGTCAGGCTTGTTCTTCCACGTGGCAGCTGCATTATGTGTCAAAAGTACTACTTCGTCGACATCTCCATATATACTTCTAAATTTAAAACCTATTATAACTAATATGCAAGAAGTATAAAATTAAGAAAGATATTTTGCACTTCAACGTATGTTGGGCTTGAAATGGTTGGTTCGCTTGCTTGACAGCGAGAGGCCTGTGCACCAAAGCTATTAGGAATATTATTGAAGGCTTGGATTGAGTTAGATCTCGACTTTGTTCATTCTATCAATGACGTTCAACACGGCAATATTTGCTCGAGAAATTGTATAAAATAATATATTGTCAAAATTATTAAGTATACTGTATAAACGAATATTTGCACATTCCAGTACCGATGGTCGTCAAAATTATCGTCGATAGTGCACTTGTGAGCTGCTTGCAATGCTTTCGAAGCGAGGAGCTCCTCCTTGTTCAGTAGAACGCGCTACTGTGCAGATTCGTCGAAGCATCAATAGTTGACATCCTCTCGCGAAAAAACCAGCCAAGCACCCATCTTTCTCGCGTTCACTTTGCAAAAAGACAGACATCATGGGGCTCAAGAAGGTGTTTCCATTGCCCAATGGGTTCTTCCACACGCCGCCCATGTCGGACTTTGACCGGTATCAGTACATTCGCCAGGGCCAGAAAGCTCTCTTGGAGTTTGTCAAGAAAGCGCGGCTCCGCGGCGGTCCGATCAACTGGGCATTTGACCACGAAGAGAACGGCGTGATGGTCTACCGCGGCATGGATCCAACTTTTCCACCAGGCCAAGAGGTCGTCTACTTGAACGTGACTGAAGTCGAAGCGACGCTGGACGAAGCGTCGGCGCTCATGACTGCAGGCGACGACGGAAGTCGCGACTACTGTGCGACGTACAACAAGGATGAAGTCGTCGACATGCAACTGCTCTACCATTTAGCCAAAGCGACGGCGGAGCATCCGCACAACTCGATCGCGATCAAGTGGCGAGCTTTCACGTCCAACACGCCCTTGTCAGTGTGCGCGACATGGTCTACTTGGAGGTAATGGGCCACCGTTTCTTCTCCCTAAGCTAGCGAGTGTAGTATTGCGACGACTTCACGCTCGACAATCTCCAAGGATTTGGCCGCATCATCACGTCCATTGAGCTCCCTGAGATTGTCCCCGACATGCACAAACCTCTCGGCGTTGTGCGCTGCCACATGCACTGCGGGGCGACATTTTCATCAAAAATCCGAGAAAAGAAGGCACGTTGACTGCATTCCGCTTGTATCAACAGGACGTCCGAGGCGCGCTGCCCCCATGGGCAGTCAATATCGTCGCCAAGTGACTTGTGACCAAGTGCTTTTCAACGCTCGAGCTCAACTTTCGCCACGAACGCGTGCTGAGCCTCGAAGCCAAGCATGCGCTCCTCCCTGAGATTGCTCTCATCCCCGTCGATTCGAGGTCGCATTGCGCGATTTGAACGGCCAGTTTCAGCGCCGTGAATCGGAAAACCCACTGCTTCAAGTGCGGCCAGACGCTGTGCAAAGCGTGCAACCTCAAATGGGCGATTGAAACTGGCCGCCGCGTCGGTCGCCAACGCCCCGTCAAGCGAAATGTCCGAGTCTGCCTCGTGTGTTCATCCAACCCGTCCCTTCGCCACACGATGATCTCCTCAAGGACAACGAGCTCCGACGAAGCGAGCAACCTATCCCGCGTCGAGTCGGTCGGCTCCAACTATCAAGTTGTTCGTGATAAGTTAGTCTAGCGTAATACCAAGTAAACCACCGGGATGTCAGCCATTTTCCCTCTTCTTATGTCCTCTTTTCCCATATTATAAGCAACTCCGTCCGAGTTTGATGGCCTCGGGGGCTGCCAAGGGGGGGTTAAGGGGGGACCGGGGGGGGTTAGGGGCTTGGTAGGGGGGCCAGGCTAATTCGTCGTCACGAAATCCCGTGTTGAATAGGCTCTAGCATACAATTCTCAAGGAGTATAACAGGGAGATCGTCTGTCTTAGCTTGTCGTCGGTTGAGTGTCGTGCGTGTCGGAGCAACAACAACCCCAAAAGATTCCCAACCGTCGCCAGGCCAGACTGAATGCATTTTAAACGCCAACCCGCTCTTAGAAAGGATGCAAAGCTTCATCTGATCCAGTCGTAGCTTGATGGAGAGAAGAGCTTGGCTGTGGAATCAACCCAGGAGTGCAAATCCAATGGGCAACATTGCACAACAAGCAACCCTCTTCTAATTCATACTGTAACATTCAATATTTGATCAAACGAATACGATACGATAGCTCTTTTGATTGCAAATAACCTTTATAAAACAATATCCTTCTATATTAATAATTTTGGTCTTTATAATTTGTCATAGGATCCTCGTTTCGTTGTGGGTGTGTCTTGATGTCTGGAAAGACACACGTGGCTGCGTTGAATTGCGGGTTTGAAGCCACTCTAGTCGCTCAAAAGATGCGCTGCAGCTGTATACATCGATCTGATTGATTCCCCTCTCAATCTATCCTCGACACCGTCTGCCAAAGGCAAAGGAAATCGATCAAACCTGTGAAAATGAATGCTTGGCAACCAGCAAAAGCCCAGATTCCATGCGTGAGAAGGCGTGTCTTGGCCGGCTTTGAGGGGGGCTTCAAGGGGGGCGCAACGGGGCTGACAGATCCGTCTCTGCCGTCGTCAAAACGCAGCCCTGTCACGCTTAGGACAGACGCTCTACCGTGATGGATGCATCGAATGGCCTGGGTGCATTTTGGGTTAACATGCCACGCCTGGCAGTCGGTCGCTCATTGTGATGCATCTCGCCTCGTGGTCAGATTTTATGCCAAGCCCTTGAGTTGCAGAGGATTTCAAGCTCAGAGGCTTTGAAGAACAACGAAGAATTCGACGCAAACGACGCCATTCCAACGCTTTCGCCGTGCTCTTCGAAAGGCTACAGAGGCCTCGAAGGGAATCGACTCGTTCCACCAATTGTCGGCTTTTAGATCGCTTTACACGATCGCCAGGGAGCGAGGAAAGTTCCGCCGCTTGTGGTAATGACTTGTGGTGTTGCTCAATCTTTTGTAACCAATTTATCTTGAAGTTTGTATTCAAATCATAAATCAGCCTTTTCTAACAAAATTAGTTTACACAGGAATTGTAAGTTCTTATACAGGTTATTATATTATAAGTGTAATGCATCAAACGGAAGAGAAAGACGCTCAGGATGGTGTATGCTACGTCTCCACCTCGACAATCACACATTTTTATGCATGTGTCGTTTGTCCATGGAGAGTGCTCTCTATGTTGATACTGAACCATGAGTCTGGTACAGTCGTCAGAGCCTTGGTGGTGTTTGCAGCAGCATTAATTGTCGTAGTCGATGGTTTGCCATCAACCTCTCCAACCTTATAAGGTATTAATTATAAAAGTATATAAATTATCAGAGAATATCCAGGACAAGGCAGTGTTGACCTCCCAGCGTTACTTGCATGGTCGGCGGTGCATCTTCCGTCAAGCTACGAGGAAGCGGCCAACAGACGGCGTACAATCCCATCAAGGGAACGATCAAGTAAACTGGAGCAGTGGCACCCATGTCGGATTCAGTTTTCGTTCCTCGATGGGGGTGAAGAAAGTGTTTCCACTGCCCGATGGGTTCTTCCACACGCCGCCCATCTCCGACTTGGAGCGCTTCCAGTACATCCGCCAGGGTCAAAAGAACCTCTTGCAATTCGTCGCAAAGGCGCGGCTCCGCGGCGGGCCCATCCAGTGGACGTTTGACCACGAAGCGAACGGCATCATGGTCTACCGCGGCAAAGATTTGAGCCTTCCTGCCGGCCACCAAATCGTCTACTTGAACGTGACCGAAGTCGAAGCCACGCTTGACGAAGCGGCGGCCATCATGAGCGCCGGGGAAGACGGCACGCGCGACTACTGCGCCACGTACAACCGCGACGAGATTGTCGACTTGAAACTGCTCTATCAGCTCGCCAAAGCCGTGCCAGAGCATCCGCACAACTCGGTCACGATCAAGTGGAGAGCGTTCACGACCAACACGCCCATGGTGAGCCTCCGCGACATGGTTTTCCTCGAGGTACGATCGCTCTTTCCGTTGGAAATGCTCACAGAGTACGCTAGTTTTGCGACGACTTCACGCTCGACAACATCAAAGGCTTTGGCCGCGTCATGACGTCCATTGAGCTCCCTGCCGTCGCCCCCGGTCTCGAAAAACCGCTCGGCGTCGTGCGCTGCCACATGTACAACGGCGGCGACGTTTTTATCCAAAATCCAAAGCGCGAGGGCTATTTGACGGCGTTTCGGCTCTACCAGCAGGACTTGAAGGGCGCCTTGCCGCCGTGGATCGTCAGTCGCATTGCAAAGTCCCTCGTCGCGAGGTGCATGGCGACGCTCGAGCTGAATTTCCGCCACGAGCGCGTCCTCGCTTTGGAATTTGCCAACGAACTCCAGCCCGACGACGCATTAGCGGTGCCCAAGGAAGCGCGGACGCACTGCGGCTTGTGCACGCAAGGCTTTACGGCCGTGAATCGCAAGACCAACTGCTACAAGTGCGGCGAAGTGCTCTGCAAGTCTTGCAATTTGACGTGGGCGATCGAAGTCGGCCGACGCATTGGCCGCAACCGCCCCGTGAAGCGCTACGTCCGCGTCTGTTTGGTCTGCTCGGCCAACCCGACGCTCCGCCACGGACGCTACTCGGCCTACACGACTGGCACCGACATTGAAGGCTCGTCGAAAGCGTCGAGGAGTTTTGCATCGGACGGCCCCCGCCGCGCGAGATCGTTTCATAAATAACGTGGCCCTCTCGATGCTGTCGAAACCCCTTTGAGTAATATGTAGCTGTATAATGTGAATCAAGAATTGAGCCCCCTCGATGGTGTCGACGAGTATACGCGTGATCAATATGGAATGATGGGCAGCTCTACCTATGAGAATACAGCAACTTGGGGCTATTTTGGGAAATCACGTGAGGTTTTAGCCCCCTCGATGGTGTCGAATCAGTGGGGCATCGAGGACAAGTCACCAATGCAAGCTCTGCTTGAAACATGGCTTCAACTGCGCGTCACGACGCCCAAGTCGCCGCCTTCCCAGACGAGGTCCGAGATCCGTCGCCATGCCGAAAACGCAACCAACGACAGACAAGGCCAGCTCGAGTCGCAATCAGAGCACCGTCGTCCTCTCGCTACTGTGTTCCTGAGCTTGGTCGAATGAGCACACTCGGCAGCATCTCCTTTGACCAATGCATTCTCGTCGCAACCTGGACTCGCCGCTTGGACAAGACAAACGCATGCTCGAGCTTTGGTCGGCTTCGTTGAAGGCTCTAGAGCTGCGCCGTCGCTCCAAAGTCACGCCAGCCATCGGTTTGTCATTTTGTCAAGGTATTGGATATTTCACACGTTTGAAATGTCACCGCGGTCGGCGGGATCTTCAAGTTGAGAGCTTAAACCTACTGATCGAACAAACTAGTCTAGTACGAATGGCGGGTGGCGTTGTAGAGCGGCGTGCTGTGCGCCCACTTGGCGGCCGGTCGGGACTCTAGCTGTGTTGCGACGCCTTTGGTGGCATGGCGGCGGGGACTTGTCACTTGATTGGCGATTGCAGCAGCGGGCGGTGTAAATGCCAGTCGTTCGCGCTTGGGGGGCGCCGCCACCATGGTGCACATCGGCGCCACGTCGGGGCGTGCCAAGTGGAGCGTGGCTGGAAATGGACATTCCTGGAGCGCTTGGAGGACAACGCGGAGTGGGAATTGACGCATGTCGACGCCATTCAAGCCGATCAAAACATCGCCGAGCTGCGTAAATTGAATGCCGCGACTGCAAGCTCGCGATGAAATATGGCTCACGGCCAAACTGGGCGTCGCGAGGACGATGCCCAAGTCGCCGCCTTCCCAAACAACGTCGTAGATCTCCGGTCTTGAATACGATGGCGAGGAGGAAGAGGACGACGAAGAGGACGCCGTGGACACCGACAAGGGGCTCCATGGCGAGCGAGCGCCGTCGAGCTTGGCGTACGAGTCGGCAAACTGCTGCGCCGTCTTCGAGGAAGCAGATCGTGTCATGGCAATGCAAATGGAAAAATGCCAAGTTGGAGCTTCCATCCATGCGCTGCAAGGATCTCGACATCCATCCAGAGTGTGAAAATTTCCCCGAGTGTCGGTCCACTCTGTCAAATTCGAAGCAAGAAAATCGACTTGGCGTTTGAAAGATGAAGGTCAACGTGGCGTCTGGCCATCCCGACGCCGTCTGGAAAGACAGCAGCGTCTCAGGAAGAGCAAGTTTGAAGCGCCACGGGGCGAATTTGGAGGGGGAATTTCCCCCAAACCGCGGGCGAGCGTCGAGTCGGGACATTGCACTCGATGGACAACGTGGCCAGTCATGTCCAACGCTCGATACAACAGTGTAGTCACCACCGACAGCTCCACGAACGCTCACAGAGTGACCATGAGCTCCAAGATGCATGGCAATGTTGGTCCTATCATGAGTGTTTTGCGTGTTTGTAACAACGATGCAATAAAAAAAACGCCAAAGCTCTCAGCTAGAGCTTGAAACGCCACGTAGATAGAGCGCAATGCAAGCTATCGATCGACCGATCTGTCGTTGATTTAGGTCGAGAATTGAACGAGCAGTCGCGACGACCGTGTGGTGGCGTCGATAGGTTGCCATTCAATGTGAAAAGTATACAAACTTCTATATAAAATCAAAATGTGAGACAATCTTATTGCAGTTTCGTCAGTTCAAACTTGTGAAAAAATACAAATTCCCATATTAAATTTCAACTACTGCGGATTCCAATGGGTGGACAGTCGTGTCTTCGCGACTGCCATCGACCACGCTCGCTCGCTCGGTGACTTGGATCTTTGAGAATCTGTCAAGCCATGGCGGACTCGCTGCCATGGCCACGTCGAAACGCGTTTTTTCGAACGCACAGTATCGTGGAAGTGGTCCTGTCCCCCCTTCGAAAAAACCACACTCGATTGTCGGGAATGTTCCGCCGTCGTCGTCGGTAAGATTGCCCCCCCCCATGGCCTTGCGATGGATTCCATTCGAAATGAAAGCCGTGCACGGAATCCAACCTTGGGGAAGCCAAGCTTGTTTGAAAGCCGCCAGAGTCGAGTCCTTCAGTCGAGCATCGCTTGGTTTCCCCCACGACCCAGCTATCTAGACGTGGGGCAACGAGTCCTCCAACGAAATATCACCGACGGCTGGCAGAACATCCAGCTTGGCTTGATAGTCGAGTGGATTGGTCGAGGGGAGTTGAGGCCCCTTGAAGATTTGGATCCGCTACGTCCAACATTTCATATGGACGCGACGATATTTCTCTGTCCCGCGCGGCTTCCAATTCGAATCGTGGCATGCACTCGATGGATTGGAACTGCAATCCTTGTCGAATTTCGAAGGGCGTGGCTGGATGATAGAACCTTTTATCGCCTGTCCGAGAACTTCCTCCAAATCCATCCTGTCATGGGAAAAATCGCTGCAACTTGGCTAGTTTTGACCATTTCCACCCATCAAGACTGCCGCTGCGGCCGTGGAATCGCATAGAACCTCGCTCAAGGGGGGTGGGGATCTTTCGACCTCGTAAAGCTGTGATGATAGCGACTCAGTTGGCCTCCACGTGAGCCATCCAGTCCGAGTGCTAGCACGATCAAAACAATCTTTGAACGTGCGACAGGAGCGTCGCCACCAGCAGTTTCGCTGTTCATGACGTCGCCAAGCACAAACAGCCATGTCATTTCCAGCCTCCGTTGTTCATATTTAATATAATTCGAACACTTCAATACTAATTTTGAGACTGGATTAAAATGTCGGAATAAAAATACTGAGTAATGTTGTATTTCATATTGCAACTTTCTTTCATTGCGAACGCCACATGAAATCTTGCTGACAGCATCGACAAGGCCAACAATTCCCCCATATATTTCACTGCTACTGGGTCATGAATATGAGATAAAGTATATGTCGACTCAGGACAAGTAATGTATAAAATAATATATTTAAATAAATGATACTGTATGAATTTATAAAATACGGTATTTAATATGTAAATGGTAATCTTATAAATTTATATACTTGAAGCGAAGGATTCTCGATGGTGTCGTGATGTTTGCGATATGTCCTGACAAGCTCCTGTCTGGACCAGCCGACAGCATGACGCTCCTCTGGTCAAAACCACAAGGCTGGCCCCAAACGGCATTACAGCTGAGTCTAGCCATTGAAATCCAGCCAGAATTCTCTCTCTCTCGCGACTCGGAATGCCTCTGTGGAGGGCAAGAGGACGGTGTCGATCCTGCTCAGCCGATGAATCTCGGACGAGCCAAACAACGACGGCGGCGAACGTGGTTTTCACGTACGAGCTGCAGGATGTTTGCCTTGTGCAGAGCGTACTGTAATGCTCCACGTGGTGGCCAAGCAAGATTCGACTTGGATCGAACAGCCGAGATCAACAACCGATCGACGTTCCGGTTTCATTGGTTGGAGACAAATTTTCACCAAGGACAAGCTAAGAATGAAGGGCGAAATCCACGATCGGCCGCTGGTGCTGCTGCTCGTCGGCGGTTGCAATGAATCACAATTCAATTTCACATGAGCCGCCAACACAAAGCGTTTCCTCGCATTTCGTTTGACCTGGTCGATTTGCCCTCCAACCAACGCAACGACTGGGACGAGTATGTCCAAGAGTATGAGCTCCGATGGACGGGCGGCAACCTTGGCCTCGCGCTCACGAATGCGACGCCAGTGGCTGTGAGTCGCGTCACTGGCAAGGGATGTCCGCAAGGCATTGAAAATGTCCGCACAGGCGACGTACTGCTCTCGATCAATGGCATGTCGACGCTGGATTTGCCATCGTTTGCCGTCCTCCGCCTCTTGCGAGAATGCCCGCTCCCAGCGACATTGGTCTTCTCAAGGCCAGACTATGCCACCAACTACTTTCAATACTCGCCCACCAACCAACCAGCCCGTCGCCCTGAACGTCTTGCGTTTTATCCTCCCAACCAAGTCATTGATGTCGATGTCACGAGCCCGAAAAACTCCAAGGGTCCGATCAAGTCGCCGCTAGCCTCAAGGCCAGCAGCGCAGTTTGCAGCCTCCTCGCCGCTACAAGCTCCACGCATGTCTGCTCCATTTTGAGCTCCATATCTATCTAATCCTAATCTAAGACATATCTCACACATCTCAAATGTCCATCGCGCTTCCTTCGATCTCACATTGTCGTTGAAAAACAACGACCGAATGTTGAATCCTCCTCTTGATATCACTGTCAGTAGATGGACTGAGTCATTGGGTAATATCATTTTGGAATGTGTCGGTGGCCCCGCTACAGTGCGCTGCTGAATTCTCCCCCCCCGGCGAAGTTCGTCGACAACTTCTATTTCGTGGGGGGGCATGGAGGAAGGCAAGCAGCACGCAGCTTTTGGGTGCAAATACGGGTTATGCACGCGTTGGGGTTTGCGAGAAATGAGAAATGATATTCACAATGCAACTTGGGAGCCAAGAGCTCAAGCCACATCTCTGTCATCGGTTTAATGCCTGTCGTCCAATCGACATGGGTTCCCCTGAGATGAATGGGACAATGCAATGAGTGAGCAATCAAGCAATATCCACGATAGTCAACGCAAGGCATGGAAGGCATGGGAGTTCTTGAAGAGCGGGCAGAGAGAGTTTCGTGGAAGGTGAGTTAAGCTGAACCAATAAACCATCGGTTTATTGCTTGATGAAACACATCATTCGTAACCTTGACACGGTGCTGAAGTCTCGCCTCGTGGTCTAGACTTCATTCCTCTACTCCACCTAGCTGTAGACCAAATTGAACGAGCGAATCGACGCTGGTGAGGTCGTAGCCATAGATTTCCAAGATCGATTGCTCTCTGGCTGGCCTTTTGGAGATCAGTTTAGGGCCATATTTCGTTGTCTCAGTGCATCCTTTGGACACGGCACTAATGCCATGCGTGCATATGGCTGGGCACGCACACAAATGCGTGGTGACACAACGCAGTTTGAGGTTCTTTCAGGAACTCACACGAAGCTTTGGAAAGAACGAGCTGCATGCTCCCTCGTGACCGTTTCATATTCATCAGTTTAACGCTACTCTCCATTGTATCGTCGCACAAACCCTGTGCTTGTAAGAGGCTTTCCGCGCAGCTAATAGAGCCCATATCCAAGATAAATCAAGAGTCATTGGACTGTGCCTTTGGTCCGTACGTCGAGTTGTTGCACGATGGCCTGCGATTCAAAAACCATTACTTGTCGGGTGATTCCCTCTCAGAATTGATATTGAACTAATCACAATGTGCAAATTGCAGTAAGCAAGCTCGGATATATCCTTTCACAATTAATATTTCTCCACCACGAGGTTGCGGCCTTTTTAAGTACATTATCATTTTGCAGAGGTTATTTTAACACGATTTTGTATCAAATTGCATAAAGACATTGGGTGACATTATTAATTTTTACAGGTATTCCATCAAACCAGATTGGCGCTTCCACTTGTCAAGATGAATCGGCGCCGCCTCTCGCATCCGCTGCCACCAAACTTCTTCCAGAGTCCAGCGTATGCTCCAGGCCAGACGAATGCGATCATGGAGACTGGCGTGGAAGCGCTGAAGCATCTCGTCTTGAATGCAAGGCTGGATGGCTCGGGGCCACACAAGTGGAAACTCGAACACGCGAATCGAGAAGTCCAAATCTACGTCGATCGCAACCTCGGTCGCGGCAAAGATACGATCTTCATGAGCGTCACTGAAATCTACGCCACGCTCGATGAAGCCGCGGCACTCCACCGTTGTGACACACAGGATGCGTACCGACAGTTTATCAAACGGTTCAACCGAGATGTCATTGATGGCGCGATACTCAAGACATTGGCGCCGCCGACAGATGACTTTCCACGAAACTACATTGGCCTCAAGTGGTTTGTCCAGGAAACGCCAGTGCCCTGTCGAAATCGTGACTTTTGCGTCGTCGAGGTATGTCCATGGCGGCAGAACTCGGACATGCTGATGGAAAGTTGATGTAGTGCTGTGATGATTTTGTCCTGAATGGCACGAAAGGATGGGCCCGTGTTCTTCACTCTGTCGATCTCTGCTGGGTGCCGTCGCTTTATTCGACGATGGGCATCGTCCGCGGCATCTTCACGGCTTGCGGCACAGTTTTTCAAGAAACGGATCGGCCTGGCGTACTTCGCGCGGCGCAAATCTTCCATGTTGACTTGCGCGGCAATATTCCAAGGTGGATCCTTCGCATTGGGATTAAAAAGCGAGCGCGGACGATGGCCGATATGGAAGCGCATTTCCGAGTGATGCGCATGCAGCACATGACCATCCTCCCGTCTTCAGAGCTCATTCCCGTCTCCCATCGTCGTCGGTGTTGTGTCTGTCAAGTCAAGTTCAAACCGCTCCAAGAACGTGCAAACTGTCGTCGGTGCGGCGAAGTCATGTGTGGCAACTGCAGTCGTGAAGCCGACGTGCCTGACCGAGACACGCTTGGCTTGTGTCGTGTTTCATTATGTGTCTCGTGTGCAGCCACGGTTGCGTCGTCGGAAGCGACACCGCCCGTTGTGCCAACAGCATTCCCAAGACTAAGCCGGTCGTCAAGGTTGACCGCCGAGTCGGAATTCGTTGATCCACGAGTTCGATACGTTGTCACGTCGCCGTATGGGCAGCATCAACGTCCATCGTCGGGTGGTTTGTCGTATCCAAGTCCAATTCATGGCGGTGGAGTTGGCGGCGATCGCATTGTGCTGCATCCACATCAACAACGCCGCGAGTCGAGAAGTTCAAGCACGCCGTCGACAACGTACGCCCAGTATAAACCAAGTGAGTCGTGGGAAGAAGAGGACGACAATCAAGTTGTTTTGGATCCGCCGTCGAATGTCTTGCCAGCAATGTCTGACATGGAGAAGACACACCAATTGCATTTCTATCGACAGATGCGGGACATGGACTTCTTGCTGCCTCGTCGGAGTTGCTCCACGCCGACACATCGTCTCTCCAACCAAACGTCGTAATCGTTACAAAATCTATGTATTGAGTTGTTGATCTCGTGCGCGTGGATCTACATAAGTATTCCTTTCCAGCACCACTTGACGCTCCCATCATGCGTCTGGCGGATAGAAGCCCAAGAGCTACATGAGAGTCTTCGCTTCGTTGAGAGATGAATGACTCCAACTAATGGCTCCATGTTGCTTTGTGGTGCATTTCTTCAGTCAGAAATCTTCAAACACCCATGGACTGAAGTGATAACTACGATGGGCTGGATATTGCGCGTCTGGTCTATCGCCATCACGGCGACATTGTGCTGCCCTAGACTTTCTTTGTATTGCAGGAACAAGCTATAAAGTGATGCGTCTTTCGATTCCAATTGGGCCGTCGTGCTAACTGCACATCTAGTCGTCACGACAGTGCGTTCTATTGAGCAATAGCACGAGGAAATGGTTTTTTGTTGGATGTGGAGCTGGAATTCGTTATCTTTGGTATTGTCATTGCGGTAGATCATTGACAGCCAGCTTTTGTGATTCGAACGGCCGTCGGGAACGATGTAATCGCCCGGGGAAAATCGCGGGCTCAATCGATAATTGTAGCTCTTTGAAACGACCTTCATCTACCGTTTTGATAGATTCTGGATCATTCTTGTCATCATGAGCTTCATGGAATAAATGTCTCGATGTCGCTCTCTCGACGTCGACGAAGCTCGATCGTTTCAGCAACTGAGGGACTTTGATAGCATGTGTGGAGCGATAAAAAATTTGGCACATCAAACAACCGCATGTGTGTAGCTCCAGTGGACAAGAGTAAGTGATGCTGCACACTTTCTACCCGCGCCTTGGATTGTATTGATTGATGCGCCAACGGCTGAAAATTCTCGTGATGGTGAATGCAAATTTCAACTTGATGGTGAAGGCAAATTTCAACGCGGGTAGAGAATGTAATTTCAATTCCACTTGGGATGCAATTTCAACACATCTTCTGTCGAAAATGGCGGGTCAAGCAGTGTCTTGTCGCTTTCTTGGCCACGTTCGTCTTGTCAAGGAAATGCAAATCATGGACGGTCTGAGACGCCACGATAAAACGAACTCATGTCCTTGAGCAGGATGGGCAAAGTTTCATCTTGACGAGAAACATTGGCAGATTCCACCGCGAGGAGGTATCAAATCAATGTAAATAGACAAGCCAGCAATCATCGCCACAGTGATGCAAATGCGTCTTCGGTTGACGACACCACAGCGACTTTGCTTGCAGCATTTGGATCAAAGTTGAAACTAACCACGTCAATTTCGCTGGCCGAGACATTTTTCTTGGAATTGAAGCCACATCGTCTTTTGCAATAGGTTGTGTCGGAATGCTACACTTGTAGTTCCTTCGCGACTTGGGAAGCAAATCGTCGAACGTGTGTGGCCGCCGATGCTGCGATCAGCACGTCCATCGACAGAGGACAATCGTGACTGCCGTGAGTCCTTCCGTGTGCAGGAAGATGCCATGCGTATAGCAGCGTTTCAGCCTCGAAAAGGCCAAATTTTCATTTGATCCACAAGGCACAACACGACACACAGGCACAGCCTTTCGCAATGGAAGCGAGCCTTCAAGGATTATCCATTTCTTCCATGCTCATGGATAAGCAGCACATAGGAATCATCCTGGCAGACACTCTTGTCGCTCCGCGCATGAATTGTACCAGATCGTCAAAGCGTTTGCAAGCAGATGGGGAAATCTTCATGTTGTCGGGGTGAATATTTGACATCGCGAGACGCCGAGTGAAGTCCTTGGACGATCGCTTTATCAAGAGTTGGCCAACGGCGCAGAGTTGACAAAAAGGAATCATTCATTCTTCGTGAGGATGCGAATCTTTGCGCACGAGAGGAGGGATCTGGTCCTTGTCATTTCTTCATCCGTGGCGCTGACTTTGGAAATCCGTGCGAGCGATATGTTCCTCTCTTCGGAATGGTGCAACAAAGCATGTCGGTTGACGCAACATTGAACGCATGAACAGCCGCCATAGCCATGTGTTGGCGCACGTGGGGTAGAAAAGCACAAGCAGGCCGAAGCAGGGCAAACAAGACGAGAGATTTGGGCCTCCAGGGGAGAAAAGGGTGCATTCTAACCTCATACTTGCCACATACCGCTGGCTCAATTGAAAATTGCAGCTTCTTGTTGAAATAAGACGATGCAGATCACCAAAACGGCAAATCATAGCGCTCGAGGCATTTGCTTGGTCGTTGTACTGTACGATCGTCATAGACGATGCCAAAAGAGTAGCAATTCGTTTGAATCAACTTCAAGGGCAAGATGGATCTCTCTCGCTGAATATGTGGCGAGTGACGATGTTTCGTAGCGCACGTCAACGAACGGGGGGGGGCTCGAGAAAGCCAGTCGCGCCAAGTTGACGACAGGCAATCCACTTCTCAGCCGACGTGTGGCAGGCATCCCACTTTTGAGAGAACTGAGAAGGTCGACTCAATTGCGCCATGCTCATCGCCATGGACACAAACACTTGGTCTTGTGCTTGGCGCCATCTCAATCAAACAAGGTGAAAAAATCAAGGGGCCAGGGAGTCAACAATCGATTGCAAGGGTTCTCCACGTGTTGTATGCTGGACCAGATTCCGCCCAGCTGGCTCCACGCTATCAGCTCCTGGCTCTTTTCACCCACGCCAAATGAAAGACGAAACGGGCCTTACGTCACACACATGACGTTCAACAAATAATGCAACAAATGCCATCGACTTTGACGCTTGTGTGGTGCGATCGATTGCGCCTATGCAACCTACACACACAATTCCTTGCATAAAGTCCCGCAATAAATACCTAGCACACATGGAGGTTGTTGTGTACTGATTCGGTCAAATTATCTCTCTTACCTGGGCAATTCATCATCTCCCACCCAGACATGCACGCGGTGGGTAATGCGTTTTGGTCTAGAAAATAACCTCAAATTGTCCATGCTTTCGTCTTCGGGAACATGGGTGCGCCCCGAGCCCATGCACTGCACTGCACGATGGAGAGAGAAATATACGTTCTCGCCATGTCTGGTTGTTCCTCTCAACGTCTCGTCTGGCCTCTTGCACAGTGTATTAATGCAAAGTGCATTGAGCTTCAACATTCCTACGCGATCAGATCAACTTTCAACAGGCGATATCATGCCTTTCGTACCATATGCCCCATGACAAATCGTTGCAAAATGACTGGATTATTGTATGGAGAGGACCAGGCTTCTAAGAAAAAGGGCCACAATTCGAAAAAGTTGAAGTTGGTTTCAAGCCCGACGACTCGTCCACAAAGTCATTTTGTCTTTTGCTTTCCAAAAAAACCATGGGCAAGCCGTTCCTCACCCTCGAGGATCTCAAGATGTGTTTCTCCATCTTTTGCTGTGTGTATGGCATTGGTACGCTTGGTGTACCCAAGAACTTTGCCAGTGCTGGTTTGCCAGCCGCCATCCTTGGTTTGATTTTCATGGCTGCTGTCAACATTTACTCGACGGTGTGCTTGTCCAAAGTGCTTATTGAAGCCCCAAAGTCTGTCCGTACGTTGGGTGACTTGGGATATTTTTGCCTTGGCCAATGGGGCCGATGGCTCATGCTCGTCACGCAATTGTTGACCTGCATCTTGGTCCCTATTGCTTTCTTGGTCTTGGGCGGTACGATCTGCACCTTTATGTTCCCCAACAGTTACGGACAAGTGACTTGGATTATCTTGATGGGCATTTCCCTCTTGCCAGTGTGCTTGACCCCAACCTTGAAGGAAGGTGCTTTCGCCGCTGCTGCTGGTGCTTTGGGCACGGTCTTGGCTGATGCCATTGCTCTCTACTTGTTGGTCGACAACATCTCCCCTGATGGATTGGATCTACCTCACCCTTCGCCCAACTTCAAGGCTGTCGCTTCAGTGTTCGGTAACTACGCCTTGGCTTACGGTGCTGGTATTGTCATCCCTGCCTTGCAACGTGAACATTCGGACCCCACCCGCATGCCCCGCTGCATTTACGTCACTTTGGGCATCATTTCTGTCTTCTTCTTGATCGTCGGTATTACCGGTGTGTCTGTCGTCGGTTGCCAAATCCCTGGTAACTTGCTCTTCTCCATTGCCGGTCAACCCACTGCTTACGGTTTCTCTGCCAACCGTGGTGGTGTGATCTTGGCTATGCTTTGCATGCAACTCCACGTCACGATTGCCTTCGCTGTCATTATGATTCCTGGTTTCTACATTTTGGAACGTGTGCTTTTCGGTCTCCACAAGCACAACTTCGATGCCATCCATGAAGTCGAAGCTGCCTACGAAGGTGCTGAAACCCCTGATGCCGCCGAAGAAAAGGTGGAAAAGCCTGCTGAACAAGGTGAACGCACGATTGACGGTGTTGCTCTCCATGACTTGGACTCGCACACCTACCGCCAACCTGGCGTCTACGCCAAGGTCGCCGCTATGCGTATTGTGATCGTCGCTGCTGCCGTCGCCATTGCTTGCGGCTGGAAGAACCGTCTCCTCGATTTGCTCGACTTTACCGGCGCTTCGTGCATTGCCATCTCGTGCATGATCTTGCCAATTGTGTTCTACTTGAAGCACTTTGGCAACCGTCTCTCCATCCCTGAACGTATCTGGGCCTACCTTGCCGTGCTCGTCTCTATCTTCTTCGGTGTGTACGTCACTTACATCTCGGCGAAGCCTTTGTTCAACCCTGATGAACCTTCAACTGCTGCTCCTTCATGGGACGATGTGCATTTCCCATACTGCAAGGCTGGCTCGAGCTACCAACGCATTGTGTACACCAACGTGTCGTACCACAAGAACTTCACGAGCCCTGCTTCGTTTTAAACGGCTTTACAAGTAACGTCAGTGTGATTTGTTTCAAATAATGCATACCAGTTTGATTATGATTTCATGTGTCAATTGTCTCGTGCGTGGATAGCTATATGAGGCTGTCGTGGGAATATTGGGGTTTGGTTGGTCTCAGTTTGCCTAGCATCTCCGCAAGGCTTTCTTGCATGGACTTTTGCTTTGGTTTGGGTTGTGGTGGTCGTGTTGGTTGCCGCCGGCGGTTTATTTTCTCTTGAGCAAGCTAAAAACACACAGTATCAGCACGTGACCTTGGAAGGTTTGAATGTGAACCTCAAGTTTTACTTGGGCTTGGGCTGCAATTTCCTCCAAATGCTTTCGATGGAGATCATCTTTCAATGCTTGTAATGCAGCATCACCTCGTTCTTTTACTATCCGTTTCAAGTGTCCATGATAACCTTCTTTGTTGTGAGTAAGACTCGAGTTGTTTTGGCGTTTGATTTCGACACTGATGGCAACATTTGGAGAGGCAAATCCACATGTCAAATCCCTTGGTTTTGGCAGACTTAATTGGGTATTCGTTGCAATGGGCACATCTGCCGTGGAGCTCGCAGTGGTGGGAACATTGCATAGGGAATTCAAATTGAGAGCGTCGGATTGGTGCTGAATCTGAGTTTGAAGTGTCGGATCGAGGGAAGCATCCTCTGCGGCCGGAACAATGGGATTGACGCCTCCAAAATATGTGCGGATACGCACTTGCTCCAAGTCATAAAGCAGTTCGGTGTAATCATGCTCCATTTTTGCCAAGTATGGACGATCTCCATAGAAGATGACATCGTGATATTTCTGATTGAGTTCTTCCAAGATAGTTTTGCAGAATTTGGTGTGGTTGTTGAGAAGCAAGAATAGACGATCGCGCTGGCGTTGTTCCTAACATTACCATTTAGAGATATCAAGACTTCATGACGTCGTATACTTTCAGTCTCAGAGTTGAAATCGTTTGAAAAAGACGCCGCGGATCACTCGCAACCAGTTCAAATTCGTACACTCGCTTGAGAGTTGCTTCGCGGTCCATAATACAATTGACAGCCTGGAGAGACGAAGCTAAGATGTTCCAGCAAACATGCTATTTACCTTCTCCCACAAATCTAGTGCACCTTCCAGTTTGGACGAGTATTTTGTTTGAGTATACTTCATGACAACTTGGAGTTTCTTGCGCGCGCTTAACTCAAGGGCGGTCAGTACAACTTCCATTCGCTCCTGCAATTTAATTCGCCACGGGCATGGTTTTCCTTCTTCAAGAGTTGCTTTTCCCAATTCTTCTTGTAATTTTTCCTCAATTTCGAGTTGCTTCAAGTGCTGATTGGGATCCGTCTCGGAAGGTGCCGATTGAGTAATTTGTTTCACAACCTTTCGATAGACATCTTTGCGAGTTAAAGATTTCTCTGTCGATGATGCGTCAGGGGTTAGACGTCGGCTGGGCTCGCGAATGGTTTTCGACTCTCGCTTTGACTCAATCTTAAATACATGCTTTGTGTCGTTGTCGACGTCTGACTCATTTAAGATTGGGTTGTCGTGGACATCAGCAATGAACAAACGGGTGGATGCTATCTCTGTGGTTTCGAACGTCTTATGTGCTGACTCGTCAGCACACTCCTCTTGGTTTTGTTCCTCCACAATTCTCTCTGGTTCCAGAGACATTGCTCGGAGTTTTGCTCTGGAGGGTGACGATGATATATTGTCCTTCCTATATGTCAATGGCTTAGTGCTTATATCGCTTGAATTTTCAGAAATTGTGGTAGCAAGTGGTTGTTGAATAACCTTGACTGGGGAATGTGCTTTCGTCGGTTGGTTGTTGTCATCATCGTCACCGACAGCTTGGGTTGCTGCGGCAAGCCAAGCAACGTCGTCCTCTAATGGCGATCTCTCCTCTGACGATGGTGGAGACTATTGCAAATGATAAAAGCAAAGATTTTGTTTTTCAACGTACATAGTCTCGAATTGGTTTGCTCCAGTCAGGACAGAAGAGTGAGACGGATGCAAACGGAACTTTTTGGCCTTTGACTGCAGCCGCCGTGACCTTTTTGCGGCCATCAGCGAATGCGATGAGTGAGAGTGGTGCCAAAGCCTCGAGCTGCTCGTCATCTTCTTGGTCGAGGGGACGAAAAATCATAGAATGACTCATGACTGATTCAAGGGAATGACGTCGGGCTTCAATACCACCAGAAGACTTGCACAGAAGCTGAAGTTGATCCATGAGCAACACCGCTGTATCGATTTGAACACGAGGAGGTATGACAAAGCTTGGTGAGTCAGGGCATGGAGGTCCTATATCTGTAAGCCTCATTGCATCCATGGGAAATGGCCTGGAATTCTACGCCAACACTTAGAAATTATGCAAATTGATCAGTTGCTGCACCATAAACAGAATTGTCAATTCATCAACGTGAAAGCGATCCGGAAATGAAGGGAAAAAATCGAATGGTTGTCTGGTTGTAGTTTGAAGATCTGCCTTCGTTTCAGCAATCTCCTGGTCTGCAAGTGGAGGTCCAGAGTCAGAGTTTGAGTCTTTGTCGCAGAATGATTCATTATTTGACGAGGGACTTTCTAAGTTTGCTGTAGTGTCGTTTGTCTACCGAAGGTTCAGACAAAAGTTGAGTTGGCAAGCACCTGTTCCTCTGCTTCGCGCCTGGACTTTATGTATGCTTGAGTGAATTGTCTAGAAGACGCACATCGGGCTTGTTTGACATGTTCTCTGTGGAAACGGGGTGGTCGCAAAGCCTTCGCAACTTTTGCAATATGTCCCATGCTGTTGCTTGGACGAATATGATCTGGAGAATGGTTCAGCTTCTTGTGGGGTCGAGCTGCCAAGTGGAGATTTGCTACATTGTGCCCTTTTCTGCTCTTGTCCAAGAGAGATGTTGGATGAAACGATTGCTTTAATACCGTCTCCATGTCATGCTTTGAGAGCACGGCTACGGTCACTGGAATAGCCGTGACGACATCAACACCACCAGTTTGAGACAAAATAACGTCCACGTCACCAACAACAACAAAGTCATCAGCTCCTCTAATATAAGGTGACTTTGCGAAAAGAAAACCATCGTACCTGCTCATCATGGCTCCCTGTGAATATTCGGTCAAATCTACACGACCTTCAAGGAGCATGAATATGTTTTGAGCGACGACATCGTGACAAACAATATTTTCGTTTGGCCCCATATGACGAAGAACAGAAGATTTGGCCATTTCCGCCTATATTTATTCGTCATCAGAGCTATCAAATGAATCGATAACCTTGAAAGGTAAAGGAACCAGTTCGAGGAACGGTATTCGACAAATTAACGTGAGAATTTTTCGCAAGGTTTTGACTGATGCATCTGAGTTGAGACCTTGTTCACGTCAGCACAATTTCAAATGTATGACTACCGCAGAATGAAAGTAAATGACTCTGTGTGGACCACACAAATTCTTCAATTTGATCGCAGACTGCTTGAAATCGTCGCTCATTAAAATCTCGGCTCGAATTTGGAACCATATTGCGACTTTCTAGTATGCGTTCCAAGGCTTCCAATTTAAAGCGTTGCAAGGTCATGCCTGACCCCATATGCTGTTCAGATGCACCAAAAACCTCCTCCATACACTCCAACAAAACCTATATGGTTGTCATACGATCGTGGGTGACATGCTATACCTTTTGACGAACAGAATCACAAGTAATGACATTCCTCATTTCGATTTTAAACGATGACAACAATCGTGTAATCGTTTGATCAGTCGTGAACATGCCGTTCTGGTATATCTTGGAGTATGCTGCTTTCACGTTTTCAAACAGTTCTCTTGCCATCACATCCATTGCAGCATTGATGCGATCAATCAGGTTATGTCCTTGGATATTTGTGATCTTCTGAGCTGCAAGCATTCGACCCATAGCTGGATCTCGTGGATCCGTCCATATATCGTGCAATATTTGCTTTTTGTGTATTTTCAAATGACCTTTCCATTCTTGTTCCAACCCCTTTCCAATTTGTCAACGACTCGGGACCTGAATATCAGGATACCTCCAGGTGCACACTCAATTCACTTTTATCGCGCTCTTCGTCTTCTTGTACAGGTTTGGTCTGTTGTTTCCTCCGTTTGAAAGTTAGATCTACGATTTCAAAGTCGCAGCGACGCTCGTCTTTGACGGTGCGCGTTTCGTCCGCTACGAAATGATCTACTGCAGCGTTAGACAACGAAGCCTCGGACCATTCCCACATCGGTTATTCGCAACATCTTCCAGGAGTTTCTTCTTTGCAAGGTACATGGCGTAATCCACGCGTTCTTTTGGTCCGTCCTGTCCTTCCTCACGTGCCGCATCATGAAAGAGCATCTTGCATGGTCTTGAAAACGGGCGACCTTGAAACTGTCCTTTCTGAAACAATCAAAATTTAAGCGCTCTGGATTGGCTAAAATTACATTTAATAGCCAATCGTAATTTATTTGAAAAATATTTATTTTTATGTTTCTTCCCTTTTTATTTTTCCTGGATTTGATTGAATTATTTTGATTGGCTAAATGAAAGTTTTCAATGAATCGCCGATCACTTTATCAACTGCCAGAAAGGACAGACGAAGATGATCCAAAGTTTGTTCATCATCACATCGGCGGGAGAAACGATCATTGAGAAGCATTGGCGTGGCACGACAAGCCGAAACATCTGTGACTATTTTGTCGAACAAGTCAATCGCCACAAGTTGCGCGAGGTAAGTGCCTTCTGTCAAGCTTTGGCCAATAACTCGTCCTAGGACGTACCGCCTATCATCTCGACGGGAAATCATTACCTGATTAGCACCTTCCGAGACGAGTTGTTTGTGCTTGCCGTCGTCACAAACGAAGTACATTGAAGTCCTTCACATGCCCGATATTAGTGTGCTTGTAGACTTCGCCACTCTTTGTCATTGAATTCCTCCATCGTGTGGTGTCAGTCTTCAAAGAATATTTTGGAAAGTTTGGGGAGTCTGTGATCAAGGATAATTTTTCGACGGTCTATCAACTCTTGGAAGAAATGCTCGACAATGGATATCCCTTGACGACCGAGCCAAACGCATTGAAGGCCATGGTGGCTCCACCACCCTCCACTGTTGGCCGGATTGCTGCTATGGTGTCTGTATGAATATCTCCTTGGCGACATGTTTACGATGACTATTTTTGATAGGGTCGATCGAATGTGAGTGATTACCTCCCCGATGGCACTCTATCCAATATACCGTGGCGTAAAGCTGGCGTCAAGTACACGCAGGTGAGCCTTTACCATTTTTTCTATTTCACGAGCAATTTGCAGAACGAAATTTACTTCGACGTGGTTGAAGAAATCGACGCTATTGTCGACGCCAATGGTGACATGCTTCAATGTGAAATCCATGGAACAATCAATGGCAACAGTCGCCTGTCTGGAGTGCCCGATTTGACCATGATCTTTCGTGACCCGACTGTGATGGATGATTGCTCGTTTCACCCATGTGTTCGCATCGCTCGTTTTGAAAATGAGCGCGTTTTATCTTTCGTGCCCCCTGATGGCCAATTCGAGGTACCAAAGCTGACCTTTCTCTGGTTAATGCAATCTAGTTGATGCAATATCGAGTCCAAGTGAATCAAGTTGTGCCACCGATTTTCTGCCAACCTATCATCAACTACGACAAACAAGGTGGCTCGGTCGAGCTGGTGCTCCTTCAGCGAAACATGCCTACGCTGGTCACAAACTCAAAGAAAGGATTGAAGACTGAAGACGTAGCAGTTGAAGTTGTATTTCCTCAAGGTGTGCGAACTGTGAATGCCAATACGGAGCACGGGTCATGCTTGTTTGACGACGCAACCAAGGTAGGGCTCGACTTTTTTCTCATTCCTCTGCAACTTTGAGGAGACTTTGAAATGGACGGTCAAGTGGGGCAAGAAAGTGCTCTCACCAGCTTGCCGTGGGTCCATCGTGCTCCAGCCTGGAGCTGCCGTGCCTGACGAGAAGCCCATTGTTCTTCTTCATTTCACCGTGCCAGTGAGTACAGTAAGCGGTCTCGCAGTTGACTCGCTCGTGCTCACGAACGAAAAATACAAGCCATACAAAGGCGTGCGCACCGTGGCAAAGACTGGTCGATTTCAGATTCGAACATAACTAAATCAAGAGCGATGGCCAGTATTCGCCTGGTGTATGCTTGACCAATGTGATACATATCTCCATTGGAACTGATGTTGTGTGAAGGTCCATTCGTGTGTAGAATGGACTGGCTTCCTTTTGTGGGGCAATCTCCCAATCAAGCGACTTGCAGTCAACCATCGCGGCGAGTTTGGCGTGGATGCGTGGGATGGTATCGACGACGACTGTGAACCAATGTGTCTACAAAGGCACATGACATATCGAGACTCTTGCGTCAAGAAGGACGTACGCCATCAGCTGCTTGTGTTGCCAAGACATTGACTCCTTTACGCACAATGCGCGGCCGAACGGGGACGTAGATGTAGAGTTCTTCTTCCGTCTGCGTCCATGCATATTCCTTGGAGGGATCAACCGTCCTTGACAAGATTGGGCTTGCTTGGACGGTAAATGCCGCCGTCGCTTCGTCCAAAAACGTTGACCCGCGCCGTTTTGCCGTCATTCCATGAGCTGATGGAGCGGTTACATGCTGGAGCAGTTACAAAGGTCCATATTCTACAAAAACCCTACACCCCCCTGAAATATGGCTTCAATGTTAAAATTGTATTTTATTGGCAAAAATATAATGTTGAAGACGCTTGATTGGTGGAAAATGTTGAAATAATGTATGTTTATTGGTTATAATATTTTAATTTTGACCAATGAAAGGTGGACATGTTCTGTGGTTTCATTTTTCTATTCTTCGAAGGATATCGAACAAGCGGCGGCGCCTGTGGTCGACATCACGCAATAAGATGATCCAAAGCTTGTTTATCATCACGTCAACAGGCGAAATCATCATTGAAAAGCATTGGCGGGGTATTACGAACCGAAATGTGTGCGACTTTTTCGTCGAAGAAGTCAACAAGTACAAATTGCGAGAAGTACGATGTCGAGATGGTCAGAAGATCGATCCTCACCTCGTGTCTTGTGCCGATAGGATGTGCCACCAGTCATTAGTACGGCCAAGCACTACTTCATCAGCGTCTTTCGAGAGGGACTGTTCCTCTTGGCTGTTGTTACGACCGAGGTAAGTCTGGTTCTGGTCGGGACTGGTTTGCGTAATTGGGTGTCCGTAGATTTCACCGTTGTTTGTGATTGAATTCCTCCATCGCGTCGTCGCAGTCTTTCGAGACTACTTTGGCAGCTTTGAAGAAAGCGCGATCAAAGATAACTTCTCTACGGTGTACCAATTGCTAGAAGAAATGCTTGATAATGGATACCCCTTGACGACTGAACCAAATGCCTTGAAGGCCATGGTTGCCCCACCTTCGACCGTAAACCGCATTGCTGCTATTGTATCCGGCAAATCACGTATCAGCGATCAACTACCTGACGGAGCTATTTCGAATATCCCGTGGCGTAAAGCTGGTGTTAAGTACACGCAGGTACGACGCTTCGTTTCCCCGCATGCCATGGCTGACCCTCTTTATGTAGAATGAAATTTACTTTGATATTGTTGAAGAAATTGATGCGATTGTCGACAGTCATGGCCAAATGATCTCGTGCGAAGTCAATGGCACGATCAATGGCCACAGTCGTCTCTCAGGCGTCCCTGATCTCACAATGGTGTTCGTCGATCCATCCGTCATTGACGACTGTGCCTTCCATCCATGCGTACGCTACGCTCGATACGAACGCGAACGTGTCATTTCGTTCGTCCCACCGGATGGCCAATTCGAAGTACACTTGCATAGACTCCTTGTAGCCTGACAAGCATTTGGCTAGTTGATGCAATACCGTGTGCAAGTCAATCAAATGGTGCCGCCTATCTTTTGCCAACCCAACGTCAAGTACTCTGAAAAGGGTAACGGGACTGTCGAGATCACAATTGGCACGCGCAACATGCCAACATTGGTAAGCAATACCAAGAAGCCCATCCAAAGTACAAACCATCATCATCAAATGGTTTCTGACCTTGACATGCCTGTAGCTGAAGACATTACCGTGGAGGTCACGTTTCCCAAGAGCGTGCGCACTGTAGATGCCAACACGGACGCTGGCAGTTGTTTGTTTGACGATTCAACGAAGACACTCAAGTGGAACGTTGGCAAGCTCAAGAAAATCCTCTCCCCCACACTCAAAGGCACGGTGGTGCTCCAGCAAAATGCAGCCATTCCCGACGAGAAACCCATCGTTCAGCTTGGCTTCAAAGTCCCCTTCACGACCGTCAGTGGCCTCGCCGTCGAGACGCTCATCTTGACGAACGAAAACTACAAGCCCTACAAGGGCGTGCGCACCCTCACCCAGGCAGGCCGATTCCAAATTCGTACATAAAGACAAAGCTAGAGTCTTCCCATAGAACTAACGTAGGATGTAAAGCGTACGGGTAGTATATACTGTCGACTTGTCTATAAAAACCTCCAGGCGTGGGGGGCTTCAAGAAGAAGAAATCGAATCCAACTTGCAGTCTCTTCGTCAAATCATCCCTGCGCTTATCACAAGCTTGAAGATATATCAGCAACAAGCGTTCGCTGGCTACAATTTTGCGTCGCTTATCCGTTCACTCTGAATCAGCTCGCGAAAGCAAAGCGTATACTTTACTGGCTTTCCAAGCCACAATCCATACCTATTTCGACCCAAGATTGACGAGGAAAGGGAGCATTAGAACGTAGCACTCTCGGTCAAAGTCTTTTCGCAGCAGTGAGCAATATCAAGAGTGTCGTGATGATTGACGTCGAGGACCAGTGAAATGACAATTTGTAAAGTTCATCGCTTATCATTTTACAACTTCCTCTCAAGGCACATACAAATATACAAAATATGACTTATATACAAATTTCCCATCAGAAGGTATGAGGTCTTATAGTGTAGCGGTTATCACGTCTCCTTGACGTGGAGAATGACTTTCGTTTTTGCTTTGTAGGTTAAACTACCACAGCCCCCCAACGGAAAATCTTGCTTTTTAGGTGCTTTCGACAACGTCATGGCCTCTAGCGCGGAAAAAACCATCCTTTCGACGGTGTCTCGATTCGCTCAACGTGAATCGACGCCTGACCCTAGCCAAGCGACGCCCGGTTCGAGCCGAGAAGCCGCTGAAAAACCTCCTTCCTCTAGGAACAGCGCCGCTGCGTCCGACTCTCTTCGTAGGGAAAATGTTTCCAACCAAGATGGTGTTGACTTAGGTGGTGACACTGGTCCAAATATGGACAAAAAAAATGGACCCGATGATGCAGGAATGGGTATGGATATTAATGGTTCCAACGAAAAACCTGCCTCTGACGCCAATGGTGGCAAATTACTCAAGGATTCTGACAAGCCTGGGGAGAATATTACCCATCCTGACGGCACCCCTCATGGACGAGTTTTACCTAATTCGAAAAATCCCTCCAAAGATGGGACAAACTCTCCTGCCAAACCCTCCAACCCCAAAAAACAAGCTTCGTCCAACAACGAAGGCAAAAAAACCAACTCGAAGAAAAATAATGTATGGGAAGGAGCCCGCCATGTGAAAACCCAATTGGTTCGCAACACTGGTGGGCATCCCATTGACGACTCTGAATTGGAAGAATTAATTCGACAAGCTCGAGAATTCCGCCAAAACCCTACTGCTATGGATGAATTCATTGAAGACATCTTGAAAAAACTCCATCCTCGAAGGCTTGCACTGTGGACATTCCTCTGGGAGAAGCTTTCCGTCAAGTCAAGGACTACCAAATCCGAGCGAATTTAATTACCCAAAACCCGGGTACGCTTTGGGAATCGAAATTCAAGGAAATTCTGTTCCACAAGAAAAACCCGACTACTCTCTCTTTGACGTTTTATGACGATGATCTATTGCGCAAAACTTGTGGAACCTCCCTTCGTCTGGGAAAACAAGAATTTACTGTGCCTGAATATTCTCCCCACTCGAAACTTTATTTTATTACTTTCAACAACCTGGTGGATCACGATATTCAAAAAGCGATTTTGAAAAAGTTGGAAGAGCTCACTCACTGCGTCATTGTTGGTTTTAACCCCAGTACTGACAATTTATTACGCTCGACCCAATTTCGAGTCCTTTTTGACTCCGAAACTCCTCCTTTGGCATTGGTACCAGATGATGGAGGCGAGCCTCTGAGAGAAATCGAGATCCAAAACCAAGTTTATGTTTTTCAACATAAAATTCGGTCCCTCAATCAAACGGTCCCTCCCAGCGTTCAAGCTAGACTGGAAAAAGCCAAACAAAAAGACGACGCTAAAAAGAATACAGACCATGTCGAGGAAAACGCTACAGAGGAAAAAACTGATGCTCCCGAAAATCCATCGACAGAAAACCAACCACCCAACACCCCGAAGGAAAATACTGGCACAACTGGAAACTCCGAATCCCCTAATGCCGATCCCAAGGAAAATCAAAATGGCAAGGAAAACTTTGTCGACCTGTCAAGCGATGTGGACATGGAACAAGAGGAGAAATCAAATATCGAAGAGGAAGAAATGGTAGCTCAACCCAAGAAGATATTAAATCCTCCACAATCACCCAAGGGCTCGAGCGAGAATAATATTATTCTCACAGACAAACCCAATTTATCCCAGGACGAATTTAAACCAACTCGAGCCGGTTTTATTCAAGGTCCCCAATACAAAATATCAGCTACCTCGATTCCAACACAAAATCGATTCGCTATCCTCAGCTCAGACGACTCTGACGTGACAACTTCAGGCACAACGGTTCCTCGATTCCATCTTGATATCGTTCCTACCGACACGCCCAAAAAACGTCCTGCTTCGTCCCCAAAATCAACGATACCCAAAAAAATTCCAGCCTCTACGAAACCAGCAGGAGCCAAAGTGAAGGCTCAAATCACAGAGCTGAAGAAAAAACTGAATGAATCTACCAACCCATTGGTATTTCATGATGAAACCCTCAACCAACCTGGCTTTATTGGAAATATCTATATGGACCCAAAATCTCGCAAAATCGCATCCAATTTAATTGCCTCGAGAGGAATTATACGTTTAATGGCTGGAGAAAATCCCATGCAAGCTATTGATGAAGAACGATTTACCTCGTACTACCAAAAACAGCATGGCCATCCTCCTCCTGAAAATTACAGCCCCACAAATCTATTCCAAAGTTTGTGTCCAAATGACGAAGACTACCACATGAGAAGATCTCTAGCAGCAATCGATCTATTTCTGTCCAACAGAGCACCTGAAGCTTATACGAACGATGAGTATATTAATCTGTGCCTGAAAGACAAAGTCCACCGTTGGCCCAATTGCAATTTAATCACGGACGCCTCCTTGATTAAATTAATTTCCAGTCCTGCTGCTGGAAACCTGGTGCAACATCATAAAATTGAAGAAGAGTTGAGCCATATTGTGAAAGATCTGGCACTCCAAACAATTGACCCTACGAAGTGTTTTGACTCGGATACTGATGCCTTGTTAACTTTACTTCCGGACGAAAAGGCTCCTGAACTCGACTACAAAGAACTTGGCGATGGTGACAATGCAGACTCCAATTGACTCGCCAACACACAAAATCAATTAAAACCACAATCACCACACCCCGACCCAAACCAACACAACGACTTAAAGTCAAAAAATCAAAACCCAAATATTAATCATGACCGTGACCACAATTAACGCGCTACCACAAGCCATTATCGACTGGGATATTAGCTTGTTTTCTCTCAACACAAATGGTCTCTCCAACTCTTTCCACCACCTTCTCAAGAACTTTCTCCTCAAAAACTCTATCTCACTTATCCAAGAAACTCGACTGCCTTACCCCAGCGACCATGGCAAAATCAATTTCTACTGGAAAAAACATACCAACCAACAAGGCACTTTCTTCTACGAGGAGCCAATTTATTCCATCAGCCATACCTCTCATCCTACTGGAGGCCTTGCTACATTTATTCATCCTGACTGCCCTCTGGACAATTGCACCAATTTAAACCACTCTTGGGACAAACCTCTCCTCCGTGGTCGTTATTTACTTATATCGGCCACTCTGGACAATATCCCGGTTTTTATTCACAACATCTATGCACCGTACGACTATCACGACCGTGTGGATTTTTTTAATGATCTGCCTCGCGATTTTCCACCCGAAGCTTTTCATATTGTTGGTGGCGACTTTAACGTTATTTTCTCCCAACATTAGATTCATGCCGTCCTTCGACTCATGCGACCCATGGCTCATATGAACTCAACCTATGGCTACAAGATTTACACCTCGTTGACATTTTCCGTCAACAAAATCCACTGAAACGTGCTTTCACAAGTCCAAAATTTGTCAATCGGCTTGACTATATTTTCATCTCGTCTGCTATGGCATCCCTACGTCATCTGAAATTTCGTCACCTGGAACTAATTCCTCATGCTGACCACACTCCCTGCAAATTATTGACCAAACGTCCAGCAGTATCAATGGGACCTGGTCCATGGAAAACACCACAATGGGTTCTCAACAATGACAAGGCCAAATTAATTATCTCTCGTCAACTTGAAACCTTCCTTACCAAGACCCAATTAAACTCAAATGTTGGTCTACATTTCGACACCATGATCACCAACATGCGAAATCAATTAAAATACCTACACGACGAGTTGGTCGAAAATCAACAAAGGCCTCTCAAGAAATTATCTATGGATTTGGCTTTATTGATTCGGGATTACCAAAACGCCCCATGTGCGTCCTTGATGGCACGTATCAAAACAATTCAAGCTGCCATACATGAATATCATGACAGGAAAAAAGTCCTACGGGAAGATACTGCTATGCAAACTCATCTCGAGAAAGCGGAAAGGTGTACCAAATTTCACCTGAAGCCACCTCGCACAATCCCTTTACAAAAATCTCCCTTCAAGGCACTCAAAATGTCCAATGGAAATATTGCTTCTGATCAACAATCAATTTCCTCGACACTCCACGAGTTTTATTCTGACCTGTATGGCGACCATGAGGCAGTTGACAAGGAAAGAATGGCCAAGTATTTAAAAACTCTGATATCTCGCCGACTCAATATCGACGACAAGAGATTTATTGGGGCTCCTCTCACGGCAAACGAATTTTATTTTGCCATTAAACACTCCAAACGGAATTCAACTCCTGGGCCAAATTCACTGCCCTACGAAATTTTGAAAATGTTTCCCCATGAATGGTCCCTGGCTTTGGAAATGCTATACTATTACCAAATCAACTCTCACTCCAACTTGGCACCCTCCCAATTGACAAGTTTAATTGTACTGCTGTACAAAAAGGACGACAAACTACTCCCAAAAAATTACCGTCCCATCAGCTTGGTCAATATCGACGTGAAAATCCTCACAATGGTCCTTGCAGAACGAATGCAGAGAATCATTCAGTCGATAGTCCACCCGGATCAAACAGGTTTTATTCGTGGTCGATCAATCCAAACCAATTTACTGCGCTTGGAAGACCTGAATCACTTTATGAAGTTTTATTCCTCCGAGTCTATTGTGGCCCTCTTGGACTTTGAAAAAGCCTTTGATAGGGTCAACCATTCCTATTTATTGGCAACCCTGAAGGAATTTAATTTTCCACCGTCCTTTCTCAACATGGTCAAAGTGCTTTATTCAAATCGTCGTGGACGAATTATTGTCAATGGACATTTATCCAACCCATTTAAGATCCAACGTGGTGTTTTACAAGGCGACCCATTATCACCTCTTTTATTTGTCTTGGCGCTAGAACCTATGTGTTTAGCCATACGCAAGAGAAAAGATTTGGGCATACGAATTGGTCATCACACTCACACCGGGAGCTATTATGCAGACGACTCCCAATTGTACTCCAAAAATACATCGACGTTGCAACTCCAACTCGACATCGTCAAAAAATTCTGTGATATCTCTGGTTTCAAGTTAAATCTCTCCAAGACAGAATTATTAACCCATGCCAATTTACCTCCAGACCTGGCACCTTTGGCTATTACTGATGACAAACCTGCTAAATCGTTGGGCCTTTTAATTTCTCCCAACATCACAGCCACAACACGTTTAAATTCGCTATTGGAGAAATTGGTCTCAAGAACACAACTATGGTCTTATCGAGCACGAACCCTACCCGGAAAAGTGACAATCCTAAGGTCAATTTGTTTTCCTGTGCTCTGGTATCAACTCCAATTTATTCCGATCGACAAAGAATATGCCAAACTATTCGACAAGGTCGCCAAGCAATTTATTCACGGCGATACAATTGATCCATATTCGACTCAACGTTATTTGCATCAATTCAACTCGGACATTATTTTCCTTCCAAAAGCACAAGGTGGTCTCGGATTTAAATCGTCTACCCACTGGTGGTCAAAACTACACCGGGTCATGACCTTTAAATGCTTCAAGCTACTCCTAGCACCACCTCACAACTCGTATGGTCAAACGAAATTGCCAGCATGGCTATCCATTGGAGAATATTTACTCTCCAGAGCCTTCAGTCCATGGGGAAATTTTTATGATCTCCTTTTCATGAGTCCACACTCTAGTATGTACAAAGCCATATCACACCAAGATAAGGTTCCACCTCTCTGGTCAGCATTTACTCGACTATGGTTATCCTTATCTCCAACCCCACTTAAATTTCCCACAGTACAAGTCGATGGAAATTTTCCACTTTGGCACAATCAATTCTTACCCTTGGAGAAAACTGTCTTTGAACACTGCTATCCAAAGACTTATGATTATGCTGTATCACTGGCAAAATTAAATTTTACCCATGTTCGCCACCTACTCGATGAAAATGGCAATCTTATGGATCGGAAAATCCTGTTAGATTGGATTAAATCTCAATGCTCTAGACGCCATTTAGCCACTCCCGATCATAAATGGTGGTATGCTCTACACGGGAGACTTAAAGCTATTCTACCATCTCCACCCGAGAACACAGAAATAAATTTTCGTCAGCCTACACCTTATCGGCAAACGGCTACCGAAATTACTTGGGCTGGAAATTTTAAAGATGGCTTTTTACCCTTTATTGATGCCACCTTGGATGATTTAACTCATGAATTTAAATCCAAATCAGCTCAGGAGGTTTTACCTACAGCGCATTTATTGGTACCCTCGGATTTTTATGCCCACAAGGAAAATATTAAAGTGGTCGCATTCTACAGGCAGCCCAAATTTATTCTGCCAACGTATAGTGCTTTCATATATCGACTGCTTATACGAGCCTTACCTCTCCGATACAAATTCAAGTACTCGGACGATATCCCGAACACTTGTATTTTTTGTCATGAAGTGGAGACGTATAAACATTTCACCTTGGACTGTCCATATACTCGAGCATGTTGGAGTCCATTTAAATCCATGGCCAGATCCCTTAACTTTACTTGGCCAACTACCATGGAAAAAATATTCTTCTCTCCTATAGCACTCCAAGACAAAGACCTCCAAGCTGGATTTAATTTGCTGTGGCCAATTTTTTTATCTTGTATTTGGTATACAATATGGAAAACTCGGTGCGACCGGATTTACCGTCCAGATTTACCTAACAAAACACCTATGACGATATCCAGCTTAGCAGGACACATTATAAAGCGGCATCTGTACCAAGTCAATCGAGCCTCCTTGGACGACTCCACGAAGGCTTCCTTGACATCGGTGCTTCATAGTTTGCACCAGAATGAGTGGTTCTCTGCCCAAATCTTACCACAATCTCAAAACGAGACCTTGGAACCTTAAAAGGCATGTTATATTGCAACCTTTGAAGAAATTCACCTAAGTCACCCAAACCAATGGGAAAACTCAAAGTGGATTTTCTCGCGACCCACTTGGCCTTTTCATGCGTTTGATGGCTCGTTAGCCCCAGCTAACAGAGCTCTATGAACACACCAAGTAACTTTATCTCATGCCGAGTCGTTCACAAAATCGACTTGACTTTATCCGTTCACCCAAAATGGCAAAACTATCGACAACTCTGGCATTGCTCTGACGATCATTTCAGACATTCTAATGGTCATCAGGGTTGCTAGACATCCCAAGCAGACAAACGCAAGCGTTAGATTGCAAAAAAGTGCAGTGATTCTCTCACAACAACACTTTGAAAATTGTTACGACGTCTCCCCCTGGGGGCGAAATCTCAAAATCGAGTGCACACTTTTTGTTCGGGAAAATTGCGCCACGGTGCCTAAAAGATTCTCCCATGTCTCCTCCTCAAGATGTGCCAGTTTGCGAGTGCTCAAACCTCTCCAAACTCGCGAAACAAAATTCGAAAGGAAATTCGACCCGGTGACACCCATTTTGAACCGGTTTCAACCCGTCACCAAAAGTGAAATTTCTCTCGACCTACTGCGTGGATTTCTACGTTTAGTGGCTTGTTATCTCAGTTGAATCGAGCTCTATGCCGACACCAACTAGCACATATTGCAGATCTATGGTTCAAAACCATGAACCCATTTTGGACTGTCACCCAAACCGGTGAAACACCAGGACAACTCGAACGCTTTCCCTACGGTCACCGAGTGACATCTAGGGGTCTAGTGGGTGGCTCCACCACTTATTACGACTAGCCAAAGCGTTAGAACGCCCTGAAACATCCTGGTTTGCTCGCAATCCTCAATCCAAAATGTCAACCGCCCCTATCCACCGGCTACAAAACCTTAAGTCGGCTACAGGTCGCAAATCATTTCCAATCGACCGGCTATGACTCTTTTCCATCCTATCATGGCTAGACGAGTGTTTTAAGCCATCAAGAGCGATGATTGAAGCCCTGGAACCTACTTGCCGTCGCCCCGACAACTTTTGGTGAAATGGCTAAAACTCATCGGAATGGCTCCTGAACGCAAATCAACTCCGATCGCCCAACTTAGAGTTGGAGAGGCTCGAGAATGTCCTCGCGATGGATTTGAGCTATCAAGCACCATGATAGCAGCACAGGAACCCAACTTCCGATTCCAAACCATTTTGAGCCGATAAGGCTCCAAAACGACCATCGTAGCTCATTTCAGCTACACGACTCTATATGCACCGATTAATATGGTGCATCCACCGCTAGCCTCCATTGATGGAGGACACCAAGTATGGCTATCTATCTCATAGCCGTTCGGAAGTTATGACTCCTTCAAATTTGGCCGCCGAGACGCCCGATTGGAAAAAACACTGGTTTTGGCTAGCGCTCTCCCGCTACACACTACCTATGGCGATTCTAATGGTGCGCTATCCTTCGTACGTATCGTCGCTACGATTCTGCCAAGTGGCTCCATGCACCGCGGCGCCGTTCGAAATCCAGCTCCGACGATGCTCGCGCTCGAGACCTATCCGCGCATGGCGCATGTCAAAATGGCACCTCCCAAATATTTTACCCTTTTTTATTATTTTTGGGAGGTTTACCCCAAAAGCCCAACCCACAAGGGATTTTCCCTCTATCTCGCCACCATCAACTCCGATGAAGACGCTCCTGAAATCAACTTTGCTTGTCATGGAACGACCGACCTCGTTGATTTTTTTGGCTGGTCAAATCGTCCAAGAACATTTTATTTTGGATGGTCTTTTCTCTCAAACCCAGCTTTTCCCATGGATCCAGCGATTTAATTCGGCCTCCTGAGGTCGAATTAAATTGGCCACGACCTTTTTGGATTTTTTGGGCTCCTACCTCTTGCCAATTTATTTTCCTTGGGCCTGATTTTACTCTGTTTCGACCCTTTTGTCAATTTTTGGCCTTCCTCTCCTGTCGATTTATTTATCCATGGATCGACCCCAACTCAAGCTTTTATTTACTTGGCCTTTTCACTGCGTACCTCCACTTGGAATTTTTATCAAGACTTTTGTATACAAATTTTCAAGTCCTCCACAGTCAACCCGAAATTGCCTCGTATCTCGCCACCACCAACTCGGATCAAGATGGTCATGAAAAGAAAGTTGCTTGTATGGCTCTTCTCTATACTGTTGAATTTTTTCACAGCCTGAATCGCCATGCAACATTTTCTTTCTGCCATGGTTCCTCCAAATTACCCCACACCCCAAGTCTATTTCGGTTAAGCAACACTGGACGATTTTCCACAAGAACCTTCCAAGGTCACATTTCGCAACACATATTTATTATGCGACCTATGAAGCCAAAATCGAAAGTCTAGTTTGCGGCCCTTTTGGGCCATATTAATTCTTTAATATACTCAGTTAACCTTGACGTGGAGAAGGTCCCCGGTTCAAGTCCGGGTAAGACCACAATTTTTCCCACTCGTCTATTTTTCATTTTCAAAATTTCGCTCCAAAGCGATCTTTGGGAAGGTAATGCTCCGGAATGTGCTCGTCATGGCGACGAGTGGACTCGTTCTCTTCTCCAAGGAGTTTCTGCACGCTATACCACAGGTGCGTTGATGTTTTGTCTTCGTACCCTCGAGTCATTGTTGCTTGCATAGCCGCGGTTGATCGGGTCCCTGTTGACGGCCATTTTGGAGTTTTCAGCAAAAACGACCGGCGCGCCAGTGTCCTACATGGAATTTACTAACGGTTCGTCATCTTTATGTCTGTGTGTGCTCGAACTAATGCTTACTCTAGTCGCAGTTACCATCGTCGTGAATGAAAGCGCCAAAGTGTTTTGCGCCATCTTCTTTGACGTGGCAGATGGATCCAAGTTTGGCGCCTTTCTTGCCAAGGAGATCCTCGCAGCGTTTGTCGACGAATATGCCGGAGATTTAGGCAATATTGGCCACAACTTGCGCGATTTTCATGGATTTCATTACAAGATCTCTGAAGTGATTCGTGAATCGGTCAAACCAATCCTCGCAACATGTACGACTATCCCCACCTTGATCTTCATGAATCGACTCTCAACAGTACAGCAGCAGCGCGGCATTCAAAAAGCCATTTTGGTCACGGACGACGCCGTCACTTACGCAACGGTCGAAGTCGATCAATTGGGTGTACTCGTCAATATGCAATCATTGCGGACGCTTGCGTCGGACACAAGTACAAAAGTTGACGAACTCTTGTCTCACCGATGGCGCAGTGGCGTTTGTAGGCGACAATGCACATTCAATCACAATTCTCGGTGCAAGGAACTCAAGCATCCAAGTCCGGGCGATTGAGAATGCCACGCTCGTTGTCTCATTCAAGCAAGGCGGACCATATACTGCAGTGTGCATAGCTGCTATTAACGAAGCCATAATTATGCTCCAGCGAGGTACGCTTGATGCAGAAGCAACACGTTGTACTCACTTGGTTCATCAGTTTGCTTGCTTCTGAAGCATCTACATCAAACTGCCGTGCACTAACTAGTCGCCCATGGAAATTGCAATCGACCTAAACGCTTCGTGCATCTCCTAGACACAGGAATCTAATGAGAACAAAGCGAAACATGAATCCTACGTGGAATTCGGACGGACTGAGATCCAACACACATGCTTCGCCACTCTCAAGTGTCCACTTTAGACGCACATAAACATTGGGAGAGTTGTCCACGTCCGAGGATCGCGCGACGACAACGCCAACTTTCCAATCCAAGTTGGCAAAGCTCGAAGAATTTGCGCCTTCTTGCTTCTGCTGTTGCTTTTGCTTGACCTGACGCTTCCACTGTTTGAGTAATGCCCACGAAATTGCATCTCGATGGGGAATGGCACCGAGAGCTGATTGTAGTTGGCGTAATGTTGCTTCCCATGCTTGTTCAGTCTCTTGCGGCGTTGATGACGATGGATACGTCAGCTTTTGTCGTTTGAGACCTCTAAGTATTCGTCATATGCACATTGCATCACAAAGAAGGGCCTTTACTCGACGATCAATTGTAAACCTGCAGTTGCATTGCGCATTTGTTCCGTGGTGAGCAAAAGAGGTGCATCCTACTGCTGCATAAGGACCCACAATTGCATATTTTAGTTATACCCTTCCAAGCAGGTCGTCAATTGCTTTTGGCGCGTCAAACGCGCGAACAATCTACGAGAGCGTCAAACAAAGAGGTAAAAAGTGGACACGGACAAGATCTTCCAGCAGATTTGGACTGCACGATGCGATATGATCCAGTACGGGAGGAATCACGCGCCAACCTAGCGCCGTTTAAGTCACTCTAGCTGTCTTGTCTCCTTCATACCGACTGCACAACGGAGGTATGTCTCGAGCGCCATTTTCGACTTGGATCTTCCACACCAAAATGAAAGTGCGAATAAATTAAAAAATGAGTTCAAAAAGAATTTCAAAATAGAAAATGAATTAATTCAAATTATTTTTTCAATTAATTTGTCAAAAATATCACTTTTTATATCATTTCTTTTTGAGATCTTGAAGTGTGAGGTCAGCGCGGGGAAGCCCTCGGCGTGATGGAATAGCCCTTCTTGATCGCCACGCGGTCTTCTACCTCAATGAGCGCTTTGTAGATGGCTTGGATCATTGGATGATTGTTTTCCAGCTCATTGCATGCGACTTCGTGTCCTAAATGGCATGCCAGACTTTGACAAAGTCGTCCAAGTTGCACTGCGTACCTCTCGTGAAAGCCTTGATCGCTTGGTCGTACCGACGCATGTGCTCCAATTCGACTCCCCAGTTGTAATACGCCATGGCTAAAATGCTATCGCTGCTCTTCTCCATCAAGAGTTCGTCTTTGGCTTTGGTCCGCTCAAACTTGAGCAACTCAATCGCGCATTGAGCGTGCTCTGCAGCGCGAGCGTGTCTATCGACTTGCAATCAGTGTTTTCAAGGGGAATCAAACGCGATGGACCTGCCCATTTGCGACAGAATGGCGCAGATATTCAAGTGAGTGCCTGCGGGATTCTCAACGTTTGAAATCGACGCTTCCAGCTTGAGCGTCTTCTCCAAGTACTGAATCGCCGTGTGGAGTTTGCCATGCCTGCGATTGTTCATCATGGTCGTCAGTCATCGAAAGCTCTTACCGTTTGAAATAGCATGCAAAGTTATTGAGCGTGATTCCACGAAGGCGCTTGCGCTTGTCGTCGTCAGCGAGATGCGACGTCCCTGGCGTAGTGTGCTGGTCAGCCAAAGTCAGTAAATCCAGCGTTTCGCTCGATTCGCCTACAAGTTCCACTGCTCAAACAACCCAAAGCGCCGTCGTCTACCTTGACTCAATGCAACCATCGCCGCGGAATTGCACCACAGGACAAACTCTTCGCATATCGTTTGTACCTAGAAGCGCGAGTCACGTGGAAGTCGCCAAAGGTGAACATACCGCGTCGACTCCATATGAATCGACAAGTCGCGCGAGGGATTCCTCCACTTGCGTCACATGGCGTCCAAATCTTCCATGGGCGATCAATCCATCGACGTATTTGTGAAGGACTGTGAACGCTTGGGGTGTCCGCGCCGCCACAGCCGCGTCAAAGTCGTCGCGGAACGACGCAGCTTCCATTGCTATTTTTACAATTTGGTCGACGGAAACAGACAAACTCCAGCTATCCCAATCAAGTCCAGCCCAACTCCGCACCGGCAAACGCTCAGCAATGAGAGGCGGCGCGCCATACCGACTATCCACACGACTCGGCATTGCAGACTGTGCATGAAGTAGACCAGAGTGACTGTGTTGCACACATTCAGTCACTCTAAAGTGCCCTCTGCGTCCATGATGCAATCCTGTCGTGGCTGGCATCGATAGCGTCCCTCTGCTGGGTTGTGTGGCCTTGGGACAAGTCACTGAGAGCTCTCTCGACGTCAAGAAAGCTGCTGCCGAGCCGTGACAACTGACGCCGCGTCTGGGGTGGGAGTCAAGTAAACTCCACAAACATTCCACATGGATGACAATCTGTCAACCATCCTCTCACCCATTCATTGTCAAAGTTGCAGCCTCGACACGCCATGACTCGACGATCCTGGACAGCGTTCTTTGTGGCTCTGCTTTGCCTCGTGGCCATGCCGTCGACCGGACGACTTTTCGTCAACCTTCCAACCGCGCGGTCGATTCGCCAGGAACTCCACGCTTGAGTCTCGACGACAAGAAGGCCAAGGCTGTCGCCTTTATTGAAGAGCAAATGAAACGCTACTCGATTCCAGGCATCGCGCTCTCCGCCGTCTACAAGAATGAAACAATCCTCGCGCACGGATTTGGTACCAAGGCCCATGGACATGCCGATATCCCCGTGACAGCCGACACAATGTTTCAAATCGGATAGTTCACCAAGACATTTATCGCGTTGGCGATTGCGAAATTCGTTGATGACGGCAAGATGCAATGGTCGGACCCTGTGAAGCAACACTTGGCGTGGTTTTCTCTCCAAGACAAATACGCCGAGGAATACACAACGCTCGGCGATCTCTTGGCCATGAATTCAGTCTTTGGAGCGTACGAAGGTGACGTGGCGTGGGCCCTTGAAGTCTTCGCCACCGAGTACGACTTGGTCCGCAATTTGTCCATTTTCAACACGACGCGACCCCTTCGACCTGGCTACGCCTATGCGAATCTCAATTTTGAAATCCTCGGCCAAGTCATTGAAGCCCAAGCCAAGAAACCATGGGCGATGTCAGCCAAATGTCCAGCGGCCATTGAATCTGCCAAGACAACGTCGCTGGGCCATTCAATCTCCTCAACGACTCGATCATTGCGCTGCGGCCACAGAATAACTACCTAGCAGCAGGATCGATGTTGTCGACCGCCAACGACTTGTCCAAGTTTTCTCGCTTCTTGCTCAACAAAGGCGATGGCCTCTTTGCATCCTCTCGCCCGATCTCGGACATGATCACAGGTCACAAAATTCAGTCAATGTTTGCTTCGTCGGCGCCTCTTATCGGCTATTACTCGTACAAACCTGATGGCGAAGTCATGGGCGCTGGGTATGGATTTGATGTCGTCGGCCATGTCTTGTACGACTACGACTATGTCGACAAGGGCGGCGACACTGTTGCGTTCAAGACGCGCAACGGATGGGTTTTTAGCCATGCTCTTGGTGTTGTCTTGCTCTCCAACGCTGAAGCTGTTGGTGGTTCTGGCGATGCTAGAATTATCTTGGACGTCATGCGGTCGTACATCATGGGGATCTGCTTGGATGTCCCTGAAACCGAGCTCCAAGCTTCATTTGACAAGGCGACTCACTTTGCCAAGTCGTTCCTTCCACCCAAAGCGTGCGAGGCAGCCTTGTTGGACGGCCAGTCGGTCAAAACTCGTGGTTTGACCATCCCTGACAAGATCAAGCAAGCTTTGGTTGGTACGTTCCAAGGCGTCGAGCCGTTCTATGGCCGCGTGCGGGTCTTCCAAGACAAAGATGACTTGTGGCTGCAGTATGGAGCGTACGGTGGCCGCTTGTTTGCCACGTCAGATGCTGCAGTATTGATCTGGGATGTTCCACTTGGTGGCAAAATGACCTCCATTGTGACAGTGCTCACTCCTGACTTGATTGTCGTCCAAGATATACAATTCACAAGGGCGTAAGCAGTGCTACCTCATCAGTTGAAGTCAACCATGACGATTAACATGACGTTGGTCAACTTGGAACATGGTGACGTGGGGGACTTTGCGGGGGGCCTTGGGGGGCGAAGGGGGGACTGGATGGGGGCGTTGGGATGGCAAATGTAGTCGTTCCCGTATCACAACTACTAGGTAACCTCAACCGATTTGAGTATTTCCCGTGATTTCTTCAACTTGTAGAGTGGTCAATTGCCGCCAACCAGGATGCACTTGGAGCCACCGAGATGTTTGCATCGACAATTCGCATATACGTTTGGGTTGGCATGACTCGACGTCTAGCTTGGGCTCTCCTCTTCACATCGGCTCTTTGCCTCGCCGCACAGTCAAATGCTACCAACGCGTCGCCACCAACTGCTCCACGCTTGAGTCTCGACGACAAGACGGCCAAGGCTGTCACCTCTATTGAAGTGCAAATGAAACGCTACTCGATTCCAGGCATCGCGCTCTCCGTCGTCTACAAGAATGAAACAATCCTCGCGCACGGATTTGGTACCAAGGCCCATGGACATGCCGATATCCCCGTGACGGCCGACACAATGTTCCAAATCGGATCGTTCACCAAGACATTTATCACGTTGGCGATTGCGAAATTCGTTGACGACGGCAAGATGCAATGGTCGGACCCTGTGAAGCAAAACTTGGCGTGGTTTTCTCTCCAAGACAAGTATGCTGGGCAATACACAACGCTCGGCGATCTCTTGGCCATGAATTCAGTCTTTGGAGCGTGCGAAGGCGACGTGGAGCATGGACGTGTATACTTCCGAGTATGAATTGGTTTTCAGACCTGTCAAGAGGTGCAACCACCTTGTTGTCTTACTCCTGTCAATCCTCATGCGAAAACATCGTTCAGTATGCCGATCCTTGGGATGCTCGTTGCACAAATTATGTCAAAGCAGTCCTTGCTAGAGATATACGCCTCTCTTTAGCCATCGCATTACGGACTGCTTCGTCGTGTGTTCTAAGTTCGATGGAAATGATGCTCAGCGACGGAGCATATTGTCATGGCTGGATCGACAGGTGTAAAGACGCCACGCTTGAAATATCTCTACGCACCATTGAAAGACGCCACCCATGTCCATTTTGGTCTAGGAAACTGTCCATGGGTCCAGTGACTTGACATGTCGTTTCCCACATAAGAGCCCTCTTTTCGATGAAAGATTCAGGTTTGAGGACAACAATGTACGTTACGTCAGAGGCTCTGTCGTTGCTGACGACTCGCGCGGTTGGAGAAGCATGATATGCCAATTCACAGCATCCAGAACATAATGCCGTGTTGCTTCAGGCCACCCAAGAAATTTATTTTGCGTTGAACGTGGACAATTGAATGGAAGGTAACTGTGACCATCTATTTTTGTCATTGCTAGAATGACCAAAGTACACGTAGTTGGGCGCCATGAGCCGACGGTACGACTCAACCGATAGTCGGTGGCGTACAATGTCTTGTTTGTCCTGAATTTGGCCACTACGGTACGTTCATTCCTCAGCTTCCTTCTTACAGTCGTCTCTGTAGCCTTTCATGGCGTATATGACGGAGCCACTACCTGGTGTGATTCAACGGATGAATATTCCCGACTGGCATTCGTTTCAAGAGTACACGCAGATCATGACGACAGTCTTTCAATCTGTGTACCACAAGATCAACTCGACGTCGACTGTCGTCTTGGTGCAAGACGCATCAAGCAATACATTTGCCGTGCGGTACACATTAGATTTGCCATATTCGATTCCTGACGATCAAATCCAAGACTACCTGCTTCGTCTACCTGGTACTTCTGAACCACACACAGCCACGTCATGACATATGCTAGGCTCTATGTATCATGCAGCTGGCGTACTATCGTATTTGACTAAGTTTCTTACCTCAAATGTTGAGCCTCGAGCTACGATGAAACCATGGCAAATATGTGAACACGAGTACGTGGCCGGGATCATCTTCGGCGAGATGTGCTTCTGGGTGGAAGAAATCGAACCTGTTTCAGAATCGACGTCTCCTCGCTACTATGCTTGGGTAGCGCTCTACTGGTTTGAAACGCCGCAATTCAGTTGGTTCAAGTTTGTCTTTCGATCTCTCGTCACGACTTATGTCTTGTACGTGCTTTGGACTCGTTATTACCGTCATTTTCGAATTCTTGTACACAATCTACGTTTTGTGGGATTTGGCCAAAAGTATATTCATTACCAAGTCGTGTTGGGCGATCCTGGATATGCCGTCTTGACGGATCCTTTTGTATCTTTGGCCATGTCCGTTGATATTTGGTGTGGCCCTCCATATATGATGATCGTTGTCATGCGAGGAGTCAATTGCAAGACTTGTGGGCCTACGCGTTGGGTTGCATGTATCTTTCTCGAACGGTATGTACTAATCTCATGGAATGACTAATTCTGTGGCTGGGTGGTAGGTCTGGTTTGCATATCTCTGTATGCGATGCCTTTCTTCACTTGTCAAGTGGCGCCGTTGGGAGGCTTCCTTTGCTCCGGTCGATCCTGGTTTTCTCGCAATCACTGCCTATGTGTATGGCGGGCCATTAACAAGCTTTATTACAATGACTCCAGTCGTGTGGATATTTCGACAATTGTGGGACGTGCTCCTTCCACAGGCGCAGAAGAACGAAGGGATTGAAGGCATCCTGGGTACGTTTCCCGACGAGATCCATTCAAATATTCACGGCGGCCATTAGGAATTATTCTCTTTGCTTTGATCATGTCCAGTTTTCCACTCGTATACTCGCGAGGGGCTGTTCTGTGGAGTCACTTCCGACAGCGAGCACCGCTTGAGCGTGATATTGACAACACTGGCTGTGCTAAAGATCGTCGTATAAAATCGGGACCAGAATTGTCGAGAACTGCATTTGGTCATCCGTTCTATAACGACTTGAAAGCGGTGATTCTCCTGTCTTTGGTCATGCGAAAACATCACGCAGCGTGTCCCTCCATCGGTGGCTCGTTGCACAAATTGTATTGCAAGAACCCACGCTACAGGTCGATGCCGCTCTTTAGTCATCGCGCGGCGGATGTCTTTGTCGTGTGCTACGATGCTGATGGAAGAGCGGACAAACAAGTGCGATTGAGCTTATTGTCATGGCTAGATCGTCAACCACGGGACGCCCAGCTTGAGATTCCATTGTGCTCGAGATTGCATACCACCAGCGTTTGCCGTATTGATGGCAAACCCTGCGAAGGATTCAATCCTTCATCAAGCACTGGCTGGTGCGTTCATGTCGGCGACTCCAATTGTCCATGGGTAATGTGAAGTCGCTTCGTGAATGTCATGACATAGAATTGATGCGATACCAGCCAGTCCAGGGTATAGAGGACCATGCTAAAAGCGAAGGCTCTTGAACTTTGCAATGATAGATTGGCAAATGAAGTCCCATTTCCATCAACCATAGACATTTGGAAAGTCCTATTGGTGTAGAATGATCTGCCGAGACACCAGAACCTTTGAATGGAAAACTTACCACAGCAGGATTCACAACCCATCATGATATTTTATTCCTTCTCCCAAAACGCTACGTTGTTGCATGGACAAGAGGAGTGTGCATTTCGAGTGTCGCGATTCCCCTGAAAGAACGTCTGCATGAGGATTTGGTATGGCTTGATGACGTCTAGAGTCCAAGCGAAAATATCCCTCGGCTGGTGAGATTGAACAGTTTTCCGAATGAAGTGGACATGGAGGACTCATCGCACAAATGGTGCTACATGACATAGTCTTGTACGATGAGTCGACCGAAGCTTCAGGTCGTGTCCAAATTCACCAGTTAAACTGCATTGGACACTGGGTAGACTCACAATGATGCGTTGCCGCTTTTCGTTGCGTCGAATACTTCAGTGAGCGTCGTCCATTATGGCTCACGATGACTCTTTGGTCGAGTGAAATGAGATACCGCAAGTACTGGCTGCGTGGGATCACAAAAGCCCCAAGTCATCTCGTTGTAGGTCGAGGGAGAGAGTGCTAGAGCCACAATGATTTCACCAAACGAGCGAGTGTACTTTAGCTAGCAACTACGCATTTGGGCCATTTTGGATAATAATTCGCTCCCACGACGAGTTGGGCGTTCTTATGTGTTGACAATGGCTGCCTGGTCGCATCGTTGTTTGATAATTCATCATGCAGCAAACGAAAACAATGGTAAATGTCGCCGATCGTGTCGACTTCTACTGCAAAAATCACTTTCCCAACTTATTTATGCAAGTTACCCTGCCATCGAGAGAAGAGAGAGCAGACGCCAATGTATCAGAGGTAGATTCAAATTTGCAGCATCCAGAGCCTTCAAGTTTGTGCGGTGAATTTAATCACCAAGCTCTCTCAACTTGCGTGCTCACGAAAGCAAGGTGGAACCTCCACACCGTGAAGGCTACGGTAGTTTGGCAACCTAGCACACGCGCGCTGTGTGCAAGCTTGGCGATCATGTGCATTGACGTCATGTTGAAATGAAGAAATCGAGAACTCCAGACAAGCAGTTCATAGGACCCATGGGCAACCCAACTCGCCAACATGAATGTACTTGGGAGCTGGACGTGATGGCTGGAGCGTTGAACAATGTCGGGTGTCGATGTGGCCCACACTGGTGGCATGGAAAGCTGTGCACAATTGTATGGCTAGCACCGAGTCTTGGGCCTGACGATCGAGCCACGACAACAAGCTCAGACGCACTCGCTGTGTCACGACTCCGTCCACGTTGCAGCACAGGACAAAGCAGTCTGCCGCGCGATGACTGAACAGCGGCAGCGATTGGTAGCGAGGATTCTTGTCGTACAATACATGGAGAGAGCCTCCCCTCGACCGACATGTTGAGTTGTACTTTCGCATGGTCACCGACAAGAGAATCGCGTTTTTCAAGTCGTTGTGCGATGGAAGACTGAATTTTGTACTCGACAGGCTTCGTTCAGACCTGACGCGGCGACCTAAAGAGTCCATGTCAGAGCAAATAAGGATCATGTTGCTCACCATGATGGCGGCGCTTCCAGACGACAGCAACCCGCGAGCAGATGACCGGAATATTGGCCATGATCAACGAGTAAATGAGTATACCTAGTCAAGTGTTGGGCATCGGATGGTCAATCTCAACGCGTGTACCTAGGATGCCTTCGATCGCTTCATTCGTCAGCGACGGTGTCAGGCAGACATCCCAAGTTTGACGAAAGATCGAAGCCACTGGCGTCATGAAGAGTAAACTTGTCATCGGTCCTCCATAGAGGTAGGCACAGATGGCTAGAATGGTTGGATCTACCGGGGCAAACCAAGCCTCCCATCGACGCCACTTGACGAGCGACGAAACGCCACGCATACAAAGATAGGCAAACCAGACCTACGAGACAGAGCCTGTCAGCAAGTCGCCCAAGAATTGTTCCAACGGTCCGTGAAAGATACATGCAGCTGAGCGCATAAGCCCAGATGTCGTGGAATTGGCTCATTCGCATCGCCGCAATGATCATGTAGGATCCAGCAGACCAGATATCAACAAACATGGCCAGCGAGACGATGGGATCGGTCAAGATGGCATAGCCAGGATCGCCCACGACAATTTGATAGTGCACAAACGCTGGATCAAGTCCAATGCAGCGTAGATTCCGCACGAGGACGCGATAATGGCAGTAATACCGCGTCCAGAGGACATACAAGATGTGAAACGTGAGAAGAGATCGCAAGGCAAGCTTAAACCAGCAGAGTTCAGGTGTCTCCTGCATGTACACGGCTGCCCAAACGCTGTAGCGCGGCAACGTCTCGTCCAACGAATCGACTTGATGCATCCAAAAGCACAAGTCAGCAATGTGAACCCCGACGACATATCCATGCTCACAGATTCGCCATGGCTTCAAGGTATTGCGAGAGGACGCATTCGACGTGAGGAAGCTCGTCATGTACGTCACGACCCCAGCTCCATAGAACCCAGAGCCTACAGCAGCATTTTTAGTATGCAAGGAACAATGTAGTGGTGAACCAGGTAGACGCAGGAGAAAGTCTTGGACGTCGTCGGGATGGATTGCAGGTTGTAAATCCAAGATGTAGCGCATCGCAAAAGTGTTCGTCGCTCTGTCTTGCTTGCAAACAACGTTGGATGGCATGGAATTGTTGTACAAGGTTTCAAAAAATACCAGCATGGTGTATGTGTACCCTTGGAACGAAGTCCACGGTGGAAACCGCGTCGATGCGGCGCGTCCAGGCAGTGGCTCAGTCAAGTACGCCATGAATGGCTACACACAGCGTGGTCATACCCGAGAGATGACAGATCTTACCGTCGAGGCCAAGTTGACGGCAGCCAAGAGGTTGAAAGCCACAGACCAACGACTGAACCGAACACTCGCTTTGTGCGGACGAGCGACGGAGACTTTGGCCATGTTGCCGCCGCGATGGTGGTCGAGATAACCGTCGAAAGAAAACCGTCGCTCGTCTACTTTTAGCAGCAATGGATGTGAGCTTTTAGATCCTTCGGGTATTGGCACACAATGACGACAGAAGTGTGGTGGCAATCGAATTCGATAGATTTATAAGCCAATATTCCGGTCATCTGCTCGCGGGTTGCTGTCGTCTGGAAGCGCCGCCATCATGGTGAGCAACATGATCCTTATTTGCTCTGACATGGACTCTTTAGGTCGCCGCGTCAGGTCTGAACGAAGCCTGTCGAGTACAAAATTCAGTCTTCCATCGCACAACGACTTGAAAAACGCGATTCTCTTGTCGGTGACCATGCGAAAGTACAACTCAACATGTCGGTCGAGGGGAGGCTCTCTCCATGTATTGTACGACAAGAATCCTCGCTACCAATCGCTGCCGCTGTTCAGTCATCGCGCGGCAGACTGCTTTGTCCTGTGCTGCAACGTGGACGGAGTCGTGACACAGCGAGTGCGTCTGAGCTTGTTGTCGTGGCTCGATCGTCAGGCCCAAGACTCGGTGCTAGCCATACAATTGTGCACAGCTTTCCATGCCACCAGTGTGGGCCACATCGACACCCGACATTGTTCAACGCTCCAGCCATCACGTCCAGCTCCCAAGTACATTCATGTTGGCGAGTTGGGTTGCCCATGGGTCCTATGAACTGCTTGTCTGGAGTTCTCGATTTCTTCATTTCAACATGACGTCAATGCACATGATCGCCAAGCTTGCACACAGCGCGCGTGTGCTAGGTTGCCAAACTACCGTAGCCTTCACGGTGTGGAGGTTCCACCTTGCTTTCGTGAGCACGCAAGTTGAGAGAGCTTGGTGATTAAATTCACCGCACAAACTTGAAGGCTCTGGATGCTGCAAATTTGAATCTACCTCTGATACATTGGCGTCTGCTCTCTCTTCTCTCGATGGCAGGGTAACTTGCATAAATAAGTTGGGAAAGTGATTTTTGCAGTAGAAGTCGACACGATCGGCGACATTTACCATTGTTTTCGTTTGCTGCATGATGAATTATCAAACAACGATGCGACCAGGCAGCCATTGTCAACACATAAGAACGCCCAACTCGTCGTGGGAGCGAATTATTATCCAAAATGGCCCAAATGCGTAGTTGCTAGCTAAAGTACACTCGCTCGTTTGGTGAAATCATTGTGGCTCTAGCACTCTCTCCCTCGACCTACAACGAGATGACTTGGGGCTTTTGTGATCCCACGCAGCCAGTACTTGCGGTATCTCATTTCACTCGACCAAAGAGTCATCGTGAGCCATAATGGACGACGCTCACTGAAGTATTCGACGCAACGAAAAGCGGCAACGCATCATTGTGAGTCTACCCAGTGTCCAATGCAGTTTAACTGGTGAATTTGGACACGACCTGAAGCTTCGGTCGACTCATCGTACAAGACTATGTCATGTAGCACCATTTGTGCGATGAGTCCTCCATGTCCACTTCATTCGGAAAACTGTTCAATCTCACCAGCCGAGGGATATTTTCGCTTGGACTCTAGACGTCATCAAGCCATACCAAATCCTCATGCAGACGTTCTTTCAGGGGAATCGCGACACTCGAAATGCACACTCCTCTTGTCCATGCAACAACGTAGCGTTTTGGGAGAAGGAATAAAATATCATGATGGGTTGTGAATCCTGCTGTGGTAAGTTTTCCATTCAAAGGTTCTGGTGTCTCGGCAGATCATTCTACACCAATAGGACTTTCCAAATGTCTATGGTTGATGGAAATGGGACTTCATTTGCCAATCTATCATTGCAAAGTTCAAGAGCCTTCGCTTTTAGCATGGTCCTCTATACCCTGGACTGGCTGGTATCGCATCAATTCTATGTCATGACATTCACGAAGCGACTTCACATTACCCATGGACAATTGGAGTCGCCGACATGAACGCACCAGCCAGTGCTTGATGAAGGATTGAATCCTTCGCAGGGTTTGCCATCAATACGGCAAACGCTGGTGGTATGCAATCTCGAGCACAATGGAATCTCAAGCTGGGCGTCCCGTGGTTGACGATCTAGCCATGACAATAAGCTCAATCGCACTTGTTTGTCCGCTCTTCCATCAGCATCGTAGCACACGACAAAGACATCCGCCGCGCGATGACTAAAGAGCGGCATCGACCTGTAGCGTGGGTTCTTGCAATACAATTTGTGCAACGAGCCACCGATGGAGGGACACGCTGCGTGATGTTTTCGCATGACCAAAGACAGGAGAATCACCGCTTTCAAGTCGTTATAGAACGGATGACCAAATGCAGTTCTCGACAATTCTGGTCCCGATTTTATACGACGATCTTTAGCACAGCCAGTGTTGTCAATATCACGCTCAAGCGGTGCTCGCTGTCGGAAGTGACTCCACAGAACAGCCCCTCGCGAGTATACGAGTGGAAAACTGGACATGATCAAAGCAAAGAGAATAATTCCTAATGGCCGCCGTGAATATTTGAATGGATCTCGTCGGGAAACGTACCCAGGATGCCTTCAATCCCTTCGTTCTTCTGCGCCTGTGGAAGGAGCACGTCCCACAATTGTCGAAATATCCACACGACTGGAGTCATTGTAATAAAGCTTGTTAATGGCCCGCCATACACATAGGCAGTGATTGCGAGAAAACCAGGATCGACCGGAGCAAAGGAAGCCTCCCAACGGCGCCACTTGACAAGTGAAGAAAGGCATCGCATACAGAGATATGCAAACCAGACCTACCACCCAGCCACAGAATTAGTCATTCCATGAGATTAGTACATACCGTTCGAGAAAGATACATGCAACCCAACGCGTAGGCCCACAAGTCTTGCAATTGACTCACTCGCATGACAACGATCATCATATATGGAGGGCCACACCAAATATCAACGGACATGGCCAAAGATACAAAAGGATCCGTCAAGACGGCATATCCAGGATCGCCCAACACGACTTGGTAATGAATATACTTTTGGCCAAATCCCACAAAACGTAGATTGTGTACAAGAATTCGAAAATGACGGTAATAACGAGTCCAAAGCACGTACAAGACATAAGTCGTGACGAGAGATCGAAAGACAAACTTGAACCAACTGAATTGCGGCGTTTCAAACCAGTAGAGCGCTACCCAAGCATAGTAGCGAGGAGACGTCGATTCTGAAACAGGTTCGATTTCTTCCACCCAGAAGCACATCTCGCCGAAGATGATCCCGGCCACGTACTCGTGTTCACATATTTGCCATGGTTTCATCGTAGCTCGAGGCTCAACATTTGAGGTAAGAAACTTAGTCAAATACGATAGTACGCCAGCTGCATGATACATAGAGCCTAGCATATGTCATGACGTGGCTGTGTGTGGTTCAGAAGTACCAGGTAGACGAAGCAGGTAGTCTTGGATTTGATCGTCAGGAATCGAATATGGCAAATCTAATGTGTACCGCACGGCAAATGTATTGCTTGATGCGTCTTGCACCAAGACGACAGTCGACGTCGAGTTGATCTTGTGGTACACAGATTGAAAGACTGTCGTCATGATCTGCGTGTACTCTTGAAACGAATGCCAGTCGGGAATATTCATCCGTTGAATCACACCAGGTAGTGGCTCCGTCATATACGCCATGAAAGGCTACAGAGACGACTGTAAGAAGGAAGCTGAGGAATGAACGTACCGTAGTGGCCAAATTCATGACAAACAAGACATTGTACGCCACTGACCATCGGTTGAGTTGTACCGTCGGCTCATGGCGTCGAGCTACGTGCACTTTGGCCATTGTGACAATCACAAAAATAGATGGTCGTCGTTACCTTCCATGCAATTGTCCATTCTCCGGTTTTTGCTCCTCCATTATGCAGGATTCACTTGCTCGGTGAGCCACCATGTATTTCGCACAAATAAAAAGTTTACAGTATACAAATTTTATATATTGTCGAATCAATCTCTAATTTAATATATTTGCTTGTTCATTTGCCCAGCACTTCGTCATTGGATCAAAGTCGCAATGGACAGCAACCACGAGCGAAGCACGACTACCATTCAGGAGCTCAGAGAGAACAGAGTCTCAAAGTCGACAAAGAGGATGTATCTCAGTGGGTTGAACATCATAAAGAAGTGGATAGCGACTCATGGACGCCCAGAAATGCTCAGTCCTGTCGGTGATATGAACGGCGAAATCAACCTGAGCATGTTTGGCTACGATACCTTTCTAATGTTCATAGAATGGACAGTCCAAAACACAAATAAGAAGCCTGGTACGCTATGTGGATATCGTTCAGCATTAAAGGATTTTTACAAGCAAAAACGCATGCCGTATCCTATTGAATTCGATGACGATATGAAGGAAATTTTTCAAGGTAAGATGCTTGAGGGTGTAACAGAATCAAAAGTAGTGTCTAGGCATACGGAGGGTTCATGCCGAATCCACACAATGTGGAGACTTGAAGGATAGTGGCAAAAAGTCTCTTGGATATTCAAGTTATGTCTTCTACAAGAGCAAGACCGACCAAGCTGGTCTAAAGCGCAGAGACCCCAAGCATATATATGCGAACCCTTTGAGCCATCTGTTTGTGTGATTCTGGCGTCTGGAGTCTATTTTGCATGCAATCCTACACTAGCTGGCGGACCTCTCTTTTCTGGTTCAAACCAGCGTGATCGATTTGACAAGAAACTTTGTCAACTTGTTTCTCTTGAATCGCACGATGCAAGTAAGAATATTGGTACACACTCGATACGCAAAGGTGTTGCAACCTTTGCATGTTCTGGCAGCACTTCTGGTCCATCAATTGTCAGCGTTTGTATCCGTTGTGGTTGGAGCATTGGCCATGTCTTGGAACGTTATATGCACTACGAACGTGCAGGCGATCAGTTTTTGGGCCGTGTTGTTGCAGGCCTTCCCATGGATGACGCTCGTTTTGCCCAATTGCCCCCTCATTTTGCCTTGAAAGAATCATTACTCATCGACCATGCTCTGAAGTCTATGTTTCCATCGTTGTATGACAATACCAAAATGCGTGTAATTCTTGGACTGTGTCTTGCGTCACTTGTCAATCACAGCGAATATCTCATTGCGAATTTGCCTCAACGACATCCCTTGTTATCCACAATGATCTTTCGTAGGGATGATGTATAGAGTAGTCTTCGGAGTGAAGTGCTTTTGGTGTCAAACTACCTCAAACCCACTGGTATACCTCCACATGTATCACTGTACGCAAAATTGCAGGAAAGCCAAAATGCTATTAAAAAATGCCCGACATTATTGTACAAAGCGTCGGTCAGCTTATTGAAGAGAAAGGCGTAGCCGCTGGAAATGTAACTCATGCTCTACTCAAGTCTACATTGGCTGAAGTAATCAAAGAAACCCAGACTACCGTGCGAAGCCACTCAGATCCAACAACATCACATTCATCTACGTTTGCGCTACACGCATGGGGCGATCGTTTTCGTAGGCTTCCCATCGACTTTAAATTTCCGTCGGTTGATACGGCGACTGCATGGCAGCTTTGGTGGAAGGGCAACCCCACTTTAAACCAGCCTCCATTCAGGCTTCTTCATCCCGAAGATCTCAAGATTTCCACACAGCGTAACCAACTCGTCGACTGGAAGTTCGTCATGCGTCATTTCACATCAATTTGCCTCGATTAAGGCATATCTATGTCGAAAAACCCAAACGACGATGAGTTAGCAACATCAACAAGATGTATAGCAGAGTACATCCAACGGGTCTGTGCATCCAACGCATCCAAACGGCAACGACGGATTCCACAACTCAAATTCATGTCAATTGTCAGGGATGTTCGAGCAGCAGCAAAGCGACGTAAACTTGATGAAGAATGATTTCTTGATATATTGAGTTGACAACATTGACCTCTTTGCCTCCGATGGACGGGCATCTTGACTCCACTTGAAAGGACCTCTGTCGTCGGTGCGAGCGCTTCACGGGTGAAAGCCAAATGGACGTGAAAATATTTATCACACAATTTAGCCAATGAAATCGTGCACAGGACATTACCAAGCAAATGCCAATCACAATACAATGTCGAGGTTCAACGCAAAATAAATTTCTTGAGTTGGCCTGAAGCAACGAAGCAACATGTTCTTGATGGCTTATCATGCTCACATGGTTCTTCAACGGCGCGAGTCGTCAGCAACGGCAGAGTGTCTGACGTAACGTTCATTGTTGTCCTCAAACCAGAATCTTTCAGCGAAAAGAGTGCTCTTACGTGGGAAACGACATGTTAAGTCACAGGACCCATGTACAGTTTCCTACGCCAAGGAGGACATGGGTGGCGTCTTTCAATGGTGACTCGTAAACTGGACAGTGTTTTTCGTTGATATAGCAAGCACATGTGGGATGCAACGCTGTGCGTAGAAGCAGCCCGCAGTGCGATGGCGAAAGAGAGGCGTGAATCTGTAGCAAGGACTCCTTTGATATAATTTGTGCAACGATCATCCCAAGGATCGGCATACAGAACGATGTTTTCGCATGAGGATTAACAGGAGTAAGACAACAAGGTGGTTGCACCTCTTGACAGGTCTGAAAACCAATTCATACTCGGAGGTATACACGTCCATGCTCCACGTCGCCTTCGTACGCTCCAAAGACTGAATTCATGGCCAAGAGATCGCCGAGCGTTGTGTATTCCTCGGCGTATTTGTCTTGGAAAGAAAACCACGTCAAGTGTTGCTTCACAGGGCCAGACGATCGTCGGAAGTCGGAGTCGTGGTATACTTGACAGCACGTCCGAACACTTGATTGGTTGTTGTGTCGGCAACAGATTCCTTGACCTCGGACATTTCGGTCGCCATAGCGTTGATAGACGATTGAAGTTATAGGAGTAGTCGATGGGTAGGATCAAGTGTAGGTTCTGGTGAGTCAAACCCGTTGGTAGACACTGGGGTATCAGACTCAGATTTCGGAACAGCGTGGACTTCGTGATTGAGTCGCTGACAAAGGACTTCGAGAGTTTGAATGCGGTCGATTAGAATCGCGTTGTCTCTGGTTAGTGCGTCAACTTGTTCGTGAAGTCGGCGGTTGGATTGTGCGAGATTGACTTGATTGAGTTCGCTACGGTCAAGTTTCTGTTGAGTCGCCGCGTGAGTCTCTTCGTGGGTGCGACTGAGAACCTGCAGTTCGTGTAAGATGCGATGAAAGTCAGAGGCACGGTCGTTGGCTAGAGTCTCGAGGTCCTTGCTGATGCGCTGTTGCTCAGCCGAGTGATGTTGCAGGGACTGATGGAAGTTCGAAATGGTCGTTTGTTGGGCAGCTAAGACGGTTTCCAAACGGGCAAAGTCAGTTTCATGCGTCGGAGATCGATTAGAATGTTGAAGAGTCGATAACGCAGACTTGAGTTCGCCATAAGTATAGTTCACTTCAAGCAGGACTTGGTTGGTGCGATCGGAGAGTTCATGTAAAAAGATCGATAGAGAATTTAGGGAAGTCGCGGTCATGTCATGTTGCGACTGCGAAGTTTGGACGGCAAGATTCAAACGATCGTTGAGAGAGTTGAAGGTAACGGACGAGGATTCGACTTTCGATTGTAACGACTGCAGTTGGACGGAGAAATTCGAAACCAACGTAAGGGCAATTTCTGGAGTCTCATTTTCCATGTCAAGGTCATGGTTTACTGAAGGATCGGTCATTTGACTCGACGTGGGCAAAGGTAAGGGTCGTCAATTGTCATGGGACTGACCGTGAGTTAGGAGGACGGGATCGTAAGAGTTCACTTGAATCGCGGGTCGGATCGGCTGTCGAATCCCAAGAGAAGATTGGATTGGGACGATTTCAACGGTGTCATGCTGGACTTGTTCGTTAGTCAACAATGGAGTCGAGTTGCCTTGTTCGAGACGCAGATTCGGGGTAGGCTGCACGTGTTGAGTCTGAGTCACGACACTTCTTGCCATGACTAGAGTGCGATGAATATGTAATTCGAGCGGATTTGGTCCAGCAATGGCTCGACGTGGATTGGCTGTCATGGAGCGAGTGACAATAGTGCGCTCGACTATGGCAGATTGAGTCGTGATTTAGATTGAGTCGCTTGCTTCATATCGGACGATTTCTTGAGTGGACTCAGCATGGATCGCCCTTCCATCAGTTAAGGCAAGAGGGAGGCCGCTTGAGTCAGGCAAGTAGAAGTCATCGTCGCCATCGGGCAACGGTACAGAGCAAGCGATCGCGAGTGTATTCTCGTCAGACAGAGTCAGGTCTTCAGAGGAACTGCGAGGATCCATTGAGTCATCGCTGATGTCAGACTCAGGGGCTGTTAACGCCAGGTAAGCTTCAGGTCGGACTCGCTTCTCCTCATCACGTTGCTCGGGAGAGTTAGCGTGATATTGAATCCGATATTGCATATCGCGCTTCCTTGAGGTTGGAGAGGAAGGACGCGGAATCTGAGCTGAATCAGACTCAGACATGAGCTGAGGAGGTGACGCGGGGCTTGGATGTTGAGACGACTCGGACAAGGTCGAGTCGGTAGGTCTTCGAGGATCCATAGGAATAGGGTCTTGAATAAAATTGGAGAATACCCTGCTTCTCCACCACTTTTGTGACGGTCGCGGGGATAGCGATGACGCACAAAAAGAATCGAAGGTCCAGACGTTTGGACTTCACAGGAACCGAATATCCTCGACTTTAGCCAAGGACTCTGCACCAGGATAGGAAGGGGAAGGAGACTAACAACGGTAGTGTAGATTAACCGAGTTAGTAGTAGAATGAGAAGTGAGATTCATAGCTATCTAAAGTCTAAACATCTAATATAGAAGGACGAGAGTCCGAGGACGCTAGATCAAATCGAACTAGAATCTTAGTGGTTTGAAAGGGATCAGCGGAGAGGCATGATCCATGAGTTTGACAAGCATCGATCGAGGCTCAACCGTCATAATACCAGCAATTTCTTGAGATCCATCGTCTGGCTGACAGCGTGGGAAGCGATCGTAGTCTGCCAGAAAGACAACAGCGGTTTGCTTGCTATTCGTTGGTTTGGTCTTGACGCACGTCGTGATGAAGTAAGTTTTCGTGGGCGACACGTGCCATTGGAGTGCCAACGTTTGTCCGATCGCCGTCCAAGCAAGTCGATCCGTCGTGGCGATTTCCATTGCGGAGCAAGTGCTGTCGACAAAACCAGTCGTCGACAACCTGCACGATTGACCAAAGGGCTCGACGCCGACGTCGTTGAGGAGACGCCGTTGGTAGAAAAAAACACTCACGGCAAGAATGGCAATGACCGACGAGATGGTCGCAATCGAGTTGAACGTGAACAAGTTGAGGGCAATCCGCGTGAGTGCTTTGATTCGTCTTGCTTTCTTCAATGGAGTTTGGCCCATTCCGTCTTGACTACTGGCAGTCCGCCACGTCAGATAGCGTGAGCTACCAGACATTGCCATGACGGAGAGCGTGAAATAAAACGAAGAGATGACGATACAGTTTTCAAAAATGAGCTGAAACCAACGACAATTTCAACATGAATCCTATATTTAGATGTCCAGCCACTAGGACTGATGGGGAAGGAGTCTATGGTTTATGGCTGCTCCATAAAATCTTTGCCACGACGGTCCAACGATGTACGATTCATCCCCTGGAGAAGGGGTTGAATAGAAGACGAGATCACGCTCTTGGCAAGACCACTGGCATTGCCGTCGAGATCGTCTATCCATTTTAAAAATAGCTCCACCTTGCATCTTGAACGTCCAGATTGACGGCTTTTCACGTAATGAAACGCACAATCAACTGCAATCCATGATAACCTCTTCAATGCACGTCATTGACACGTATGAAGAGCAAAGATGCCATCATGTCGTGTAAAATACCCGCGGAGAGATGCAAAATTGAGCAGAGACAAGATGCAAGATCGTAGCTCCGTCGTTGAGCTGACTTGAGTGATGGTTTGACTTGACAAACTCGATGGCATTTCATGAAAATGTCGTTCGCTGTCGAGAGTATGCTCACCCGAACCTCGTTTTCGCCAACGATTGAATCCGACAAGGGGACTACAAGAAGACATCAAACTGCATTGTCGCCATGACGTGTGAGCCGGTCGGTTTCAACTACGATGCAAGCTCGGTTGACGTATACCAAAGTTCACTCAACGCGGCAGAATGAGCCCTCGGTGCGTTTGAGTCGGTGGTCCGTGGTATACAATGTCGCGTTCGTTGTCAACCTCGCCACGACGGTACGCGCATTCCCTCTCTCCACAGCTTGAATATCCACTTTCTAGCCTTTTATGGCGTACCTGACCGAGCCGCTACTTGGAAAAATCGCTCAAGTCCATCTGCCAGAGTGGAATTCGTTCCAAGAGTATACTGACATCGTGTCGACGTACTTACACGCGCTGTACAACAACACGACCATGCCGTATGAGGTGTGCAAGCAAGACAGGACGACCAATACGTTTGCATCGTCGTCACGACGATGGAAATACCATTTAGCATTCCTGACAGCCAAGTCCAAGGCTACATCACGCACATGGCTGGTACATCTCACTGCGACCAATATGTGGCCATATGCTAACGTTGTAGGCTCTTCTTTCTTTGGAGAAGGTGTCGACGCTTACATGACAACCTTTTTCACCTCCAACGCTTCATCCCGGGCTGTCATGAAGCCGTGGCGCATATGCCAACACCACTGTTTAGTTGGGATCAACTTTGGCGAGTTTTGCTTTTGGCTTGACGCAGTTGTGGATGGTGTTCAGGACTCAAATTCTCCTCGCTACGCCGTTTGGGTAGCTGTCTACCCTTTGGAAACGCCTCAATTATCTTGGTTCAAGCTTATCTTTCGCTCTGTCGTCTCAACGTATGTCTTGTATGTCTTCTGGACGCGGTATTACCGCCAGTATGGCCCTCTTCTCCATAATCTACGCACTGTTGGCCTTGGCTCCGAGTATATGCACTACCAAGCCGTTCTGGGCGATCCAGGGTATGCCATCTTGATCGATCCATTCGTGTCGTTTGCCATATTTGTCGACATTTGGTGCGGTGCGCCGTACATAGCAATCGCCACGATCCTAGTGAGTCAATTCCAAGACTTGCTGTCGTATGCGGTTGGCTGCATGTATCTTTCACGGACGGTATCAAGTTCGTCTCTTTCTCGTCTAGATCTGTGTAGGTTTGGTTTGCTTATCTATGCATGCGTGGCCTCTCTGCAGTTGTCAAGTGGCGTCAATGGGAGGCTTGGTTTGCGCCGGTCGATCCTGGCTTCTAGCGATATGTGCCTACGTGTATGGTGGCCCGATGTCGAGTGCAGTTGTGCTTAGTCCGATGGTTTGGTTGTTCAGAAAATCGTTCAGTTTCTTTCTTCCAAGTGCATTGCGCGGACAAGCAATCGAAACCGCGTTTAGTAGGCAGTCGCTGATCCATGCTTGTATTAACCACTGGTCGCAGTCACAATTTTATATACTGATGGCCCACTTTCCGCTGGTGTACTCGCTCGCTGCTACCAAGTGGAGTCGCTACAAACAACGTCGTAAGCTTGGTCATGTTGACTGGTAAGGTAAAAAACACGTTATCGCCGGGTCAGGTCACGCCTCTAGGTCACGTGATCTACACGTGATCTGGGCAGTCACAATACTCTCACCAAATATAGGTCACATCTTCCAAAGGAGCTTGCACAAAGAGACTGATGGCTCATCGACACCAGACATGTAGGGCACTTACAGTCCTTTTGATAGAATCTAATCAGCTTTCTCACGAAAAATACAATACTCTGGAATATTAACTGGAGAACGAGACTATGAGAAATGAGTTCGAAGAAGGAATTGTAAAAAGACATGCTCGACGCATTTGGCACTAAACCAACCACTTCTAGTGGTGAATCTAGAATAGCCACAGCATATTACGTTATTCAAGGCTTGGAATCGTTACATGAAACAACTGCTTTTAGAGAATGACCGACGGTGGTCACAACAACTCGTAACATCTACCAGCAGTTAAACGCTGCAAATGAGAAGCGCGCAAGCAACAAGGGGTACAGAAATGGTGGCGTAAATTAGATTCGGTTTTGATTAGGCGTCGAAAGAGAAGGGCTTTCCTTTGAGCTATTACTCTCTAAAATACTGACAAAACACACGCTTAAACTCACAACGCGCGTCAAGCCATGCACGCTGAATTGCACATGCCCCAAAAAGGTCAAGCTTCTGAGAGCTTTTGCATTTCACATCACTCAATGATGGTGAACTTAATCACGTCTACATACATCATACAACCAATAATTATTAACGTCGTTCGCTCTGATAAGTCTTGCGATTCATCTCGGGTCAACGACGCTAAAGTCCATTAAAAGCAAACAAACGTATCAATTATCTACTTAGGCTACTTTGTCAAGTTTAGCCAAACAAAAAAGTCTGCAATGTAGCCTCGAGGTCAAGTAGGATCAAGTTCGTCGAGGACACATTGTATAAAAGGTAGATTAAGTCTTACCCTGAAGTTCTTATTGCGCCAAGCTCTGAGATCTCTCTTCTAACGAAGAAATATTTCAGCTCCTCTTCTTGAGTAACTCTCAAGAAAACAGACACTCTCAATGTGCTCTGGGGAGGAGCTATACAAATGCACGCTTCATTACATGAAAGACTGGGACTCACGTAGATCTATTTACTTTTCGTCAAGACTACCTTAATTGTTGTGTCGCTACATCATATCCGCCGATGCTTTTGTCATGTGTCATCTTCTCGGTCTAGTCTGTGTGTACAGCTGGAACCAGGAAACGAGATCAGCGACCAGGCGCCGTGACTTGGCGTCAGTTTTATCATGATAGTACGAAAATTGGCTTAGTAAAGGGACTTTTTGTCCTGAGCGTTTGTAGGGCAGATATATTTCTAGCCTTAGTTTGGAATTCACAGCGATCTAGTCAAGTGACATTCTCTCCATCTCGTGTGTTGTCGCCCGGGAGTCACAGCATTAATAGCCTACTTGAGAGTAAGAATGGAGTACAAAAAGAGACGTGGCTAATGGCGACTCATCTTGAGGATGAATACGATATACACATCAAAATGCAATGCTAATCCATGGTGCTTACGATAATCGAACTATGGCCAACGCCAATTTTATGTTTGACCACCGGTGTAGATGTCTTTAAGAGTTCTGCACGATCATCAACTGCAAGATTAGACTATGGGAGCTTGATATCCGGCAAAATGGAACTTGAAATACAAATGGCCACCACTATATTGTGATTTTCTCACCCTAACCTGTGACCTCATCAATAACACATGGAAAATGTGTGACCCGGACGGGACCTGAGGGGCAGTCTTAATGGGATCATAGGTCATGACCCCAAAGTCTCTAAGCGTTTTGATTGGACGAAATCATGGCCTTATGGTTTTTCGCCATGATACGGTGACCCAATTCCAGGGGCATGACCTGGTTTGGGATCATGGGATCACGGCGCAATTTCCCAAAGACTCAAGCACCAAACTCTTTGAGTTCTACGAATCGCGATGGCAGAGCGGATTTGGTCGTGCATACCTTCTATTTTGAGTCTACCTTTGGCGTTTGCTTCACTGCACATCGAGAATTCGTCGTCTTCACTCCAATTTCAAGTCATAAAATCGTACAGAGAGCGCAGTCGTCCGAGATTGGAGGCGCAACGATGGGTTTTAGTGTTGTCGTCCCATTCTCGATGACCAAAGACGTGCTCTCACGTGTGCCATCGTCAAGTAGGGATCTCGTTATTGTTAGATATCTTCGGTTGCAGCATTTGTCCCTAGAGGGCGACACCTAAAGGTCATGATCCCGTTAGGAATGCCCAGACAAATTCCATCGGGTCATGTAACAAAGTGTATCGTGAGCCCGGGATCACGATCCCGTTAAGACTGCCCCTGAGTGTGACCTACACGTGACCTGGCCAAAAAACTCTCTTGACCAGACATATGACCTGACCACAAATTGACCTGTAATGGATTCTTCCTGTTGACTCTTACAGTTCATGTAGGGCGACTCGAAAAGTCCCGACGTAAAGGCGATTCTCCAGCTGTCGATGGTGATGCGAAAACGTCACTCAATGTGTCCAACGGCTGGAGGATCACTGCACAACTTGTACCACACAAACCCTCGTTATCGCTCGATGGCACTCTTCAGTCATCGCGCTACTGACTGTCTTGTCGTATGCTACAACGCAGATGGAAATGTGGCCAAGCGAGTCCGTCTCAGCTTGTTGTCATGGCTCGACCGTCAACCTCGTGACCCCAAACTTGAAATTCCACTTTGTACGGCATTGCATTCGACAAGTGTATGAATCTTCGATGACAAGCCATGTTCACAGCAATGCTGGACGTCGTTGGACGCCAAGTATATCCATGTTGGCGATACCAATTGCCCATGGATGATGTGAAAGCAGTCCGTTGCGACGAAGCTAAAAGAGAAATGGACTCGTTTTTCAAAACTCGAACTATCGGTAGACTTGTCGTATCGAAGAAGTTCTTTTTGGGTAAACTCATCTTGAATGGCGTAAGGACTCATAACTGCATTATAATCGCATCCCTTGGGTAAAGTCTTCCTCCCATGCGATCTTGGAGATGGAACTACACAACTGTCGTGCGTAGCAGCCCGATAAAAGTTGATGTTCGGTAGTGCATTCCACTGCAATTTTCTACGTCGATGAGAAACGATGCCAGGGGGAGACGCCACCATGGAGAAATGTAACATCATTTCGTCTTGGCGATTCCAATAGTCCATGGATCATGTGCATTGCGAACATAGGTCGAGTTCGAAAATGGCTTTTCATGGGCAAAACGTTGTCGCTCAAGAGATTTACTAGTGCATTGAATTAGCATCGAAAGCCGCCTTGATCGAGAAATTCAGTGGCAATGCCGCTCGTTGCTCAAGAGTATGAAGCTCTCAAGTCGCCAATCTGAGCTAAGAATTATCCAAAATGGCCCAAATGCGTACCAACACATTCGCTCGTGTGGTAATAACATTATGATTCGAGCAGTGGTTTAACTCGAGCAAAGAATCACCACGATGCCCAAACTATAAATTCAATTGCTTCCTCTGTTTCATACTTCGAAGTACCGATGGTCCGTGGTTCATATCATCTCGTCGTGAGTGTGGCCATAAGAGGACGCTTCAGTCGATTGACACGGTCTTCTGTGAATATGTCATGTCTAGTCATCTATGGCGCGCAACGTCGAGTCCTCTATGTCAGCTCCATTCATCTTGGCGATTCTAATTGCCCGAATGTATGATAAAGACTGGTTCAATTGAAACAGTCGAGTAAGGTTTTCGCTCGCATTCTTGGCGTCATCTAGCTTTACCGATTTTCTCACGCAGACATTCTCTGTGGGGGGGGGAATGAACAAACAATATGATGTGATGAAAGTGATGCCATGGCAATTTCTCCATTCAAAGGTCACGTACCCCTGCAGTCGTGCGAAATCAATTGGAGTGTCAATTCATAACATCAACAAAGCGACTTCACATTACCCATGGACAATTGGAGTCACCAACATGAATACACCAGCCAGTGGTGGATGAAATCTTGCATCCTTCACAGGGTTTGCCATCAATACGACAAACGCTGGTGGTGTGCAATCTCGAACACAATGGTATCTCAAGCTGGGCGTCCCGTGGCTGACGATCTAGCCATGACAATAGACTCAGTCGAACTCGTTTGTCCACTCTTCCATCAGCATCGTAGCACACGACAAAGGCATCCGCCGCTCTATGACTAAACAGCGGCATCGACTTGTAGCGTGGGTTCTTATGATACAATTTGTGCAACGAGCCACCGATGGAGGGACAAGCTGCATGCTGTTTTCGCATGACGAAAGACAGGAGAATCACCGCTTTCAAGTCATTGTAGAACGGATGGCTAAACACAGCAGTACTCAGCAGTTCTGCTCTCGATTTCATACGACGACCTTCAGCATGGCCAATGTTATCAATATCACGTTCATGCGGTTTACCTTGTCGGAAGTGATTCCACATGACAGCCCCTCGCGAGCACATGACTGGAAAATTGGACATCATAAAAGTAAAGACGAGATTAACTAAGGGTCGCCATGAATACTTGAATGTATCTCTTTCAACAACGTACCCAGGAAGCCTTCAGTCGCTTCGTTCTTCTGCGTCCGTGGAAGACACACGCCCCACAATTGTCGAAAAATCCAAACGACAGGAGTCCTTACAAAAGAGCTTGCTAATGGCCCGCCATAAAAATACGCACTGAATGCGAGTAAACCAGGATCGACAGGAGCATATGAAGCCTCCCAGCGACGCCATTTGACAAGGGAAGAAAGGCATCGCATACAGAGATATCCAAACCAGACCTACAACGCAGCCACTGAATTTGATGATTCCACGACTTTACAGCTGTATCCCATACGTTCGGGAAAGATACATGCAACCCAACGCGTAGGCCCACAAGTCTTGAAATTGACTCACTCGCAAGACAGCGATGATCATATATGGACCACCATACCAAATATCAACAGACATGGCCAACGATACAAAAGGATCCGTTAAGACCGCATAACCTGGATCGCCCATCACGATTTGGTAATGAATATATTCTGGTATTCTGGACCAAGTCCCACAAAGCGTAGATTGCGCTCAAGAACGCGATAATGACGGTAGTAGCGAGTCCAGAGCACGTACAAGACATAAGTCGTGACGAGGGATCGAAAGACAAACTTGATCCAACAGAGTTGTGGCGTTTCCAATGAGTAGATGGCAGCCCACACTTGGTAGCGAGGAGATGTCGAACCGGAAACTGGTTCGATTTCGTCCATCCAAAAGCACATCTCGCCAAAGTTGATCCCGGCCAAGTACACGTGCTGACATCTTCGCCATGGTTGCATGGTTGCTCGAGGCTCAGCATTAGAGGTAAGAAAGCTGGTAAAATACGATTGTGTGCCAGCTCCATAAAATGCAGAGCCTAAACGAGAATGGTACATGGCTGTATGTTGCAGAAGTACCAGGCAGACGTAGCAGGCAGTCTTGGATTTGATCTTCAGGAATCGAATATGGCAAATCTAATGTGTACCGCATAGCAAATGTGTTGCTGGATGCATCTTGTTCAATGACGATGGTCGAGTTGATTTTGTTGTGGTACACAGTTTGAAAGACTGTCGCCATGATCTGCGTGAACTCTTGAAACGAGTGCCAGTCGGGAATATTGATCCGTGTAGTCACGCCAGGCAGAGGTTCCGTCATATACGCCATGAAAGGCCACAGAGACGACTGTAAGAAGATGAGGAAATGAGCTTACTGTGGTGGCCAAATTCAGAACAAAACAAGCAATTCTACGCCACTGACCATCGGTTCAGTCGTACCGTCGGCTCATGGCATCGAGTTGCGTGCACTTTCGTCATTCTAACAATGACAAAAATAGATGGTGTTGGTTACCCTCCATAAGATTGTCAAGTTGAAACGCAACCATTTCTTGCGTTGACCAGAAGCGACAAGACACAATTTCTTTGTGTTGCTTATTGTCATATCTCGCTCTCCTCACCAACAGCGTGAGTCGTTGCTGAGGCGATCTCGAGTGAGTCTTTTTGCTCTTGCGTGGGAAACGACATATAAAGTCACAGGTAGATGTGGCGTGAAATGTGTGGTTTCCGCCGGGTTTCCTTGAGATACGAGCTCAAGCGGCGGACTGGCGACGTTTGACGTTGGGCGAAGCTGATCAATATGTCGTTTCCCACGCAGTGACTTTATATTATAAAGTCACAGGTAGAGTTCGCCCTATACATACATATCGCACAAACACGACACAAAACCGACAAATAATTTAAAATGATTGGATAACCGACATCAAACTAAATTCTTATTGGATGAAAATTGGTTGAGGGGGCAACATATACCAAACATTTAACATTTACGCAGTTTGATTGGATAAATCACTAAAACTTGACTTCTTTTTTGCTCATCACTTGTCCACAGGACGGAGATGGAGCAAGCTACGCCCTGCAAGCAAACGATTGAGCAGTCTTTCCTCGGGGCTTCCACCCGACGAACTTATGCCAGCTATCAAAGACAATTTGAGGAGTTTTGCAAGCATGAAAAGGACGGCATCGACCCTGCGTCGGCCACCGCGGAAATCTGCACTGACTATTTTCACCATCTTTTCTCTCTTGGACGAAAAGCTCGAACTGTAGACACTGCCAAGACTGCGCTTGTTGCTTACTTTAAAGACCATAAGATTGATCCAAACCCTGCGCAAGAGACGACGTCCAAGAAGTACGTCGTTGCTCTCCAGAAGTTTTGTCGACAAAACACTACAGACGAGGAGCGAAAAGCCCACCCCCTCTCGATCCACGACTTGTCCAATCTCATTGATGCCTTCGCTCCGATGAACCATTTCGTTGCGACCATGCTGCGATTTCTGTTCTCTGCAAGCTACCTGGGTTGTTTTCGTATAAGTGAAGTCCTGAGTTTGAAATGGTGTGATGTCGACTTTAGCAAGACTGACGACGAACGATTTGTCTCGGTCGGGCTACGATGACACAAGAAGGCCAGCGTCAAGAAGGACTGCCAAATCTACCATCTTCTCAAAGAAGCGTCGTACCCATGCCTTCGTGTTTGTGATTTCTATGAAGAGTACGTGAAACTCGTTCACTTGACGATACACAACATTCCAAATGGAGCTTACGTATTTCCACAGACGACGACAGTCAACGGTGGTCTTCGTGTTGACTGGATCAAGCAGGCTGAACAAATGTGGCTACGTAGAATTTTGACAAATACAGTCGAAGCTACACCAGGTTTGCCATTGGGAATTACCTTGCACAGCATGCGACGTGGAGGTGCATTTTATCGCGTGTTTGAATCACCCGAAAGGCGATTCAATTTTCGTGAACTCATGGCATGGTGCCGCTGGGAAGACATCAAAACGTGTTGCGAATACTTGGTTACGAAAAGTATCAGTGATGCTATCGATCCTAGATTGCTCCTGCACAAGCGAACCACGAACCAATTTGTTGTGGCTGGAGACCAGCTCGCTTCCACTGTGGACATTGAAGCTCTAGCAGATACAATCATCAGAGCTATTCTGGAGGCTCTGCATGCTCAGAGTGTCAAACCAAAAACACCAGTGCAGAAGACGATGCACGAATACTTGGCACCAAAAGCAATTCCAACTGCAAGAAATGGTGAGGAAGCGTGGCAACAATGGTTCACGCCCGACCCCCAAAACGGATTGTTCATAGCGCTGAAAGACTTTCCGAAAGACAGCGTCAAACTTGACCGAAGAAAATACTCAGAGCGACTCACGCTCTCCACCGCTTTCGCAAAGTTTCAGTGGTATGATCAGTTTGAGAGGGCGTATGATGGCTTCACCAGGACCTACTCGGGACTCTTGAAGGAAGTGCGCAAGAGAAAACGTGAAGGCACTTTGTGAATCATTCCATGTCGGCTGTCCTTCAGATTGTAAATTGTAATTGGAATGATAAATTGGCATTTCTACCAATCAATTTTCTGTCGGATGAAATTGTCGTGTCGTCCATTTTATCTAGACATAATAATATTATGTATATGTATAGAATTTGTCGGTTTTTTGTCGTGTGTGTATAATATACACACACGACAAAAAACCGACAAATTTCAGACTTATGATTGGACAACCGACACAAAATCTTTCACTGATTGGTTGAAAATTCATTCGTATCAGGTGATTGGACGAGGAGGTTGTCGCGGCCGACACAGTTAACATTCAACATGTACAGCATTTGATTGGCTATATTACCTTAGCTCATTGGTTTTGAATGAATTGGTCGTTCAATCGTCGCGCAGATTGAGCACTGTCCTTTTAGAAACTTCAATGAATGAAATCAACCAGCTATCTTTTGCATTCTGCATGAGACTCTCCATAGCCATATAGCATTTAATCCTAGCCTATAAACTTTGTGACTCGCCTTTACCATATATTGTGTTTCATAGCGGTCTATAAATGACATGACCAAGCATTGTGATGAGTCTAAAAAATACTTCTCGGGTTATCTACTCCATGATCAAGATCGTGTATCCATAGCCGCAAAGCATGAGGCGATATTTGAGTGAGACCAAACATGAATCCGAGTTTGGCTTCAAATCGCCTGAATATGTAGCGAGACGTTTATGCATGCTCTGAACATGTTGTAGCTCTGAACTAGTGCCAGCTTTACGTAGTTGGATTTTCACGAATGCTCAGTGCATTAACTATTAAAGACAATATCATGACCGTGTCTCTCTCCTTCGATCTACTGCCACATTTCACCCATACCATTTTCTCGCCACGTCCATTAAGTGCCTTCGTTGGTAGACAATCGTAGTTTATTACCGTTTGGTCAGCATTGTGGACAACGTCGATTCCTTCTTGCTGCATGAGCTTTCGAATCTTCTTGGAGAACTCCCGCAAAGTCTCGTCATCGTCATCGTTTTACACTTGACTGATTCTAGTCTTTACACGCCAAGCAAAGCTGTGACGCCTTCTGACACCTTGGACCCATCGTATGCTTGTCTTGAATTCTTGATCCTTGATCCCAGCGTCAGTTGCCATTTCAAGAGCCATAACGCGGAACATCTCATATGTGACGGGAACATCATCACGTCTCATGCTATGGATTCACTGAGCAAGCTATGTTGGCTGGGAGTATCGTTCCAGTGCCGAATGCACGCACAGACGTGTGATGCGAAGTTCTTGGACTGCACGCTTTGGCAACAATATTGTCCTTTGCAGCAACCCACCCGTATATCTTCTTCCTTTGTTATTTGTTATTACGCAGTAAAGTTACTCTCTCTCGGCGGGCGCAATGCAGCCACAGGCCGCGTACTAGGGCTAACCTAGCGGAGGTAACAGACACACATTATATACATAAGGTTGCTGAAGGATGCTGGCGGGCATCAAGCGGGGGCGCCGCTGCGGCTATTAGCCGGTGGAAGGAGGATCAGGGGGCTTCCTGGGGGGTCTTCGCCGAAGGCGTCGTGTAGGCGGCGTAAGGACCGGGGGTTGCTCTGGATGGAGCATCATCGAGCGATGGGTGTGCCAGAGTTTGGCTGAGTGGGCAACGAACGTTCTCCGTTTGGCCAAGCGAGCGTCATGGCCGACTGGGAGTGCATCATGTGCCCGGCGTTTAGCGCGGATCGCACGGTTTGCAGTCTGCATGGCCACTTGACCGCCTTGTTGCCTGATAGTTGCAATTGTGCGTTCACTCGCGTGGAGCGAGAGTAGGAAAAGACCCGAGCGTCATTTGGTAAAGCCAACGTGGGAGAAGGAAGCCATAAGGCCGGCGTGTGGGAAGCGGATTTTCCCACTGGAGTTGAGCGAGGATGGGGGTGAGATTCGCCGGCTGGAGTGAGCCGATTATCCGCTGGATATGGAGAGCAAGGACCCACCTGGTGGGTGAGATGGCGATCATCGTGAGGGGTCCTTGATGGTGTGTGGAGGTATTCCGCGTTGAGGCGTGGTGCCAGGCAGGTCTGAGTGGAAAGTGGTTTTGGGAAGCAGCCACTAACTGGCATTGAAGTGGAAGGTAGATTTCATGATCTGGCATCCAGTGTGAGGAGAGCTGGGTGGCTAAAGCCAGGTGGATGTGATTGGTGAGATGCAACGCTGCAGTGCAAATGGGTGTAGTAATGCCGAAGCGGTGCTCTTGAGAGTCAAACGTGTCCTGGGAACAGCATCGGCAGACGGGAGACCAGTCATGGTGGATGCGGTGTTTCCGCGCATTCGTATGCAGCGTATGTTGTCGCTTTCCAGAAGAAGCGCGTTTCCAGTGCCGACCATCGGCAGAGTTTTGGTGTTGATGTGCGATCGTCAACCATGGTATGACGGGCAGGGTTTCCTGAGAGAGCTTGGCGCGCAGCCCAGGAGCGTTGTTGTTGTATGCAATTGAGGCAACGGCCAGTGTTACCAAAAACAGGTTTGCCAGAATGGTCGGGTAGTTCCCACGCGTCACGTTTGAGGAGGGAAGCATAAGACATGGGCATGGTTGCCGTGTGTGCCTCCGCGGCAAGGGAGTCAGCTCGTGCTAGTGCTAGACGTTGTTGGGTGAGGATAGGGCCATCCGTGTGGGAGTTTTCTTGGTAAGCGTATCCAGGTACCTCGAAAGGATCCTTCAGGGGAAAGAAGGTGCATGAATGAACGGAGTTCCACCCGATGGGGGTCACGGTATTTGGGAGTAAGTGCCTTCCGCTTGAGGTCTCGTGCCTTGGTGATGAGGCCAATGGCTGCTTGGTTATCGCAAATTTGTGTGTTACGATCACCAGTGATATGGAGGCCATAGAGCAGGCTGTGCGCCTCACATCGCGTCGACGTCAGGTCGAGAGAGGTGACATCTGGGCGACCTTGAGTGGACATACTATGGGGGGTCCTGGGGGGATGGAATGATTAAACTTCAGCTGCCGCTGGCATCCGCAGTACCAGCATGAAGTACACTGCCGTCGCCTACAGCGTGCGTAATAGGGTCAGTCTGGTGCGTGGCACAGGAAAAGAGTGTTGGAGAGTCTGCAGTGGGCTCCTCTGGCCGGTCGGTGCAGCGAACACATTCTGGATGGTGATGCTGTTGGCAGTTTGCACACTGGTTGAGCGCAAGGTGTCGGAGGCATCCAGTACATCGGTGTACGAGGTCAGGTGGTCGACCCGTGGCACGGTACGTCTCTTCAAAGGCGAGGTCTTGCTCCCAGGTTGTAGCGATGCAGCTACGGTCATTGTGGCCTGTGTACGTGCGGCGTGTGCCGGGGTCAGTCCAGGAGGTGTCTGTCCAGACCAGGAATTTAGCTTTGCCCGGGGTGGATGTCGGAAGTGTATTGCCAGCGGCTGGAAAGCAACGTGAGAGAGGGGTAAGGCGTGTGGAGCGACGGTGATCCCGTTTGCCTGGCGCATACCAGATGCCACTGCCCCTTCGCTGTTCGTACCAGTAGGTGACCGCAATATCAGTGCCTGATGGCGTTATGCGCGTTTGAAGAGAGTTCCGGCGTCCAATTTGATAGCTGAGAATGTCAGGATGGCCTGGGCGGGTCAGGAGGATAGGGATAATGAGGAGAGATCCAAGTGGGATGTGGATGGCATGGATGCCCTGAGGGTGTTGGCTGCGTGCTCGACCGAGAGGACGCAATAGCAGAGGGAGCGGAATAAGGCGTCGTTGGACTGATGCCGGTAGCAGATTTGCCTGGAAGGGCTGTCGGGTCGACCACGGAATGGTAGATTGGCAAAGGCCAGCGGGGGGGGCTGCGGTGCAAGAGCAATCGATGACCATATAGGCTCAAATTTGGCAAGTTGTGCCGCTGTCCAGCCAAAGCGGATTTGGAGGGTCTCTAAAGCGAGGAGTTGGGCACCACATTCATTTGTGATGTCGCCCAGCCAGCGGACTTTCAGCCTGGAGGCTTTGTTAATTTGCAAGAGCGTGGTGCTTAAGGCTGGAGAGAGGTGCGTCCAGATAGACCGATCACAGGGACGTGTCGAGCGACATTCAGGTGGGGAGCGCCATGTGGCGTGGATGGTGTATTTGTGGGCCGATGCTGCCGCGATTCGGATCGTCGTGCCCAGGAATGATGTATCGGAGGGTGGCGGCGGAACCGGAGAAGCTAGGGGATGGTCAGTGAGACCCATCTGGATTTGGTACGCTTCCAATGCATCCATGAGTGCATCATAGGCTGGAGAGCCAGTATCATTGGCAATTCGGAGTACTTGGTACATGCGTTGGCCCTGTTAGGCGCTCGCAGTTGTGGAGGCCGAGTCCATCCATCGTATCGTAAAACCACTCTGTGGGATGATCGTGTGGTAGATGGAGGACGCGCTTGGCCGTCTTGCGGATAAGGACGTCAAAGGCAGAGGCAATAGAGAGGGAGTCGCTAAGCGCACATCGATAGAGGATACTAGGAAGCCAGACGGCATTGACGATGTATCGAAATTCTGCCCCTGTGAGGCGTTTAGGTGCAAGTTGTTCTGCTTGCCGCTTAAGGCGCTGCCAGAGGGCTTGAGTGTTGGCCGCCCATTGGACTCCCACTCCTTGGTGGATACCCAAATGTTTAAATTCATCAATAGGCGCAATGACCTTTACCGGTTGAGGTTCGCCTAGGCCGTCGTTGAGCGAGATTGCTGGGTAGTGGTGGGATGAGAGGTAAAGCATGAAGGATTTATCTGCCCCAAAAACACCACCAGAAGCATATGTGCCTGTGAAGATATTTGATGTGGCAGCACGGTGTTGGATGCCTGCGTATGATGTGGCAACGTCGAGAGCATCATCGACAAAGAGGAAGCTACCAATGGACCTTTGGGTCTGGCCTTCGGGATGTTGGTGATGGGAGAGTTTGATGGGATCTATCCCGCGCTGTTGTTGCTGTTGGAGGATATCCATGTAGTAGCCGATGTGCATAACTGCTAGGATAGAGCCTTGCCCAAGGCCAAAGTCACGATGACCACCATCCACCCAGCCAAAGGCCGTGCGTATATCAATTTGACTGGCTCCAAGAAAATGAGCCATGAGTTTCCTGGGCGTCGGTGGTACTCCCAGTTTAAGATAAACATATTCCATGACCCACGAAGGAACACGATCAAAACATTTGAGGCAGTCTTTCGATGTAAGGAAAAGTTCCGACTTTGAGCGCCGAGCGCGATCGATGAGTAGGGATGTCAGGATGACCGCATCCTAGACCGTGCGGTCCTTTTGAAATCCATGTTGGAGTGGCTCATTGGGTATGATCGGGGTGATATAGTCCCGTATGACCATGAAGATGCGGCTCGTGAAGGCACTTTGTACTGTAATGGGACGCCAGGGTGGTAGGCCAGGATCAAGGTTAACTATGCCATGGGCTGTGTCGGATTTAGCAAGGTAAAACATTTGTTTGCGGCCGAGACATGGCGGGACACAGCCCGTGCGAAGGATGGTATTGATAATAAGGCGTTCGCGCTCGCGAATGGCCGGAGGGGCGGCAATCCACAGTTCCTGGGAGACGCCACCATAGCCAGGAGCAACGTGTTTACGGAGGTACCGGTCACAACGTTGCTGCATCTCAGGGGTATATGTATACGTCTCCCATGTGCATTGGTCTTCATGGATGAAGCCAGGGGCAATATGTTCGGGTCGGTGCATGTCATGTAATAACCATTCACGGACGAAACGTGGCGCCTGAGGCAGGTCTGTGGGTGATAGTGTGGAGAGGTGGGCAGGTCGCTCAGTGCGTTCCGTCGGAGGAATCCAATTGTCAAGGAGATGCTGGAGAGCTGCCGTCACATCGGCTTTATTTTCAGAATATGTCCGAGTACCATCAGGGTGGTTCACCATAGTATTGCGGATGGAGATGGGAGGCGTGGGTCGCCCGAGGGCATTTTGGAGGAACCGTCGCGTGTGGTGTCCAGTAAAGAGCTCAGTTCGATAGCGTTGAGCAAAGATGCGCTGAGCTGTAGTGCGCCAGCGGCGCCTGCTGTGGTAGAAACTGTGCCAATGTGTCCAGCCGGTCATAAGCCAAATGCGCCATTGGCCATGCGCATCTGGTGTGGCACTAGGTCTGTTGTGCCACCAGTGGTGTAATGAAGTCGCCCCTTGGGCATGAGGACAATCCGTTGGAAGCTTGGCTGGATCACGAACCCATTTGGGCCATTGGATTTGGTCAGTGAGTCGGATTATATCGGGGGTAGTGAGTGCTTGATCAGCGTGGAGACGCAGAATGTGACGCCATTGTGCCATGCAGCGATTTGAGCGTTTGATAGCCGTCGCTCGATTAATGGCCCGTTGCGTTTGACTGGTTTCGCCCCACAGTTTTTTGGCACTACCGTATAAGATGGCGTATAGGTTGTGCATAGCAGTTTCGAGCCAGTGGCTGATAGTCGCTGGGTCGGCATCCTGCTGTGCGAGCGGTGGGAGTTGCAGAGTTTGCAGAAGGTGAGTCGTGTGTTGGGTGAAGTGTGTCAGGTCGGCCTCCGTAGTGTTGCGTGTGTTAACCACACGGATGGGTTGGACCCTTTGAGTTGGGTGCTGGAGAACCAGTGGTGGTCTAGTGCGATTTGTGTGATAGGCGTGCCAATGTGGTCAATGGAATGCAATGAACCGATCCAGATGCCACTGGCTTGGAGGCAATGTGCTGCCCTGGTCTGGATAAGGATGTCGTCAAGAGCTACTGCGGTGCCCGCCCGGGCATAGGTATATCGGGGTACTTGTGGGTGGAGGGAACGAAACGTAGATGTCCAGTTGTGGAGTTGTTGCCAGGACTCAAAGGCTTCGCCCATGGCCGTGCTGGCCTGGGATCGCTGGGCTGGGCTTGACCGATCCAGTGGATTTGTGCCATAAGTGTTGAAGTCGCCCGCGAGCAACACTAGCATGCGTGGCGCTGGTGGCGGCGTGTGCTCAGCGAGCCAGTCCCATTCATGTTTTGTTTCATCACGGCAAGTGTGAGGCGATGCTGGGCAGTATGTGCCAAGGAGCGTGAGTTTGCCACGTTGGCCCAGTCTTAGATGGATCGCAATACTACGCCCTGATGGTGAGGATGTGGTATCCGTGAGCCGAAGTCTTGAGTGCCACCTCTGGTAGTCATAAAGAATCGCAACCCTGCCAGCGCTGAGTGTGGCTAGGCCCGGACGTGATGAGCCATTGGTCTGGGTACACCAGATGTGGAAAGGCTGAGCGCCAAGGTCAGCATCCGCCAGAATGGCAAAGTCAAGTTGGTTTGCGATAAACCATTCACCAAGTTCAGCTTGTAGTTTTGTCTTGGTGTTTTTGTTGATGTTTGTTGTAGCTATGCGGAGGACAGTGTCACGTGTAACGGGGGGAGGAACAGAATGGCCGAGGTACGATTCATATTGGCGTGCTTCACGCGTACGGATTGCATCAGTCGGGGACCAGTCAGTGCCTAGTTGTGGTGGAATTAAGTTGTATTTGGCTGGCCTCCAGGGCTTCCTGCGATGTGGACCCCGTTTGGAGCGGTGTGACAGGGCCTCCAAGGGTGAAGTCGCTTGAAGGCGTTGATCACTACATTCTGAGTTGGCAGAGTCATCAGAAGAGGGCAGGCCTGTGTGGCCAAAGGAGATGTGATCCAAAACGGGGAGTTCTAAGCCAGGCGCGAGGGGCAGAGCATGTTGGAGAGTGTGCGTATGGGTAGGGGATGCGGTAACACCAGTAAACAGGAATGATATGAGGAGTAATCATGTGTATATAAACGGCCTGGGAAGGTAAAACGACGCCGGCGGCCGTATGCGACGCCCTTGTGTTAGTTTTGCTGACGATCGGTGGACGGAGGAGCCAACGGAGCCGAAGGAGATGCAGCCTGGGTGAGAAGCGCAATTGCTTGAGCAATGTTGGCCTTCATGGCTTGTCTGTCTTCCGCTGCCTGGGCTTGCACGCGCGCTTGCTCTTCCAACGCCTGTTGGGTAGCCGTGTGGTGTGCGGCATGCATGGCCAGTTGTGCCGCCTGTTCTGCAAGTTGTGCTTGTTGGGCCGTGTTTTCGGCTTTGACTTTGGCGAGTTCTTCACTGTGCCGTTTAGTTTCTGCTTCCATGCGCAGGAAGCTTTCTTGAAGTCGGCGGACATCGGAGGATGCAAGTGAGGTGCCTGCAGCGCCGGATGGCTTGGTTGCTACCACTTGGGTTGTGCCATGACTGGCGCTACGGCCTTTCTGAGGTACTGGTGCCGAGTAAGCCCGAGCGTGCCTTGCTGGGTCAGGTGTCTCGCCGGGGGTCATATTGAGAGTTGGGAGCTGGTGCAGCTTGCGGCCGGATGGGGCGGCCATGGTCATCGAGTTCTTGGAACACCGTGCATTCAGAGGCGATATGGCCTAGTCGGCCACAGTCATGGCACGTAAGGAGCGCCGAAGATGGCGGTGGTCGCTGTAGCGCACCCGTAAGAGCAGAGACTGCGAGGATGTGGCCTCGAACAACTAGGGGGTCAGCGCGCCATGCTTGCCAAGCAATATCTCGGATGTCGGAGTTGTAAAAGGTGACAGTGGCAACTGTGCCTGTGATGTCCACATCCGTATAGTCAAAAACTTGGTCCTCGAGCACAAGTGCAATGTCCGCTGCCCGGACTGTCGGTGGTACGGGCGACAAGCGGAGTTTGGTATTACGGAGGTGACTGTTGGAGGGAAGAAGGGGATTGTAAAGGGTGCGAGATGGCTGATCCCAATGGAGCTCACTGAGCGGTCGCAGTTGGAGGGAGTTGGGGATCCCTTCGTGCGTGCTCTGGGAGCGTCGGAGCGCATGGTAGTTGCTATAGACTTGTTCGGTGATGGCTTAACTAGGAAACATAACTCGGAATTTGAAGAGTTTGTCAGTGCGGCGGTTGATACAGCCAATACTTGGCCAGCGCTCCGTGCGGCGCGTATTGTCGCCGTTTCTGGAATGACTGCAGACAATATATTCCGGGGCGCCTAAGGCGCGGAAAGCCTTGCGAAGGTCGTTGGGGGACATGTAGTCCGTGTTGGAGTATTCCAGCTGGTTAAGGCTCTGGGGAGGGTCGTTGGTGGCCGCGTGTTGGTAAGACATCATAATCATTGCTTGAGGTAAAAGCATGTAGCCACGTTTGGCGGCCGACCAGGCCCCAATATGGCGTTCGTTCGGGATACCCATCAGGACGGCGGCAGAGCCCGTGAGGGGCGTTTGAAACGTAATGTCGAAAAAATACTTGCAGTCGGAGGTGATTTCCTCACGGAAGTTGAGGATGTTCCAGCGTGTGGCTTCTTCAGGATTGAGGTGGAATAAGAGGGTGTTGGTAGATTGAGCAAAGGCCTCCTCAATGGTAGTGATTTCTTCGGCTGTGAGCGTAGGAAAAAGGTCATCTTCAGAAGCCGAGAAGATGCTGTCTTGCGCGTAGGGTACGGGTGGGTGGCATTCATCGCGTACTTCGTCAAGGCCCGGTCTACGGGGGGAGGGGATGCGCCAGATGGCTGCTGGTCAGAGGATTGGGCCTGTAGCTCTGAGTCCTGCATATCTGCGCCCTGATGCGTGTCGTCCATGGTGGTTGCTTGTGTGTGGAGGGGCACGTTTGTTGCTGTAGGAGCTGACAGCGCTGGAGCCAGTGTTGACGGAGCAGGGACAGGCTGGGTAATGGGTGGGATGCGCTTGGAGGAGCCACTGTCGGCATCCGCATCGCGTTTTCGTTTGCGGTAGTCTTCGACGGTAATCAGGTTGCGCGGGTCAGGCGGAGTCGGCGAGGAAGCCGCTGGCTGCTGGGGTGGGGGTTGGAGCACATTCGATGTCCCATCGGCGGCTACGGCCGGTGACGCCATAGGTGCAGTGGCCTGCGCGGGTGGGGTGGAATTGGAACCAGCTGGCGAGTCCTGCGCCGGGTTCTGGGTCGGGGTGGGTATCATTAGCGTGGCAGGATGGAGATGTGGCCAACGGCGTGTGGGACGGGGATGTAAAGAGGGGAAAGAGAATGGGCATTGGTCGTTGGAAGAGCGGGAAGAGCCGTTGGTGTTGATGCTCCCAGAAGGGACGTGCGGGTGAGTTGACCTGGGGATGTGGCTCGTCAAGCCAGTTGCCAAGCGTATCGGTGGAGGAGGGTGGAGGGCCTGACAGGCCAGCAATGCTGGGTCGGCGGTTGCCTTGTGGCTTGGTAGCGCTGGTCTGTGGCCATCTGACGGATCGTCAATGCTAGTGTTAGCGGGCTGGGAGGCTTGAACGGGAGGTGTGGTGTTGTGTTCGACTGGCGCGCTGGGCACGGTGGGTGGTATGGCAGTTTGCTGTTGCCGCAGGCGGAGTCGTTGGCTGTGGCGTCGGGGCGGGGAATGCGAGCACCGAGGGTTTGAAGGCCGATCTGGCGGTGCTGCCGGTGGTCGAGGTTGAGGCGTTGTCGTGTTCGCCAGCGGCGTGTCGGGACGGATGTCCGAGGTACCCATGGGTGTAAAGTACCACTTGTGGGTCACACAGCAAATTTAGGAATGTATATCTTCTTCCTAGTGCTTTCGCGTTGCGTTGGGCCAAGAGTCGAGTACGGCGTATCCAGTACTGTAGGCATTCCAAGTGCCTCATGCAGCTTGATGACTTTCAAACGATACTCGTAGTCAACGATCTTATTCTTGAACTGTTTGAGTGCCTTTTTAGGCCCATAATTGGATACAGGACGACCTCGGGAACGGTTTTCAGCTTGTGACGACTCCGACAAAGCGCGAAGCGCCTGGCGAAAACCTCTCAAACTTTATTTTACATATATACATTTATACTGGATATTAAATTTAGGGTATTTATGAATATTTAGAGACGATTTATGGCGGGAGTACTACACCTTTTTGCGCTTTATTAGAGAGTTTTCGAAGCACCAAATTTTGGGTTCACATTTTGGGTTTCTTGTATAAAATGATAAACCTCTAAAACATTATTCCTGAAGGAGGAGTGAAACCTGAACTCACTTCAGGTTTTGCATGACGAAAGCTGAAAACTTGTTCGTTGCTTGGGATTCGGAGAGAAGTCGTATCCGTACATTTCCGTATTGAAAAAGCTCTTGTGTGTTGACCAGTGTAGAAGTCATGCCAAGAGAAGACAAAGAAGCGCATGACGCCGAACATGTCGAGCCATCCTTAGGCAAGTTTGCGTGCCGCCACGACATCACCTTGCTCAGTCAAGTTGTTCATGAGAAGCCATGGGAGGCTGACCATGGCTTCGTCATGGAGAAGTGGTCACGAATTGCCGACGACCTAAATCGGCGGCAAGACTTTGATATGCCGAAGAAAGGAACGAATCTCAGGGCTCGATTCGACTGCTGCTGAAGCGCTTCCAACTCGATGAAACGCGGTCCAAGCGCAAGTCTGGTACGACGGAAGAATACAACGAGCGTGATCAACTTTTGACTGATATCAAGAGCCGAATGGATGACCATGCATCGCAAACCGAAACGCTGAAAGAGCGGGCTAAACGCAAAGCCGAAGGCATCGAAAACTCGGGCTTGCTCATGCGCCAAATGGCCATGAAAGAGATCATTCAAGGCGATAGCAACAACAAGCCGAAAAAGCAACGCGCAAAGCCTTCGCTTCCAGACGCGAACGCGCTGCTCGACACCATCCAACGAGGTATCCAGCAAAAACAAGAAAATGAGGCAAAACTTGTCCAACTCATGCAAGGCCGTCTTGAATTTGACAGAGAGCAAGCGACACAGCAGGCTGAGCAGCACGCTGCAATGCAAGAAATGATACTTGCACTTCTCCAAAGACAACCAAAGTAACAATAAAAATATACACTGACATTCATTCATGAATTTCCCTAATTAAAGTTCAATATTTGCCAAAAATATGAAAATTTGGACAAATTTAGTTAAGAATTTCAACAAATATGTAATAATTTTGAAACAAAATCGCAAAATTTGTATCTTTTGAAGATTTTTTAAACAGAATGTTTGCGGATTGAGTAATATTATTCCATTTTATTGCTGTTCAAGGGATTTATGAACCGTGCATTATACAAACGTTAGTATAATCAAAACGAAAATCCTTTTGTTAAACAAAATCACCTATTCAATGGATTAACATCCTTTCATGCCAAATATTCATCGATTGAAGGCGGCTTCATGTCGAAGTACATCGAGACTTGGTTGCCGCGAGACTTCATGCAGGTGTGGCAGTTGGTGAGCAATGTTGCAACAAGCCAAAACATTCCAATTGGAGAGTTGCGCACCTTCATTTTCTTGTCATACGACACAAATCCCCAAAGGCTTTTCACAAGATGAAAGCTCCACTCCACTGACTCCCTCACATAACTCATAGAGGAGTTGAATATCGCTTGAAACGAGCCAGGGGAAGCATTTCCAAAGGGACACGACAAGCACTGACGGCAACCATACGCGGGATCGCCATACAAACAGTAGGATTTCAGGAATGGATCATCCATCATTCGCTCCAGCACACGACTCATGGACAGGACAGTCGCATCATGCCGACGTCCCTCAACGGGGCCGAACATGCTGATGATGATTCCGTCGGGACACACAATGCCTTGCCAATTCATGCAATGATGACGGGGGTGGCCATTATACACGGCTCGTTGGAGATTTTCATCGGCAGGCGCATGGTCCCGAGCACTGGGACGAGCAATATATTGCTTAGTTCCGTCGATGAAACCAACACACGTACGCAACCCAACCAAACCACTCTTGCGCTCAATGGCTGATGCATACTGATCTATAGACTAGTCATTGATTGATCATACATTACACATACGTGAGCGCCGCGAAAAGAGCTCCTGATGCAAATACAGTATGTCGGCAAAAGATGAGTGTATCTCACGTACTGTAGGATAGACGATACGGCTGCAAGCCTCCACAGATCGGCCAAATTCGTTGGCGACGGTGTACAATCTCGACGGTTCAGCAAGGCGCTGGCATGTCAACGCCAGTGCTTCAAGCGCATCTAATTGTTGTAGGATACTATTGGGCGTTCAGGGCGCAATCTTATGACATGACTGGAAAGTAACACTTCCATGAAAGACATGAACTCACCAACATTACCGCCACATCGGTCGAGAGCACTTGTCACTAGAGCAAGGAACTCGGCGTTGCTCATGGGACTGACGCTCATGTTGAATGAATGGAGCAAATTATCCGGTGATAACATCCGGAATCCAAAATAAAGAATTTCCGAAAAACAGACAAATTTGAGTTTTGGATTGAAACAAAAACTTGAAATTTTCGTCGAAAAATCTTGCATTCAAAATTTCAGGTAAAGTTTTTGGGCGAAATCGAATCCAAAAATTTGGGTTTTCGAAAACTCTCTATTTAGTCCATTTTCTGAGCTTTTTGGTCATAATCCAAACCAATGGTTTTTTATTATACTCAATGACATTTAAATATAGTCAACTTACTATCAAGAGCACTTTTAATTAATCAATGACATTTAAATTTATGACTTGGTAAAAAAATTAACTTCAACAGCACATGAAATAAAGTGAACGCCACTTCAAGATAAAATGCAAGGGACGACGATGAAGTTTGCAGATTGTTTAGCGACCAACAGGCATGTCTTCCTTGTCATGAGCCAGTCCATAGAACCAATCGAGGCGCGGTCATTGCGATTGGGATCAATTTCTAGAATACATTAGCAAACGGAAGTAAGGAAGTTACCATTCAGAGCGCGCATCGCACAGTGCTCCAGGTATTGTAAACGATACTCTTGGCAAGTCATTGGGGGATCGACCGGTGGGGGTCCCATGAACGCAGCGAGACCTTCACGAAGAAATGTTTTCACTCGCGACCACATATTTTCGATGGGGTTGAGCATGGGTGAATAAGGGCTCAACCGTAGAAGCATAGCCTCGCGAAATTCAACTTCCAAAAACACTTGCTCAAGTCTACCAGAGTAAGACAAAGAGAGATAATCCAAAATACCTTGAGTGGCATGGCGCGTTGTCACAAATGACCAGAATATCTCCCAGTCCATTGAAGTGAGCACGTGCAGCTCGAAGCATACCACGGAGCCATTCGTTTGCTCTCTCATTCGTATATGTTCCGCGTCCATGCTTCATGTACACGAAGCCTTGTCCTGACATCCCCCCAATGATATGGAGGTTCTTGCCTTTTTGCGGCGCTGGACGAACATTTCGAACTCTCACACCACGCTTGGATCTGCCTTTTGTTCGAGCCGTGAACAGGTTAAAATTTGTCTCGTCAATCCAGATAGGGATATTGTCTTGTTCTTTGAGACGACGTAGCTGGGCGACAAACCGACGTCTCTGCTCTTTCACTTGGAGAGAGTTCATAATGTTGGTCCTTAAACGTGAAAACGCGACCACTGAGAGCACGGTGCACGGCTGAGCATGAGATCTGAATGTTGGATTCAGACAGCAAGCGCTGACAGATTTCAACAAGCGTTGTTTGGGGATCGTCTTCAATCCACTTTTCCATGACATCAAGTTTTTCATCCGAGAGGAGCCGCGGCTTGTGTCTTCCACGCTTCTTTTCAATAATCTCTTCCATATCCAGAAAGTTGCGGCAGCTTTTGATATTGACGCCGTTCGCAATTGCAACGATCTTCCAATCGCGACTCTCTCTCTGTCTGCTTTCTGAATTCGTTTCTTGACGGAGAGTCTGATCTTCTTGCTTTGACGGCGAGGCGCGAGAGGCGTCGATGGAGCTTCTTGGGTGGGCACGATAGGGGATGCAATCGGGTTCTCCATTGCTGGGAATATTTGAAAGTGATCTGCAATGCTGAAAAGCGCGCGAGAATTCATGACGGATTGCTTTTTCTAGAACAAAGAAGAATCATGTGGCGTTCACTTTATTTCAAGTGCTGTTGAAGTTAATTTTTTTACCAAGTCATAAATTTAAATGTCATTGATTAATTAAAAGTGCTCTTGATAGTAAGTTGACTATATTTAAATGTCATTGAGTATAATAAAAAACCATTGACTTTATAATTTTGGATTATGACCAAAAAGCTCAGAAAATGGACTAAATAAAGCGCAAAAAGGTGTAGTCCCTAAAACATTATTTTTCATATTTTTCTCACATACTAGTATTGAATATTAGAGTTGTCCACCGTGAAATGTGTGTCCAGAACGATAAGCATTCTAGAGCTAATCCACAACGAATGATTCCTCTTTTTCATTGAGGTTTTAGCTCATTAAGGACCTCATCCAAGTACTAAGATGTTGCCATAAACATTTCTGACCTCGATATCATTGCTCTTTCAGAGTCTCGAGCTCGGGACATCTGCTTAACTATTTTGAGATCAAACCTGGTCATAGATTCCAGTCCCTAAACATTGGATACAAGTTGATGCATCGCAACTTTGGTCTCCAACATTGCTTTTTGAAAAATGGCCATCCTAAGTAAAGAGTAGTATACAATATTCAGGGATTTACATTGAACAGGTTTACCGTATCTAGCCTACTGGACAGAGCCTCTGCCGGGACGCATCGCGTCGACAAAGTTTCCGCCATGGACTTCGTTTCAAGACTTCACTGACATCACGTCGACATTCTTTCAAAGCTTGCATCTCACCAAGATGACCTCGTCGTCCAACGTTGTTTGCGTCCAAGACGCAACGAGCAACACATTTGCAATGCGATACCACTTGGAGATACCACACAACATCCCTCAAGATCAAGTCCAAGACTATCTTCTACATCTACCAGGTTCTCCATTCTTTGGAGAAGGCGTTGTGTCTTTTATGTCGGATTTCCTGACGTCGAATGCATCATATCGAAGTGCGATGAAGCCATGGCGAATATGCGAACACGAGTACTTGGTTGGGATTCAAATCGGCGAGCTGTGCTTTTGGATGGACGAACTCGACCAAGTGTCAGATGCGACATATCCTCACTACAACGTCTGGGCAGCCGTCTACTGCTGGGAAACACATCCACTCCACTGGTTCAAGTTTAGTTTTTGTTGTCTCCTCGCAACCTATATCCTCTACTTGCTCTGGACGCGCTATTACTGCCATAACCGCGTCCTCATTCAAAATTTACGCAGTGTTGGCTTTGGTCAAGAGTACAGCCATTATCAAGTGGTTCTGGGCGATCCTGGGTATGCCATTTTGACCGATCCGTTGGTATTGCTGGCCATGGTATCAAATATAACAATCACACACACGCAGAATGCAAGCAATAGAGAAGGGTATACACAATACGTAGAGCTAGAAGGAGCTCAGTTCGGAGGAAGCAAATTGAGTAGTGAGCATTCCTCTTCACATCATAGCTGATGCACGCCGTGAAGCATAACCAACCATCAACATATGATAATGTCACAAATGTTACATTAAATATGATTGGTTGATGACCTTGTTCCTATTGTTACTTTGAAGGAGTCGGAACTCCTCTTCATAAAATACACTTTAAATTATAACTTGAATACATTATATGTTCGTTGCCGAAACCATGTAATAAAATAAGAATGAATCTCCACTATCCGTACAGAGTCCGGATATACTATCATTTCTGACACTCCCACTTGAAGAGTGAGGAGACTCCATTACCTAACCACAATTCTGCTGTTAATTGTGCTGTTTATCGTTGCGAAGGGGACAGATCTCGCACACCCATCGCATGACGCAGGAATTGGAATTGCTTCACCGGCAGTGCCTTAGTTAGGATATCTGCAAGCATTTCCTCTGTCTTGCAGTATTTTACTTTGATTCAATCCTTTTCAACTAAGTCTCTTGCAAATAAATATCTAGTTTCGATATGTTTGCTGGCTTTGTGATTTCCAGGATTGTGGACTATGTCTATTGCTGCAGTGTTGTCGCACCAGACAACAACTGGTCCAGATGGTTTGAATCCCATCTCACTGAGTAGGTGACAGACCCATTCGCTTTCCTTAATGCCCTCGCTTAGAGCGACCAATTCCGACTCAGTCGTCGAGACTGACACACATGCTTGCTTAGAGCTGCACCAAGATATACAGACACCGGCTATTATAATTAAATAACCTGTTACTGACTTACGCTCTTTATGTTGAGTCGCGAAACTCGCATCCGTATAGACTTCTAACGAAACTCCGGCTTGGTTTCCATCTATAAGAAGTCCATATCTGGACGTCCCTTTCAAGTATCTTAGTACTCTCAGGGCTGCTTCCCAATGTAGTTTATTATAACATGATAAGAACTTACTAAGAGATCGCACGGCGTTTGCAATGTCTGGCCGTGTGCCTCTAACTAAATATTGTAGTGAACCAACTAACCCTCTATAGTCATATGGTTGTTTGGCGATCTCAGCCGGAGAGAGAGAGGTTTCAGGATACAGTACTACTCCCACTAGCTGTGGTGTTTGAGCTGGTTTGCAGTTAACCATGTTATACTTCTCGAGCAAGTCGAAGATGTATTTCTCCTGGGATAGTGTCATGATTTTTAACGATCTATTTCTCTCAACTCTTATTTTAAGTATGTAATTCAAGTCTCCAAGGTCTTTCATTTTGAATCGACTACTCAATTGAGACTGAAGATTGACAACCAACTCATTGTTCCTCGATATAATTGTTAGATCGTCAACATAAACCACAACAACAATCCATTCGTCTTTGTGTTCTCCCACTTTTTGAACATAGATGCAATATTCTTTGCTGCATCGTTCAAAACCAACTGATGTTAGAAACTCATGTAGGAGTTGATACCAAATTCTAGGAGCCTGCTTAAGTCCATATATGCTTTTAACAAGCTCATAGACTAGATGTTTAGAACGACTCTGCACAAAGCCTGGAGCCTGACGCATGTACAGTTTGGTACCATTCGGAATGGACCCATTTAGAAAGGCTGTGTGCACATCCATTTGCTTAATAATACAATCATGAATAACACCTAGTGCTAGAACCAGTCGAAGTCATTCAAATCGAGCAACAGGTGCATAGACTTCATCACAGTCTACACCATACTCTTGATGGCATCCCTGTGCTACTAGACGAGCCTTGAAGCGCTCGATGGACCCATTAGAGTGGTACTTTACAGTAAATACCCAGTGGCACGGAATAGCTAGTCTACCAGGAGGTAGCTCAGTCAACTTCCACGTTTTATTATCGATTAACGACTGATATTCCTCATCAATGGCTTGACGCCACTGTGCACTATTTGGACCAGTAAGTGCCTCTTTTAGAGATCGAGGTATAACCACTTTTGGATATGGCTGAGTTGTTGTTGACATATCACCAACATTTACAGAATACTCTGCCAGTTGATCAATAGATCGAAGTCCAGAATGCAATAAGTTTAGTAATTCATTCAATTCAAGAGACTCAGTTCTTGGATGACCTGATCGAATGATCGCATTATTGCAGACGTAGTCGTCGAAACGACGAGGGAGACGACGATTTTGTCGAAGCGATCTCGTGTGAGAATCAAGGGTTTGGGGTGGAGAGTCAAGGGTTGAGGTTGGAGAGTCATTTTGACTCACCCTCATTGAAGTACTCCCACTAACTCTAGTAACTCGTGTTTTCTTTAACTGCAAGTAATGAATGTCACCATTGTTTGTCCTTTTACGATTAGATCTGGAAGGTGAAGTAGGATCATCCACGTCTGAATGATTCTCGTCCTGTACGTCTACAGAAGTACTTCTTGAGGTGTGTGAGATGTCATTATCATTGTCGTGAGTGCTCTCACAACGAGCAGCGTTGCTCTCACAATCACCAGCATGCGAACCCATGGCTCCTGCACTGGGCAGTGAGTCAATTGCTTGGGTTTCACTGAGCGTTAGGCGAGGTTCCTGGTGGTGGAAAACTTTGCTTACAGCATCTCCAAGGAACCCGCCATCAAAAGTAACATAACGTGCAATTAGAAACTTGTTATTATGAATATCTAATAGACGATATCCTTTGTAGTCTTCTGCTATTCCTAGGAATCGACACTTCATAGACCTAGATGAGAGCTTCTTGTCTGATCGAAGCTCTTGCGGTATGTGTGCGTAACACACACATCCCCACATATGAATGCGACTTAAATCAGGAAGGACACCATGAACACCTTCATACGGTATCTTGTCGCTCAGACGCTTGGAAGGTGTGAGATTTTGGATATACGTAGCATACATCAATGCTTCGGGCCACCACTTTGCATTCATATTAGCATCTAAAAGCATGCATCTAACTTTAGCAAATTTTGACTGGTGGTCTCTCTCAGCAGACCCATTCTCCTCGGGTGAATGTCGATTAGACTTTTCATATTTAATACCCAGTTCATTGTAGAATTTAAGAAGCGACCTGTTGTTGAACTCAGTGCCTCCATCAGTTCGCACTCGGCGAATGACCTTGTCTGTTTGTCTTTGAACCAGATTCACAAAGTCTTTAATAGTATTAGGAATTGTGTCCTTAGTCTTGTGCAAGGATGCCCATCGGTAAGACGACGCATCGTCTACAACGGAGCTGTAGTAGCGAATGTCGCTAGTTGTGCCGTACAATCCTGTTTGTTTAAGTGGCCCACATGTGTCCATGTGTAGAGATCCCAATGGGTCAGGATGTCTAGTTCCAACACGTCGTTTATAGGACATGCGTCTGTGCTTAGCTATAACGCAAGTCTTACAAAACACTTTAGATCTTTTAAACTATCGACATGTAGATGAGGTAGACCTTTTATCTTTCCAGACGTCAACATACGAGTTAGAGTTTCTCTGTTCACGTGGCCTAGTCTCACATGCCACTCACGAAAAAGCTCGTGCGCTCGATTCACGTTCGTTATTATAGTCTAGCGAGCTGGCGCATGTTTAACTGCATGACATATAATCTGACGCTCATTGATAGAATGACTCTTAACGTAATAAGCTCCATTAATACAGCTAGCAATCAACTGTAGTGCATTATCCTTAAACACGTACTTGTACATGCCACAAGAGCTATCTGCTATGTAATATCCGCATCGTTTCAATTGATTTTCACTTAGTATATTAGCTTTGGCTCCTGGCACATAGGCTACATTTTTTAATGTGAATGGTCGAACTCCTTCGGGAGAATCAAACCAAAGCTTCGCTACGCCTAGATGTGTGCACTGAAGACCTTTCCCATCACCAAATTTGAACACAAAACCAGAGTGTACATTAGATTTAACTAGATGTTGTACCTCTCCTGTCATGTGATGCCCGCATCCGCCATCGAGTGCCCATTCACTTCTGATCCAGCTCAACTGAGAGAGACTTCATGGAAGCTGCCACTGTCTCCATTCTAGGAGTTGCAGTAGTGTCAGCCACCAGAGCCGGAGAGTATTGCATCATATCGTCACCCATTTCGTCGTCGTCGTCGAACAATAATCCTTCGATCGACTTGGTCGAGTCATCATCGGGTAGCTCGATTTCTCTTCTTGAATCGCCCATAGGTGGCATCGGCACCTCTTCTCGAGTGGTCACGGCGCCACAGGGCACTTCTTCACGAGTCGCGTCCCATCCTCGGGGTGTCGAATCTTGTATCTTCCTTGGCTTCTCATAGATGTTGGATCGAGCCCATCCCCGGCTGAAGTCCTCTTGCCGCTTGGGGCACTTCCACTTGGGATGGTCTTGGCCAGCAACATTGTAATTCCCTTCACAGTAGAAGCATTTCATTCCTTGAGGCGTTGGACGCGTGTTGGCTTTTCCTTGACCGCCATCGTGTCGCTTGTTTTGATTGGCCGAAATATTGACATTTTTTCGCTTTCCTGGCCCCTGATTGGACAATTTTCGGACGTTGTTCACAGGCGCTTCTTGCTTGGAATTTTGACCTCCCATGGTCAAAATAGCCGATTTTCTTTTTTGACCGAAAACACCCACCAATTTTGTCTCAACATCAGACAAGGTGAAGGAAGAGTCATATTTAATCTGTGCACCATAAAATTGAGAAGGTAATTCATTCAATGCCAAATAAATAAGCATATCATCAGTTACACTATCTCGTCCCAAGTGCTGTTGGGACTGTGCATTGATCAAATTCTTTAGGGACTTCATCTCACCAAACCACGACTGAATATTGTCAAATCGTTTTTGAGCTATTTTGACTAATTGTCCCATGTAATTAGTAACAGCAGATACGTTAGTAATCCCGTATCGCCGATTCACCTCAGCCCACACCTCATGCACAGGAGTCTTTGAGTCAGTCGTATCTCTTAATTGTTGAACGAAAGACTTAGGAAGAAGAGCTAAGAGATAAAATCGAACCTTTTGCTCGGTTCTCTTTCTATTGTATGCATGCCACTGATCATGAACCTCATTACCAGTAGATTCTACAGGAGGCACACATGTCAACCAGTCCTCGTATTTGATACGTGGTTCTGGTAACTTTTTAGGTTTCCTAAGATAGTTTCCTGTCATCTCTAGAGTAAGTCCCTCGAGATAACTAATGAAACCTTGGGACCAAACACGAAACGAGGCCTTCTTTCCGTCAAATGCCAGAAGAGCCAAGTCCGCAGGAAGAGATTGTTTCACAGAAGCAGCAGGAATAGTCATACTTGAAATATCAAATATAACAATCACACACACGCAGAATGCAAGCAATAGAGAAGGGTATACACAATACGTAGAGCTAGAAGGAGCTCAGTTCGGAGGAAGCAAATTGAGTAGTGAGCATTCCTCTTCACATCATAGCTGATGCACGCCGTGAAGCATAACCAACCATCAACATATGATAATGTAACAAATGTTACATTAAATATGATTGGTTGATGACCTTGTTCCTATTGTTACTTTGAAGGAGTCGGAACTCCTCTTCATAAAATACACTTTAAATTATAACTTGAATACATTATATGTTCGTTGCCGAAACCATGTAATAAAATAAGAATGAATCTCCACTATCCGTACAGAGTCCGGATATACTATCATTTCTGACACATGGTCATTATTTGGTGTGATAATCGCTGTTATGCGTGTGAGTCAATTCCAAGACTTGTGGAACTACGCATTAGGTTGTATGTATCTGTCGCGGACGGTAGGAGGAACTAGATGTCTACTATGTAGTATTCTTTACCTCTAGGTCTGGTTTGCCTATCTTTGCATGTGTGGCCTTTCGGAATTGGTCAAGTGACGCCGCTGGGAGGTGTCATTTGCTCCAGTGGATCCAGGGCTGCTAGCGATCAGTGCAATTTTATATGGAGGGCCGATGACAAGCCTCATTTTCAAAACTCCTCTCATCCAAATATTTCGTCTTTCGTGGATATTGTGTCTACCTCGACAGCAAAGGGGTGAAGCAATCGAAGGAATTGTTGGTACGTCTCGCCAAAGCTATTCCAATACTGAATCTGACTAGGTAAACTGGTATACACATTGATGATGTCAATCTTCCCAGTGGTTTATTCGAGAGCGGCAATCCTTCGGAAACATTGCCGACATGGTCTATAGCACGATTACAATCTTTCTGAATTTGGCTCTAGGTTGTCGTGTCAAAGCGGGGACAGTAACACCGACAGCAGATTTGAGCGATCCATCCTACAATGACTTGAAATCCGTCTTACTCCTGTCAATCCTCATGCGACAACATCGGTCAGAATGCCGCTCCTTGGGAGGCTCGTTGCACAAATTATATTACAAGAGTTCTCGTTACAGATCCATGCCTCTCTTTAGCCATCGCGCTGCCGACTGCTTCGTGGTGTGTTATACCTCAGATGGAAATGTCACTCAGCAAATCCGACTGAGCTTGTTATCATGTCTGGATCGACAATATTCCCGACTGGCACTCGTTTCAAGATTACACGCAGATCATGACGACAGTCTTTCAAACTGTGTACCACAACAAAATCAACTCGACGTCGACTGTCGTCTTGGTGCAAGACGCATCAAGCAATACATTTGCTTTGCGGTACACATTAGATTTGCCATATTTGATTCCTGACAATCAAATCCAAGACTACCTGCTGCGTCTACGTTTGCAACATACAGCCATGAAACATTGTTGTTTAGGCTCTGGATTTTATGGCGCTGGCGTGCAATCGTATTTAACCAGTACCTCTAATGTTGAGCCGCGAACTTCCATGAAACCATGGCAAATATGTCGGCACGAGTACTTGGTTGGGATCATCTTCGGTGAGATGTGCTTTTGGATGGACGAAATCGAACCAGTTCATGGCTCGACATCTCCTCGCTACCATGTGTGGGCAGCCATCTACTCATTGGAAACGCCACAACTCTGTTGGATCAAGTTTGTCTTTCGATCCCTCGTCACGACTTATGTCTTGTACGTGCTCTGGACTCGATACTACCGTCATTACCGCATTCTGGAGCGCAATCTACGATTTGTGGGACTTGGTCAAGGGTATATTCATTACCACATCGTGATGGGTGATCCTGGATATGCCGTCTTGACGGATCCTTTTGTATCGTTGGCCATGTCTGTTGATATTTGGTACGGGGCTCCATATATGATCATCGCTGTCTTGCGAGTGAGTCAATTTCAAGACTTGTGGGCCTACGCGTTGGGTTGCATGTACCTCGCACGTAGTGTATGCGTCAGACTCATGGAGTTCCTCATTTCGTGGCTGTGTTGTAGGTCTGGTTTGCATATCTCTGCATGCGAGGCCTTTCATCCCTTGCCAAGTGGCGGCGTTGGGAGGCTTCGTTTGCTCCTGTCGATCCTGGTTTTCTCGCAATCAGCGCTTATTTGTATGGCGGGCCTTTAACAAGCTCTATTGCCATGACTCCTGTCGTTTGGATTTTTCGACAAATGTGGGACGTGTGTCTTCCACGGACGCAAAAGATGGAGCGATTGAAGGCTTCCTGGGTACGTTGTTGAAAGAGATACATTCAAGTGTTCATGGCGGCCCTTAGTTATTCTCCTCTTTACTTTTGTGATGTCCAATTTTCCAGTCATGTGCTCGCGAGGGGCTGTCGTGTCGAATCACTTCCGACATGGTACACTACTTGAACGCGATATTGATAACACTGACTGTGCTAAAGGTCGTCGTATTAAATCGGAAGCAGAATTGCTCAGTACTACCTTTGGGCATCCGTCCTACAACGACTTGAAAGCGGTGATTCTCCTGTCTTTGGTCATGCGAAAACATCATGAAGCTTGTCCCTCCATCGGTGGCTCGTTGCACAGATTGTATCACAAGAACCCACGATATAGGTCAATGCCGCTGTTTAGTCATCGCGCGACGGATGTCTTTGTCGTGTGTTATGATGCTGATGGAAGAGCGGACAAACGAGTGCGATTGAGTCTATTATCATGGCTAGATCGTCAACCACGGGACGCGAAGCTTGAGATTCCATTGTGCTCGAGATTGCATACCACCAGCGTTTGCCGCATTGATGACAAACCCTGTGAGAGTTGCAAGATTTCATCGAGCACTGGCTGGTGCGTTCATGTTGGCGACTCCAATTGTCCATGGGTAATGTGAATTTGTTTCGAGAATGCCATGAAGTAGCATTGATGTGATACCAGCCAGTCCAGGGTAGAGGACCATGCTAAAAGCGAAGGCTCTTGAACTTTCCAATGATAAATTGGCAAATGAAGTCCCATTTCCATCAACCATAGACATTTGGAAAGTCCTATTGGTGTAGAATGATCTGCCGAGACACCAGAACCTTTGAATGGAAAACTTACCATGGCAGCATTTACAACGCATCTTTCTATCTTGTTCATTCCGTCGACATGAGGAGTATGAATTTTGAGTGGCGGCATGAGGGATTGGTATGACTTGACGTCGAAACTCCAAGAAATCATTTCACCACACAATCTCATTCTTACTCCCCACAGTTTAATCGAACTTGTCGACTCAAGCGTTATATCAAAGAAGTCGTTGTTGCAGATCCATGTCTTGTGCAGCCGACTGTTTCATGTGTGCTAGTTATACTTCAGACGAAAATGTCGCTCAGCAAAAGCGACTGAGCTTATTATTACGGCTAGATCGACAAGTGCAAGTCCACACGCTTGAAATACCTCTGTGCACAGCGTTCCATCCCACATGTGTCTGCTACATCAACGAGAAGCCCTGTCCAATACTCAAGTCACCTATGAACGATGTAATTCATGTTCTTCTTAGTCTGGCAAGCTGTTTGACAATCTCATAGAGGTAACGCCGACCATATCTATTTTTGTGATTATCCGAATGACCAAAGTGCACGTAGCTCGACGCCATGAGTCGACGGTGAGACTCAACCGATGGTCAGTGGTGTACAATGTCATGTTTGGCCTGAATTTGGCCACCACGGTATGCCCACTCTCATGGGTTTCCTTGTTACAATCGACTCTGTAGCCTTTCATGGCGTATTTGACAGAACCACTGCCTGGTGTATCTACAAGGATCAATATTCCCGACTGGCATTCGTTTCAAGAGTACACGCAGGTGATGACTACAGTCTTTCAAACTGTGTTCCACAACATCACCTCCACGTCGACTGTCGTCATTGCAAAAGATGCATCTACCAATTCATTTGCTATGCGATTCTCATTAGATTTGCCCTATTCGATCCCAGACGATCAAGTCCAAGACTACCTGTTACGCCTGCCTGGTACTTCCTCAAGACACTGCCACATAATGATATTGCCTAGGCTCAGGATTTTATGGAGCTGGCGCACAACCGTATTTCGCCAACTTCCTTACCTCAAATGTTGAGCCTCGATCTACCATGAGACCATGGCAAATATGTGAGCACGAGAACGTGGCCGGGATCACCTTCGGCGAGATGTGTTTCTGGGTGGACGAAATCGAACCAGTTCCCGGCTCGACACTTCCTCGCTACCATGTTTGGGTAGCCCTCTGCTCATTGGAAACACCACAACTCTGTTGGTTCAAGGTTCTCTTTCGATCCCTCATCATGACTTATGTCTTGTACGTGCTCTGGACTCGCTACTACCGCCATTACGGAACTCTTGTACACAATCTACGCTTTGTGGGACTTGGTCCAGAGTATATTCATTACCAAATCGTGATGGGCGATCCTGGATATGCCGTCTTGACGGATCCTTTTGTATCTTTGGCCATGTTTGTTGATATTTGGTATGGCGCTCCATATATGATGATTGCTGTCATGCGAGTGAGTCAATTTCAAGACTTGTGGGCCTACGCGTTGGGTTGCATGTATCTTTCCCGAACTGTATGGGATAAAGTCGTGGAATCATCAAATTCAGTGGCTGCGTTGTAGGTCTGGCTGGCGTATCTCTGTATGCGAGGGGTTTCTTTTCTTGCCAAGTGGCGCCGTTGGGAGGCTTGCTTTGCTCCGGTCGATCCTGGTTTTCTCGCAATCACTGCCTATGTGTATGGCGGGCCTTTAACAAGTTTTATTGCAAAGACTCCTGTCGCGTGGATATTTCGACAATTGTGGGGTGTGGGCCTTCCAGAGTCGCAGAGGAACGAAGCGATTGAAGGCTTCTTAGGTGAGTATTCCGACGTTCAACTTCTCACGACGTCGGCCCTTAGCAATCCTTCTCTTCACTTTGATGATGTCCAATTTTCCACTCGTGTACTCGCGAGGGGCTGTTATGTGGAATCACTTTCGAAAGCAAGCTCCGCATGAACGCGATATTGATAACACTGGCTGTGCTCAAGGTCGTCGTGTGAAATCGGGAGCAGAATTGCTCAGTACTACCTTTGGGCATCCGTCCTACAACGACTTGAAAGCGGTGATTCTCCTGTCTTTGGTCATGCGAAAACATCATGAAGCTTGTCCCTCCATCGGTGGCTCGTTGCACAGATTGTATCACAAGAACCCACGATATAGGTCAATGCCGCTGTTTAGTCATCGCGCGACGGATGTCTTTGTCGTGTGTTATGATGCTGATGGAAGAGCGGACAAACGAGTGCGATTGAGTCTATTATCATGGCTAGATCGTCAACCACGGGACGCGAAGCTTGAGATTCCATTGTGTTCGAGAGTACATACCACCAGCGTTTGCCGTATTGATGGCAAACCCTGCGAAGGATTCAATCCTTCATCAAGCACTGGCTGGTGCGTTCATGTCGGCGACTCCAATTGTCCATGGGTGATGTGAACTCGCTTCGTATTTGTCATGAAACTGTATTGGTATCATATTAGCGAGTCCAAAGTACAGCATCATGCCAAAAGGCAAGGCTCTTGCGCTTTCCAGATATATTGGCACACTTAGACCCGTTTATACCATCCATAGCCTTTGGAAAGTCCTATCAATGTAGCTTGATTAACCAAGACACCAGAACGTTTGAATGGAAAATGTACCAGGGCAGTAGTTACAACTCATCTTGATGCTTTGTTCATTCTCCCAAACGCTACGCTGTTGAATGGACAAGAGGAGTGTGAATTTTGAGTGTCGCGATTCTCCTAAAAGAATGTCTGCATGAGGATCTGGAAAGGCTTGATGGTATCGATCATGCAAGCGAATATATCACTCGGGTCGCGAAATTTAAGCAGTTTTACATGGTCTCTCGGTCGTTGGAATCGCCAAGGTGAATGGAGAGGACATGGAGGATTCAAAGGTGGACGCCACAAATGGCTCTACTTGAGATATTCACATAAGACCACGGGAGTCCTCGCCAATTGCTCTCTGCAACAAGAGTGGAAAAGTCCTTTCACCACACAATCTCATTTGTGCTCCCCGCAGTATCATGAAACTTGTCGTGTCAAGCTCGTTGCACAATTGTATCAAAGAAGTCCTTGCTACATATCCATGCCTCTTTTAAGCCACCGTGACGCCGACTGCTTCGTCGTATGTCCTGAGTTAGACGGAAATCAGCAAAAGCGACTGAGCTGATTGTCATAACTTGAATTACCTCTGTGCACTTCATCGAGAAACCATGCCCAAAGGTCAAGCCACCATTGAACGATGTCACCCATGTCCATCTTGGTCCAGAGATATTATATTCACGCGCAATAGCACTCATTTAGCTGAAAGATTCAGGTTTGTGAAAAACAAATACGTCACTCGAGATCATCTCTGCAACGACTCGCGCAGTTGACCAGGAGAGCGCGATATGCCAATTAGTAGCGAAACAAAATTATGTCTTGTTGCTTCAGACCACGCTAGAAACGGTTGTGGTACAGCTTAAGAAGGTAATGACGATCATCTATTTATGTCATTATCAAAATGACCAAAGTGTACACAACTCGACGCTATGAGCCGACGCTACGGCTCAACCGATGGTCAGTGGCGTACAATGTCTTGTTTGTTCTGAATTTGGCCACCACAGTTTGTTCACTTTCATCAGCTTCCGTCTAACTGTCGTCTTTGTAGCCTTTCATGGCGTATATGACGGAGCCACTGCCTGGTGTGATTGCACGGATCAATATTCCCGACTGGCATTCGTTTCAAGAGTACACACAGGTCATGACGACATTCTTTCAAACTGTGACGAACAACAAGATCACCTCAACGTCGACCATTGTCGTATTTCACGACGCATCAAGCAATACAATTGCCTTGCGGCACACATTAGATTTGCCCTATTCAATTCCAGACGATCAAGTACAAGACTACCTGCTTCGTCTTCCAGGTGCGTCCCCAACACAAAAACACACAACAACTAAATAATTTCGCCTAGCCTCTATATACCATGGAGCTGGAGTTCAATCCTATTTGTCCAACATCCTTACCTCGAATGTAGAGCACCGAGCTACGATGAAGCCATGGCGAATATGTGAGCACATTTACTTGGTTGGGATCGTCTTTAGTGAGATGTGCTTTTGGATGGACGAAATCGAACCAGTTCCCAACTCGACATCTCCTCGCTACCATGTTTGGGTAGCGCTCTACTGGTTTGAAACGCCACAATTCAGTTGGTTCAAGTTTGTCTTTCGATCTCTCGTCACGACTTATGTCTTGTACGTGCTTTGGACTCGTTATTACCGACATTTTCGCATTCTTGTCCACAATCTACGTTGTTTCGGACTTGGCCAAGAGTATATTCATTACCACATCGTGATGGGTGATCCAGGATATGCCGTCTTGACGGATCCTTTTGTATTTTTGGCCATGTTTGTTGACATTTGGTGTGGTACTGCATATATGATGATTGCTGTCATGCGAGTGAGTCAATTTCAAGACTTGTGGGCCTACGCGTTGGGTTGCATGTATCTTTCCCGAACTGTATGGGATAAAGTCGTGGAATCATCAAATTCAGTGGCTGCGTTGTAGGTCTGGTTTGCATATCTCTGCATGCGAGGCCTTTCATCCCTTGCCAAGTGGCGGCGTTGGGAGGCTTCGTTTGCTCCTGTCGATCCTGGTTTTCTCGCAATCAGCGCTTATTTGTATGGCGGGCCTTTAACAAGCTTTATTTCATCGACTCCTGTCATGGATACATACCACCAGCGTTTGCCGTATTGATAACAAACCCTGTGAAGGATTCAATCCTTCATCGAGCACTGGCTGGTGTGCTCACGTTGGCGACTCCAATTGTCCATGGGTAATGTGAAGTCGCTTTGTTGATATTATGAATTGACGGAGTAAGAATGAGATTGTGTGGTGAAATGATTTCTTGGAGTTTCGACGTCAAGTCATACCAATCCCTCATGCCGCCACTCAAAATTCATACTCCTCATGTCGACGGAATGAACAAAATAGAAAGATGCGTTGTAAATGCTGCCATGGTAAGTTTTCCATTCAAAGGTTCTGGTGTCTCGGCAGATCATTCTACACCAATAGGACTTTCCAAATGTCTATGGTTGATGGAAATGGGACTTCATTTGCCAATTTATCATTGGAAAGTTCAAGAGCCTTCGCTTTTAGCATGGTCCTCTACCCTGGACTGGCTGGTATCACATCAATGCTACTTCATGGCATTCTCGAAACAAATTCACATTACCCATGGACAATTGGAGTCGCCAACATGAACGCACCAGCCAGTGCTCGATGAAATCTTGCAACTCTCACAGGGTTTGTCATCAATGCGGCAAACGCTGGTGGTATGCAATCTCGAGCACAATGGAATCTCAAGCTTCGCGTCCCGTGGTTGACGATCTAGCCATGATAATAGACTCAATCGCACTCGTTTGTCCGCTCTTCCATCAGCATCATAACACACGACAAAGACATCCGTCGCGCGATGACTAAACAGCGGCATTGACCTATATCGTGGGTTCTTGTGATACAATCTGTGCAACGAGCCACCGATGGAGGGACAAGCTTCATGATGTTTTCGCATGACCAAAGACAGGAGAATCACCGCTTTCAAGTCGTTGTAGGACGGATGCCCAAAGGTAGTACTGAGCAATTCTGCTTCCGATTTAATACGACGACCTTTAGCACAGTCAGTGTTATCAATATCGCGTTCAAGTAGTGTACCATGTCGGAAGTGATTCGACACGACAGCCCCTCGCGAGCACATGACTGGAAAATTGGACATCACAAAAGTAAAGAGGAGAATAACTAAGGGCCGCCATGAACACTTGAATGTATCTCTTTCAACAACGTACCCAGGAAGCCTTCAATCGCTCCATCTTTTGCGTCCGTGGAAGACACACGTCCCACATTTGTCGAAAAATCCAAACGACAGGAGTCATGGCAATAGAGCTTGTTAAAGGCCCGCCATACAAATAAGCGCTGATTGCGAGAAAACCAGGATCGACAGGAGCAAACGAAGCCTCCCAACGCCGCCACTTGGCAAGGGATGAAAGGCCTCGCATGCAGAGATATGCAAACCAGACCTACAACACAGCCACGAAATGAGGAACTCCATGAGTCTGACGCATACACTACGTGCGAGGTACATGCAACCCAACGCGTAGGCCCACAAGTCTTGAAATTGACTCACTCGCAAGACAGCGATGATCATATATGGAGCCCCGTACCAAATATCAACAGACATGGCCAACGATACAAAAGGATCCGTCAAGACGGCATATCCAGGGTCACCCATCACGATGTGGTAATGAATATACCCTTGACCAAGTCCCACAAATCGTAGATTGCGCTCCAGAATGCGGTAATGACGGTAGTATCGAGTCCAGAGCACGTACAAGACATAAGTCGTGACGAGGGATCGAAAGACAAACTTGATCCAACAGAGTTGTGGCGTTTCCAATGAGTAGATGGCTGCCCACACATGGTAGCGAGGAGATGTCGAGCCATGAACTGGTTCGATTTCGTCCATCCAAAAGCACATCTCACCGAAGATGATCCCAACCAAGTACTCGTGCCGACATATTTGCCATGGTTTCATGGAAGTTCGCGGCTCAACATTAGAGGTACTGGTTAAATACGATTGCACGCCAGCGCCATAAAATCCAGAGCCTAAACAACAATGTTTCATGGCTGTATGTTGCAAACGTAGACGCAGCAGGTAGTCTTGGATTTGATTGTCAGGAATCAAATATGGCAAATCTAATGTGTACCGCAAAGCAAATGTATTGCTTGATGCGTCTTGCACCAAGACGACAGTCGACGTCGAGTTGATTTTGTTGTGGTACACAGTTTGAAAGACTGTCGTCATGATCTGCGTGTAATCTTGAAACGAGTGCCAGTCGGGAATATTGTCGATCCAGACATGATAACAAGCTCAGTCGGATTTGCTGAGTGACATTTCCATCTGAGGTATAACACACCACGAAGCAGTCGGCAGCGCGATGGCTAAAGAGAGGCATGGATCTGTAACGAGAACTCTTGTAATATAATTTGTGCAACGAGCCTCCCAAGGAGCGGCATTCTGACCGATGTTGTCGCATGAGGATTGACAGGAGTAAGACGGATTTCAAGTCATTGTAGGATGGATCGCTCAAATCTGCTGTCGGTGTTACTGTCCCCGCTTTGACACGACAACCTAGAGCCAAATTCAGAAAGATTGTAATCGTGCTATAGACCATGTCGGCAATGTTTCCGAAGGATTGCCGCTCTCGAATAAACCACTGGGAAGATTGACATCATCAATGTGTATACCAGTTTACCTAGTCAGATTCAGTATTGGAATAGCTTTGGCGAGACGTACCAACAATTCCTTCGATTGCTTCACCCCTTTGCTGTCGAGGTAGACACAATATCCACGACGAAATATTTGGATGAGAGGAGTTTTGAAAATGAGGCTTGTCATCGGCCCTCCATATAAAATTGCACTGCCAACCAAGTACTCATGTTCGCATATTCGCCATGGCTTCATCGCACTTCGATATGATGCATTCGACGTCAGGAAATCCGACATAAAAGACACAACGCCTTCTCCAAAGAATGGAGAACCTGGTAGATGTAGAAGATAGTCTTGGACTTGATCTTGAGGGATGTTGTGTGGTATCTCCAAGTGGTATCGCATTGCAAATGGGTTGCTCGTTGCGTCTTGGACGCAAACAACGTTGGACGACGAGGTCATCTTGGTGAGATGCAAGCTTTGAAAGAATGTCGACGTGATGTCAGTGAAGTCTTGAAACGAAGTCCATGGCGGAAACTTTGTCGACGCGATGCGTCCCGGCAGAGGCTCTGTCCAGTAGGCTAGAAAAGGCTAGCTTCGAAATCAGCAAACTGCACCAAAGAGAAACTCGTGTACGTACCGTCGTGACCAAGTTGACAACAAACAGGACATTGTAAACCATGGACCATTTGTTCAGTCGAACGATCGGCTCAAGAGGTCGAGTCGCGTGCACTTTACTCATCTGCTGCACGAATTCACATCGACAGATACACTGTGAAACTGCTTTTCGTCTACTTATAGCACACTTGGACGACGTCTTCAACACTCGTGGTGCTCTTCCTTTGAGACTAAACTCAATGGTTGCTGGCTCGACACTGCATGGAAAGACAAGATCCATCTTAGACGCAATATCCATCGTATGAACTGTAGTTTCATGGCTGATCGAAAGCCTGGGATCATCGCTAGTTTGTCTGTACCACAACGACGGGAGAATTTCAAGAGATAAAGCTCAACATATGAGCAAGGAACTATCACAGGAGTCAACGAGACAAACTGTGGAACCTCCTCTTGTAGGCGGACGTCCAATTTGCAAAACATGTTTTTCGGTCACAGACACAATTTTATGTTGTTGAAATCCAACGATAGTAGTGGACAAGTCTGTCTCGTTTAGCCTGGAAGAGAGTTCAGATTGCATGACGTCGTTCGTATTCTTGGTTCACATTACCCATTCACAATTGTCTTAGCCATGGTGAATATTGCCACCACGGGGTAATGTTTGGTCGACTGGTTGACAGGAATTTTCGTCGATGACGCCAACACTGGTGGCATGCAAGGCTGTACACAGAGGTATGGCAAGTATTGAATCGTTCGCCAGTCGGTCCAGCCATGATAATAAGCTCAAACGAACCCGTCGAGACACGACTCCATCTGCATTGATGCACACGACAAAGCAATCAGCGGCAGGATGGCTAAAGAGGGGCATTGCTCTATATCGAGGATTCTTGTGGTACAATTTGCGCAACGAGCCTCCAACAGAATGACAAGTCACATTGTCTTTCTGCAGGACGAACGACAGGAAAATGGCCGCTTTCAGGTCGTTGTAGGAAGGCTGGCTGAAGTTTTCTATCGAACTCCGCTTTTTCGTCATCGCAGTGACACGTACACGTCCTAATGGTAAAATAACGACAGTCCACAGCGAAACAATCTACCACGTCGGCGGTGGATCCACATGATAGCTGCACGTGAGTAGATGACCGGCACGTTGGACATCATCAAGGTGTAGAAAAGTTTTGCTAGTCAAGTTGGATGGTTGTGGTGGATCCTTGCCGAGTCCTACCTTGAATTCCTTCGATTGCTTCGTCTTTGTACTCCTGGGAAAGACAAGTGCCCCACGTCCGGCGAAACACCAGAGCGACTGGCGTTGTGAAGAAGAGACTGGTCAAAGGTCCTCCATAAATGTAGGCGCTGATGGCTAGGAATTCAGGATCGACTGGCACGAACGAACGCTCCCATCGACGCCACTTGACCAACGCAGAGAGTCCACACATACAAACATAAGCAAACCAGACCTACATATGCAATAATTGCCGCTCTACTTGGAGGTTATATCAATCTGACCGTGCGCGAGAGGTAGATGCAGCCCAGGACATACTGCCATAAGTCGTGAAATTGACTCACTCGCAAGACAGCCATGATCATATATGGCGCACCGCACCAAATATCAAGCATCATGGCCATCGATACGAATGGATCAGTCAAAATGGCATATCCAGGATCACCCAGAATGATTTGGTAGTGTACATACTCTTGGCCAAGCCCGACGCAGCGCAGGTTTTGCATTAGAACGACATAGTGGCGGTAGTACTTTGACCAGAGCAAATACAAGACGTACGTCGTGAGTAAAGAACGAAAGCAAAACCTCAACAAGTACAATGGAGTTGTTTCCCAACAGTAGACGGCAGCCCAAACGCTGTAGAGTGGTGTTGATGTGGAAGGTGTGGGGCCTACTTCGTCCATCCAAAAGCATAGCTCACCAATTGTGATACCAGCCAAGTATTCGTGCTCACATACTCGCCACGGCCTCATAGCATCGCGAGATGATACATTCGAGATGAGGAAGTTGCTCACATAAGTTTCCGGGCCAGCTCCATAGAATTGAGACCCTGTAGCATGTTGGGTGAAGTAATTCATAGGGGAACGCAAATACCTGGGAGGCCTAAAATATAGTCTTGCACTTAATCTTGCGGGATGGAATGAGGCAAGGCCATGATATAACGCATGGCAAAGGTGTTTCTCTGTCTGTCATGGAGACAAGCGACATTGGGTGACGTGGTGATCTTGTTGCGATATATATTTTGAAACATTGTTGACATGATTTCCGTGTACTCTGGAAATGAATTCCAAGTCGGAGCTTGAGCGCGTGATGTCGTCCCTGGCCATGGTTCTGTCAAGTACGCCATGAAAGGTTGGATGGAAACACTGTAAGAGAACGAAAATGCTGGGAGTCTGGGAGTATACGAACCGTCGTGGCCAAATTCAGCACGAACAAGACATTGTACGCTACGGACAACAGGTTAAGCCGCACGGTTGGCTCATGTCGTCGGGCCCATTGCACTTTCATTTTGGTTATGCCAATAATAGAATTGTATCGTTTCATGCTAGGACACAATTTCTCGATGGGTCAAACTCGTTTTCCCATCGCATTTCTTTGTCGGCACATTCGCCTAGATCAACCTCTAAGCACTCTCAGGCACTAAAATCATTACCCGTTCGATCTCTTTTATCTAATAGAAGTTTTCACGGAGCCTGCAATATAAGGCAGGGCATCCAAAGTAAATTCTTCATCAAGGGGGGGGGGGCAGACGATATGAAACTTCGAAGTCCACACACTGCCCTTTTTAGAGGTTACCGTGCTCAATCATTGTGACAACAATGCTTTCACTGTTACTCGTGAGGTCTGAAGGTAGGATGCCCATGACTAGCAATAGTCATCAAGTGCAATTCTGGCTCACATAACCCACGGACAATTGGAATCGCCAACGTGAATGTAGAGGCCATTTGTAGACAATGAGGGCATGGTACGTCGTTGATGTGGCTCACACTTCTTGAATGCACGGCCGTGCACATTGGAATTTCAAGCTTTGGGTTGAGCGACTGACAATCCAACCATGATGACAAGCTCAAACGCACTTGCTTGACAGCTCTTCCGTCAGCATTGTAGCAAACGACAAAGACGTCTGCTGCACGATGGCTAAAGAGCGGAAGGGACCTGTACCGAGGATTTTTGTGGTATAAGGTGTGCAACGAGCCTCCAATCGAAAGGCACGATGAACTCTGTTTTCGCATGACTAGCGAGAAGAGGAGGACCGCTTTGAGATCATTGTAGGATGGAAGGCTAAACGTTTTCTGGTTCGTCGATTGTGCGCCAAGCTTGACGCAACGACCTGCAAATACATCAGAGTAATCACTACGAGAGTACTTACCATGGCGGTAATCCCTCCACAGGACAGCCACTCGGGAGTAGATAATTGGACCCGTCGACATCATCACGGTGTAGATGAGTATGCCTAAAGACCGAGTTTAGTTTTGACATGGATGAGTTCAAGCCGTACCTAGAATGCCTTCAACTGCTTCCTCCTTTTGTGGCTCTGTGAGAAGCACATCGAACGTTCGACGGAATACCCATGCAACTGGTGTCCTTGTGACAAAACTCGTCATCGGTCCTCCATAGAAATAGGAGATTAACGCAAGAAAAGTTGGATCCACCGGAGCAAACAAAGACTCCCATCGACGCCACTTGACAAATGACGAGAGTCCTCTCATACCAAGGTAAGCAAACCATACCTACAACAATGTTCTCGGTGTGAGATTCCTCACTGCGAGAATCCTTACCGTCCGAGAAAGATACATACAGCCCAGTGCATATGCCCATAAGTCGCTGAATTGACTCACTCGCATGCCAGCAACAATCGTATATGGCATGCTCTACCAAATATCGACAAACATCGCCACTGAGACGGATGGATCGGTCAGAATCACGTAGGCAGGATCTCCAAGGATGACTTGATAGTGAACAATCTCAGAACCAAGTCCAACACAGCGGAGATTGCTCAAAAGGACACGACAGTGAGAGTAATACCGCGTCCAGAGCACATGAAATACATAGATCGCAAGTAACCATCGAAGGATAAACTTGAACCAACACAGCTGAGGTGTTTCGAGAGAGTAGATGGCTGCCCAGACATTGTAACGTGGGGAACTCTCGTCAAATGAATCGACTTGCTCAATTCTCAAGCAAAACTCCCCAAAGGTGATCCCGACCAAGTACTCGTGCTCACAGATATGCCATGGCTTCATCGCCGCTCGTGACGATGTGTTGGAGGTGAGGAAGGTGGTTAAATACGATTCCACGCCAGCTCCATAGGATGTTGTGCCTGCATGATTAATATACATGATGTTGTTGCTAGCTAGCTACCTGGTAGACGCAGAAGGTAGTTTTGGACTTGGTCATGAGGAATTGAATATGGTATGGTATATCCACGATGTAGCGCATGGCAAATGTATTGCTCGATGCGTCATAGAGAGTGATGACATTGCCAGACAATTCGGAAGAGGTCTTGTTGTGATAAATGCTTTCAAAGAATGCCGACATGACGTTCGTGTACTCTTGGAATGAACTCCACTCGGGGACGCGGATCCGCGCAACTACGCCTGGTCATGGCTCCGTCATATACGCCATGAAGGGCTACATAAGATGATACCAACACTGACGTAGACTGATACGTACCGTCGTGACCAAATTGAGGATAAACAAGATATTATATGCCACGGACCATCGGCTCAGTCGCACTGTGGCGTCGTGCTGTCTAGTCGCGTGCACTTTAGCCATGAGCGCAAGGACAAGAATAGATTTTCAGTTCCATCTTTGACCTGTCCATGCTCAAGCAGGTCACTCACCGCTGCTGCAGTATAAAGTAAGCACTGTCTACATTGTCCCCCTTGCTACTTGCGCCACATCTTTGGTAGACGAGAAAGCACAAGTACAGCAAGTCTAAAGGAAGATTAAAATTGCATCAAATGCGATGTGATAAATATTTGATATACTGTCTGTGTAATGCACTAGAAGGCCAAGTTACTTGACGCGCTGGCACTGTGGTCGTTTGTTGGAGTTGCCTGCCTCGACGGAGATATGGCTCACATGATCCATGGGCAATGAGACTGACCAACATGAATACAGTTGACTTCGTGTGCTGGTGGTTTGAGCATTGGGCACGATTTCCTATCAATGTAGCAGACACTGGCCGAGTGGAGTGCCGTGCATAGGGATATTTCAAGTTTGGGGTCATGGGACTGTCGATCTAGCCAAGTGACCAAGCTCAGACGCACTCGCTTGGTCATTCGTCCGTCTGCCTCATAACACAAAACAAAGCAATCCGCTCGCCGCGATGACTAAACAGAGGCATAGAACAGTAGCGAGGGTCCTTGTGGTACAATTGGTGCAGCGAACCACCGACTGAAGCGCATGAGGTGTCTCTTCGCATGATTATCGAGAAAAGCACAATCGCTTTCAAGTCGTTGTACGACGGTGCGCTGTACTTCACGTACATGGCCTACTCCAGATTAAAGCCATGGGAGAAGCAAAGCCTCTTACGCTTCCTGTAGCCGCTGCAATAACTCGCCACAAGCGAATAGATCAATGGAAATTGGGAGAGCGTCATAGTGTATGCAACACACACTGCTGAGTAGTTAGAGACGATTCGACAGAGGCATGCAAAGCTTACCGACGACGCATTCAATCGATTTATCCTTCAAGGCTTCAGGAAGGAACATGTGCCACATTTGACGAAAGACCCAAATGACCGGAGTCATTGTGATAAAGCTTGTCATGGGACCTCCGTACAAATAAGCACTGATCGCTAGAAAACCAGGATCGACAGGGACGAACGAAGCCTCCCACCGACGCCACTTGACCACGGCAGAGAGCACACGCATACAGAGATAGGCAAACCAGACCTAGGTAGGATTTAAAGATCAGCCAAGGTTTCCTGTTCAAACCGTTCGGGAAACATACAACCCAACGTATAGGTCCACAAGTCTTGGAATTGACTTACTCGCATCGTTGCAATGGTCATGTAGGTCGCGCCGTACCAAATGTCAATAAATATTGCCAAAGCCACGAGTGGATCGCTCAGGACGGCGTATCCTGGATCACCCAGAACAATACGATACCCGATGTACTCTGGACCGAGCCCCACAGTGCGCAGGTTCGAGATGAGGACGCCGTAGTGATGATAATAGCGTCTCCAGAGTACGCACAACACGTACGTGGTCACGAAAGAGCGAAATATATACTTGAACCAGCAAAAGAGTTGTGTTTCATTGCAATAGATCGCAGCCCAAACGTCGTAGAGTGGCGGTGCATTTGGCTCTAATGGCTCGAGTTCGATCATCCAGTAGCATAATTCACCAAGCGACTTGCTCAGCAAGTACTCATGCTCGCATACATGCCATGGTTTCAACGCCTCTCAAGACGACGAATTCGAGCTGAGGAATGTTGTCATGTACGCTTCGACACCAGCTCCAAATAATGCAGACCCTAGAGGTCACCTTTGAGAGTGGTAAATTGAAATTGATGTACCTGGAAGTCGGAAGAAGTAGTCTGAAACTTGACTCTCCGGGATGGAACATGGTAAATCTACAAACGACCGTGCGGCAAATGTGTTGCTTGATCTGTCTTGAACGAAAAACACTTGCGGAGATGTAATGGTTTGGTTGTTGTTGAGACTTTGAAAGAAAGCCGTCATGACGTCCGTGTATTCTTCATAGGAATTCCAATAGGGTAGACTTGCTCGCGAGGCAATGCCAGGGAACGGCTCTGTGATATACGCCATGAAAGGCTACAACGATATAATAGAACGAGGAGGGAAAAGAGTTTGCAGACCGTCATGGCCAAATTGAAGACAAACATGAGATTGTAAGCCACGGACAAACGACTCAATTGCACAGACGCCTCCTGCCGCCTAGCGACATGCACCTTCGTCATTTCAAATGATACTAAAATAGCTCGGGTATTGAAACTGAAACTGAATAGCCGAGACACCAAATCCTTGGGCTTAGATCTAGCAAATATTGTCCTGTTGAAACCGACCCACACCACATCAATTCTAAGGGTTTCATGCAGTTGCTCCGCCCATAAGAAAGTCAGCATCTAGCCTTACATTCGCCGTTCCCCGTCGCCCTTCAGCATCAAAAATTGAATTCCGCTCGAAGGAGGTCAGGTTGGTTTTTTCAAGGTCGTTTGAATCTCATCACTGAAATGCATGCCAAGACTGCGATAGAAGAGCCGTTCAATAGCATGTACAAAGTGTGGATTGATATCGTTCGTCTCGTTGTTCTAGAGGCCATTTCCGTGAAGGGACAAACTTGCATAGACAGCATGGATGGTTGCGAGTCCATTTCAAATTCTCAATTCGATGAAATTTGAATTGAAAACACAGCGTCACTTTCACGAATATCGTTTATTTTATTGACTCGGAAGCTATGGCTTGGCCCCGCAATGCAACTTGTCACGGCAGATGAAGATCTTTTCTAGCCACAGGACTCGATTATCATTTTGGTGACTAGTAGTACATCATGTGTCGTCACATGACCCATGGACATCGAGAATCTCCAAAATGAAGGTAATTTGTATCGGGAGGTGTAGGCTTTGACTCTGAGCAAAGTTTGTCGTCGATGTAGGAAACACTGCAAGAGTGCTGAGTTGGGCATGTGGAAATTCCAAGCTTGGGACAGTGCAATTGTCGATCTAGCCACAGTAATAAGCTCAGACGCACTCGTTTCACCAATGTTCTGTCTTCATTCCAGCACAACACAAAGCAATCTGCTGCTCGATGACTAAAAAGAGGAATCGCTCGATAGTGCGGATTCTTGGTGTACAATTTGTGAAACGATCCACCCACCGAGACACAATTTGTATGTTTTCGCATGATCATGGACAAAAGAACGAGTGCTTTCAAGTCATTGTAGGACCGATTGCTGTAAAACGTGTGATCATCGTTTGGTTTCGATGGATCTATTTGAATAAACAAGCTCAAAACACAGACTGGGACGGCCTTCCGCTTCTTGGCGTTGCTCCACCTACTGGCCACTACCGAATAAATTAATGGAACTTGTGCCAGCGTCATGGTGTAAGCTAAACACACTAAATATCATTTAGCACAGGCTTGGTAGCTCTAAAGAGAGCCTTACCAACGACACATTCAATGGCTTTATCCTCGAGAGATGCTGGAAGGAACATGTGCCACATTTGTCGAAATAACCAAACGACTTGCGTCTTGGCAACCAAACTCGTCATTGGACCTCCATATAAATAAGTACTAATGGCGAGAAAACCGGGATCGACAGGAGTGAAAGATGCCTCCCATCGACGCCACTTGACGACTGCAGAGAGACAACGCATGCAAAGATAAGCACACCAGACCTACGATAACCACAACGTCGTCAGAAAATTAATCGATATCGCTGTACAAACCGTGCGGGAAAGATAGATACAACACATACGTCCTCAAGTCTTGGAATTGGCTCACTCGCAGCGTCGCGATCGTCATGTATGGCGAAGCGTACCAAATATCGATAAACACGGCCAACGTGATGGAAGGGTCAGTCAATATCGCATACCTGGATCACCCAAGACGATGTGATACCGAGTGAACTCTGAACCAAGTCCCAACGTGCGGAGATTCAAGACGAGGACGTTTTAGTGGCGGTAATATCGTCTCCAGAGCACAATGAGCACATACATGGTCACAAGCGAGCGAAAGACAAATTTGAACCAGCAAAGTTGAAGAGTTTCTCGCGAAAGAACAGCCGCCCAAAGTTCATAGCGAGGCAAATCGTCCGATCTGGAGTCAACTTGATTCATCCAAAAGCACAATTCGCCAAATTGAATCCCGACCAAGAGCCCGTGCTCACATATTTGCCACGGCTTCATGGCAGTTCGAGTCGATACATTCGCCGTCAGGAACGCCGACATGTACTTCTCCACCCCAGCTCCATAAAATGCAGATCCTGTACAGCGTATGCTTAGTTTGACGATCGAGGGCAGTCGATGTACCTGGCAAACGCAAGAAGAAACTTGAAACTTGGCTTTCAGGAAGGCCATACGGTATATCGACAAAGGACCGTGTGGCAAAAGTATTGCTTGATGTGTCGCGAACACAAACGATATCGGGGGATTGTATCGTCTTTTGTTGTACAAACGTTGAAAGAACGCTGCCATGAAGTCTGTATATTCGGAAGAATCCTTTACAGGTCAGGTCCGGGTCAGGTCACGGGTGCAGGTCACAGGTTTTTAACTGGTTTTTTTCATGGTTTTATTCAAATTTCTGATCAGATTTTAGCCCCCAACGTGCACCAAAAAGGGGTTTCTTTATATTTTCTCTCATCGGGTAAGGCGGCAGGTAGGCCGTGCCGCCACCCTGATGAGGCCTGCTAGAGAATGACAAAGTTTGGCGCTTTAACTCTTCCTGGTGATGGAGATATGTTCAATTTTGTAGTGTGACCCAAAAGTGTGACCTGACCCGGATATGACCTGTTTCGGACACTACCGTATATTCTTCAAACGAGCTCCACTCGGGAAGACTTGTCTGCGTGACTCGTCCCGGCAAGGGCTCGGTCATATACGCCATGAACGGCTAGAATCAAAGCATCAAAACGATGATGCAAGTATGAACTTACCGTCGTGGCCAAGTTGACGACAAAGACGATGTTGTAAGCGACCGACCACCGACTGAATCGCACGGATGGTTCATATGGCCGGCTCGCGTGCACCTTGGTCATTGCCACAATGGTAATAATAGCCACTGGAAGTTTCAAAAACCATGTCATTTTGGCAGATTTGACTTTGATACTTCACGTGTGCTCCTTCCAAAGACTACGTTTGCTTGTGTCCTTTTAGTCACAAGGGGATTGAGTACTCCATGGAGTTGGAGCTGGTGTGAATGTTGCGAGAAATTTAAAGTGCATCCTTCATAGTTTGTCATTTGACTGGAAGCTCGAGGCAACATGCAAGTCAACGGACGACATGGTTTGCAGTTCGACCCTGCGATCGAAGCTTGCATACACGAATCTTGGGGATTGAAAGTGCATGTTATAGATTTCAACGACTTTGGAATGATATAGAGAGGGTTGTAACAAACGGCGACATTTAGTAATCCTGTTCATAAGACCCATTGACAAGTGGAAGCGCCTTGATGGAGGTAATGCGTATCATTAAGTGATGGCTGGGTTCCTGGGCAAGGTTTGTTGTCGATGTAGGATACACTGGAGGTGTGTGATGCTGTGCACAGTTGATTTTCTCGTGGGGATCATTGAAGCGCTGATCGAGCCACGACAACAAACTTAAACGCACTCGCTTGGTCACTCGACCGTCAGCATCGTAGCATACGACAAAGCAGTCAGCTCCTCGATGACTGAAAAGTGGCATGGACCTGTAGCAAGGACTCTTGTGGTACAGTCTGTGCAACGAACCACCTTCTGAAGTACAAGGAGGGTGTGTTCGCATGACCATCGCTAGGAGAAGCATCACTTTCAAGTCGTTGTAAGCTGGTCTCCTAAATGAAGAAACTGTTGCTTGACCAGTTGTCTTCTTTTGCTCGCCTACATGTTTGTTAGGAGCACTTTAACACGTTAATCTGAGACCTGTCTTGCGCCCCCACCTTGCTGCTCCATGCGAGTACGCAAGTGGAAAGGTAGACATCATAAATGTAAAGATAAGTCCTCCTATGAGCCAAATTGTGAACAATGGGTTGGTTTTGTCAAAGCCTACCAAGAATACATTCGATAGCTTGATGCTGTTGGGATTGGGGAAGAGACACACTCCATAGTTTTCGAATCAGCCAAGCCATTGGAGTTACCATAATGATACCGGCTTGCCATACAAATAAGCACAAATGGCAAGAAAGCCTGGATCCACTGGGGCAAATGAAGCGTCGCACCGCCGCCATTTAGTCACTGACGCCAGTACACGCATGGAAAGATATGCAAACCATACCTAAAAGACACAGGATGAGACCCATAATTGTCGAAGCAACAAGCAACCATCCGGGACAGGTTCATGCAACCGAGTGTATAAGCCCACAAGTCTTGGACTTGACTAACTCGCAAGACAGCGATCGCCATGTACGATGGGCTGCAGCACATATCAATAAAATGATGACCGTCGACACGAATGGATCGCTCAGGACAGTGTACCCTGGGTCGCCTAGAACCACTTGATATCCCGCAATACCAGAAGCAAGCCCGATGATATCCAAGTTGAGCAGTAGAATGCCGAAATGGCGGTAGTAACATGTCCAGAGAACAAAGAGTACATAAGCTGTGACGAGAGAGCGAAAGATAAACTTGAACCAGCAAAGTTGAGGCGTTTCCCACGAGTAGATGGCGGCCGAAACATTGTACCGAGGTGAGATTGAATTGTCGGATCCAGAATCAACTTCATCCACCCAAAAACATAGCTCGCCAAACAATATCCCGACCAAATAGTAATGTTCGCATACTCTCCATGGCTTCATACTTGCTCGAGACCTTGCATTCGAAACGAGAAATGACGACATGTATGCTTCTGCACCAGCTCCATAGTATGCTGAGCCTAATTGATATCAATCGTGCGGTTCCATGTCATTCAAACGTACCTGGCAAACGTAAAAGATAATTTTCTACGTGATTTTGTGGGACTGCATATGGTAAAGCCAACATGAACCTCGCAGCAAACGTGTTGCTTGTTGTATCATGCCGGCAAACTGTAGTGTCGTTGTTGTGTAGCCGTTGGAAAAACAAAGTCATCACTTCGGTGTACTCTTGAAACGATTTCCACTCCAGAGTCGATAGCAAGTTCAACTGAATCAAATCGCTAAAGAGCGTACCGTTGCGGTCAAGTTCAATACAAACAAGACGTTGTAGGTCACGGACCATCGGTTCACTCGGACCTCTCGCTCATGTCCTCGGATGACATGCACTTTGGCCATTTCGTGAATGATAACTGATGCCACATTTTGCTAAAACTGTCTTGATCTATTTCTAGCCACAGATGTGCGTGTTCAATTGATCCAAATAGTCGGGATGCCTTATTCACGAAGCACCATGAATTTACCGTCGTGGCAAAGTTGAGGACAAACACGATGTTGTAAACGACCGACCACGGACTGAATCATAGGTCCTACGATTCAGTCGGTAGAGTGACGCGTATCTTGGTCATGACCACAATGGAAAGAACAGGTAACCAAGTGGTTTCAAAGCTCAATCTATTTTGGCGGATTCGACTTTGAACCAAGACGGGTTCCAACACAAAGCATAAAATGGCATCAAAGCAGTTGAAGAGGGTATGACAGTTGCGAGATTATATTGACGGCATCTTCCTGAGACTTTGACAGAAAGCGCAAGGCAACTTGTACGCCATTTGGGGGCATGGTATGGAATCAAGTGATCGATGCAAACATACATCTGTGGTGGGGGGGATGAGGAAACTCTCACTCGCACAAGAATTTGTCGGTCAAAAGCTCTTTGTGAGATTTTCGACTTGTAGTATTGAGGTGCACAGGAGGCAACGAACGAACCCGACGGTTGCAAGTCGTAGGGTGGCACAAGATGGAAAACGATGGGGAAGGTGGGTGTCTTCGGCCCAGAAAGACGTGCGCCGCCGCGCGGTGAAGGGCTATTGGCAAGGGAAACAGTACAGAGGGGGTGTTGTCGGTACGCGGTGGGTACGACAACCAAACAAAGGATCACGCCGCCGCAAATAAAGTCGGTCGGTCGCTCCAAACACGCTGTCTTGGACTTGGTTACTTCACAACAATGAAGCAGATGACCTCAGGGTCATACACAGCAAAAGCGGAAGTGAATTCAAACTTACTCTATCTACTCTAATCTGGTCCGCACCTGCTTGCCAGTCTCGGTGTACGAACACACGCGTTCCTCTTGCATTTTCCACTCGAAACTCTTCGGTATTGGTCAAATGTCTCATGTAGCGTTCTGGCCTCCGTCTCGGCCGCATGCTCCGAATCTGCGGGATCGCCCTCTTCTCGCTGCAGCTTGGACTGTATCTTCTTCATTCTTGCTCATGCTCTTTCACAAGCCACCCCGGTCAGCGTGCGACTCGGTGAGAGTGAGCACCGACCCACAAAGATGTTCCACCAACCTTGTCCGTGCTTTGACCCAGGCTGAAGTATCATGACATTCTTGACGGCCCTCACTTTCTTCACTTTTCTTTCCAATGTCCCAGCCGTTTGGACTCGATGGGAGTGCTCGGCTCGCCTCGATGCGTTCCAATGCTTCGTGAAGCGGTCGCAACAAGCCTACTGCGAGCAAACTGTCCGTGGGTCCAAAAGATCAACTCAAAATACTTAACCAGGCACCGAGACTCGCAATGGCGCGGTGCCCCGATTGTTCCAAATGACAAAATGGTGGTTCTTCATCGCTTTCAAGATCTTGGATCCCTTGAATGAGCCAAACGTCGACTCTCAGGGTCATTCGGGTGCACCAAGTTAATATCCAGGGCCATGGGGTCCTTCTCCAAATCCTCTCGGGCCACCCCCAGTACCAACGTCCGTCGGTGGGCCAAGCGCTATTACTACGTGTAGCGCAATTGACAGCCTCAATCCAAGTGGCTGATAATTCATAATGCACTTCACTTGCTGTTCAACATGCAAACGTAAAATCATATAAATCCATTCCAGCACAAGATTGATCCGCCTACAGTGCAAACAAATCAATCCACAATCAGTGCCATTCCAATCCATCAAGGTAAGCCCAAGGGTAAATCCAATCGTCAAACCAAAGTTGGCAAACCAAAGTGATGTCAAACCGGGATAAGTGGCTAAGCCTGAGACGAATCGTCCTCTTCGCCTTCCCCAGCTTCGCTCTTTGTTTCTTCTTCATCCTCGTCATCGTTCGGAGGGACAAAGTCGGTTTGAACCATCATGTCCAGCCTGTCAAGATGCAAACGATCGCGCTCAAATTCGTAAACCAAGGTCGAGGCAGGGAGGGAAATCGCAGCAACCCATGTCCACGCGCCATTTGGTTCGAGCTGTACTTCGTATTCTTTGATGTGGTCGATGTAGCGTACTGCTCGAATCCCAAACACTTGTGGCTCATCTGGATCGGGCTCGAAGGAGTCTGGTGGAAGGTAAAGGCCTTCGTCAAAGTCAACAGGAGGTTGGTTGTCCATCTTTTCAGTGGGTCGGAGTTGGAACGCACGCTGTAGCTTCAGCCTGGAGTCGTGCACCTCGGCGTGGAACCGATGGTTCCTCAGAGCCGACCTTCCTTGAATTTCTAAGACACTCGCATAGTTGTGTTTCTTATCCAACACACGAAATGGGCCATGCCAAAGGTGTGCCAACTTTTTCTTCACGCCAGACTTCACTTGGTCTATATAGACCCACACCAAGTCGCCAATTTTAATGCGTTCGTCAACAGCGGGGGATAATTGGGCGTTGTGGGCTTCGGCTCGTCTTTTCACAGCTTGACATAATAAATCGTGAGCCATTGCCTTACAGAACGCGTGCTGTTGATGCAGTTGGGATCGCCATCGATTCGCCTCATGATCGCCACTCTTGGTAGCGGGGAGACTTGCCGTAATTGTTGTAAAGGGGTCCCATCCATGCATAAGGTAGAAAGGTGTATCTCCGCGAGTGGCTGACGGTGTAGTGTTGATAGCAAATGTCAGCCTCACTGCACATTCGTCGCAATCTCTCTGTCGAGGGTCCGTCACATAGAGCTTGACTGATCGGACCAGTTTGGATAGCCCTTTCAGCTGTACCGTTTGCTTGGGGACGATAGGCAAAAGTCGGCATAGGGCTCTGGCCGATCATTTTCATGAAATGGGTGAACACTTCGCTCATGAACGATGGTTCGCGGTCATGGCGGACTTCTTTACAAGCACCAAATCGTACAAACACTGTCTCTTCGAAGGCTTTTGCCAGGGTGCGTGCTGACCTATCTGGGGTCAGTTTGCACATGACAAACCCAGTGAAGTTGTCCACGAAGACAACTAGTTGGGTATTACCGCCAAAAGATCGAGGAAGGTCGGTGGCAATGTCGTAATTGACCAGCTCCAATGGCTCGTGAGGTATCAAGTTTCCGGGCGAACGAGCTTGGACCGTCTGTGGAGGTCCACCCGTTGCACAAGTTTCACAAGCTGTCACGTAGTTCTTGGCATCGGTGTAGATACCACCCCAGTAAAAATGCTTGCACAGCCGCTCGTATGTGTTGTGGAACTTGAAATGACCCCCTTCGACACTGTCGTGACAATGATGCAATATCGTTCGGATCAGCTCGGTAGGGATAACCAAGGTCCAGATGAAAATGGGCAAATGACATCTCTTGGTCGACCCGTTGAGGCGGAAGAGTGCTCCTTCCTCGCCGATTTCGTACATTCCAGCTTCCTTGCTGGCTTTCGAACACTCTTCTGGCGTCAAATCGTCCACTTCTCCTCGTAAAAATCGCTTGATAATCGACCATTTTCGCTCTTGGTCCTGGGCTTCACTCACTCTGCGCAGTCGTATCTGGCTATTCAGTCCCACTACCCTTGAAGTCGGTTTTGGGTGAGTGTACGCCAGGATGGATTTTGCAGACTGTTCATTATCCAGGAGATCATTGGTTTCTGGCGGAGGTTGGATAAGCTCGGCCAGGAGATTCTTCTTTTGGATATCGTCAAGATCGGTTGTGGATAGCCCCGTGATTTCTCGTCGCAAGGCAAGGCCCATGGATGCAAGATGATCGGCACTGCCGTTCCATTGTCGAAGGATGTGGTGATATTCGACGCTCGAGAGCTGTTGCTCGGGTGCTCGAAGGTCTTTCAATTGAGCTTGGAGGTGCTCCTGCTTACACTGCATCCACTCCAAAGCTTGGTGAATCACCAACTTGGAGTCTCCAAAGACGTGGATGGACTTGATATTCTTCTGGATGGCCGCTCGCAGGGCCGCTTTGGCTCCTTCATACTCAGCAACATTGACCGTGGCGTCACTGCAACATCCTGCTCCAGCCCAGACGATGGCCCACTCGGGCAATTTCCATATAATGGCGCCCCAACTTCCGAATCGCTCCTTGACCTTTGTGGCACCGTCGAACGTAGCCATGTAGCCTTCATCTTGGTCGGTGAATGTTGGCATTCGGACTTGGCGTGGCTGCAGCCCGACTTTGGATCGATTGGGCTCAAACAGGGCCAGTTTCTCATGAGTGGACTCGTCGGGGGGATGAAGGGTTTCGGTCAACATAGTAGTTAGATTCCATCGCCCGTCAAGTTCATTAACAGGAACCACTTTGATTGTTCAGGGAGCCAACATTGCAGCCCAGTGGAGGTTCTCAGCCTTCGCCTGCTTGTCTTTTAGCAACCATTTCATCAATCCGAATCGCGTATAAACAACAACGATACGACCACGCACTTCAAAGAAGCAGGTCTTGAGCACACGGAGCAAAGCAAGGATCTCTTTCGCCCAGCCTTCGTAACGAGTTTCGCCTCCTTTGAGCACGCGTCGACAGAATCGAATGGGAAACAAAACACCGCCGTCTTCTTGGCATACTGTTGCAGAGATTGCCCAACTTGTGGTGTAGATCAAGACGTGGGCTTCCTTGTCGGGAGCAGCATGCTTCAGGGTGGGCAAGTTGGCAAAGTCTGACTTCAACTTCTCGAAGGCCATCTTGGCAGTCTCGGATCACTCCAGCTTCAATTTCTTCGCGTGATATCTCATAGAGGCTGCTTGCTTTGATTGAGTAATTCTCCACAAACCTTGAGTAGAAGTTCAGAGACCCAAGGAACGACTGAATGCCTTGCAGGGAGTCTGGGAACTCGAGATTAGCCAGCTTTTCCAAACCTTTTGGTCGTGCTGCCACGCCTCGCCGTGAGATCCAATGACCCAAGAACTCAATCTCTCGCTTGCCAAACTTGCTCTTGGATGCGCTTATGCTCACGTTGAAGTATGTCAGGCGTCTTAGGATTCGATCTGTCAGCTCGACGATACCATCCCAAGTTTCTGCACCGTCGCTGATGTCATCCGCGAAGGATGTTCGATTGGCGACAGGGGGCATGCTCTCTTCAGGGTATTTGTAATTGATCTTGAACATGTCCCTCGGATCTCCGTCCTCATCAAGCTCGGCAACACCGGGAGGTAAGTCGACAAACCCAAACAACGCATTCGTGGTCATCCTCTGATAGATCATGGGCGCGTTTTGGAGACCCTGAGCCATCCTGGTCCACTCGAAGTGGCCTAGGGGGGGCAAATAAACGCACTGATCAACCTTGCTCGACGCGTGGAACGCACAACCCAGAATCCACTCGCGTTGTCAAGGGATAGAAACCATTGTAAAGCATCGAAATTGGCGAGCATACTATCCAGTGTGGGCATTGGCGACAGGAGTAGGGACTGCAGATCATTGATGGCTCGATAATCAATGCAAAGACGGATGTCCTGGCCACCTTTCTTGAGCACTATAACGATCGGGGAGGCCCATGGGGATTTGGAAAACGTAATGAGGCCATACTCAAGGAGACCCTTCAGCAACTCAAACAGCTGCTTCAGGCGCCCAGGTCGCACCCGTCGAGCCCGTTGGGCTATAGGTCGGGCGTTCCCACATCAATATCGCAGACAGCTCCTCTGGCTGCAGGCGGCAAGCCGTTGCCAGATTGGATGAAAAAGGGCATGTACTTGGAGAGCACAGCTTTCATCTTTGCTCGCTCTTCCTCAGGTTGGCCAAGCTCGCCAAAATCGAGATCGTCGACGTGGATCGATGTTGGGCCAGGTGTAATCTCCGGTATAAAAGCTAGTTGGCTTTCCATCTCCTCGGTTGTCATGTCGATTCCCTCACGCACAATCACCTCAGGCTCTAGCTTGCTCTGATCAATGTCGGGGACAGTCTGAAAAGAGAATATCTGTGGGCAAGGAGGTTCGAGGTGATCTTCCCCGCTCTCTTCGGGTTGTCCTGGCGGCTTGGCGTCAGTGGGGGATATCGAGCTAGCAATAGCCATCGCGTCCTGCTTGTTTAAGGGTAATTCGCCCAGGCGCGTCATGACAGCCTTTGGCCAACTTCCTATCGTTGGAGGTTGGTGGACAGGGGGCTCGAATTTGTCTTCCTTCTTCAGGAAGCGGCTTGAGTAAGTGCCCTCGTAGACCTCATCTTCCCAGACTTTGTAGCGATTGCTGCTGGTTCGGTCGCACGTCCAGTGGCCGTTCCCCTCGCACTGTAATAGCTCCAACAATTGTTCTTGGGAGAAGACTGATGCTGTACGCGCTCACGTTGGTGATCCTAACAGCGACTGGATTGCTGTCCACCCCAGAGACAAACGTAGCGATCCATCGTGTGCCACGATGAACCCAATGTTCACATTCTTGAGGGTCTGCAGCCAAGGTTTGCCGAATGGTTATCACGGTTGATTCACCCGGAGCAATCCAGGTTTGCTTCGAGGTTTCCAAGTACTGCACGTCGCCCCGATGATATCTTGTCGGTTGATAGAGCAATGCTACACGCTCTCCATCGGGCAAGCTGATTTCTCGACGCTCCGTATCAATGGTCACACATGCTCGAGAGAGGAAATCCATGCCAAGCACGGCATTGAACCCGACATTGCCCAGGTCGCAGACGTCTAACTCAAGGTAATAGGCAATGCCATTTCCAATGACAAGTTTGACAGGAACATTGCCCAACGTACGGATGGAGTTTGATCCCAATCCATTGATCTTGGTAGATTTTCCTCGGTCGATTGGTAAGTTGAGCCACTCAACAGCTCGTAGGTGTACGACACTCATGTCAGCTCCCGTGTCAGCCAGAACAATGGTGTCACGGTCCATGAGTTTCGCACTCAACAAGGCCTGATGGTTCCCTTCTTCGCCGAGTTTCGGTTCGTTGAGGAAACCAAGCTGCACCCCATCCTTCAGGTCGAATTCCCAAGGCGTGATCGTGTGGTCCTTGGTCGCATAATGTATCGTGGGGGAGACAGTGTTGGAATCTTGAGATATATTCCAGATTACGGGCTGCTTGTTGTCTACGGTGGCTAGCTTTGTGAAAGTTGGTTGTTGTTGGAATGGTTCTTGATATGTATCCACCGGAGCTCTTATGGCTGGTGGGTTGATTTTTCTTAGGTTTTCTTGTTTTTTGCTTTTTCTGGCGATGATTTGCGCGCGTTGTGTCCGACACGATCGGGGTTTCGCGGGACCCCCGGACTTAGAAGTTTAAACACTCCAAGGAAGGCAAGCCTTCCACGGGGTTTGCTTCAAGGAAAGCCTTCAACGCTGCGATCTTCTCCCGCTTTTCGCATCTCTCAAATTTATTATGTGGCGGGGTGCAGATTGCACAGGCTTTGAAACAGTTGGTCTCTGGATGACCCATCTTGTTACAGAGGGTGCAGTAGATGTTGGACCAACACTGACCGTCAATGGTGAAATGTTCACGGCCACATTCATGGCATTGAACTCGCTTGGCTGAGCCGTATGATCGACCAAGAGCAAATATCTCGGCTTGTAGGTCGTCCCACGATGCGCCCACGGACTCGGCTGAGTCCATGAATTGGACTGTCGGTTTTCGTGTCTTGGCTCGGTCACTCACAGGAATGTGGGCATGACTCGGAGCCGACTGTGCCGACTTTGCTCGAGCTTGGAAACGATCAATGGCCTCTTGTTGTTGCTTGTCGAGGTACTCTTCTAGGTCATCGATCGTTCGGAACTGTTGTAGATTGATTGCTTGCGCCAGCATTCGATTCGTTAGCGTTCGAGCAAACCGATCAATATGGGCTGCCAAGTTTTCTCGATGTCTTCTATAGTCGAGCTTGATTCGTAATGCGGCCGCATTGAATCGCACAAAATATACCTTGAGGTGTTCGCCTGGCCCTTGTGTCATGCTGTAATATACTTCGGTTTTCGGGATAGGGCTCTTGACGTACTCCTTGACAAATCTTGCTCTCAACTTTGTCCAACTTGACAGGAACTCGGGATTGACTTGGAGCAACCAGTCGTGAACTGGCTTGTCAGAATGCAAACGGAATCGACGGAGAATCTCTCTATCAGACCAGCCACAAGCGATGGCTGTTTCTTCAAAGCGCTGCAACCAGGAAGCAGCAGTATCTCGATTGTCGCGGTCACCGTCAAAGTTCGCGATGGATTCCACAGACATTAATCGCATCGTGCTTGCTGCAGCAAAGTCTCCGATGGGAGACGAGTCCGAGTCATAGGAATCAGCTTCTTCGTTTGCTTTAGGCTCTGCGCGTAGCAAGGCCATCAGCGTTTTGACCAAATCGTCATTGTTTCGTTTGAGCATAGACATCGTGACAACATCGTCAGACGCGGTGACTTGCTCGGAGGTAGGTCTCGAACCGTGGGAACGGCTAAAGGCCCACGTCTGGCCGAATGATGTGAGCCGCCAGATTGGCCCAAGTTTTCGTTATTCGGTGACCAAGAGGGTGTTCGATTAGTCGCGGCTTTGCGAACTTCATCGTCTTGGTGGATGCTTGCGGCTCGAGGCGGCAAGTCTTCATAGTTCGTTGATGCAGCGCTCATACTAAAGATCAGACCCGGTCTAGCGCTCCACTTGTGGTAGGGGGGATGAGTGCGGAAGGAAACTCACACTCGCACAAGAATTTGTCGGTCAAAAGCTCTTTGTGAGATTTTCGACTTGTAGTATTGAGGTGCACAGGAGGCAACGAACGAACCCGACGGTTGCAAGTCGTAGGGTGGCACAAGATGGAAAACGATGGGGAAGGTGGGTGTCTTCGGCCCAGAAAGACGTGCGCCGCCGCGCGGTGAAGGGCTATTGGCAAGGGAAACAGTACAGAGGGGGTGTTGTCGGTACGCGGTGGGTACGACAACCAAACAAAGGATCACGCCGCCGCAAATAAAGTCGGTCGGTCGCTCCAAACACGCTGTCTTGGACTTGGTTACTTCACAACAATGAAGCAGATGACCTCAGGGTCATACACAGCAAAAGCGGAAGTGAATTCAAACTTACTCTATCTACTCTAATCTGGTCCGCACCTGCTTGCCAGTCTCGGTGTACGAACACACGCGTTCCTCTTGCATTTTCCACTCGAAACTCCGGTATTGGTCAAATGTCTCATGTAGCGTTCTGGCCTCCGTCGTCGGCCGCATGCTCCGAATCTGCGGGATCGCGCTCTTCTCGCTGCAGCTTGGACTGTATCTTCTTCATTCTTGCTCATGCTCTTTCACACATCAGTTAAGGGAATTGAAAGTGCACAGTATAGATTTCAACTCATTTCAAACGACACTGAGGGTTGGGAGCCTATGCATAAAATCCATTGACGATTGGGATGCCAAGATGAAGGCAATGACCAAATATAAGTGAAGGCTGCTTTCTTGCGCAAGGTTTGTCGTCAATGTAGCATACATTGTAGGGTTGCTAAATCCAACCAAGTTGTCCGTGCGATGTCTGGAGCAAACATCCACTCCTGATGCAACGCTGACTTTGTAGACATCCGAAAGAATTTCATTACAATACTTTCGAACTTGTCTGCTTGTTCGATAGACCCCTTGACGAGTTCTCGTTGTTAGAAATGCCAGAGATCTCCTAGTCCACGAGAAGATTTATCGCCCTATGATCGCCACAAAATCGAGCAGTTGCTATGTTCACATGACCCACTGGCAATCGGAATCGCCGACGTGAATGCACTGCGAACGAAGTGGCAGATTTGTCATCGACGGACCAGTCTTCGTTTTGATGGAGCAAACACTCGTGGGGTCCACCGCCATGCATCCCGCATCTGTCGATCGAGCCACGACAACAAGCTCAATCGAATTTGCTTGGTCATTTTTCCGTCAGCATTGTAGCACAAGACAAAACAGTCACTAGCGCGATGGCTGAACAGTGGCATCGACCTGTAGCTTGGATTTTCGTGGTATAATTTGTGTATTGTGCCTCCAATCGAAAAACAATTTGGATGCTTTCGAGCGACCACCGAGAGCAGGATATTCGCTTTCAAATCATTGTAGGATGGATGGCTAAACGGTATAATTGGGAGCTCTGATGCAATCTTGTTATCTCGTCCTGGACCAAAGTCTCATTTATGTTTGAGATATATTGCTTACGTTGTTTGTAGAGGCTCCACAGCACTGCGACTCGAGAGTACACCAATGGGAAATTCGACATTGTCAATGTGAAGACAAGAATCGCTAATTCGTCAAGGCCAATGACAAATTCAGTGTCTCTATACACGTACCAATGATCGACTCGACCGCTTGACCCTTCTGGGACTGAGGCAGGCATACATCCCAGAATTGTCGAAACAGCCAAGCCAGTGGAGTCATCGTGAGCAAACTTGTGACGGGCCCTCCATACAAATAAGCGTTCATTACAAAAAAACTAGCATCCACGGTAATAACCTGAAAGGTATTGTTTATAGTTTGTAAGGGCAAACGAGGCCTCCCATCGACGCAACTTGACGAAGGACGATAGGCCACGCATACATAGATAGGCAAACCATACCTACAATAGGGCACGACATTTCAACTAGCCCCAGGCTGCAAGTTGATACCGTCCGCGAGAGATACATGCAACCTAATCCATACGCCCAGAAGTCATGGAATTGACTTACTCGAAGAATTGTTATGACCATGTAAGGTGGGCCACACCAGATATCAATAAACATAGCGAGAGAGACCAATGGATCGCTCAAGACGACATAACCTGGATCGCCCAAGATAACTTGGTAAGCTATCAAGTCATGGCCAAGTCCAAGGCTGCGCAAATTTCGCATCAGGATGCCATAATGGCGGTAGTAACGACTCCAGAGTACAAAGAGCATGTAGGACCTGAGAAGAGATCGGAAGAAAAACTTGAACCAACAGAGTTGAGGTGTTTCCAGCGAGTACGTTGCTGCCCAAACATGGTAGCGAGGTGGCGTCGAGTCCAACTCTGCGTCGATTTCGTCCATCCAAAAGCACAATTCACCAAATCGAATTCCAACTGCGTAGTCGTGTTCACATATTCGCCATGGCTTCATGGCACGTCGAGAGGACGCATTCGACATGAGAAACACCTCCTCGGGGTTTCACAGACACGAAAAGAGAAAGATGGAACTACCTGGAAAACTCAATAGAAAACTTTGCACTTGGTCTTCAGGGATGGCATGAGGGACTTCCAAGACATACCGCACTGCAAATGAATTACTCGACGTGTCTTGTATGCAGGAGACGCTCGACGACGCGACTGTGGCGTTGTTGTAAATGGCTTGAAGAAACGTCGCCATGATGTCAGTGTACTCTACAGCAGTGCAAATCCCACCGATATTCTAACGTTAGTTGCATTAAGCCTCACCCACTGACTGATGTGACTGCTTGTTCGTATTCTACTGCACCTTTGGTAGGCAATGCCGCCATCGCGACACTGGCGAATTGCATGGAAACATGTACATACAAATGGGATATTCCATGTTTGGGGATGCAACCCGACAGAAAAAGCACTAGTTCGTCACAAACTTTGGAAACAGCCTTTTGTCTTCGTGGCATCAACAAGTCGAGTTTGGCCATACCATATCGAAAGAATCCCATCTAGTTGTGTCCAAGTTGGGCTTGAACATCCGTGGTCAAAGCTGGCGCGTCGCTCGTAGTACTCGAATTGTCAAGACTTTCTGTGCCGTTGACACCACGAGGAAGAGGCCATATCAAATGGTTGTGTGCGTCAACGTTTTGGGTTGCCAAGGCAAACACAAGCCAGGATGCAATGACTGACGTTGGCTTCATGGCTGTCCTGTTCGGCTCAATATTCAAAAGTAAGAATGAGCGACGACATTTTATCGATCAGACTACAATCGTACGAAGCATATTCCTGGCGTCCAGCACCAAACTGGATCGAGCATCGTGCTGTACTCGAAACATTTCAGCTTCCTGGTCGCAGCGTTCCCCTGATAGATGGGTCATGTTTTGTGCTGCACGGATGCAATCAATCATTCGCTCAGAGAGAATACTCTCACAGAATGTCAAGCCCCAACAACAATAAATTCACGGTACTCCCCTCGTCCATGAAAAAACTTTACCCTGATTTTCGTGAAACAAGGCGGCAGGAATACCATCGGGCCCTGCCGCCACTCTGACTTGATAGTCATCAAAAGCACGCATGACCCAACGACATCAAAGATTTGCTCAAAATTTTGTTCAACCCGACAATGGACGGGTGCACGTCAAGGTAGTGCATAATATCTTGCACAAATGCCAAAGAATCCCATCGATCAGTACGTAGTTGTCAGCAAGTTGGGCTTTCACAGTCCAAGCTGGAGTACGCGGCGCATCACGTCGATGTTTTGGAAATGCGCTCGTGTTTGGAATGGGAGGTATCAATTGATTGTACGCGTCAACGTTGTGGACAACCAAGACAAATCGCAAGCCAGGATGCAATCACGGATGTTGCTTTTATACTTTTTGGGTCCGTTTAAATGTAAGAACGAGCGATGGCATTCAACTGATTGGACTACGATCGCGCAAAGAATATCCCCCGTCCAGCACAAAACCAGATCGACCATGTTGTACAGTCACCAAGCCTCTCAGCCGCCGAGAAAGAGACGAGCGATGATCCGTTCTGCACGGACAAAGTCACCTCCAGCCAGTTTACTGTAGAACTTTTAATGACAGGAGGGCCACGAATTGAAATTCCTCATCATGTGATGTGTTTGATTGCAAGTTATCGGACGCTTGGACGGGAGTTTGTAGATTCATCGAGTTTTTCGTGTACCCACGCGCGAACGCGACTGCCTTCACCAGCATACATTCGAGCTGCATCGAGGGCATCGTAGCCTTGGCATTCCACTCGTTGCCTCCACAAAAACTCGAGAATGTCGACGTTGTCAGCCAGCGCTGCGAGGCAAATCGCCCACTCCGTGCATCCTTCAGATCGATTCTTGTGGAGCCATTTGACCATCTCAAGATGTCCATTCGCAGCTGCATTGTCCATGGCCGACTTGGTACAGCCTTCGTTGCGATGGGTGTGCAAGAACTGGACAACATCCATGTAATTGTGGCTCGCCGCTTCGTCCATGGCGACGACACTGACGCTAATCGGCAAATGCGCTGCATGAGCATGCAGCCACTCTACTGAAGCAAGCTGGCCGACGCTAGCAGCCCAATCGAGCGCGTCTTCAGTACAAAGCTCACGTCGATGTGTAAACAAGAACTCGACCACGTCTAGATGTCCATTTGCCGCCGCAAGACTCATGGCCATCGAGGTACATCCTTCCCGTCGATTCGTGTGGAGAAACTTCACAATTTCTAAATGTCCATTGGCCGCGGCGGCATCCATAATTCTCGCATCCCATCCTGCATTCAAGTGGCGAGATGCAGTGTGGAGCCACTGCACACAATCCAAGTGGCCATTGGAAGCCGCGCCGTAGATTGCTTTTGCAGTGTGTCCTTCCCGACGGTTCATCCGTAGCCAGTTCAGGACTTTGACATGGCCCTGAGCGGCAGCGACATCCATCGCGGCCGTCGTTGCCTTCACGTTCAGCGACGACGCGGTGTGCAAAATCTCGAGGACCTCGACGTGGCCGCCTGCTGCAGCTAAATCCATGGCATGAACGTTCGTCGTGTTGTCAAATGCGACAACTTGGCCCGAGGCAAATGCTTGGACAAGCCACTTGACGATATCGACGTGGCCGTGTTCGCTCGCGTTGTCCAACGCACGGTGTGTACAGTTGAAACTTTCTCCTTGGCAATGCCCAGCCAGCCATTCAAGAACGCTGAGTGGACCAGTAGCAGCAGTGACGTCAAAGGCTTGGATCGACCATCGGTGGCCATGCAAGTAGAGGAATTCCAACAAGGAAAAATTCGGCGGCGATTGACGGATGAGAGAATCGATCGACGTAAAGCAAAGCGTGTGGATTTGCTGGCGGATCAAGTTTTCAAGACCAAGACGCAGCGCGAGATCGCCGTTTGTCCAGTGCTTGGCACACCGTCCCGTCATGAAGGCTGTGATCTCGGCGAACACGTCGCTGTTCCCAAGCACATTCATCGCGCGCGACAACTAACTTTGATCATGGCCACGAGAAATCAAAATGGCCGCCGCCGGACAAAGTTAAAAATAGCTCTGCACACTCATCTCGTTGGGGGGGGCACGCTGTCATGATAAAAGTTTGTCGTTCGCATTCCTCACATCAGGGGCGCACAGTGAGATCGGCCATCAAGGGGCTCGACAATTCGAGGGGAACGATGCCTCCCGCGTCTTTGCCAAGTTGACGACAAGGAAGTCTATGCCAATGACCAACTGCTAGTGCGCAACCCTGACCATTGGCCGGCTAGCATGACTGACCTTCTGGTACTTCAGTTCTTACGATAAAATGCACAACAAAGAGTTTATTCGACATGTTTAACATGTACCAGAGCACTTGGCGGTAACACGACCGGGGTCGTTGATGGCCGCTTGAAAGGCCGAGGCTGAATTGAAGTTGGCAACGTTTGCGCTCGATCCGATCAATTTGGCAAACGCTTGAGGGGACAACTCGTGGTACTGTTGGCCGCCAGTTGTGCGCCAGGCATACGTGGCCGTCACGGTGTGTCCGTTGTACGTCAATGTGGCGGTCTTGCCGCAGTCGGCGGGGATGTTTTCACCACCGACGTAGAAGCCACGGTTGAGCGTGTCAGCACTCAAGCTGGCGTCGCAGACAGTTGTAGATGTGGCAAACCAGTTCCAGCTCACGGTGTTGGTCACACCAGGTTGAGATGGCTTGGACGTGGACGGAGTTGGGGCTTTGGTGGGAGAGCTGGTAGGGCGAGGGGCGATAGTGGACGAAGCAGGAGGGGGATGGTTGCCGCCAGATCCACACCAAGTGTACGACAGCACAGAAGCACATTGGGATTGAGTCCAGCCCACAAAGCAAGCGTTGTTGGGGGCGTAGTAGCAGTTGTTGCAGCTTCCACAACTGTTGCTGGCCGCGACATGGAACGACTCAGTGGTGTCCGAGGTTGATTCGGTTGCATTCGAAGCGACAGCCATCTTAGCCCCAAACGCAGAAGTTTGGCAGGACAAATTGTCACCAGGGGACACGCCCAAGAGTTGGCAGTACTTGACAAAGCTCGCAATGCGGACCTTCTCCGAGTCTGGGTTGGCAGGATGCAAGCCGCATTCCAAGCCACCATTGATGATGTTGGTCGCCTTGGCGAAACCAACAGGATATCCAACAACCTTGTGGATGTTACCGTTCCACTTGTCCGCGTTCCAGAACCACATTGCACTCCACCAGACCAAGTTGGCATCCGACGCGACCAAGCCAGGATTCGACACGAGGTTTTGGCCGATCGAGTCTCCGAAATCCTTGTAGTTGTAGTTCCACGACAATTGAATCGCACCACGTCCAAAGTAACGTTGTCCCGCGGCACAAGGATATTGAGCGGAAGGTTGGCAATAGTCGCCCTTGTTGATCTCTTCGACGTACTGCAAATTGCCCGTTTCAAGAGCCACTTGGCCTAGAAAGGCGGCGACTTCACGCCGATCGACGTCCGAGTTGCCAGAGTTGGCAAAGCCAGGGTACTTGGCAGCCATGGCGATCAAGTTTTCATACTTGTAGATGGAGAGTGCATTGGGGAAGATTTGCTGGAAGAGAGACTTGGGCAAGATCTTGGCCAAGCCGCTGCCACCAGACGAAGGAGGAGACGAGCTGCTTGGTGGCTTGCTCGAAGGCGTGGATGGAGGCTTGGGCGATGGCGTGGATGGAGGCTTTCTGGATGGTTTCTGGGTTGCCGGTGGAGACGAAGGGGGATTCGCACCTCCTGAGCCGCACCAAGTGTACGACGAGACGGAAGAACATTGCGATTGAGTCCATCCGACAAAGCACGCATTCGTGGGAGCGTAGTAGCAATTGGTGCAGCTACCACATTGACTCTTGGTGGCTGCAACCGATTCGATGGGTGTGCTTTCGATGCTCTTGCTAGCTGCTTTCGATTTGCCCTTGGAACCGCACCACGTGTTGAATGGAATCGATTTGCATTGAGCTTCGGTCCAGCCGACGTAGCAAGCGTTGGTTGGAGCGTAGTAGCAGTTGGTGCACGAGACACAATCTCCCGAGGGCGGGGCAAACGACGACGGAGTTGGTGAAGACGACGACGGGGACGGTTTTGGCTGTGGTTGTGATGGAGTTGGGGTTTTAGTCTGAGGTCGCGAGGTGACAGGAGCATTCGACGACGGTGATGGAGGTGGGTTCGAGCCACACGTCTTGCTGATGTAAATGTCAGCGCAGTTCCAGAATTGTTCCTGGCCGTTGATCCCGACGCCTGGATTGTTGCCGCCAACGTACCACCAACGAAGGACACAATGGGAGTCTCCGTTGCATTCGACGCGGCTTGGGAGCTGATACTGCATCGCAAAGGTCTCTGCCCCGGCTGGCAATGGCCACTGCTTGTCGCCATTTGGTTGCACCAAGCTTTGAAAACAGCTTTCCGTCACCTTGTCGTTGAGACCATTGAGTTTGCACAAGCCAAACTCAAAGTATCCCTTGTGGTTGGCCGTGATTTGGACTTGGATATCGATGGTCGAGCCTGGAGCGTAGCATGCGCCGATGGCCTTGTCGCGATTCGTTGGGAATGTGCCGTAGATGCCGCCGGTTTTCATGTTCGCGCACGCCATGGTACTGATCGCCACAGACGCCATGTTGACCACCACTGGTTTGACTAATTCCACCAGCATTGAGACCATTGTCGCTGTAGTCCTTGGGGATGTAGCTGAATTGGGGCAACTTGCCAATGTACCCACGATGGGGCGGATCAATCAAACGTCCGTGGGCATCGACGACTTGGACGGTGGTGGCTGCCAACGCCACCAAAGATCCAACGACGGTCGATGGCTTCATGATTGACTTGCTAGTCACAATGCAAAAGGAAGAATGCGGTGTACTCCTGTCGACAAGTCGTTCGACTCAGACACCACACTTGGATCCTACATCAGAGGCATGGTCTACTTGACAAGTGGAACTTGGTGTTGGCGTGGCAAAACATCCCATCTCTCTCTCTACCGCTGAGATTTACACTCAAGACAGACAGTTTGTCAGTCTTGCGCTTACTCCATCTCTGGACAGAATGGTCTCTGTCTCCAATATGCTATGGACATTTCATCGCGACGCAAAAAAAAACCTTGGCCTGAACTGTCCAGTTGAATCCATCGACATATGCTACAGTGTGTATGTACCATGGTCAACTCCAAGTAACGTTCGATCTTGGACGACTCTGTCGTACAAAGTACTCTGTCAAGAGGCTCCCCGGGAGTTTTTACGTCGGTGGGTGGTCTCCACACGGTGGTTGTGTAGGCCAGAGCACGAGATTTGGCTGAGATTCATGTCGGAACCAACTTGACTAGTCGTGCAGATGGTGTTACTTGATTGTTGTACACCAATCTGGACGTCTGCACGATCAATATGACAAGAAAGCAGACGCTGCAAAGTTTATGACGACGTGAAAATCGAGCGCAGGGATCGTCTCAACCTCCTTTTCGTTCTTCTAGCCACTGTCTCCATCTGACGACAACGAAACGAACGATTCAAGACGGTGAGTATTCATGTTCTAGTCGTCGAGTTACAATGCGCAACGACAAGCGTCGGCCGAATTTGTTGGTTTGTGATATATATTCCACTTGAAAGAGGAGTGAGTCATGGACTTCGTTGACGTACTATTTCATCATGTTGTAGAGAGATGGCAATCTGTTTGTCGCGGCAGATGGATTGCATCGTCTTTGGCTTACACGTCTGTCTCGAAAGATATATTCCTCTGGCAAAGCAGCATGCAGTGTCCGATGCAACATCGTTCCGAACAAAACGACGGGTCGCGTTGTCGCCTTTAAAAAGTTTCACATGATTGATCTCCGCCCAATTCAAGACGCGAGACTGCGTGAAAACTGCGCCGTCGTCGACAAGACCAGACATGGATTGCAACTACATGGTAGGTTTAGTAAATGGAAATGGACAGGAAACAAAGTCGCGGACTTCGTAGTCACGCCGAGTAACACTGGTTGTTGATTGAGAAAAGTCAATATAGATACACAAGTGGCATCAACTCGGATGGAATAACACTCAAGCATCCTCATCATCGACCTGGGAGACGCCAAATTCCAGTGGAGGAACAAACAAATATGTACTGGAAGAGGGCGCCTAGAAGGGCGTCTAAACCTTCAGGCCATTCAGTCGTCCCTTAAACGCCCGGCCCGCGACCAGGGTGGACCAGGTGGGGCAGATATTGGATAGATGGAAAGGCTTGGCTATTCCAGTGCATTGCGTCACTCAATGCATCATCGGTGGGGCGTGTGTGTTATACTGTTGACGTCTTGATTTCGTGCATGTAAACATCACTGGAGCTCCAAGAGTCACACTCTGCCATGGCTCTGTCAGCTACGGTGGGTTCCAACGGATGAGATGAGCTGGATATGGAGCCCCTTGAGCGCTTGACGTCGCCAGAACACACGCACTATGGCACTTCTGTCAAGTGGCATCTCATTGGGGAGTAGACATCTGACGGTAGTAATGTTAAGACGACATCGTCTCCACTTTGAAGCGGTGATTGTTACGATGGCTAGCGAACTCCCAGTCGCTCCCGCGATATATGTCTAATCCTTTCCACGCTTGTTCGCTGGCAAGCCGCTGCTTCAACTTGTTGCTCTGGCCATTCCACTTGTACGGTTGATGTAAAGCACCACCGCCATCGAGTACATTTCACCTCGTCTAACTAGTACCCATAGTTAAACATTATGAGGTCGTGCTTAAAGGTCTAGACTATGTCAGCAAACCTTTCTGCTGCCAACGCGCTCTACTATCAAGTCACCGAAGACATTACAGGTCAGGTTCTCAAGTGGCTTGCACAGCGAGCAGTTACTGGCGTGACGACGCGATGATGATGTCAAATCTTCCATTGATCTTCTGAAGACTCGCTGTTGTTTGGGGGAAGTCCAAAGCCAAAAGACTTATTCAATATGACGTCGTTGCTTCGACAGTAGTAATGTGACTTCATCACATCAGCGCGCGCGGTCGCTGACGTCCTAGAAGCGTTTCTACAAGAAGGCAAAACTCTCCATAGGCTCGACACGTGAAGCCAATCTTCTTGTTAGACAACGCTGACGGAGCTATGACCAACGAGCTCGTCTCACTTTGCATTCATGGTAGGATCCACAACACGATGACCACACACTCGAGATTACACTGTCTTCCGCTTGGCATTCCAGCTTTGTTGGTGTCCGTCTAGGGGATAGAAATTCATTGCATCAAGCGATAAACTCCGCCAGACTAGACGGAAACCAACCCCCCCTGAATCCCGAAGCTGGCTGCTAGAAGAAAAAGCAGCAGAACGAGCAGAGAAACGATCATCTCTGGCTTATCTTTGCTGCTCCACCAGTGCCTGAGATCAGTTGGCTGTCTGAACAATTGTCGACAAGGAGCGGGGGGGAAGTTGACTCGTCGGGCCTCATCAAGCCTACGGTCGTGGGATTCTAGACCAAATGCACTTGACGTCCACTGTGAAGCGTGCCTTTGTCCTCATGAACAAAAAATGCAGTATTTCGAGATGCAACGATAGGCTTGTCACTGAATATCATGCTTGTCGGTGGCTACGAGCTGCAATCTCGCAGCAGTGTTAGTCTAAGCGTCACACTGGGTTGTAAGAGGTTCCACGACGTTTCTCCCCGACGAAACGACGACTAGCTCGCAGCATACTTTGAACCGAGTTGATTCGACAATTGACGAAGGCATACAACTTTCCCCTTGAATCGTGCGATAAAGTCCATGTCCGTGACATCAACACGGAGTCAAAGGCGGCGGACAAAGTAATCAGACAGATATCTGGTACAACTGATACCCGTCCAATCTTTACAATCATGCAAGCAGGACGCCGACCACCCGATGGACCAAAAAGAACGACACATTTGACAGAATGAGCAGCCATTGCAAGACCAAATCCTCGTCCAGACACTGCAAAACATCGCAGAAACCCTCGAAGCAGAGCCACCAGTTGTAGGACTGTGCTAGCCTCACGTGACGTGGGTCAAGACCACTTGTAAGAGTACTGGAGTCACCTCGAATTATCGAATTCAGCCTCGCGCTACATTAAGCACCATAGTGCTCCTTTCTACTACTACGTAGTACAGGTTAGTACAGTGCACATTAGTAATGTAGTTGAGCCGGACGCATTGATATGGGAATCATGTGAGTGGTCTTGTCGAACAATGCGCCACGAGGACAATATTGCGGCGACCAGGCAATCTTTCCTCAACTGCAAGATAGCCGAGGGCGGCAATCAAGTCTTCATTCCAGTCGAGGCCTCCTTTCGAGCGTGTTTTCCATCGACAAGTTCCCAATCTGGGCTGTTTGATACTACATCGGTTGATTATTGTATGCCTTGGAAAGTGTATCTTGGTCAACTCAGACAGTGTACGCAAGGCAGACGGTCGGAAGCAGACGCTTGTCGTTATTTTTCACCTTGGACAAAGTCTGGATTCACGTCATCCCACAGTGGTGAAATTGTCGGGGCTGCCTCTAAATTTCACCAAAGGCACGAACCAGACGCCATTCTTCAATTTGCATTGTGCGAGAAAAGTCAATGATGAAGACTGTTGTGGCGCTGCTACTCGGTTCGCTTGCTTTAGCACACGCTCATGGCAACGTGACAACCTTGGAAAACCTCGAATCGACGAGAGCCTACTACGCCCCAACCAACGCTTGCTTTGTCGGCTGGACGCAAGACCAGTGTAACTCTGTCTCCGCCTATACCTGGTGCGGCACCGGAGGTGGCAATCCACCGCCTTCGCCACCACCACCTCCAGCAAGCAAGCCTCCCTCCAGCAATCCTCCTCCGTCTGGTGGCAGTGGTCTGGCCAATATCTTGCCCAAGTCGCTCTACCAACAAATCTTCCCCAACGCCCTTCCCATCTACACCTACGAAAACTTGCTCTCCAACGCTGCCAAGTACCCTGGCTTTGCCAACTCTGGCAACTCCGATGTCGATCGCCGAGAAGTCGCCGCTTTCCTCGGTCAAGTGGCTCTCGAAACGGGTAACCTCCAATTCGTCGAAGAGATCAACAAGGGGGACTACTGCCAAGCCACCGCCCAGTACCCATGTGCTGCAGGACAACGTTACTACGGACGTGGTGCGATTCAATTGTCGTGGAACTACAACTACAAGAACTTTGGTAGCTCCATTGGACAAGACCTTGTTTCAAACCCTGGCTTGGTCGCGTCGGATGGCAACTTGGTCTGGTTGAGCGCAATGTGGTTCTGGAATACCGACAAGTGGAACGGTAACATCCACAACGTTGTCGGATATTCTGGTGGCTTTGCCAAGGCAACGAACATCATCAACGGTGGCTTGGAATGTGGTTTGCATCCTGCGAATCCAGACTCGGAGAAGGTCCGCATTGCGAGCTTTGTGAAGTACTGCCAGCTTTTGGGTGTGTCTCCAGGCGACAACCTGTCATGCCAAATGGCTGCCTTTGGGACGAAGATGGCTGTAGCGGCACGTCAGTGGAATCTGAAGAATCAACGACTGAAACAACGCAATCCATTCAAGTGGCCGCTGCTGGCACCTGTGGAAGCTGCACCAACTTCTACTACGCTCCAACAAACGCGTGCTTTGTGGAGTGGACTCAAGCTCAATGCGCTGCAGTGTCTGCTTATACTTGGTGTGGATCTGGCGGAAACAACCCCACACCCCCTCCTTCCAACCCGCCACCAAGTAATCCGCCCACTCCATCGTCGTCCAAACCATCTCAACCCGGTGGCTCGACAAAAACAGTGAGCTGGAACTGGTTTGCTACGTCAACAACTGACTGCGACGCCAGCTTGAGTGCTGACACGCTCAACCGTGGCTTCTACGTCGGTGGTGAAAATATCCCCGCCGACTGCGGCAAGACCGCCACATTGACGTACAACGGACACACCGTGACGGCCATGTATGCCTGGCGCACAACTGGGGGCCAACAGTACCACGAGTTGTCCCCTCAAGTGTTTGCCAGATTGATCGGATCGAACGCAAGCGTTGCCAACTTCCGCTCGCCAACCGACTTCCAGATTGCGATCAATGACCCTGGTCGTGTCTCTGCGTCATGTACCGGCACATGTTAATCTTGTCGAATGCATTTCGTTTTCAATCTTCGTTCCTTTGAGTTAGCCCAATCATGAGATAAAGGATGGGTTGCATATCAAGGGTTTAGGTTAATCGTGCCATGAAATGCTCCATGTATTCCTCCATCAATTGACAGAGGGCCCCCATGTTGTAGGGGGGGACATATCGAGGTGGTAGGCCCGCGCTGTGGGCAACGAAGCCGCTGGATCCTCCCAGTACTCGCTTGATGAATTGCTTTGACTTGCTCAATGATGTTTATCCTACATCCTAATATAGCCCAGTGCATAAGGGAGCAAGGGCTTACATGGTGTGGTGATAGAACCCAACAATCACCAGCGCCCCTATGCACTTGCAATGATTGCAACATGATATAGCGAGTCGGATCTCACGATAAATTTTCGACCAGTTCTTACGACAAACCCCCAAATCAGGTGGCAACAGTACGGTGGGGAGGTGGCTCACAAAGAGCTGCATCCATCCAAAGGACGTCCGACTCACTTGGTTGTCGTCCTTGAAGTGCGTCGTTCGTTGCCCCTGGTATAGATAGAGCAGTATTGCGAGGAGCAGAGATGTGGTTGTATCAATATGTTGCTGCTGGGTCTGTGGTTCCACACACCAATGTGGGATGAAAACTCCCCACAAATAAGGCGTTACATCGTCGGGCCGTCTGGTTCCAACGTGCGACACACAACAGAGGATGCATGCTATATATTCTCGCAGCTTTAGCCTCTTGCTAAATCAATTTTCACATTGGTAGTTCCAAGTGCATTGTGCTCTTTGTCATGCGAGCCAGCTCCTTATGGGGCGCCGACAACTACCGTCTATGGTGCACTCACCTGAGTTGATCTGACGGAGCTTTCCATGACTTTGTCGGACACGTAGCATGCATCTAGCGATTCAATAAGTGCTTCTCCAAGTGGCAGCCCGTAACGTTACACTTGGATTTTGCCGACATGACGACGAACGACACGAACGTCAAACCACTTGGACGCAAGGCGAAGCGCTCTTGTCAATCAGAGCGTCTGCCACAGACAGTACGATCTTTGTCAGAGTACGTCAAGCTGATCTTCTTGACATGGGAACGATTCCGATGGTCTGATTCAACACGGTGCAACATCACTCGACGGCGGAATTCTTCCACAATCTTCTCTACGTTTGCGGATAATGATGAGGTCTTCAAAGCCAGGAGGTTCCAGCATTGTAGCGCGTTGCGTCCGTCGTTACTAAATGTCTGCGGAAGACATTCAGACTCTGGAGACAATGGCGTGGTAGGATGCGGCATGTGTCGTTCCTCTTCACGACGCTTGCAGATCTGGGATCCCATCGTTGTGCCAGAGTCCTGCAATTGTAGATAGTCGAGAGCGACGTCACTGTATCGACGAAACAGGCTCGGAGCCAAGACGTCATTTTTCAATTTGCATTGTGACAAAGTCCAACGATGAAAACTCCCACGGTCTTCCTCCTTGCGGGTCTTGCTTTGGCCCAAAGTCAAGGCGACAATGAAGCCAACACGACGAGTATTGACAGCATTGAAGCGGTCAGCGTGCCGTCGGAACGATCGAACGAACCTCCATCCAGCAAACTTGTTGCTGCTGGAAACTCTGGTCTGGCCAACATCTTGCCCAAGTCGCTCTTCAAGCAAATCTTTCCCAACGCTCTTCCGATCTACACGTACGAGAATCTACTGGCCAATGCTGCCAAGTACCCTGGCTTTGCCAACTCTGGCAATTCGGACGTCGATCGTCGTGAAGTCGCCGCCTCCCTCGGCCAAGTTGCGCTTGAAACGGGCAACTTGCAATATGTCGAACAGATCGAAAAGGGCCTCTACTGTCAAGCGTCCGCGCAGTACCCTTGTGCTTCGGGCAAACGCTACTATGGCCGCGGCGCCATTTAGTTGTCGTGGAACTACAACTACAAGGACTTTGGCAACACGGTCGGGAAGAACCTCGTGGCGAATCCTGGGTTGGTCGCGTCGGATGGCAACTTGGTCTGGTTGAGTGCCATGTGGTTCTGGAATACTGACCGAGGCAGTGGCAACATCCACAATGTCGTGGGTCAACCTGGCGGGTTTGCCAAGGCAACGAATATCATCAACGGGGCCTTGGAATGCGGCTTGCACCCGTCGAATCCAGACTCGGAGAAGGTTCGCATTGCTGGTTTCCGCACGTATTGCAAGCTCTTGAGGGTCTCTCCTGGCAACAATCTGTCGTGCCAAACGGCAGCGTTTGGAAAGACGTCGCTGACGGAATCGCCCGCTAAAAGTAACGAGAAACAAGTGTTGTCTTCGCCGGCTTGCACAACCAGCTACCGTTCTCGTGACGGTGGCTCTTGATGACAAATCCAAAAGTGAGTTCATTATCCCTTATCTCAACCTGCAGTCATTACAGGGCTCACTTCGCATTCACTCTGGGTCACACACATTTTGCACGTGAGCCAGATTTTGAGCTCAGGCGAGAACACTTCCCCCTTACTCTCTTGCATGCACGGTCCACGGGAGCTACAATGGGTGTCCACGCGCGCCCTCAATATCGTCGACCATCTCGTTTACACCATCTTCTCCACCGTGTATTTGCACCCAGCGTCGGAACAAGACAAGCACATCCTCGTACATATATTGATAACGCTGGTTCCCAGGACTACTCAGTATCGTCCAGGCCCATCCACTTGATCTTCAACTGCCATTCCATCATGCATTCGCAGGTCTTCAATACGCTCAACGTAGAATCCTTCGTTTCCAAAAGCAATTTGCGCAATCAGGTCTTCATCAATGTCTCTCCTCCTTCATGGTAGAGGCGAAGGCGCGGCTCGCATGATGTAAAGTTGTTTCGCGCGGTGGTACGAGCACACGGCACGGCCCCTTCCAGCGTAAAGTTAACTTGCCAGGATGCTGTATGGCTCTAGCAACCAATACAAAATCGCCGAGGGCAAATTTTGCTTGCTTTACACCACGTTGTTTCTTTCGGGACGCGCGTGCGCGGGCACGCTTTCGCTCACTGATTGCTTGAACTTCTTTGTGCATTTTCTCCAAGGCCAGGGCAAGATCATCGATATTTTTCTTGACTTCACGTTGGATCCAATCGATTGTTCGCGGCTCCGCTTGGTCTACACGGGCGAGACCAGCCAAGGGCGGTGTAGCAGGCAGTCCAGTGAACGCTTTTACGGGTGCGTGTCTTCCTAGACGATCTGCAGACTGCTGGTTTAAAGCCGACTGCACCAGCGGTAAGAGACTTGGCCACTCTGTCCCCTTCAGTCGCATTTCGCTGCACAAAACCTTAAGCGTACGAACAATGAGACGGTTCACAACTTCAACAGTCCCATTCGCCCATGGAAGATGAGGCGATACGAAGTGATGGTGGGCACCAAACGTTCGACACAACGTGTCGATAATTTCATTTTTGAAATGGGATCCACAGTCAGAAACCCAAGTTTTTTTTCGCAACTCCAAAGAGACTGAACCATTCCATCAGTGCAGTGGCTGTCTCGGACGCTGTAGCCGTCGCGCTCGCGTGTAGGCGTACAAACCCACTCATGTCGTCCTTGATCACGAGGACGTTTTTGATGCCGTTCGCTGAGACAGGAAACGAGATCCAGTCGAAGTAAATAAGCTCGTTTGGTTCAGTCGCGTGCAAAGCTTCGCCCCATGGTCGCTGTACAGATTCACCATCGACCACCATACAATGCAGGCACGCACTGACAAAGCTTTTTACGTCCGCCCTCAGAGTGGACCATTCGAATATCTCTTCAACCGACGCTGTCGTAGCTTCGATTCGACGGTGGCCTGCAACCCCAGCATGCGCCACAACACACACACGCACTTGCAAGTCGAGTGCGTCGTCGGGGATCCAAACTTTCGAGGACGCTGTAACAAAACACCGCTTCGACTTGTACCACGCAGCTTGGATTTCGCGTGCTGGGTGCACTCGCTGTATCGCCACAATTTCATCCATCGATGGCCACTTGAAATCAGCGGATTGGAGTGGTGACACAAGGGTCAGTTTGTACACTTTTGACACGCGTGCTTCACGCAGAGGGCTTCCCCAGCGGCTCAGCAGGTCTGCCCACAGATTGTCTTCACCAGCCACGGATTCGATTACATATGGGAACGTCGTCATCGTGAGAGCCCAGCGCTGGAGCTTATGGGCTTGATACTTGGCCATATTTTGTGACGTGCCGAGCTGGTTGAACATGTACACAAGGTTCCTGTGGTCCGTAAACAGTCGGAAACCCCCGGGTCGTATCAACAAATATTCCAGTCTCTTGCACGATTTGACAACCGCAAACGCCTCTTTCTCTACAATCGGCCAGCGCTCGCTGGCTCCTCTAAAGCACCACTCAAAAACGCCAGAGGCTCATGACGCTGTTCGCTAGCGTCCAACTCCAGATCTTCGACGGGTACCTGCGTTGCTATTGCACCCCAAAATCCTTCGCTCGCATCTGTGTATAGACACACCATCTTGTTTGGATCGGGATGTGATAGAGGTACCATCCGTTGCAGTGTTTCTTTGACTCGCTCAAAACATGACTCATGGTCGTTGCACCATCCCACGGAGCTGAGTGATACGCGCAGTCTTCTTTCTCGACGCAGCCGCCTTGGCCGCAATATCCAAAAGCTTGGTTAACGGCGCAACGAGCGCACTGTACTCAGGAATATTGCCACGCATCCAATTCGTCGCACAAAGGAATTGCTGGAGCTCCGCTGCCGTTTGGGGTGCTTCCAACTCACACAGTCCTTGTACACGCGTGGGAGAGTGCCCGATCCCGCTTGCAGAGATCTCTTTCCCGCACCAAATGATCTTCGTCGCGAAGAAAGTGCACTTCTTCGGATGCAACTTCAAACCATACTCTTGACAGATAACAAGCGCTCGTCGGAGAATATGAAGCAAATCATTTGCCGCGCGCGCGTACCCGAGCAGATCATCCAGCCACCCGAGCAAGCCATGCATAAGCATCTCGCCGAACAATTCGTCTACCACACCCTGACAATAGGCCACCGCGCGTCTTTCGCGACATCTCCCCATCAAGCTCGGGTGTCGCGCAGCACATGCCTTCATCGTCGTCGATATCACTATCCCGCTACTCCAAGCGGAGAACACGGTGCATAGCCACGCCAGGTGTTGTAATCGGCTGATCTCCAAAATCCCAAACCGTTTGTTGGCGCCGCGCACTCTCAAGAAGCGTTTGATCACTGTAGCCCAATTTCTTCATAACAGGGAGTCCGAGGGTTAGCCCAACAGCACGCACCGACTCGTCCACCCACACACGCAGACCCGTAACATCAGCGGTCCACAAGCAGTCTTGAACTCTAGGCTCTTCAGCCGCACTTGTTTCGCCACTCTGATTGGCTCACGATCAGCGCCATAGGGCTGGAGATTTACAGGTGCAGTATTCACCATTTCAACCGCCGCGCCGGACGCTATCAGAGCCGAGACCAGGCCACCCGATGCAACCGACAGATCCGCACCAGAGTCGAGGAGCGACGCATGCACTGGGAGCACGCCTTCCACCATACAAAGAAGGTCTTCTCGCGCCGCCTCCGCGCTGTTCGTGACCCGTTTGAGACCTGCTCGTCCCGGTGGATTCTTACGCGAACGCTCCACAGCCAAAGCGTTTGCGTGGGCTTTTAACAATGCGACCGCTTCATCCTTGGTTACATCCGGACAGTCTCTCACCCGGTGGTCAGGAGACTTGCACTTTAGACAACCTGCTGCCGGGGTAGAGCGGACAGGTGTACCAGCAGCTTGGGTAGAGAGTTGAACCGATGCGGGCTTGTAGGTCTTGACGTTATCACCGCGAGCGCGCGACGGTTTCGCGGATTCAAACTTCACAGTCGACTTGGCCGCTGGCTTGTCTTCTTCGTATCCAACGTAGCGCTCGTGACCGATCGCATATTCCCGCAGCCATCGCACAAACCGATGCACATCCTTCTTCAGCGGCTTGTTCCGTGTTAGCTCCGTCTGCTCCGTTACCGCTCGATACAGCGAAGCAGGCTTGATTGCATCCGTGATAATCTTGACAACCACCGCGCTCTCCTCGCGGAGGATCCACTCTTGTCGATCACTTCGTAGTGCAGCTGACATGTTGTCCAACATGCGTCCAATGCGCGAGTCAATATGTTTTGACATATCAAATACAATCGCAGCAGTAAGCCGTTTCTTTAGCGTCTCAAGCGCCCGGGGATCAACATCGTAGGCGAGCTTGAACCATGCGATCCACTCACTCTCCGATACATCTTCTGGGTCCTTTCCCATGTCCCATTCCGCTACACGCTGCTTAGTCGCTGGCTCAATACACGCGCTCACGGGCATGATAAACGGTCGGACGCCATTTGCTGTCAACGCATTTGTCTGGTTGATGTACACCTTGTACGCGGACATAAACACGCGCCGTTCTTCCTTTGTCGACCCCTTAAACGTTGGGTTCTTGGGTAGCGCTGGGGCATTCAGTAAGTATCCATCGCCTTGCCCCATATCAACATCTTCCACATCATTCTCGTCGTCAGGCGCGCCAGAAGGTGATGCAAAAGGGTTTCGCGCAGACTTGCTCTCCCACGCCTCATCTACCGCTGGTTGTCGGCGGCCTTGTGGGGAACGGAAGAGACGCTTAACTGTAGCCGTTCTTCGTCGTCCACGGTCGTCAAGAAAACTCGTGTCCTTGCGCTCGGCAACGGGGCTCTCTGATCGGTTCGATCGCGAGCGCGCTCCCGCCACGCCTTGTACGTCTTGATTGCAGCTCGGCAGCTCCACGTTCATTGCATGCATGTCACTCCCACTCATGGGGGTTGCCATGCTCACTTGCTAGCTTGTCCAAAAGCCAGGTAAAGAATTCTTTGTTGTCTTCGCCGGCTTGCACAACCAGCTACCGTTCTCGTGACGGTGGCTCTTGATGACAAATCCAAAAGTGAGTTCATTATCCCTTATCTCAACCTGCAGTCATTACAGGGCTCACTTCGCATTCACTCTGGGTCACACACATTTTGCACGTGAGCCAGATTTTGAGCACAGGCGAGAACAACAAGAAACTACGATGGAGACGACGGAATCCCAACGGCAGACGAGACAACGGAATCACCCGTTGAGACGACCGAGTGGCTGCCAACACGACCGACCCGACTTTGGCCAGTGAAGACGCTGAAGAACCAACGACTGACTCGATCTAAGTGGATGGATTCGAGTTGTCCCAAACCCGTGCGGCGAAAACTGCGAGCTGGAACTGGTTCGCCTCGTCGACGACCGACTCCGACGCAAGCTTGAGTGCCAACAAACTCAACCGTGGGCTCTACATTGGCGGGGAAAACATCCCAGCGGACTGTGGTAGAACCGCCACGTTCAAGTACAACGGCCGTTCCATGACGGCTAATTATGCGTGGTGTACGACAGGTGGCCGACAATACAACGAGTTGTCGCCCCAAGCGTTTGCACGACTGATCGGATCCAATGCGAACGCTGCCAACTACAACTCTGCGACGGCCTTCCAGGTTGTCCCGTCAGTGCTACCTGCTCTGGAACCTGTTAAGGCTATCCGCACCACTTCAACCCTTTTGTCTTCCAAGAGGTCCCTTCCACGTATTAAAGCTTGCTCAACTAAGCCCGTGTTTTATGTTGTAATCAAGCTTTCATTCCCCCCCACGCAATCTGCAGCCATCCCCCGTGATGCCCCCCTCCCCCTAAGGAAGATCTGTGGGGAATTGAGTGGGAAGTGTTTGCATAGCTAGAAGACAGAAAAATATGCTTGGAAAGTGTTTTTTTAAGGACCATGTAGTGAGTATGTCATGGCACCAACTTGGTTGTTTTACTTGGGGACGCACTGGGAGTAGACCCTGAAAAGTTGTTACCACCGCATTGGGTATAAGCAGCTGCCGATCCTGAGGTTTGTCTTGACTGGCATGGCTCAGGAATTGCCGTGGGAATCTCTAGAGTGGCTGAGGAAAGCATCCAACGAATTACTACCGTAGCATAAATACAAACGTCAGTACTGTCAGCGCCACATGGCCTTCCTTGTACCTAAGCCACCGTCTTCCGGCTTTACAGCTTGTACTGAACTCTCAAATTGCCCTCTACGATGTGCTGGCTAATATAGAGACCGCTTGATCGAGAGCCGAGTTTATACATGGCAAGGCCAACCACTGGCCATCGATGTCGTGCATCGATCGAGAGCCTTTTCACTCATTCGAAATTTTTTTATGGAGACGGGACTACTTTGTCACAATTCAAGCGACAAGAGCTTGCTTGGTGATAACGTGGATGCTGGCTGTAGGAACCACTCTTGAAGTGAGTTAATGCTCTATTTTGGCGATGTGCGGGTCAGCATCCCACTAGGGATGGTTGCATGAGTTTTCCTTGCAAACGTCAACTGCGACCATGGAGAGAATATCGCGTGAACTTGGTTTCGCAAGGCAATCGGTGTCTGCCAGGAACTATTTTCCCGATTGGCAGTGCATACTCGATAAACTATGACTGGATCATATCAAAAGCTGTCGTGGCGTACGGAACATTGGCCAAAGACAGCCATTTCAAATTGCAACAAGTCGAAGCGATGTAATTCACTCAAGAGAGTAACACCCCAACGTAGGATTTCTTGACTTTATTCAGGGAGATCAACCAAAGAGGATGTGCCACAGTCGAAACGGTACGTCGGCATTTGATCCCGAAAGGCGTAATGGGTGGCTATCGCGCTACAGGGTTAAGCTCCCGATCTTTTAGCGTCCCAGCGTCAATCGGAATGTACGTCTACGCGTATAACTCGATCCATTCGAGATGTTTTGTTGATCCTGTCGAGACGACTCGATCGTCGACACTGGTTACTTTGCGAAGCCAACGCATATACTGCTCATTACTTGGCGTGGCTTGGATTTCGCAGTAAAATGCGGACTAATCATGTGTTGTACACCGCGCGCGCGATGGTACCTGGGTCCACTAGCCATGCCTCTACTTGTAGCTTCCAAGCAACCCATCGCACTGCCCACCACCGCGAGGTGACAGGTAGCTCAGTTTTCAATTCACCAAGTCCAGCGAAATGAAGACGAGCCTTCTCTTTATCTCCACTCTCTCTACGTCTGCTCTCGCCCGTGTGGCCTACTCGTCCCTCGGCGCCGACGAACAAGCGGACGTCAAGAACCAACTCTCGAAATGGAAGACATTGTATGCTCCCCTTGCCAGCAAGCACGGCTACGTCCCTCGAGTCGCCACCGAATCGGTCAGTCTGGTCGATTCCCATTCGGATGAAGAACTTGCTCGCTTCCACAACACGCTCCAAGACGTTGCAAAGGCGCAAAAGAACAACCCACACGCTGTCTTTAGCCCATTCAATGTCTTTGCCTTGCTCACGCAAGCCGAGTTTGACAACATGTTTAAAAACTCGTTGGCTGGCAAAAACATCACGGCTGGACGACCCCTCGCTGTGGAATCGGCAGTCACAGCTGGTGGTTCCATTGACTGGTCGACGTCCAAGTGCAGCTCACCGGTGAAGAATCAAGGCGATTGTGGTAATTGCTGGGCCTTCTCGGCGGTCGGCACGGCCGAGTTCGCCCACTGCATTGCGACGGGGGAGAACTTGGACTTGTCGGAGCAGCAAGTCACGAGCTGTGATAAATCGAGCTCTGGTTGTAATGGCGGCTATCCCTCGGCTGCCATCGATTATCAACACAATGGTGGTATCTGCCTTGAAAGCGCCTACCCGTACACGTCTGACTCGACGGGTCAAACTGGTTCGTGTCAATCGAGCTGTGCCAAGAAGACGCTGTCCATTGGCGAGACGGTGCAAACGCAAGGGGAAGCCTCTCTTGTGGCGGCGCTCAACAAGCAACCCGTCTCGGTGATCGTGGAATCCGACAACGAAGTGTGGCGCAACTACAAGAGCGGGGTTGTCACCCACTGTCCTGGTGCGCAGTCGGATCATGCTGTCATCGCAGTTGGTTATGGCACTTCGACGCACGATTACTTCAAGATCAAGAACTCGTGGGGGCCTCAGTGGGGCGACAATGGCTACATGTACCTGCAGCGCGGTGTCGGTGGCAAAGGCATGTGCAACGTCGCGGAGGGCATTGCGTTCCCCGAGTTGACCGGTACAACCGTCGATCCTCCATCTCCATCGACTAGCAAGCCAACGGCGCTTCCTACGACGAAATCCCCCCAGACTAGTGCTCCTACGGTCAAGCCAACATCCGCGCCAACAACAACCAGCTCGCCAAAGACGAAGAAGCCCCGTAAAACCAAAACCCCCAAACCAACCACCGCTTCCCCTGAAACATTGGCACCAACCACTGAGTTCCCTGACACTCGTGCTCCATTCACTACTCTGCCCCCTCAAACGGCATCCCCAACAACTTTGCCTGTGGCCCCGGAAACCTCTTCCCCCACGACAAGAGCTCCCATTACGACCTCCACGCCTACTAAAAAGCCAACCACCACTGCCGCTACTCCATCGCCACGAGCGTCTGGTACTGGAATCCAACGCCAGCTTCTTCTCCAAACCAACAAGATCCGTGCAGCCCACGGTCTTGGCCCGGTCACGTGGGATGCCGCCTTGGCAGCAGAGATGCAAAAGTTTGCTGATAGTTGCCCTGGATTCAACCATGGAGGTCCTGAAGGGTGGCAAAACTTGGCTCCATTCGAGCCTTGCTCCGGCGATGCGTGCTTGAAGATTGCCGGCGCGGCGTGGATGTGGTACAACGACGAAGAAACCAAGTGGAACTACGACGCCCATACTTGCAACGGCGAGTGGGCAGACTGTGGCCATTTCTCCAACATGATGGGTCCTGGCGTGACCCAGATTGCGTGCGGCTGGTCGCAGTGTTCTAATGGCGACAGTGTCTGGTGCAACTACGAATCGTCCGAGATGAATCCAGTGGTGCCTCGTATTCGTGGTATGACCAAGCAACAGCTCTTGGCAAGCTTGACAGCGTAAGCCTAGCGACTGGTCTCTCTGTCTCCCGTCAACAAGTGTGCGGGATGTGCATGTTGTCTCTAATTCCATCACGATAAACGTACATGTTCCCCTCGATTCGAATGTCTTTGGTGGTATTCCGTTCTCGCCATGAATGCCTCTACTTTGTGATAAAGGTGGCAATGACTGCCGCGGTGAAAGAGCAGCGGGGGGACTTCAGTGGATAGACAAAGACGACTTTGGTTTTGAGAGTTTTGGGCGGCGGCAAATGGGTCAACACCGTCGAGTTTTCCCCTCGACTGAATGTGACAGGCGGGTCAACATTACAGCTTGGTGACCCGTTTGAACGGACCAGCGCAAACTGAGCCAAGAATATCTGTGTGGTGGTCAAGCAAAGGTGCGCTTGCTGTGTTTAAAAAGGAGGACATGACATGAAATCATTGGATTTACTTTACTGTGGAACGCACTGCGAGTACCATTCCGAGTAGGACTTGCACACGTAACCTTGGACACACGACGTTGGACCTGAAAAGTTGCTGCCTCCGCATTGGGCATAAGCAGCCGCAGCAGCAGCTCCACCAGGAGATGGCTTGGAGGTTGGCGCTGGTTTGCTGCTAGTTGGCGTTGGCTTGACCGTAGGGGCAGTAGTAGTTTGGGAGGATCTCGTTGTGGAAGGCTTGGTGGTTGGCGAGGACGTTGGAGGCGTTGTTGGTTTGCTGGTCGATGGTGACGGGGGAGCGACGGTTGGCGATGTACCGGTCAACTTGGGGAACGCAATGCCCTCCGCGACGTTGCACATGCCTTTGCCACCGACACCGCGCTGCAAGTAGATGTAGCCATTGTCTCCCCACTGAGCCCCCCATGAGTTCTTGATCTTGAAGAAGTCTTTTGTAGAAGTGCCGTAGCCCACTGCGATGACAGCGTGATCCGACTGCGCACCAGGACATTGTGTGACAACCCCGCTCTTGTAGTTGCGCCACACTTCGTTGCCGGCTTCCACGACCACCGAGACTGGTTGGCTGTTGAGCGCCGACACAAGGGAAGCTTCACTCTGCGTTTGGACGGTTGCCCCAATGGACAGAGTCTTCTTGGCGCAGCTCGATTGGCACGAACCAGTCTGGCCACTGCTGCCAGATTTGTACGGGTATGCGCTTTCAAGGCAAATGCCGCCGTTGTGCTGATAGTCAATGGCAGCTGACGGATAGCCGCCGTCGCAGCCACCGCTCGACTTATCACAGCTTGTGACTTGCTGTTCCGACAAGTCCAAGTTCTCCCCCGTCGCAATGCAGTGGGCGAACTCGGCCGTGCCAACCGCTGAAAAAGCCCAGCAGTTGCCGCAATCGCCTTGATTCTTCACCGTTGAGCTGCACTTGGACGTCGACCAGTCAATGGAACCACCTGCAGTGACTGCCGATTCCACAGCGAGGGGCGGTCCAGCCGAGATATTTTTGCCAGCAAACGAGTTTTTCAACATCTTGTCAAACTCGGCTTGCGTGAGCAAGGCAAAGACATTGAATGGGCTAAAGACAGCGTGTGGGTTGTTCTTTTGAGCGATCGCGACGTCTTGGAGCGTGTTGTGGAAGCGAGCAAGTTCTTCATCCGAATGGGAATCGACCAGACTGACCGATTCGGTGGCGACTCGAGGGATGTAGCCGTGCTTGCTGGCAAGGGGAGCATACAATGTCTTCCATTTCGAGAGTTGGTTCTTGACGTCCGCTTGTTCGTCGGCGCCGAGGGACGAGTAGGCCACACGGGCGAGAGCAGACGTAGAGAGAGTGGAGATAAAGAGAAGGCTCGTCTTCATTGTTTGTTTGACCGACTGGTTGGTGAATAGGAAAATGAAGTGAGAAATGCCTGGCTTGGTGCACTGAGAAGTGTTCACGTAGAGTCTTGACAACCAAAATCCCAACTCTTCGATGAACAACAAGGCTCATACAATTCTAGTTTCATTACATACATGGCATCTGTTGTTCCAAGTGGATATTCTGGACGACTGGCTGTTTCCGAACATAAAACTCGTCGAACTGCAGGTGGTTTTGATCTCGTCTGCTTCATGGTCTACTCATTTGTTGGCCGAGACTATCATCGCGCCCAGTTGCTCGAGTAATGCAAAGCTTTGAGCAGCAAATACCTTTCGATGCATGCATGGATGCCGCCTCGACACCAGACAGACTCCTGTATATCTATTGCCACCAAACTGACTTTGCAGTAACGTAATGCCACTCGTCGTCATGTAGATAATGGCCCTGTCAAGTGGATAAGAACAGGTGCGACGAAGCATCAAGAGCCAAGCCCTCGTCATGGTGTACCATCTCCCTTGTGTACTACCTGGACGGCTGTGCTAGTTTGAAATCTCGCCCGGCAAGAGTATACGCCTTGGATCGTGTTGCATCTGTGGGTGGATGAAAACTACAGATAGACTGCTGCTAAATGTTGTATGCTTTTGTTGTCGTCGTGCACCGTATGGTCTAGCGAAGACGTTGATGGCACACTGAGGTTTCAAGTGGGTTACTCCATTGCAGGTAGGACGCGGGGGACAATTTTAGAGCGGTGCGAGGGACGCTCACCTTTGTGAATATGGTGAGCTTCATGGCTCTGTCGCCCCTTGAATTGCGGTGGGGGACTGGTGTCGACGTTGCTTTGCTCCAATACGTTCACGTAGAGTCTTGACACTTCAACCAGCAAAAACGCCACTCTTCGATGAACAACTGCTCCAGATGCAGTTGTTGTTTCGTGTGTAACTCGACTGCAATTCGTCCAACGAGATATGATCTGGACAAACAATCTGTCTCCAAACGGTAAACTGGTCGGATTGCCCATCGACTTTGATCTTTCTGCATTCGTCCACTCGACGCTGCTAGTCTCAGGTCCAAGTACTAAGCGATAGGATGCTGCCATTGCACGAGGGAAACTCCACGACAAAGACAATCCGATGCAATTGCATGTGGCACCCAACAGTAACAGCAACTATCTCTCGCTTTTACAGATTGTGCCGAACTCTCGAAGTAACCCCTCGATTGCTCTCTATCCTGTAGTACCAGCAGCGCTCGTGGTGGGTGAATCGAGAGCCTTTGCACTCGATTGAAAGTTACCAAGCTCGACGCGATGGAGAGATTCAAATCGGACAATGCATGGCGACGAGACGATTGAAACAAATTTGCGTTGGTCCATTGAGGCTATCATTTGGTGTAGAATATACCACCACAGGCTGTACTTATGTTGTGTGTTCGAAGAAGCATGGCATCGTCAACTGTGGGGCCTCGTCTATCGTCCATTTTGACGACAGCATCACATTGGATGTGGTCAATGTCCAGCGATTGCTTCTAGCACACAGCAGCCAAAGCCTGAGAGAGCTACCTCCATTATGCGACGAGAGGCTCATCGCGGAAATATGTCTGAAGGTCTTGAGCTGATGTGCGTCGCTGTGCCCAGTTTTCGCCTCCCTTATGTTAATAAATTATGAACGGTTATCATATAAACAAAAAAATCCATTTTCACAGTAACACCCTGTTTGGATTCAATATGAAGTCAAATGCCAAGCGACTGACGTTCCTCGGCGCGAGTCATTTTTCTTTACAACACAGGTCATGGTCTATGTAAATCATCCACTCGTTTGAAAATTTGCATGCGCTCGTGATTCATGAAATTGAACAAAGGTCACTCCATATTTTTATTATCAATATTTATTATATTTTAGAGGACATAGATATGGACAGTGTATATGTTTGATGTCCAATACAACTTGGATAATTTTGGCAACAGTTCCTCTTCGTCGAATGCAATCCAACACGCAATGCAGTTGATTGTTGCCAAATTTCACGATAAAGGGACTCCTTTGTGCACTCTTTCATATGCAGCTGTTGGTGGTGGTCATCTAGTTGAACTTGATTAATGTATAGACATTTATGTTGCCAATATCGCACATGCGTGAAAATGCTCACAGTGCCGATTTCCTTGGATCACTCTAACCTTGTAGAGCTCACGATCTTTCACCTCACGGCAATCTGCTTTGCAGTTCAGCTCGATCTTGATGACGGCTGGGGATATAAAATTCGTGGATGCTGGTTGTCGAGATCACTCTTGAAGGGACTTCATGCCAGCTGTCCATTGCAGCGGCGACATGGATATTCCACCAGGGATGTTCGTCTCGTCGATGCTGTACACATCTTTCATATTTACAACAGCAACCACACGATGGCGTCAATGCCCAACGATAGCAACCAGTAGCGCAGTCCAAGCCTGGAAGAGCTACATGAATTATGCGACGAGATATGCATCGGGTGGTCAAATCAACCACCTCTTGTGGACTTCTTGGTGCAAGGTATAAGCAATGGGTGACACACCACATCACGTTGAGCAGTCTCGTCAGGTTTATCTTCCGAAGCTCATTCAAGGGCCAAACAACCTCCCCCACGACACCTACCGTGTGAGCGCCACCAGACATTCGTCCCAAGGATGACGCTCACTCGTGGAGCAAAGCAAACGTCGAGTGTAAGACTATCTCGAGATGAAGGACTCGACAAAGCGAACCCCCGATGTTCATGAAGAAGGATTTCTTGATATATCACCCGACGGACGTGCCGCATTCCAGACGGCACCTTGCTTTGTAGCTTTGCTCGCACCGTGGCGATTCCAAATTTGCGCAATGGGTGTCGATAGCGCTGGGGGGGGTCAAGCTCTCGATCTTTCAGCGTGCCAGTGACAATCGGAATGCATATACGCGGAGACATGAAACCAACGACATTCGTGCAGCCCACGGCGGTCTTGGCCGGGTCACGTGGGACGCCTCGTTGTGAGCAGGGAGGCAAAAGTTGGCTGATAGCTGCCCTGATTTCAACCACGTAGGTCCTGAAGGATGGCACCTCATGACAGCGCAAGCATTGGCGCTGGTATGTCTTTGTCTCGTCAACAAGTGTGCTGGCTGTGCATGTTGCCTCTAGTTCCTTCACAATAAAACCACATTTCCCCCTCGATTCCCGGGCGTTGGGTGGTGGCAAATGGGTTGGCACCGTTGCGCATGAGTTTGGTTTTGGAAAGTCTTCTGGAAGTGTCGTCATATACACAGACACAAAGATCACGACTGTCATGACTTGAATCGCTTGCTCTGAAATAGGAAGATACAGTCCCAACTGGAATAAAAGATCCACGCCAACTAAATTGTCATCCCAAGAATGCTCATGCCAGGTTCAGCATAGATACATGGTCCGATGGCTAATAATCCACGATCCATCGGTGCTAGCAACGATTCCCATCGACGCTTCTTTACCTCGTACGACATGCCAAAACGCTTGGAATTTCATGTCATGTGATCCAGGTCATGGATTCACACGGGGGCAGGAAGGTGGTGTGGTCGCATCGCTCTCCACCAAGCAAAAAAACGCAACAAACACCCAAGCGAGTTATCTTCATGATCTCGGCGACGATTGGCGTCCAGCAAGTCATTGGGCTGCCTAGTTGTCAAACGTGTTGATCTTTCCACCGTCTGCTGCTCCAAGAATCCTCGGCACGGACTAAAACACAACCTACAAAGCCAATCGTACGCAAGAAGTGTCACCCAAGAGCTACAGTGGCCTTGATTGTACCTAGATCACTCTCTTCCGTCTTTACAGCTTGTACTGACACTCTCGAATGATCGTACTCTTCGATGCGCTTGCCACGATAAAGACCAATGGATCCCGAGTCTTTCGTGCCATGCCAACCACCGAGGAGTGAGTTCCAAGTCGTGCGACGATCGAGAGCATGTGCACTCTATGGCAATCGACCGACATCGTCGGGACTGGACTACCTTGTCACGATTCAAGCGACAAAAACTTGTGATAACATAGATATGCTGGTCGTCGAGATCACACTTGAAGATGGTTGGCATTACATGGGTGTAGGATATTCATCCGAGCCTTGGAACGTCAACTTTGCTTGGACCACGTCTACGCTGTCCATCGTCGATATTCACTCAAGCAAACGCAATACAGACAATGCTCCACGACAGCGACGAGTCGAGCAATCCAAGCCTGAAAGAGCTGCTACACATGCATTATAGACTAGCAGGTATATTCATCGGCTGGGCTCGTTGCTCTTGTCGGTGTACCTAATTCATGATCAATCGTGTCGCTCTACGATGTACTACGTAGTAGTCACGAGTACGTTTCCTCGTCGTGACCAAGGCATTGGTCCTCGTCGGTCGACACGAGTAATTTCACGCTGCAAAAGCATGTTTGCAAAGAATTTGACTCGAAATAGCATCCCTCCACGACAGCTAGGACGTGAGCGACACGAAATTTTCATCGTCGACCGTTGCGCTACCTCTCGTGGAATGGCTCGCATCCATGTGACTCCAACTTGCGCCATGGGTGTCGACAGCCAGCACCGAGGGGATTTTGAGCTCACGATCTTTCAGCTTAGCTTTACCAGCATGAACGAGCGAGACAAAATTGCCCACCACCTCGTGCACATACGCATGTAACTCAATTCTTTCGAGACTTTGGATGTCGCAGTACATACCTGGGTCCACTAGCCAAACCTCTACTTGCAGCTTCCAAGCAACCCACGGTAATGCATGAGGTCATGATTTCCAGTTAACGTTAGGTCAGTTTTCAATTCACCATGTTAAGCGAAATGAAGACAAACTTCCGACTCTCTCCTCGTCTGCTCTCGCCCGTGTGGCCTACTCGTCCCTTAGCGTCGACGACCAAGCGGACGTGACGAACCAACTCTCGAAATGGAAGATGTTGTATGCTCCCCTTGCCAGCAAGCACGGCTACGTCCCTCGAGTCGCCACCGAATCGGTCAGTCTGGTCGATTCGCACACGGACGAAGAGCTTGCTCGCTTCCACAACACGCTCCAAGACGTTGCAAAGGCGCAAAAGAACAACCCACACGCTGTCTTTAGCCCATTCAATGTCTTTGCCTTGCTCACGCAAGCCGAGTTCAGCAAGATGTTGCAAAACTCGTTCGTTGGTAGAAACATCTCGTCTGGACCTCCTCTTGCTGCCGAATCCGCACTGACTGCTGGCGCATCCATCGACTGGTCGACGTCGACTTGCAGTTCGTCCGTGAAAGCTCAAGGCGATTGCGGCAACTGCAGGGCCTTTTCTGCAGTTGGCACGGCCGAGTTCGCCCACTGCATTCCGACGGGGGAGAACTTGGACTTGTCCGAGCAGCAAGTCACGAGCTGCGACACAGCGAGCTCTGGTTGTAAAGGCGGCTATCCCTCGGCTGCCATTGACTATCAGCACAACAGCGGCATTTGCCTTGAAAGCGCCTACCCGTACACGTCTGACTCGACGGGTCAAACTGGTTCGTGTCAATCGAGCTGTGCCAAGAAGACGCTGTCCATTGGCGAGACGGTGCAAACGCAAGGGGAGGCCTCTCTTGTGGCGGCGCTCAACAAGCAACCCGTCTCGGTGATCGTGGAATCCGACAACGAAGTGTGGCGCAACTACAAGAGCGGGGTTGTCACCCACTGTCCTGGTGCGCAGTCGGATCATGCTGTCATCGCAGTTGGTTATGGCACTTCGACGCACGATTACTTCAAGGTCAAGAACTCATGGGGGGCTCAGTGGGGCGACAATGGCTACATTCCTGAGTTGACCGGTACAACCGTCGCTCCTCCATCTCCATCCACCGACGAACCAACGGCGCATCCTACGTCGTCGCCAACTCCCAAGCCTTCCACAACGAGATCCCCCATTACTACTACTACTGTCCCAACAGTTGAGCCAACGACAACCAAGTCGCCAAAGACGAAAAAGCCCCCAAAGACGAAAACACCCACTCCAACAACCGGTTCTCCAGAAACATTTGCTCCTACAGAGTCCCCTGACACTGCTGCTCCATCCACGTCTTTGCCCTCTCCTACGGCATTCCCAACATCTCGATCCCCATCGAAAAAGCCAGTCACGACGGCTGCTACGCCAGCACCAGGGGCGTCAGGTACTGGAATCCAACGCCAGCTCATCACCCAAACCAACAAAATCCGTGCAGCCCACGGGCTTGGCCCTGTCACGTGGAACGCCGCGCTGGCAGCAGAGATGCAAAAGTTTGCTGATAGTTGCCCTGGATTCAACCATGGAGGTCCTGAAGGGTGGCAAAACTTGGCTCCATTCGAGCCTTGCTCCGGCGATGCGTGCTTGAAGATTGCCGGCGCGGCGTGGATGTGGTACAACGACGAAGAAACCAAGTGGAACTACGACGCCCATACTTGCAACGGCGAGTGGGCAGACTGTGGCCATTTCTCCAACATGATGGGTCCTGGCGTGACCCAGATTGCGTGCGGCTGGTCGCAGTGTTCTAATGGCGACAGTGTCTGGTGCAACTACGAATCGTCCGAGATGAATCCAGTGGTGCCTCGTATTCGTGGTATGACCAAGCAACAGCTCTTGGCAAGCTTGACAGCGTAAGCCTAGCGACTGGTCTCTCTGTCTCCCGTCAACAAGTGTGCGGGATGTGCATGTTGTCTCTAATTCCATCACGATAAACGTACATGTTCCCCTCGATTCGAATGTCTTTGGTGGTATTCCGTTCTCGCCATGAATGCCTCTACTTTGTGATAAAGGTGGCAATGACTGCCGCGGTGAAAGAGCAGCGGGGGGACTTCAGTGGATAGACAAAGACGACTTTGGATTCGGGCTTTGGGGAGCAGCAAATGAGTTGGCACCGTTGCGCATGAAAAAGTTTTGGAAAGTCTTCAAGTTGGTGAGAAACCACTTTGAATTACACATATTTATCCAACTCTGGCAAGTGACGTAGCCCGTCAAGTTGAGGCCGATGTAAGCGCCTACTTAAGGAGTACTTGGGGCTGGCGTCGGAGGGGAAATGCTCGACGAAGGAGCATCCGTTGGTGGACTGTACGTGGATGGAACGTCAGTGGAAGGACTATCGGTCGATGGAGAATCCGTCGGGAACGGACTGTCGGATGGCGAGTCGGTGGGAAACGGACTATCCGAAGGGGAATCGGTTGGAAATGGGCTATCGGATGGCGAGTCGGTTGGGAACGGACTGTCGGAGGGCGAGTCCGTGGGGTAAGGACTGTCCGAGGGCGAGTCGGTGGGGCTATCGGACGGGGAATCAGTCGGGAACGGACTGTCGGATGGCGAGTCGGTGGGAAACGGACTATCCGAAGGGGAATCGGTTGGAAATGGGCTATCGGATGGCGAGTCGGTTGGGAACGGACTGTCGGAGGGCGAGTCCGTGGGGTAAGGACTGTCCGAGGGCGAGTCGGTGGGGCTATCGGACGGGGAATCAGTCGGGAACGGACTGTCAGAGGGAGAGTCAGTGGGGTATGGGCTGTCCGAGGGGGAATCGGTTGGGAATGGACTGTCGGATGGCGAGTCGGTCGGGAAGGGGCTATCCGTCGAAGGAGTGTCAGTGAAGGGGGTTGTGGGGGAAGGCGATTTGGAGCATGGAGGGCGAGAGTGTGGGTTGTGGGGGAAAGTTGGGCGAGGGGGGCGATTGAGCGGAAACGTCGGCCTTGGGAAGTTGTTTTGATGGGATGGTCTGTTGCCGTGGTTTGGGCTGTTTGGCTGGTAGCCTTGGTTGTTGCCCCCATGGCCAGCATGTCGTTGAAGCCATTGGTTGCTTTGGACGTAAGTTGGAGCGGAGCCCGTCGAGATGGATTTGGATGCGATGCCTTTCGACATGGATGGCGACGACGCCGCAGCTTTGGTGACTTTGGGGTACACAATGTCTTGGGCGACACCACACATACCCTTGTCCCCACCACCACCACGTTGCAAGTAGATGTAGCCGTTGTCGCCCCATTGAGCGCCCCAGGAGTTCTTGATCTTGATGGATGTCTTGTCGTAGCCGACTGCGATGACAGCGTGGTCCAATGGACCATCGGGGCACTGCGTGACGACTCCGCTCTTGTAGTTGCGCCAGACTTCGTTGCTCGAACTGACCGCCACGGTGGCAGGTTGGCTGTTCAACACCGTCACCAGCGAGGCTTCACCGGTCGTATGCCCGGTCTCTCCAACCGTGAGTTTCTTCTTCTCGCAGCTAGATTGACACGAGCCAGCTTGGCCAGACGAGCCAGACGTGTACGGGAACGACTCTTCAGTGCACACGCCTTGGCGTTCAAAGTCAAGAGCTTTCAAAGTGTAGCCACCGATGCAGCCTTTACTGTTTGTTTCGCAGTTGACAACTTGCTGCTCCGACAAGTCCAAGAGCTCGCCCGTGGCGAGGCAATGCGCGAATTCAGTCGTACCGATCGTGGAGAAGGCCCAGCACGATCCACACTGGCCTTGGTTCTTCACGGGCGAGCTGCACTTGTGCGTGGACCAGTCGACGGATGCATCCGACGCAGTCGCGTCTTCAGTCAAAGGTGTCGCCGCCGTCAGATTTTGACCCGCGTATGAATTTTGCATGATCTTGTTGAATTCCGCAGGGGTGAGCAATGCAAAGACATTGAACGGACTAAAGTGAGCTTGTGGATTGTTCTTTTGCGCCTTGGCAACGTCTTGGAGTGTGTTGTGGAAGCGAGCAAGCTCTTCGTCTGAGTGCGTATCGACGAGCGTGGCCGACTCGGTGGACGATTGAGGGAGGTACCCATGCTCTTTGGCGATCGGAGCAAAGAGAGTCTTCCACTTGGAGAGTTGGCTCTTCACATTGGCTTGCTCGTCGACGCTGAGCGCCGAGTAGGCCATGCGGGCAAGTGCCGAGGTAGACAACGTCGAGAGGAAGAAAACACTAGCCTTCATCTTGTCGTGGGGGCTCTTGTGTCGTTGGAGACAAATTAAAAAGTGAGATCCTAGTCGCCTCTCTCTCGTGCGTTCTGTTGTTTGCCGTTCTTCTTATCCACCCTGCTTCTCCTGGCGACACAGCATGGATCATCTATCCAGCAGTCAAACGATACAATTGGCATGAGAGAGACAGACGTCGAATGGCCAGAACGGGGGGGACTCTACGTTGTTCAAATCTCCTTCTGGGTTCGATTTGACATATTGTGTTGGGTTGAATTCTCGCTGCTTGGACACCATGCCTTCCTTCCATGCTGAGGAGGATCCCTCCAAGTCGCTACCCGACGCGTGCAAAGTCCAAATCTCGACCGCGCCGTTCGTGTATTCCAACTTGCTGGCCGCCGCACCACCTCTGAAGAGAGCCAGAAGCTGCATGTTGGTTCTTTTGATGACCATCTGGCTCACGCCAGGACTGCATACCCAGCGACGTCGGATTCGGCATGCCAAAGCATCCAATTTGGCTCAAAAGATCAGGACAATGGATGGGGAATCCATCTCCTCTTGGAAGGAGTACCATCTATGCATGTGCACTTGAAAGTACATACATCATGTTCATATGCTCACGTTCAGCGAGTACGTAGACGATGAGAACTAAGTTTACGGCATTGGGATGGTCCAACGCATTCGTGGGCATCTCGGCTCTCCCTATTGAAAACTAGAGCGCATCGGCGGCAACCACAGTCACGCACTTTGGACCCTTCCAGAGCTTGCAATTATTCAAGCAGTCCAGCGGGTTCACTGCGTTTTGAACACAAGCAGGCTTGGTGCATGTCGATGAGTCAGTCCTTCGTCAAGGGCATCATGGACTTGGGTGTCCGAGAGGTTCCTGAACGTTGCAAGACAAAGGAATACAAAGATGTTGGATCTGTATTATACAGGGACACATATAGAAGGTCTAGGCAGTCAAGGTGGCCTTGAGCTGTTCCTTGGTCATGCCACTGATGCGAGGCACGGTTGGGTTCATCTCGGAGCTCTCGTAGTTGCACCAGACGTAGTTGCCATTCGAGCATTGCGACCAGCCGCAAGCAATCTGGGTCACGCCGGGACTCATCATGTTGGAGAAATGGCCACACGTCGACCAGTCGCCATTGCATTGATGGGCGTCGTAGTTCCACTTGGTTTCTTCTTGGTTGTACCAGAGCCATGCCGCACCGACAATCTTCAAGCACGCATCACCAGAGCAAGCTTGGTTTGTGGCCAAGTTTTGCCATCCTTCAGGGCCACCATGGTTGAATCCAGGGCAACTGTCGGCATATGCCTGCATCTTGGCCGCCAAATCAGCGTCCCAAGTGACTGGACCAAGACCGTGGGCAGCACGGATCTTGTTGGTTTGATCCACGAGCTGGCCTTGCATTCCGCTCGAGGAAGGACCTGGCGCAGGCGCTGGCGATGAGGTGGTGGAAGAAGGCGTAGGGTAAGCCGTAGGCGCGACAGTGGGGCTGAGTGTACCAGTAGGTCGAGGCGAACGAGGCTTGCGTGTTGGGCGAGACGTGGGGGCATTGGTCGCTGGAGTGGGGGACTCAGTCTCTGGCAAGGACGTTGTGAGGGGTACAGTCGTCTCAGGGTACTCGGTGACGGGGGAAGCAGTGTCAGGGGACTCAGTCGTGAAGGGGGCAGTCGTTTCAGGGGAATCCGTGTCGGGAAGAGTCGTGAAAGGTGCGGGAGTCTCAGGGGATTCAGTGTCAGGAAGTGTGGTGAAGGGGGCAGGTGTGTCGGGGGACAGTGTGGTTGGCGATGGAGTCATTGTGCAAGGAGCGCGCGTGCGGGGGTTTCTCGTACGTGGCTTTCGTGTCTTGCACTTGTGTTTCTTTGTCGTAGCAGGGACAGGTGGCGTACTGGGAACTTCAGAGGGTGACATTGTGAAGTCACTTGGGGAAGGGGTCAAGTCATTCGAGTCACTTGGAGAGGGGGTGAAATCGCTCGGGGTTGGTGTGGAGGGCGAAAAGTCAGTGGGGGAAGGCGTGTACTCATCGTCAGGCGAGGGGGTGAAAGGCGAAAAGTCAGTGGGGGAAGGCGTGTACTCGTCGTCAGGCGAGGGGGTGGATGGAGTGAAATCACCGGGGGATGTTGTCACTGGGGTCAAGTCAGCAGGGGATGGTGTATCAGGTGTCATGAAGTCAGTAGGGGATGGAGTGCTCAAATCACGAGGAGGCAAGGTTGGAGTTTTCGTTTTCAATGGCCACGGTCGCCAAGTCCAAGTTGGGCGTGGCTTGTTGGTTGGACGAGGGCGACGAGTTCGGATAGTGGGGGAAGGAGGTTGCGATGGGGAAGGAGTGTAGTCCGAAGGCGAAGGGGTCGAAGGGTCCGACGGTTCTGTTGTGGCTGGAGTAGAGTCGGTTGGCGACGGGGTCTCGTCGTCGCCTGGAGACACAGTCGTTGGGGTTTCGGTGGTAGGGGCAAACGTGGGCGACGAGGTGGACGACGAGGGAAGAGGTGCGCTGGTCGGCTTTTTGGTTCTTCTCGTAGGATCCGGTGTTGGCACGGAAGTAGGTTGTGACGACGTTGGCGATGGAGCGCTGGACGACGGAGAGGGTGGCTTGGGGGCCGACGATCCCGTGATTTGAGGGTACGCAATGTTTTCAACGACGTTGCACATGCCTGGCGAAGCGACGCCACGTTGCAGGTAAATGTATCCATTGTCGCCCCACTGAGCGCCCCACGAGTTTTTGATCTTGAAGTAGTCGCCCTTGTCCGACGTGCCATAGCCGACAGCCAGGACGGCATGGTCTGACCGAGCAGTTGGACATTGCGTCACGACACCGCCCTTATAATTGCGCCAGACCGAGTTGCCAGAAGCAACCGTGACGACGACTGGCTGTGTGTTCAACGCAGAGATGAGCGCGGATTCGCCGGACGCTTGAATGGTTTTACCGAGTGCCAACTTTTGCTTGGTGCAGCTAGTCTGGCACGATCCTGTCTGGCCAGACGTGCCGGCTTTGTAAGGGTAGTCGGCTTCCAAGCAGACACCCTGGCTTTCAAAGTCGATGGCCGTTGTGGGGTAGCCGCCGTTGCAGCCCATGCTTTGGGTTTCGCAGCTCGTGACTTGTTGCTCCGACAAGTCCAAGAGGGTGCCCGTGCCAAGACAATTGGCGAATTCCGCCGCGCCGATCGTCGAGAAGGCCCAGCACGAACCACATTGGCCTTGGTTTCGCACCGGTGGGTTGCACTTGTCCGTCGACCAGTCGACCGCGGAAGCCACGGTCGTCGCGTCTTCCGTCGATGCAACTGGAGTCGAGGCATTAAAGTTTTGGCCCGCGAACGAGTTCTTCAAAACCTTGTCAAATTCCGCTTGGGTGAGCAGCGCAAACATGTTGAACGGACTGAATTCAGCGTTCGGGTTGTTCTTTTGCGCTTCCACGACATCCTGGAGCGTGTTGTGGAAGCGGGCGAGTTCTTCCGCCGAATGCGTATCGACAAGACCGACCGATTCCGTCGACGACGCTGGCACGTAGCCGTGTGTGTTGGCCAGCTCGCCGTAGAGAGTCTTCCACTTGGTGAGTTGCATCTTGATCTGCGCTTGATCATCGTCACTGAGGGTCGTGTAGGCCGTTCGTCGTGCGAATGCTGCAGTGGTGATAGTCGATAGAAGGAAAAAGCTCGCCTTCATGTTGGTGTGTTTACTTCGTCGTGGTGGTCGTCGCGACGAGGCAAATTGCAGAATGGACAATCGTCGATGGCGGTATCATCTCTTGCAAAGCTAGAGGCGTCGAGAATTCTTCATGGGATTCGATCAAGCCACATGTAGGAGCTAGACTGGGATAGTTTCTACCACTCGTACTGTATCTCGTCTGGACCTTTTAAACTGCAAATTGCTGTTTCCAGTCGTTGGTTGCAACAAGGTGGACCACATGGTCGAATCTCGACGTGGAAAACGCTCCACGTGCCTTGGCGGTCGGTCGCAGAGAGAGCTTGGATCCTTCCGGTTCGAGCGATGGATCGCAGCACTCGACCATCGACATGGATGCCACTGTCGGTGTGGTTTGTCTTTACATTTTGTGACTTTGCCATTCACACGGTCAAATGTCCCACCATTTGTGGTACCGACGAGGTCAGCACCGTTTTTCCTCGGTCGATCTCTTGGATTGAAATCTTCTTTGCTTTGGTAAATTCAGCTCGCTAGCAGGGTCACAGACAAGCTCGTCTTTGTCCTCCACCTCGCATGGACTCTCTCCGACGGCCAAATTGGCTGTTAACAGAAAGAACAATACCAACTCATATTATAGATTTGATTCAAATTTTGGGTATCGGCGCAATCGAATCATGCCAAAGAACCGATCCGCGAATCGATCCCATTGGCTGATTTTTCAATGTCAGTATTTGATTGGTCAAAATGCGTCGTTAATGTCGTATTAGCCAATCAAAACGATTGGTAAACAACTCAACAAATCACACCGATACCCGAAATTTTGCTCGAAAGCACAATAATAGTTGCTTAGTCTGGCATGGACTAAACTTCATGCCAGACCCGTGGAGAGAAGAAAGTCGGCTAGCAACAAGCAGAGAGAGCTCTCGTTGAATGTTTAGCTCGAATTCGACGGCTAATGAAGACGTGAAGCTAGTTTGAAAGTTTGGTCGGTCGGTCTGGTGCACCTCAGTGCAAAGAGGACATTTGAGATTGGTGATACATTTCGACGGAGTGTGCACGATCAATCCAGCTGCATGCTGATGCCATGAACGCATCGTAAATTTATGTTACTGATAGCTTGTCTGGAGGATCACCCACGTGGTCTTCCGTCTTTAACTGCATACTTGGCCATGGTTTTTACGTGCACTGGCACATTCTTGGGCACTTGATTTGTACTCACGTCCAACGGACGGTACTCCAAGTAACGACCTCTTGAAACCCAACTCCAATCTACAAACGCAAGCTTTCACGGTGTGGATGCATGCCCTGTTCATTGCCTCAAAGTACGTCAAGTTGACGCAACGGATCGAGTCTCAAAAGTCGACCAAAGGCGGCACACGCGGACAAATCGCAGGCATGCGATGGTAACGACACGACACACCAGCTTTTGCTATCATGACCTTGTTGGCGCTATCTTCTACTGCGATTGTTGTTCGCAACGAAGCAGATAGAGGACCAAGTGGTTTCAAAGAGAGCAAAAGAAAGTTGCCGCATTGCGGCTGCTGGTCGTTTCATCGAGGTGGACAATCTACGTTGGAAATTACACCAATTCTAGCTTTCTAATCAAGTGTAGACGATCCAGACTGCGACGTCGTGAAGGCCAACACTGGTTTCTACCGACGCAGGATCTCGCAGTCATCCGATATGGCTACAGTACCTATGCTGGGAATTTTCACTCTCTCCCAAGTGTAATGGCTGTCATCTCTGCACTTGTTGAAAAAGTTCTTCGTCTTTCTTGGATATCATCTACGCAATCGACAAGTCTCGCTGCTCGTCTTTCCATCGCCGCTTGGTCGCTCCTTTGTCCACCGCGGCACATCGAGTTTGGCCATGGCCTAAATTGTCCAACGGCATCCAAGATTGTCACCTTTTTGCGGGCCAACTCCTCTGAAGGTTGAATCCACGCGCGATCCCACGTCGCACTGCAAGCCAGTGAGGTTTTTGTGATCATGTGGCAACAACCTCGAGTCGTGTGCATGACGTAAAGCATACAAATTGCCAAGCTACAGGCGAATTACAATCCACGTCTCGAAAGATTGTAACACTTGCTATGTTGTTTTTCGTCTGGCGGTAGCCAAGCCTCTACGTCGACGAGATGGGAGCGATCCAAGCATGCATCTCATTATCCATTTTTCGTCCAACGTGCGCCAAGCACCATGAAAACCAGTCTTCTCTTTGTCTCGACCTTGTCTACCTCGGCGCTTGCTCGCGTCGCCTACACTACTCTCGACACGGACCAACAAGGCGATGTGAAGAGCCAACTCTCCAAGTGGAAGACGCTCTACGCTCCACTGGCCGCCGCGCATGGCCTCGTGCCTCAAGTCTCGACTGAATCCGTCGGCCTCGTTGATTCGCACACGGACGAAGAACTCGCTCGTTTCCACAACACACTCCAAGACGTCGAGGAGGCCCAAAAGAGCAATCCCCACGCTCAATTCAGTGCGTTCAATGTGTTTGCCCTGCTCACGCAGGCGGAATTCGACAAAGTGCTCAAGAACTCGTTCGCGGGTAAAAACTTGTCCGACGCCACGCCGTTGGCTGCGACTGAAGCCGCCGTTGCGGCTGGCGGATCGAAGGACTGGTCAACCAACAAGTGCAACCCACCAGTACGAAACCAAGGTCAATGCGGCTCGTGCTGGGCCTTCTCCACCGTCGGCACGTCTGAAATCGCCCACTGTTTGGCAACGGGTGAACTTTTGGACTTGGCGGAACAACAAGTTGTCAGCTGTGACACTGCGAGCTACGGCTGCAATGGTGGCTTTCCGTCGTCCGCGATTGACTTTGAACGCAAGGGCTTGTGTCTTGAAAGCGCCTACCCATACACCTCTGGCAATTCTGGGCAAACGGGAACTTGTCAATCTAGCTGCACCAAGAAGACTCTGTCTCTCGGCGCCACGGTCCAGACCAAGGGCGAAGACTCGCTCGTGACAGTGTTGAACACCCAACCTGCCACCGTTGTTGTCACCGCGGGCAACTCTGTCTGGCGCAACTACAAGGGCGGTGTCGTGACTCAATGTCCTTCTGCTCAGTCGGACCATGCTGTCATTGCAGTTGGGTATGGTTCCTCGGACAAAGACTTCTTCAAGATCAAAAACTCGTGGGGTCCTCAATGGGGCGACAATGGCTACATTTACTTGCAACGCGGTGTCGGTGGCAAGGGAACGTGCAACGTCGCCGAAGGCATTGCTTACCCCAAGTTGACGGGCTCCGCCCCAACCAACGCCCCTGTGCCACCTACAGCGATGCCGACGGTACAACCTACAGCGAAACCAACCGGTCAACCAACCTCGAAGCCAACGAGTCAACCAACGCAGCAGCCCACCCAAAAGCCCACCCAGCGACCAACAAAAAAACCTACAGTCAAGCCCACATCAGTGGCGACGAAGAGACCCACTGCTGCACCCACAACCAAGCCAGCGACATCATCCGCTAGACCTACTTCATCCCCAACTCAAGCCCCTACAACTGCCCCAGCACCCACTCCATCTACCCCGTCTGAAAAAGTGACTGGCATGCAAGGCCAACTCATCTCTCAAACCAACAAGATTCGTGCTGCCCACGGCCTTGGACCAGTCACTTGGGATGCTGCGTTGTCTGCTAAAATGCAAGCCTACGCGAATAGCTGTCCTGGTTTCAACCACGGAGGTCCATCGGGATGGCAAAACTTGGCCACCAACTCGGCCTGCTCTGGTGATGCGTGCTTGAAGATCGTCGGTGCGGCGTGGCTCTGGTACAACCAAGAAGAAACCAAGTGGAACTACAATGGCCACACTTGTAATGGTGACTGGTCTGTTTGTGGCCACTTCTCCAATATGATGAGTCCCGGCGTGACCAAGATTGCCTGCGGTTGGTCGCAATGCTCGAACGGCAACTACGTCTGGTGCAACTACGTGTCCGCCGAGATGAACCCGAACGTGCCACGCATCACGGGCATGACGAAAGATCAACTCAAGGCCAGTTTGACCGTATAAATGTTGAATTGAGTGTTCCTAGTTTGTAAATCTTTTTGCGCTGCCTACCACATTCGACGTTGAAACAAGGGGGGTCGTCACCTTAACAGGTACTAGTAGACCACAGTCAAGTGGATCAGAGCATGCATGGTCATCGCTAGTCGACCTCGTCAGTGTGGCGATATGAACCCCCCAACTATCCCCTTGACTTCCATACCATCCCCACGTCAAGAACATGACAGTCGTGCTTCGATTCTTGGAAACGACAGCGAATCACCTTCTCCCTCTTCAGAGATCCATTCCCCCCAGCCTCCTTACTGTTTTGAGGCTTTTAAATCGAAATCTTTGGATCGAATCACTGTAGAAACCTAAGGACCAACCGTCGACAGCCAATAAACCTAGTTTAAAACCAAAAAAACTACACCCATGACGGAGGATCATCGTAGTCCCTGTCGATATTAGCCATTGTGGCTGTGATACGGCTGCATGTTGTCCTCATGCTCGACAAACGTCAATCCAAAGCAATATTTACAAATTGACTATCGTTTGGCGCTGTGCCACATTGGTATACGTACAGTACCACCACCACTACAGTACTATTCAGTAGTACTACACAGTACAAGTGTGACACATGGTGAAGCTCATCGATCGTCGGTGACTTTCACCTCAAACGATCCACGCAAGTTAGGTTTTCATTGAGAAACTAAACGGCGAGTTTCATCGGTACAAGGAGGTTCGATGCAAGTTCGAGCTTCTCGTTCACCAGATAATTGGGCTACCATGAAATGTAGTAACTGCAATATGCGTCAAATTGTGTGCACACTGAAGTTAATTGTCGATGCATGTGGTGGTTGGGAAGCGCTGGGTCCCTTTCGAAAAGGAGCTGGAGGCAACAAGTTGTAAAAACTTGTTGCGCTACATCGAGTGTATCATACGCTCCAAATGGTACAACCAAACATTGGTGATTGCGCCGGTATAATTGCTCTGCCGTCAGATTTCGCGCACAACCGAGATTGAGAAGAAGAGGCTCTATCGTTCAGCGGACTCGCCCTTGCTTCGCAGACTACCTGCAAATGTTTTGAGCCCCAAGTTGACTGTGAACGAGCCTAGCTTCAAAGTGTTACATACACACTTTATCACAAGGGTGTAACATTTGAACGGTTGTGTTTGGCCGATCGGTAGCCAAGCCTCTACGTCTTGTATCGATATGGATGCATGTCACGCATTATCCAATTTAGCTTGTCGTGCTCAGACAAAATGAAGTCGAGTCTTCTCGTTCTCTCGACCTTGTCTGCAACAAGTTTTGCGGCTCGAGCGCAATTCTCCAACATCATTGACGCCAAGCTTTAAACCAACGACGACACTGCCTTTGAGACCAACGAGGCGTCCAACAAATAGTCCTAGTAAGGCTCCAACGGCGAAGCCAACCACCAGATCACCTACGGTTCAACCAACCACATCGTTAACTCCATCAACCACACCACTGACCTCAACTACCGCGCCGACTCCTGCACCGTCCTCGAGTTTGACTGGCATGCAAGGCCAACTCATCTCTCAAACCAACAAGATTCGTGCCACCCATGGCCTTGGACCGGTCACTTGGGATGCCGCTTTGTCTGCTAAAATGCAAGCATACGCTGACAGTTGCCCTGGTTTCAACCATGGCGGTCCGTCTGGGTGGCAAAACTTGGCTACCAACACTGCCTGCTCTGGTGATGCGTGCTTGAAGTTCGTCGGTGCTGCGTGGCTCTGGTACAACCAAGAGGAAACTAAATGGAACTACGATGGTCACACTTGTAATGGTGACTGGTCTGTTTGTGGCCACTTCTCCAACATGATGAGTCCTGGTGTGGCCCAGATTGCCTGCGGTTGGTCGCAATGCTCGAACGGCAACTACGTCTGGTACAACTACGAGAGCTCCGAGATGAACCCAACCGTACCTCGTATTAGTGGCATGACGAAAGATCAACTCAAGGCAAGCCTGGCATCATAAACAATGTATACATGTTACTGTAACGTCAACAGAACTTTGTACGCTCGTAATTGCTCTCGTTTGTCAAAACAGTACGCACCACACCATCCACGATCACGGGTAAAACTTGCATTTGACCATATATACAAGCGATATGCATCAACCAGTTTATGTTACTCCATTGCTCGCGCCCTTCCTGTTCTTTGTCCGACTTATCCACTGAGGGACCGGCAAAGTCCACTTTGCCGTTCGTCAGAGGCCTCATGGAGGAGTCTCCAAACAAAGTGAGTAGGATCTTGTTTAGCTTTAAGAGTCGATTTCTATTTACTGCATCAACAGGAGCACCATGATCAAGTTATTCGTTGACAATAGCAATATGACCCGTGCATGCAGCCTCATGCAGAGGCGTCAAGCCATCCTATACCAACAAGACGTGACTCCTACCCTTCTCATTCTGGTTGTACATTGTTTTTTGCATCAACTTGGGCACCATGAGCCAAAAGCCCCGCCAGGACCATCTCGACTTGTCCATTTTTAGCTGCCCGGTGCAGTGGAGTGTTGCCAAACTAGTCCAGCGAACTAGGCAAATCATCAACTTATACCTTGGTTCGTTCGTTCACTGTAAATCCATGTGTCATGAGCTCTTGGAGAATATTCCACTGTCCATTCTGGAGTGTTCGTTTTCTGCCCTAACAAGTCCGAGGATTCATACATTGATGCCCTTGTCTTACGTTGTGTTCCGCGTGGATATCAGCAACGAGTGCGATTAACGCTGTGAAAAACTTCCAAATGGCCGTAGTTGGCAGCCCTCCTAGATGACCAAGTTCAAAGATTGATGTACACTTGGCAATCTACCGCGTTTGATGCATTGATTGCCGCACCTTGCGCGACCAGCCCTTTGACAATCTTCACAGATCCCTTCATCGAAGCGCCGTGGAGAGGCGTGTCGCCATTCTAATCGTTCACGACGAGACGTTGAATACATGTCCACATTCTGAAAGGTAGTTTTACCTTGTTTGTACAGATGACAGAAGCGCCATGCACCAGCAATGCCTTGACGACAAGGTCATGTCCCCGGAACGAAGCCTAATACAATGGAGTGCTTCCATTCTATCAGTTGAACATACGACAAGTTCGACATGAAACCTTTCACACCTTGAGCGAGCAATTCGTTCACAACTCTCAAATGTCCTTTGCGCGCAGCAATAGGTCGTGGCGTGATGCCCGTCAAGTCCTCTTCAATTCAAACTCTCCTTGTCTTGTTGTACCTTGTCTTGACATCCGTGCCATGAGCTAGTACTTCCTTGACTGTCTCCACATGACCACGTCTGGCGGCTTCGAAGAGTGGCGTTTGTCCATTCTATGTCGTTCACGATGGTGAGTTTGACACTGGTATGAACGAACGTACGTTGTCTCTGACGCCTTGGTCAACGAGAGCAGCATGCATATGCTTGACTTTGCCTGTTTCAGCCACGACTCGGACCTTCTCTTCCTCCTTGGCAAAGAAATTCCTGATTGTATTCATGATAGCTTCAAGTGCTCCGCTTGACGAACGGTCCTTGCTCGTCGTACGTCAGATAGAAGACTAAAAATGCTGTCGTGGTTGAAATTGGCGACTTTGATCTAATATCAACGATCCGACCACGTCCAGGATTCACAACGAGCGCACGACCAGGCTGTGGAGCACGGGGGGATGGTTTTCATGAGTTTGGACTTGGAACAATCGGTAGACTTGTGGGAGAATTCAATGTTGCATTAACATGGTTAGGAAGCACGAGTCGTGGTTGGTTTGGCGTCTTGGTAGGTTTTGGCGTCTTGGTTGGCTTGGCGGTCGTTGGAGTCTTTGTGGGTTTCACGACGGGGGTGGTCGTTGGCGCGGCAGTCGGCTGCAAGGTGGTTGGATTCGACGTCGATGGAGTCGTTGGGACGGTGTTCAAGTCGGGATACGCTACAAACTCGCCAACTCGACACGTCCCAGAGCCACCGGTGCCACGTTGCAAGTAGATATACCCATTGTCACCCCACCAGGAACCCCACGAGTTTTTGAGCTTGAACGACTTATCGTCATAGCCCACAGCGATGACTGCATGGTCCGTTTCTGCGTCTGGGCACGAGCTGACGACGCCGCTTTCGTAGTTGCGCCACACGGAATTGCCCGCGACGACGTACACCGTCACAGGCTGCGTGTTGAGGACAGACACAATGGTGTCTTCCCCGCTCGATTCGACCGTCTTGCCAAGCGTGAGCGACTTCTTGGTGCAGCTCGTCTGACAAGTTCCAGTCGCTTCCGACTCGCCCGACGTGTAGGGATAGTCATTTTCAAGACAGAGTCCTTGGCGCTCAAAGTTCATGGCCCACGATGCATATCCGCCATCACAGCCGTGGCTTTGGGTGTCACAGCTCACGACTTGCTGCTCCGACAAGTCCAAGAGTTGGCCCGTCGCCAGGCAATGAGCAAATTCAGAAGTGCCGACGCTCGAGAAGGCCCAGCACGAACCACACTGGCCTTGGTCTCGCACTGGCGGGTTGCATGCGCTGGTCGCCCAGTCGATCGATGGAGCTACCTCTGTCGCCGATTCCGTTGCCGAGACTGGCGCCGCCGCGGTCGTGTTTTTGCCAACGAATGTTGTCTTGTAGATCTTGTCGAATTCCGCTTGCGTGAGCAGGGCAAACACATTGAAGGGACTGAATTCCGCATCCGGGTTGCTCTTTTGAGCCTCCGCAACGTCTTGAAGCGTGTTGTAGAAGCGATCAAGCTCGTCGTCCGTGTGGGAATCCACGAGACCGATCGATTCGAGCATGGTTTGCGGCACCAAGCCACGTTCAATCGCAAGACGAGCGTATTGAGCCTTCCACTTTGCGAGTTGGGCAATCACATCCGCTTGTTCGATGGCGCTGAGCGAGGAGAAAGCGGCACGGGAGGCAAATGTGGATGCGCACAGCGTCAAGGCAATGAGGAGGTTGCTTTTCATGCCAAGTTGGGAGCAAATTTGATAATGACCTGCCGGTCGGACCCACTGCTGCGTTATCAGGCGACAGGTTGGCGTTTCTGGTCGACGACAGACGATTCTGGAGAATTGCAATGTTGCAAAGTATAACCCTGCGCTCCCAAGTCACAACAACTTTGACCATATGATAGATTTGGCTGCATTGAATGCTTTACCCACTCGATCTCAGTGTCGCAATGGCCTTGTCAGCGGAATTCTCCCATGGAGGAATGTCCAAGTCAAGCTAGGAAAATGGGAGCGACAACATGGCAGACAGCACGCAAAAATTGACACCGATTCCCTCCATCTCCCCACAACGAAATCCGAGTACAGAATTCTTGCAGGGACGCTCTCCACGTCATGGTATCACCGCCAGAGCCGCACACCCATCGTGTTTTTTTACTGCATGATGTAATGATGCACCTAAGTACGCAAAAAGACACCATGGGGACGTTGCGTCTAAACTCGAGCAATTGATCCCAGGCATCAAGTGAAAGCCGTGGTAACAGCAAGTCGTGCAACTTTAAGGATGCGCGCTCTGGCAACTTGCGCTCGCCATTTGCAGTGAATTGATATTCTTGATTGTCTGGTGCTACGGGCGGTGGTTGAAATTAGCTGGGAATGGATGCGGCTATTGCGCATTGTCATTTTACACCACTACCCTAGCTCGAACGGCACGCATTTGGTGAAAAGCAAGTCTGTGTTTCCATCTCCCGTGATGAAATATGCCAACTAGGCAATCTTCACCAATGCACGCTTGACTTGCCGCCAGGAAGGAGGGCTCTAGCAGAGTTGACGAGGTCATGGACTGGGTCGATTCGGGAAATATGTCCATTTTGAACGACAGCTTTGTTCGAACCTGATGATTGTTTCGTGCATTGATCCAAAAACGTCACCACATCTCGATTTACCGATTGCATGCTCTACCAACATCGAGTTAAAGCAACACGCTATTGTAAATCGTATATCTTGTAGCCTCAAAGTCAAACAAGTCTCAAATCCTTCTTTAGCTTTGAAAACTATGCCCATCATGGCGTTTTAGCATGGAAAATGTGCCTTGCACGGACAACACTAAGTACACCGCCCAAGCCAACATATACGTGCAGATGAGGTTGGAAGGGAGTCAACCAAGGTCGAATCCATCGCATGAGATGGTGGACATACTGTAAGCTCAAAGCAAAGCGTACTGCAAATTCCTACCGAGATGTCACGCCCGTCGGTTGTTGCGATTTTGTGTGAAATCTTGACAGTTAATTGTCGATTTTGTCTTGCATTTCGCTTGTGATAACGATTTCTCCAGAGGATTTCTCAAGTCTGGTCTCTCCATTGAAAGCGCATCCAAACAGGTGCACGGTAATGCACCGACTCGAGTTGGTCGACACCACTTCAGTCGTACCAGCCACCCATAACAAACCCTTGAACAATTCGATACCCGTAACTTCCAGCCTTGGCGGCAAATTGTTGACGGTTTGACCCACACAGGAGCGTGTTTTTACAATCCTGCGTTGAGCTAGATCGGGTTCATCCTATTGACCCCAGCATTGCTCAGCACGTACTAGGTCGCAGTAGTCCAGCAACGATCTTGGTATTTCACCGGCGCCATGGGAGAAATCTCTCTTCAAGTTTGTCGGCGTGCATTTTCGTCGAGTTGGTCCATTTCGCGGAATTATCTATTAAATGTAGACCAGCCCACTGCCTCATATGGTGAAGAGAATAGATGCCAATCTACAAAGTCCACGAGGTTGCATGCAACACGCAAGCTAGGGCCGTGCAATCTCGTCGTTTGTCGATGAAACAACGGATAGGAAGAATCAACTCTCAAAGTGGAAGTCTGCGTTGTATTGCATCTGCTTTAGTCCGCGGAAAGTCACTGTTGGGTCTGGTGAATTCCACCAAGGACATCTATGCACAAGCAAGCACAACCCACCAGGGTGAATGGCTTGTATTGGGCGTACTGCTACGTCAACATGTCAAAACAAGCCACGGGGGGGCTCATGGGCTTCACTGGGCAAGAAGATTTGAGCTGTGATACCCAAGTTATAGCTGCAATCGTTGTTCTACTGCGTTGGCGCTGGCTGGCTCTGGCACAATTAAGGAGATATCAAGTGGAGCTACGGCGGTCAGTTATATGTACTAGTACTGTATAGCATTGCATTTCTTCCTTCTCGTTGGCATTCATCATGTTGACCAGGCAAAATGACAAGATGATCCATCGTGCCCCATTCTCTCCTTTCAGGGTCCCAATGCCCACAAAGACGGGCTGAAGCCACGAGGCTATCGCTCGCATCACCGCTCACGTTTGTCCTTCAACAAAGCATTCATTTCACGGGCGACGCGCGTTTCATCGAGCTTGTCAACCATCGTGTAGTTGAATTCAAGTCGTCGGGTAGAGCTGTCTCTTGCCACGGGTTGGCGTCTCTATCGCACTTCGCCGCTAAATCTTTGTCCTAGCAGGATAAAGATGGGGTGTCTTTGCGCATGATTTGCGGGTCGTCGGTCGGCTCCTCATCAAATTTATCACTGTAATGCGCATCCAAAGAGTTGGAAGGAAAGGATCGAAATGACCCATGACATTGCACTGTATTTCATACCGGCTGACCCGTACATACACTTGACATTCAACAACTTTGCACCAAGATAAATACAAATCTTTCGTCCTCCTCTGATGCGACCTAAGGTATGCCACCAAGTACATCACGTAGAGTACAGCTTGCTGCTTGAAAGTATGGCCACTAGCTTCGAGTTAGACCACCCCACTGTCGACAATCTGCCAATTCAAACTATAAGACATTGATTACCAACCGTGCTAATCCTGGCGAAAACTCGATCCATGTGCTCTGCGACCTGTCCTCTATTTCTCACGCATCGAGCTGAGCATGGGTGTACTATCAAGCGCCATCTGTCAAGCCGCCTGGACTGCGCATGGTGTTGACGGATGGGCAACGTGTTTTTACAATTTCCTCGGAAAGTTGATCGTACGCTCGACACGTTGCATAACGCATGCGTTGTCCCAGGAAGACACGGCGGCAACCACTGGATTCAATAAAGCGGTTGTTTGTTGCCCCGTGGAGTCTCGAGTTGGTTGATCAAAGCAACCTTGTCTTTGGTGTGGTTTCGCCTCCAAAGGTATGGACAATCACGCAGTGTGAGCAACGCACTTGGAATCACATGGCAGATGCAATCCACACGGTTGTAACATGCGAGCTTTGGTCTTTTGTCAACCAGTACAGCCAAGCCTCTACGCGGTGTTCGATTTCGGATCCAACAAGTCCATTGTTCAACTTTGTCTGGCGTTCACCAAGCACTATGAAGACTAGCCTCCTCTTCGTCTCGACGTTGTCCACGTCGGCCGTCGCGCGAGTGGTCTACTCGTCGCTCAGTGTCGACCAACAAACCGACGTGAAGGACCAACTCGCCAAGTGGAAGGCTCAGTTTGCCTCCATCGCGAGTGAACATGGGGTCCTTCACAATACGACCAACACCGAGTCGGCCAGTCTGTTGGATTCACACACGGACGACGAACTCGCCCGATTCCACAACACACTCCAAGACGTTGCGGAAGCGCAAAAGAACAATCCGAGTACCAGATTCAGCGCCAACAATGTCTTTGCGTTGCTCACCCAAGCTGAATTCGACAAGATCTTCAAGAACTCGTTTGCAGGGAGCAACGCCACGCAGGCGAAGCCAGAGTCCAACGTTGAAGACGCGACCATCTTGGCGTCGTCCATCGACTGGTCGACCAACAAATGCAACCCGCCAGTGCGAGACCAAGGCCAGTGTGGCTCGTGCTGGGCGTTCTCGAGTCTTGGGACGTCTGAATTCGCCCATTGTCTCGCAACGGGGGACCTCTTGGCTTGTCGGAGCAACAAGTCGTGAGCTGCGACAACACCCAAAGCCATGGATGCGACGGTGACTATCCAGGATGGGCCATGGACTTTGAACGCAAAGGCATGTGTCTTGAATCGGCGTACCCGTACACGTCTGGCCAGTCGGAAGTGACGGGAACTTGCTAGACGACGTGCGACAAGAAGACGCTTTCTCTAGGAGCGACGGTGCAAGACCGAGGAGAAAGTGCTCTCATGAAGATCCTCAACACGCAGCCTGTGACTGTCACGGGTGGAATCTGCGAACCCCGTGTGGCACAACTACGAAGGCGGTCTTGTCACGCACTGTCCTGGCGCCGAGTCGGACCATGCTGTCATTGCTGTAGGCTATGGTACCAATAGCGATGGCGACTACTTCAAGATCAAAAACTCGTGGGGCACATGGTGGGGCGAGAAAGGCTACATCTATCTCCAACGTGGTGTCGGTGGCAAAGGCATGTGAAATCTCGCCGACTTCATCTACTACCCAGACTTGAAGACCGCCCCGACGACCAAAGCCCCCACGACGACGACAGCGCCAACGGTCAAGCCAACGACGATCTCTCCATCTACCGTTGCACCGGTCCCTTCGACAAGCCAACCCACCCCTTCTCCATCAACTGATGACCCCACTACGGTGCCAACCACAACGTCGTCGCCATCAACTGTCCTCCCAACTCCATCGTCGAGTGTCCCCGTCCCTTCGTCTTCTGCACGAACTCCCCCACCAACCACAACCAAAGCACCAGCTCCTTCGCCAACTGTGAAGCCGTCGCCGACGCCGGCCAAACCAACATCGACCCCAGCTCCATCCAAAGGCGTTACTGGTGTGCAAGGCCAACTCCTATCCCAAACCAACAAGATCCGTGCTGCGCATGGTCTCAACCGGTCACTTGGGACGCTGCGTTGTCGGCTCAACTGCAAAAGTTCGCCGATAGCTGCCCTGGTTACACCACGGGCGGTGTAGCTGGGTGGCAAAACTTTGCGGGGTATCAAGCTTGTACAGGAGATGCTTGTTTGAAAACCCTAGGTGCGGCTTGGAGCTGGTACAACCAAGGTGAACCCTATTGGAACTACAGCAGTCGCAAATGCAGCAGTAATTGCGTCACGTTTACAAACATGATGAGCCCAGGCGTGACGAAAATCGGGTGCGGCTGGGCCAAGTGTGGTAACGACAACCTCGTCTGGTGCAACTACGTCACCGCGGAGGACAATCCCAACGTGCCAACGCGCAGTATGACCAAAGATCAACTCAAAGCCAGTTTGACTGCCTAGAAAAGCTCGTCACCAGTTTATGTTGTCGAATGTCCAACTTGTGCACTTTGATCGATTTTGTGGATTAACTAAATCTAATCCTCGTTTGTTTCCTACTTACTGTCCTCGCTGGGAGATTTGGCTTGCCGTCCCTCGGACGCTGGGGGAAGTTGTGTGAAATTGGACAATAGAAAAACCGTCACAATTATCACCGATGCGACCTGTCGGCGAAATTTCACTGGGGTCATGTCCAAAGAGTATGAACTTCGTCGACCAAGTACAGCCTCTGCATCATGTACGTTCTGGTCGCTCGCGTATAATGCGATCTTTGTCTTAAATCTGGCATCGACGGTGCGTCGCAATTGGTTTTCTGGTTGCCTGATAGATGCATGGACCGACTTGTAGCCCTTTATGGCGTATCTCACCGAGCCGTATCCTGGTGGCGTGGCTCCCGCCTTCGACGTGGAACACATTTGAAGAATACGTCAATACAACAGTCGGTCACTTTCAGCGCTTTTTCAACAACGACACATTGAGACCTGGCCAGTTTAGCACTCGAGACGTCTGCTCCAACTCGTATGGAATGCGGCATGACATGGCTATGCCGTTATGCGGACTTTTGTTGTTGATTTCCTCACATCCAACGCAACACGACGAATGGAGCTCCAGCCGTGGCAACACGATATCATGTTGACCATTCCAATCGGTGACTTCTGCATTTGGATTGAAGAAACCAAGCTTCATGAATACACCGTGTGGGGGGCCGCGACTACTTTCGAGACACCCAAGTCGATTTGGGTCAAGTTTGTCATCCGCAGTCTCATGACGGGCTATGTATTGTATGTGCTATGGAAGAGCTACTATCGCCACTACCGTGTCCTTCTGTCAAATTTACAACGCATTGGGATTGCCCCCGAGTACGTTCGCTATCAAATCGTCGTCGGGGATCCAACTTATGCGATTTTGTGTGATCCGATCGTCGCGTTTGACATGGCTCTAGATACATGGTTGGGGGTTGCGTATTGTGCGCTTGCGATTATCGGTGTGACGCAATTCCAAGAAGTTGCTGGCGCTGTGTTTCATTCGACGTGAGGAACGCCAAGGCGAAAGTTCGAATTCCATGACCGTAAAATATCGAGGCTAACATCGCGATGGCATCATATCTAGGTCAATTTTGTTACCTGGATATAGTTCATGGCATCGTCCTGAGGGACTCCAAATGGTAAAGTCATCTCATGACGCATCCCAAACGAGTTGGTTGCGACATCTCGATGGCTAAGTTGACCTGGGCCTAGCGTGTCAATGTTGTAAACTTGTTGATAAAACGAGGCTGTCTCGTTAACGTATTCCTCGAAAGTCTTCCACGATGGAGGGCGGCTTGGGCCAACCCAGCCTTGGCAAATGTGCCAGCGCAATTTCATTCTCACTATGACAGTTGGTGAACAATGCAATTGGATAGTTGAAACTGGGCCGACTCGATATGATGTGTGGGTAGTCGCTGGTGTGGTCGAGACGCCCGAGTCCACGTGGGTCAAGTTCCTCTTCCGCTGTGTCATGTCAGGCTACGTGCTATATACAAGAAGTCGCCCTGGAAGGGTGGCTTCGGATAGGACCAAGGGGACGGCGTGCGGGAATCCAAGCGGTGGTGCGGGGCCAACGTCTTGGCTGTGCACAACAATGTAAATCCGGAAGTGTATTGCATCAGTTTATGGAAGATGTGCAAAGATACTAATGAAGTGCGAATGCCGAGAAAGGCAAGGTTGAATTCTAACAGCCCACCTCAATCTTGACTTCCGACTTGGACTTCATGCCCAATATATGGTTTCAACCGCATATGCAGCTCGGTAGACAATGGTTTTGTAAAGATGTCAGCAGGCATCTTCCCTGTCTCGCAATAGCCGGTTCTGACCTTGTGCGACTTGACAGCGTCGCGAATAAAGTGAAAACGAATGTCAATATGTTTCGCGCGTGACTTGGCCATGTCATTCTCCATCGTCTTCAATGCGCTTTGATTGTCGTTCCAAAGTTGCGTTGGTGCCACATTTTTCAAATTCAACTCGACCATGAGTTGGTCGATCCAGAGGCATTCTTGAACACCAACCGAGGACGCAATGTACTCGGCTTCAATGGTTGATAGAGCATCTACCGCTTGCTGCTTGGAATACCATGCAACGGAACAGCCGTTGACAGTCATGAGACATCCGCTAGTCGATCGGCGATTTGTCTTGTCTCCAGCCCAGTCGGCATCGCAGAAGATTTCCGTCTTGATGTCCTTTTCAGTGTTGGGAATTAATAGTAATCCAACAACCATGGTACCAGCTAGGTAACGCAAGATGCGTTTAGCACCGCGCTCATGGTTGGCATTGTGTTTTGATACATGGCGTGCCAGCATGTTGACAGCTACTGAGATGTCGGGACGTGTCGAGCCAGCTAGCCACAACAAGGAACCTCGATTTCTCGCAACTCGGTTTGAGACATCTCTGACTCGCCGGCTTCGTCATAAAAACCATGATCCACGGCAATCGGAGTTGGCTAGGACTTGACTTCAGCCATGCTGTTTCGAATCAGTAGTTCTTGAATTGTATTTGATTGTTCCAAGAAGAATCCGCCTTCTACGTTCATTCCCAGGCATCTCTTTACCTCGCCGAGGTCCTTAATCTTGTACTTGCAGGTCAATTCTTCTGTCAAGCTCCTCATCATATCATCATCTTGGGAGAAAATGAGCAGGTCATCGACGTAAAGTCCACAAAGTGTCAAGCCTTTGTCGTTCCACAGAAAGTAGATGCATGGGTCCACTTTGCTACGACTAAAGCCAAATTTCAAGAGGGCGCCGTTGACTTCCTCGTTCCACAACATACCCGATTGTTTCAGTCCGTAAATACTCTTGATGAGTTTTCCAACGTACTTCTGAGTGTCGACGCCCAACTCTTTGGGTAATTCGAAGTAGATGTCGTGGTCTGACTTCGCTTGCAAGTATGCCTGTGGGAAGTCCATGTGACGGACGCCGCAATTATATTTGGCACCAAAACAAACAGCAGACGGACACTTGCTTGCTTGATCACTGGAGCGAAGGTCTTGGAGTAGTCAACTCCATATCGTTGGGTAAAGCCCCGAGCCACCAGTCTCGATTTGAATTTGTCGATATTTCCCTTTTTGGTCGTAAACGACCTTTGTGATCCACTACGTTTGTTTTTGTTGGACGCAGGACGATTTCGAGGACACCGTTTCCTACGATTCCTTCGAGTTCCTTCACCATGGAGTTTCGCCACTGCTTGGCTACTGGGGACGACATAGCTTCCTTCACGTTTTTGGGCTCCGCGATGGTCATATAGGCCGAGTTCTTTGTCTCAGCTGCTAAGTACGCAGCCATATGGGCGTTGAGGCATGCACCTGTCTCGGCTGTTGCTTCCTTGGTACGCCGCGCTCGAGTGCGGATGATGAGGTCTGGCTTGGAGACTATTTTGGCCTTCTTGTGGTCCTTCGGTAAATCGTCATCCTTTCCGGATAGTGGCTTATTCATTTCATTTGTCATTTGGCTTGCTTTTGGTAAGCTTGTTCCCACAAGAAACTCGGCGACGTCGCGCCGTGGTGTTGGTGCCGTGATGTTGCGAACGTCTCTTGTTGCAATGACCTTGTTCTGTTGGGGTATATATACGTCATATCCTTTGATCTCGTCATTTACACCAAGAATGATGCCTAGGTCGGCACGACGTGCGATTGACTTATCTTGTGGCGCTTGGTAGACGGTGCAATTGCTGCCAAATGGCAGGATATGACTGACCTTTGGGTGCTTTCCCGTAAGTTTGAAGAGAGGAGATTCCCAGTCGTCGTTTCCTTTGCAGGGAACGCTGTTGCGGCTATACGTAGCGTGGCGAAAGGCGTATCCCCATAAGCTCATGGGGATATCACAACCCATCATGAAGGTGCGAGCGTCGTTTGCCATTGTGCGAATTGCGTTCTCGGCTTCTCCGTTGCTGGCCGAGGTATGCGGTTGTGCCGTTTGTTTTCTGATGCCATTTGCTTTCAAATAGGCGTCCATGGCCTCAGAGACGAATTCGCCACCGCCGTCAGTACGTAGGACTTTCACCTGCACGCCGAACTGTTTTTCGATACGATTCTTGAAAGTAATAAACTCCTCAAGTTGTTGGGACTTCAACTTCATAGGCACTGCTACTTTGGACTTGGTATTGTGGTCGACGTACACGGCTACCCAGCGGTTCTTATTTCGATCACTGGGCGTGATCGGTCCAAGTAAGTCAGCGCATATCACTGCGCCTGGCTCACCGGTTGGTGCAGATTCTCCTTTGGCTGTGCATTTCGCGTTTGTTTCCCGCAAGCGCAATCAAGACAAGGCTCCTTCAAGTCGTGGACGATACGAGTCACATCCATTTCATCGGGGCCAAGTTTCTCGGCCAATTTGACCAAGGCTTGCTTGGAGACGTGTCCCAGAGCGGCGTGCCATTCGGCCAGTGTGCGTTTGGATTGTGACACGTGGAAGGTTAAAGCGGTTGGTTCCGCCACCTGTGTCGGTGGTGCCATGCGTTCAAGGACAGGAAGGCGTTGGTTGCGTGATCCATGGAGCAATGTTGCGCCGGTGGAGCGGTCCACAAAGTCGATTGTGGCGCCAAATTTAACATCAATCTTGCTCCGGTTTAGTGTCGAGATGGACATCAAGTTGGATTGGAGTGAGGGTACATAGTGTACATCTTGGAGCCTTATTTGTCGACCATCCAATAGAGTCAACGTTGCCGATCCTTTGCTCGCTGCTTTGATGACGGTCGAGTTTGCTACGCGGACGCGCAAGTTTGACGGCACAGGGTCGGAAATCCATGCTTCATCATTGGTAAGATGGTGGGTACATCCAGAGTCACAAATCCACTCTGTAGAGGCCACACTTCCAGGGTTGGTACACCGATGTGCTATAGCTTCGTCTTCGGTGTGGTACCCTTCTGCGACAACATTGAAGTCGTCGTCGTCGTCAGCGACCATTTCTTCAATCACGTATGATGCTATCGCGGGGTTTCTTTTGATAACCACGTCACCTTTTTTTGACATTGCGGAAGCTAGGTTTGTAGAACCAGTCATTTGTCCTTGTTTGGCTTTTGCTTTTTGTCCCATCTTGACAATTGGACAGTCTGAGAAGAAATGCGAGTTTCCATCCTTGCAAATGCCACAGATGCGTGTGGCCTTCGCTGCTGGTTTGTCTTTGGCTTTGTCCTTGCTTTTGCTCGCTGGTTTTTTGTTGTCTTTGGGTTTATTGGTCAAGGCCGAGTTTGCCGCGGCTGGTGGTGGATGTTTGCGTTTTCCTTGGTTGATCCCGGTGCCAGCAGTTCGAGTCAAAATGCCAATCAACTTGGTTTGCTCTTCGACTGTATTTTTGTTAACTGGGTTGATGTGGGCCAACAACTCGTCTTTCTTGCTTGGGCAGGCATGGATTGCCAAGCAATCAAGTACAAACTCGTTCGAGACGTTCGCCATGCTCTGTACGTGGTGGAGATAGGTGAGATGGTCATTCCACGTCATCTCCCAACGTTTTGACTTTTGCATGAGTTGGGTCAATTGTAACTGCGTCAGGTGCGTTGAGTAATTTTTGCTGAGCCTCTTCACCATTTCCTTGTAGGAAGTAGTTGGTTGTTGGGACTTTGAATCTTGATCGAATGTCTTGGCGTTCCCAGTTATGCTTTGCATTAACGCGTGGAAACGTTGCTCATCAGACCACGTGGTACCATTGAATGCCTTGTCCGCTTCGATGGCATCCTCAAATGTACGAACCCAGTTGGGAAAGTTGCTGCCCAGTCCCGGGTACTTTTCCTTGCCGTCAAATAGAGGTTGGACTTTGAAATCTTTCAATTTTGGCGCCTTGGATGATTTTTGACGAGGCTGATTTACTTACACTTCGTCTTGTTCATCTTCTGTGTAGTCTGAGTCATCACCGTCGTCGCCATCGTCCCCACCATCGTCGTTGTCGTCGTCGCCATCTCCACCTGCGCTTCCATGGTCACCTCCGCCGCCTGATCTGTTGGCGGGTGGTTTGAAAGGCCGTTTTTCCTCCATGTCCTCATCTTCGTCATCGTCGAAGTTGAGTTGTTTTGCAGCAGCTGGTGGTTGTGGCTTGGTCTTGGTTGACATTTTGGTGGTGGTTTTCGTCGTTGAGCCGGCTGTCTTTTTCGCCGGTGTGTCCGTGGAAGGTGTCAATTGCGTGGCCACTCTCGTTATCTCAACTAGTTTCGTTTGGAGCAATCCGTTGATCTTGGTCATATCCGACGCTTGTGTTGCCTGCATTTCTCGTTGCCAAGCTTCTTGGCGTGCCATGGCCACGTCGGACGCGTCTTTCATTGCCTTCTCGTGGGCCAGTTGTGCTTGGGCTGCGGAATCATTCACCCGCTGCTCGAACTCCAGCTGGGCTTGGGTACGCGACTCAGCAAGTCTCTTTTCAAAATCAACTGGGTTTGTTGCGACAAGTGTTGACCATCGTCCACGGCCGCCGTTAGGTCAAGACGAATCTTCTCGACAGGCTGCAACTTGTCAATTTGGTTTTGCGATGTTTGCCCTAACGTGCGTGCCTGCTCCGTAACGTAGTTCTCCAAATGTGTATCCTTGTTAGACAACCGATTGTTGATTTCAATCTCATGCTGTTTTGACTGTAGCACAATCTGTCGTTGAGTTTCCGCGGTTTGTTGAATCAAGGTTAGTAAGTTTTGGTTTTGTTGCTCTTGGCGCTCCATAAACTCGTCAATCTTGTCGCCTTGCTTCTTTTGCTCAAGGTACAGATTGTCCGTCAAAGTCTGACTTTTCTTTAGAGTAGCGTCGATGTTGATGGCGAGGCGATCAAGATCTCCAGCCATTTTGGTTTCGCTTGTCTTCAATTGGTCCGACAGACGAGTAATTTGCCCTTCCGTGTTCGAGCGCTGGGTGACCAATTCGTTCTCTATGGCGTCGCTGCGAGCTGCCATGCCTTCCAAATGGTACTTGTGGATGTCAAACTCGATTGCCAGTCGCTCTTCCAGTTGCTGCTGGGTGAAGGCAGTCGATGCGATCTGGGTTTGAACCGCGGTTGCAGTTGCCGCTAGTTGAGTTCCAATAGTTCCCACATGTGCTTATACCCTGGCTTTGACTTTAGCTTGGGTTGACATAGATTGATAGATTTTGGAAATAATCCTTTCTTTAATTGGTGCTGTTTCGTCAGGGGCTTGGTTTGCCATGAGTGCCAATTCCGTTGGTGCCGAGTTTCCTCTAGCCCTGGTAAGTGCCAATCGGCGTTGTGGTGCAATGGCCAACAGAGCTTCTTCACGGCTTGTTGGCTTGCGTTTGACGGTGAGTTGACCGTCGGAATTTTTGACTTGACGATAGTCGGTGTTGGGCATATCTTCTGCCTCCTTGAGCTCGAGTTCGGCTCTGCGAGCCAGGCTCACTATGGCCTTGGCTTGGTTGCGTTGCACGCGAATTTGGTCTTCGACTTCGAAGAGCAATTTTTCTTCAAATTTGACGTCTTGCTCGCTCCCCATGGTTTGTGGTGAAGACGAACTGGTAATGCTGGGGAAAAAGCCTTTCCTCACTTAACTCTTTCGTAATGGGCTCTGCAGAACCCCATATGTTTGGTATGCTTCGAAATTTTCGTTAAAATGTCGCAAAACTGATCCTCTTCGAAATGCTGAGGAGAGCCCATTAATTGACCGCACAAGCGACGACCTAACCCTCTGAAAAGGCCAATACGCAATTCTTATTGGACATAATATCTACCCAATCAAAATCTACTATACTGTAATTAGTGTGAGTTGGTGTCGTGATCTCCTTGACAATCCCACGGCAACAACGCCGACAAAAGGTCCGATAACCAGCGGTCGTACTAACGCTCTTAATAGCGTTGTTTCGACCGCTATATGCAGCGCTATAAGCAGCGCTGGTCTGAGCGCTGCTACCAGCGATGAAGTAAACGCTAGAAGAAGCGCTACAAGTAGCGCTCTCAACAGCGTAGAAAGCAACGCTGCGTATAACGCTGAATATAGCGCTGAAAGCAGCGCTGCTCCAACGACACTTACTATCATGGGTCTGAGTATATTTACTGTATGAAGCGTCAGTGAGGCGAGGAGAGGATGAATAGCGCTCGTAACAGCGCCATGTCTAGTGCTGAAGCCGAGCATTGGATCGGCGTCGAAGAAGTGACCACCAGAAATATTCGGATAACATTTCCGGATAATGTAATATTAATAATATGAACTTTAATTGGCTAAATATATTGTGCTTTTGATACAAAATTGTGAGGAACGGTTTGAATCGACCGAGGTTTGGAATCGATTCCGAATCGAACGGGCTTCTTTGATTGGCTAGAATTAAAAATTAAAAATAGTCAGCCAATCAGAATCGATCCCACCTGACTCACGCAAAACACACACTGACACACACCACTTCAGTATTATGAAATCGATTTGAAAATGAATTCGCATTTTGGTCAAAACCACAAATTTGGTTGAAAATGACAACATCAAACTTTTAAATATTTGATTTCAAAGTATTTTATCACACCATTCGACGAAATGAGCGGTGAAAGACACGAAGAGAGAAAGTCCCTAGCCGTGCGCTGCAACGTGATGCAATGCGAGGCCCTTCTCACTGTGGGTCACTATATATCGCACTAGCGCTCCTACCACAGTGAGCAAGGGCCTTGGAAGAAATCAATGCACCAGGACGGCGAGGTCTACACCTATCTTGAAGGTAAATCTACCGACATTATCCCAACCTAAACTGTTCACGTAGGTGACGACCTAGCAAGCTTCGAGTCAATGACAGACTCGGAGAGGAAGTCGTACAACCGTGAAAAGAGTTTACTGTTGAAAAAACGCTTACAAGGTCGTACGATTTTTCTCTCCGAGGCTCGTCAAGACACAAGCATTAGCGAGCATGGCGAGCTGCGTGAGCTCATTCACGAGCTTACGCAGCGAATGGATGCCGTGGAAAATAGGATCACTTCGATGTTATCGTCCTTCCCCAATGATGGCATCTTAGGTCTGAGCCCTTCTCATGATGAAGTTCCCGATATTAGCCAGCATGTTTCACAAAGCGAGCAAATCGGGTGAGCGCGAACTGAAAATGATGCAATTATTACCAGCACTTTAGGCGAAACCTCCCGTCCCAAGCGCAAAGTTGCCAGTTCATGTTCTGCTCCGAAACCGCAAAAGAAACGAGGTAGAAAGAAGAGTTTATTTTAAGCTAAAAATGTATTTTTTGGTTTTCCGAGTTTGTATTGTTTACACTAGTAAATAGATATCATATTCATTATAGACTAATCCAAACTAGTCTCACATGTACGCAAGCTTTTCTTGAAGTCACTATTTGTTCTTGGCCTTTTTCTTTTTCTGTTGATCTTCTCCGTATTTAACAAAAAATTCTCAACTGGTTGGAGTAGGTGCTGTATCTCCTTGAGGATGTCGTAGTTAGTATTTTGCTGTGCACACAACCGTGTCACTTTTGAGCAGGTTTAAGAATATGTGATGATAAATCTGTAACAGTTTCCAAATGCCTGGAATCTTTGTTTTTCACATTTTGAAATGACAAAAGGCAAGTGAAGACAAAACGTTAATTTTAATTCGTTTTCACCGGTGAAACAGCCGCTAGAATCAACAAATATACAATCGTTGATATCACCGGGCTTCTCACCGTCGAAAACACCCGTGAATACAACGGTGAAAACGCCGTTAAACTCAACGTATAAAAGACCGTTGATATCACCGTTCATCACACCGTTGACAACAACCGTGAATATAACGGCGAAAGCAACGTCGAAATTCATCCATTCTCATAAACTTACCCGTCGCCAAAAATATGACACTTGATCCACTGACGGTACACTACGCAAATTAAAATCGTTCTTTCTGTGCAGCAAACAATCGCGCAGCTTAGATGGTGTCATGTAGTTTGCGTTTTCCTCTATAAACTTCAAAATCTCGCCTTCCAATGGCGTAGATATTTCACATTCCCCAGGGTGCTCGACCTCATGGTAAGAATATATATGTATCCCCTCATCGATTGATGCAATTGACAAATTTCCTACGTGTAACTGTAGAAAAGTCTAAGTCTAGGTAAGATGTACGTCTGCAATCGTACGTGGATTTCGTCGCAATGTTTCTCCTTTTGCTGAGAGATATTTGTGATGATGTTTCCTTGTAAAATGCCGTTTTCGAGTTTTTATAATCCTTTCGCTGCTTACAGCGGAATGTACTCTGAATAATTGTGTAAGGGTACTTCAAATTTGATGCCTTTTTCATATTCCTAAACCAAATAAATGACAACGATTCCTGCATATATAATACCAATAGCTGTATCCGAGATTTTCAAGCAATAAACCTAAAATTTCTTTGATGCAAACATCATGCTTCACAAAATCGGTCTGACATTTCGTCTGGATAAACACGTGAACACGTTGACCACTGTGTAAAAAGACAGAGCAAATATCGTTCTCAAAATCTTTCATCGAAGTAAAATTGTTTACAACGTGCTTGATATTCGCTTCATTGTCTATCGCGCCTTTGGAGCTATACTTGCATTTGCGTTCAAGACAAGTCCTGAAGGGAACATTTGTTGAGGCATCTACAAAGCATTCCCAAAGGAGGTTCTTCTTGCATCTTGCGCATTTCAGCCTATGGAGACTGCTCTCTTCTTCGTCAACAATCATGCCTATTACAAAATGACGAATGTTTGCAGTCAATATCCCCCAGTACTATGATTGGCTACGCTAATTCAAGTTACAGTAGTCAGTTCATTGGAGCAGCGCTGCTTTCAGCGCTATATTCAGCGCTATACGCAGCGTTGCTTTCTACGCTGTTGAGAGCGCTACTTGTAGCGCTGCATATAGCGGTCGAAACAACGCTATTAAGAGCATTAGTACGACCGCTGGTTATCGGACCTTTTGTCGGCGTTGTTGCCGTGGGATTGTCAAGGAGATCACGACACCAACTCACACTAATTACAGTATAGTGGATTTTGATTGGGTAGATATTATGTCCAATAAGACAAACGTACTGCGAGCAAGCCATCCGTGGGTCCACAAGGATCAACTCAAAATACTCCACCAAGCACCCAGTCTCGCAATGGCGCTGTGCCCCGATTGTTCCAAATGACAAGGTGGTGGTCTTTCGTCGCTTTCAAGATCTCGACACTCAATTGGATCCCTTGAATGAGCCAAACGTCGACTCCCAGGGTCATTCGGGTCCACCAAGCCAGCATCCAGGGCCACGGGGTCCTTCTCCAAATCCTCCTGAACCACCCCCAGCACCAACGTCCGTCGGTGGGCCAAGCGCTATTTACTCTGTGTAGCGCAATTGTCAGCCTCAATCCAAGTCAGAGTCGGTTGACTGATAATTCATAATGCATTTCACTTGCTGTTCAACATGCAAACGTATAATCATATAAATCCATTCCAGCACAAGATTGATCCGCCTACAGTGCAAACAAATCAATCCACAATCAGTTCCATTCCAATCCATCAGGTAAGCCCAAGGGTAAATCCAATCATCAAACCAAAGTTGGCAAACCAAAGTGATGTCAAACCAGATAAGTGGGCTAAGCCTGAGACGAATCGTCCTCTTCGCCTTCCCCAGCTTCGCTCTTTGTTTCTTCTTCATCCTCGTCGTCATTCGGAGGGACAAAGTCGGTTTGAACCATCATATCCAACCTGTCAAGATGCAGACGATCGCGCTCAAATTCGTAAACCAAGGTCGAGGCAGGGAGGGAAATCGCAGCAACCCATGTCCACGCGCCATTTGGTTCGAGCTGTACTTCGTATTCTTTGATGTGATCGATGTAGCGTACTGCTCGAATCCCAAACACTTGTGGCTCATCTGGATCGGGTTCAAAGGAGTCTGGTGGAAGGTAAAGACCTTCGTCAAAGTCTACAGGAGGCTGGTTGTCCATCCTTTCAGTGGGTCGGAGTTGGAACACACGCTGTAGCTTCAGCCTGGAGTCGTGCACCTCGGCGTGGAACCGATGGTTCCTCAGAGCCGACCTTCCTTGAATTTCTAAGACACTCGCATAGTTGTGTTTCTTTTCCAACACACAAAATGGGCCATGCCAAAGGTGCGCCAACTTTTTCTTCACGCCAGACTTCACTTGGTCTATATAGACCCACACCAAGTCGCCAATTTTAATGCGTTCGTCAACAGCGGGGGATAATTGGGCGTTGTGGGCTTCGGCTCGTCTTTTCACAGCTTGACATAATAAATCGTGAGCCATTGCCTTACAGAACGCGTGCTGTTGATGCAGTTGGGATCGCCATCGATTCGCCTCATGATCGCCACTCTTGGTAGCGGGGAGACTTGCCGTAATTGTTGTAAAGGGGTCCCATCCATGCATAAGGTAGAAAGGTGTATCTCCGCGAGTGGCTGACGGTGTAGTGTTGATAGCAAATGTCAGCCTCACTGCACATTCGTCGCAATCTCTCTGTCGAGGGTCCGTCACATAGAGCTTGACTGATCGGACCAGTTTGGATAGCCCTTTCAGCTGTACCGTTTGCTTGGGGACGATAGGCAAAAGTCGGCATAGGGCTCTGGCCGATCATTTTCATGAAATGGGTGAACACTTCGCTCATGAACGATGGTTCGCGGTCATGGCGGACTTCTTTACAAGCACCAAATCGTACAAACACTGTCTCTTCGAAGGCTTTTGCCAGGGTGCGTGCTGACCTATCTGGGGTCAGTTTGCACATGACAAACCCAGTGAAGTTGTCCACGAAGACAACTAGTTGGGTATTATCGCCAAAAGATCGAGGAAGGTCGGTGGCAATGTCGTAATTGACCAGCTCCAATGGCTCGTGAGATATCAAGTTTCCTGGCGAACGAGCTTGGACCGTCGGTGGAGGTCCACCCGATGCACAAGTTTCACAAGCTGTCACGTAGTTCTTGGCATCGGTGTACATACCACCCCAGTAAAAATGCTTGCGCAGCCGCCGTACGTGTTGTGGATCTTGAAATGATCCCCTTCGACACTGTCGTGACAATGATGCAATATCGTTCGGATCAGCTCGGTAGGGATAACCAAGGTCCAGATGAAAATGGGCAAATGACATCTCTTGGTCGACCAGTTGAGGCGAAGAGTGCTCCTTCCTCGCCGATTTCGTACATTCCAGCTTCCTTGCTGGCCTTCGAGCACTCTTCTGGCGTCAATTCGTCCACTTCTCCTCGTATAAATCGCTTGATAATCGACCATTTTCGCTCTTGGTCCTGGGCTTCACTCACTCTGTGCAGTCGTATCTGGCTATTCAGCCCCACTACCCTTGAAGTCGGCTTTGGGTGAGTGTACGCCAGGATGGATTTTGCAGACTGTTCATTATCCAGGAGATCATTGGTTTCTGGCGGAGGTTGGATAAGCTCGGCCAGGAGATTATTCTCTTGGATATCGTCAAGATCGGTTGTGGATAGCTCCGTGATCTCTCGTCGCAAGGCAAGGCCCATGGATGCAAGATGATCGGCACTGCCGTTCCATCGTCGAAGGATGTGGTGATATTCGACGCTCGAGAGCTGTCGCTCGAGTGCTCGAAGGTCTTTCAATTGAGCTTGGAGGTGCTCCTGCTTACACTGCATCCACTCCAAAGCTTGGTGAATCACCAACTTGGAGTCTCCAAAGACGTGGATGGACTTGATATTCTTCTGGATGGCCGCTCGCAGGGCCGCTTTGGCTCCTTCATACTCAGCAACATTGACCGTGGCGTCACTGCAACATCCTGCTCCAGCCCAGACGATAGCCCACTCGGGCAATTTCCATATAATGGCGCCCCAACTTCCACAAATCGACTACGAAAGCTCAAGCTTGGACGACCATAGAGAAGACTTTACGTGGCCTTGGAATTGATGCGTCCAGTCACAGCTTACAGTGTCGTCTTCGTTTGCTGCACGAAGGCCACCTTGAAGAAGAAAAGGTATCGAAGGCTGCGAGTGGAGTCGCCGAAGACATGACGGAAATCAAGCGGCTCCTCACAGAGTATCATGAAGCTTTGGAGGATGCAAAGGAGGAAAAAAAGAGAAAGCGCTCAAAAATGGACACTATCGAAGAAGCTAACGCAGTAGGTGGAGCAGCTCTTCGTGAAGCTGCACTGTGTGGAATGGTGAAGGAACAAATAAAGAAGTCTGAAAAGATCGATATCAACACGGTCCTACGAGCAATGACAGACGCGAAAGATGCCGAGCTCAAAATTCGACAACGTGAGTTGGAGTTGAAAGAAATCCAAATAACAGAGGACGCGGCATACAAGAAACGGATGATGGAGAATGAAGCAAAAAGCCTTGAATTGGAATTGCGAAAGGCTGAAAACGACGCCAAGGCACTTCAGCTCCAGAACAGCATGATGGAAATCATGAAGCAATTCACTTCAAAGGGCTAGAACGGTACATGATAAATTCATAATTCACATTTAGACTCTTCCATTACTTAATCATGATTAAATGTCATCAAGATATTCATCCAGCGTTGGTGTTGGAGTACCAAAGAACTTGCTTGTCAAGTTTCCACCTCGAGTACATGCCAAACAGTTTGTTAAGAAGGCTCCAATAATGTATAGCTTTCCCACTGGGGATAGGAAAACTTTCAAATTTTTCTTGTAATCGAGAAATGCCCATGATCGAATGACGTCTCCAAAACACCATTCAACACAAACTCGAACGCGGCTCATACGCCGGTTGAATTCAGATTGTCCACGGCTAAGATTGGATGACTTGTATGGACCAATAAGCCAATTGAGCAAGGGGTACGCTGGGTCACCATACAGCTTGAAATTCTCTCCAAGGGAACGCATTTTAGCGCCAAGTCCACTCTCGCGTAGGAGTGCAACGTCATGGCGACGACCCTCGATGGGTCCATACAATGACGCGATGAGACCGTTTGCAAGGACGACGCTTTGAAACTTTATAGCATGAACCCTCTTGTGGCCATTATATGCCTGGCGTTGATGTCGACTTGGTCGTGAGATTGGACGAACGCTGCCATCTATAAATCCAGTGCAGTTCAATGGAACACCAGACTTGTTGGTGATCGCTCTTACAGACTCTTGGCCATACATTTGTAGTACATGTCGATCAAACGCTACTTTGGAGTGATATCTATCATACAAATGCTTTACCATAAACATGAATATACGACAAAGTGCAGGTTTGGAGCGTCCAAATATTAGCGCCAAGTCGAACCATCGATTGGAATACGTGAGCCGGCGTAAAAGGATCAAACACGCTTCAACATGAGTCACTCTTGTTTGACATGGCAGGATCAGGACCGAGCTCAATCCTAGTTTGTTGACCAAAGAAAAAAGTCTGCCTTTCGGAATCGGAATAAATCCATAAAGCTGGTCTCACTGTACGAATCAATGTCAAAGCGAAGGACTGGGATGCTGATACGTTCACGAATCGATCTGTCCAGCAGCGCATAGACAAGGGCATCGTATCCTTCAGAGTAGGCAAAGAGAGCGACCGCCCATGATGCATCCATTGTAGAACTGAAACCTATACTACAAAGAGGTCGCAAAACGCTTTCTCTTCCTGTCATACATGCATCTAGTATAGCATATCCATAGTACATTCGGGAACTATACTACATATTTGCGAAACCTCTCTAATGTATCACCGTCATGACTTTGGTGAGCTACAGACAAGAACTACAGACTCATCGAGGTACAGACACTTAACCGCCAAATCGACGATGCACAACTTGGTGGTAGTCTCAAGTAATCAGACCTTGGAAAAATAAAACTTCAAACCTACTCATAGCTCAACATGGAGGAGATAACTTATTCAAAACCATCGCCGCCGCGATAAATAACTTTCTCGGGCAAGGTCAAAGAATAACTTATTCATCGCGATCGGCACTGACGATTTATTACTCAAATAACTTTGGTGAACTCATGCAAAATGTATTCATCATTATAATCAGCTACTACATGAATCACTGGGCTTGTTGGTCAATACGTAGGGCATCAGAAACGTCTGAGAGACCCTAGTACTCATTGTTGGCGTAGAGAAACATTTGAGCTTCAAAATTGCGTGGCAAAATCGATCGGCGCCGGTCGCTGAGCGCAAATTTCGCTGACAAGAAAAATCTCTCACACACATTCGACGTTGGCCGAATAAATCGGCAATCAATATACATACCTGTATTGGTCTTGCGGCGCTTGGATCGCTGCACAATCGACATGCCTTCATCGCTTTCCGCACTTGTTGCAGAGTCATCCAACAGATGACATACACTCTGACACTCGTCATCACTCATACTTGCCTCTGATTGGCTCAAAATTTTCACAACCCCATTCTCAAAATTCTCGTTGTGCACGACGTGCGCGGACGTTGACAAGTATCGAGCGGCGGACGGGTACTGCTCAATAACGGTATCGAACACACGGCGGAGATCACTCACACTGACATCCTCACCTTGTAGATACAATGTAACCTCATTCAATCGCTCCATTTCGACTTGGAGGCGCTCGAGCTCGCGGCGTTGCGCCACAGTCGGCATCATTGAGTCCACCGTCGCGTCACCCATTTCAACCAGGTACTCATTGAGCTCGCCGAAACGTTTCACCATATCGTAGCACGAACTCCAGCGCGTTTGCTGGCGCATCTTTGGCACAAGGAAGGTGTGGCGGCGGAGCTTTGCCGATAGGATTAGACCACTTAGCTTCTTCATAAGGGTGTTAATTAGTGTTAGAACGTCTTCAAATTGACTCAGATAGTCCACAACAATGAGATTGAAGCGATGGCTTGCACAGCCAACTAGCGGAACACGAGCTTCACGCGCAAAAGCACCATTCGTCGAGCAATTGTCACCAACGAGCGCCACCACATTGTTCCACGTTTTTCCGTATAATTCCAAAACATAATCCGTATAATCGATATGGGCTCTTGCATCCAAACTTGTCTCGTCGTTGATTGGTGAAAAAGATAATAACACCCTTTTATAGCCAATAGAATTCAAGGATGGAAAAGTTGCAAAATGGCCACAAAATGGGACGATCCAGACGACCAACCATCAAAGATAAGAGCAAATTTCGACGGCAGCATCGCGCAAATCTTTTTTCCAGGGCTTGCGTGACCAAGTGCATGTACTTACTGTTAATCAATGTTTTTCCACATATGGGGGGCAAACTACTGTATCTTTTCGTCATTTCATTTTCAACGAATGAAAATGGCAGAAGGGACTTGGACACCCATTGCAACCAACCATACACTTTTCGCGTCGTAGGCGAAACAAGCATGTCCAGCACAGTAAGCTCATTAGCGGGGTCGTTAGGACGTAGATTCACATACTCGGGGTGAAAGCGATGGATGTGCCCTGTCAGGTTCGAGTACCCCGAGCTTGATTGGACTCGCACTTTTCCGCATTTACATGTCCAAGTGTCACCAGTAGGGGAGTCGCGCTTAAAAAAGAGCAGGGTGAGCTCTTTGCCTTCAACGGAGTAAGTTTCTTTCGGTGCCATGGACGAGAAATTGAAAATGAAAACTCGACACTGGATTTTTACCGTGCTATTTGAATGGCTGTAGTGGCTTACGGAATGCTAACCACTCATTAAAAAAATCCTGTAAATAGTGAAAAATTGAAAAGAATTTTGGGGTATTTTTGTGCGTTTTTTTAATCATTTTTAGTGAGCAAAATATTGAAAAATATTCTCAATTTTTTTTATTTATTTTTCTATGCATTGTGTTCGAGTAACCTATTTTTTTATATTTGCTTAAAATAATTTACTCGTAACCACATGCAATAAAAATAAATTATTTTTTGCCACTAAAAAATATATCTTTGAAAAGGGTTATTTTTTTCGTTTGCAAGTAATGACATAGTTCCCAGCGGTTCCACAAGTAGATTCTGTGCAAGCGAGGGGCCAAAGCAACGATTGCTTCGGTCCATAGAGCAGGCAGGCAGCTCAATTCTTCTCATTTGCCAAGGGATTTTGACACGGACTAAATCCACAGAAACAAGGAGATTGCACAAGAAAGCCATGGCCGATTGCACGATGAGTCAACCAAAACAAAGTTTGGGAAACAAAGCTTGTTGAGCTCCAGACATAGTTTCTAACGTCAGTGCAGCAGTCGAGACAGGGGTAAATGCGGGAATGGGGGTTGCTAGCTAAAAAGAGATAGATTGAGAGAACACCTGACAACAATAAACATTGGCCACAAAATAAAAAGGTATGCGCAGCATTGCATCGTCGCTATACGTTTTTCCACTTGGGATTCTCCATGTCAAAGCTGCCACCTCGTGCCGACTGCAAAATTGCAATGTCGTCGCTCACATAACTCGCTACAAAGTCACCTGATGCTGCACTGTGGATATCTTCGAGCACACCTACACATTTTCGTTAATACTTGTCAATGTAGAGGAGATCAAACCAAGCTTCGACGGCGGCAATGGAGGTTTGACGTTGGTTTTCATGTTCATGCCAACTTTGTTCATCTTGGCAAAATCAGGCGCGCCAGCGGCACCTGTGGCTTTGCCGCCACCCATAATGACAAAGTCGTCCGAGTCTGTGCTTCCCACGACGTGTTCGATCGGTGTTGGCACTTCACCATGCGGTGCTTGGGATAAACGGGCAGTGGGAACCAAGAGTGTCTCCTGGAGGCCAAGCTTTTGCTGCTGCGCGCCTTCATTGAACGCTAGATCGACTCGTTTCTGCATTTGTTTTCGTCGTGACTCGAGACGCGCGCGCCGGATGCAAATGCACGCAATGACGACGAGTACCAGCACACCGACGACAATGCCAACGATGGCACCGATGGAGAGCGACGATGACGACGACGAGCTTTGCAGTCGACGTGTGTCGACAAAGAGGAGACGCCGTATCCTTCTTTCGCTGTCTATGCACTTGTGCACTAGCTCCGCGACGATCAACTTGGCTCGATGGAATCCCATCTTGTGGGAGATGACGATTCTTCTTGGACTTGGTTTCAGTATGCTTGGAACCGACTTGATGGTGTCTCACACGTATATATCAAATAAATTCCGACATTTAAAAATATTTTTCCAGTATTGTCGTTTTAATAAAAAACTGGAGTCGTGCGGAATAAATTTTGACGCAAGCAAATTGACTCATACAAATTTCAAGTGAAAAGAAATTGAATGTTTCGAACATGTTTCCAAACATGCAAAACGTTTGAAATTACATTATTTAATGGTCACGATCGAGGTCAATATAAGAAAATGTTGCGTAAACTTTAAATAGTGTAAGCGTCAATTAATTGAAACATTTTCAAACATATATAATGACGGCATGTGTGATTGACTTGAAATCACAAACAATCAGGAAAGTTCATTGGTTAATTATGCTCTTATTACTGACGAATGGAAACGACTTGTTGCTTTTTGAACGCACAGAGGACATTGTACAATCTGCCGTAAGTGATGTCGTCGACTCGCCGAGTGGGTTTGGATCCGTAGAGCAGGCTTATCACTTCAGGGTATGCAATCTCATATATTCCATCAACCTGACCAACGTGTAGGCTATTTATGCCCGATTTACCGAGTGGGAGCTTGATTTTGCTGTCAACGAAGGCCACCACGGCCTTGGCGAGACTATATCGCATGTGGTGTGGTTTCTTTATATCAGCCCTTTTTACCAAATTCTTACAGGGACGAATATGAGCACATTCGTCTCCAAAATGCCAAAGCTCCCAAAGTTTTTTCACGGTCAAGTGTGAAGGAAAATTCCATCCTGGGGGCACAAAATGACAGATGAGTCCGTCATTCCAGCACCAGGTTTTCCATTTATCAACGACAGGTGACTCAATTTGTGTAGGGGCAACAGTATTGCCAGCCGTATTGAATTGCCGCATACTCTCAAGTAAGCTTTGTCTTAGTTCTGCAAATCTCGAATCAATGTCTCTGATAGCTATTGGTGCAACTCCATCCACAACGAAGTTTTGCTTAATCTCTTCAACCACCCTCGATGCAATCAAATTTGGCATTGATTCAGAAAGATCGGAAACAAACGTAGATAGACTTGACTTGAGAGAGTTTAATTCACATACTAGCGCATTTACTTTGGCAGCAATAGCTAAATGTGGTGGTACACCAGTAGATTTAATTGCCAATTCTGGAGATATCCCAATGTAAATACTTGTTTTGTGGCGCAAACTATTGAGCAAATTGTTGTGTGTAAAGACTCTTGATGAAAACAAAGGATGCGATAATTCCAGCTTTGACCTAAGGTAATCTTCATGATGAATGAGCGATGCCAACAAGAATGGACATGCCGTTTTTACTCCATGTGGATAATTATCAAAGCCGGGGACAATCGTACACCAATATTTAAGATCCATAAGAGATAGAAGTTCGTTAGAAAAGTGTGGAGGTAAACAAGCAAAACTCTCATCGTTAAATGGTAGTCCACACACCATGCGACCACATAATTGATCTGCGCCTTCTCCAAAGTGAATGTATTTGTCTTTTAATTTTCCTAAGCTTTGCCCCATGCGCAAAAATACAGAAACAGGATTGGGGCCATTGATCTGCCCAAGGCATAAGTGCTACTTCCTTTGCGTAAACTGTGTGTGCCAATTTCATTTGCTGGACAGCCTAGAGCATGCCTGCCATCATCTCCCAAATTATCAAGAACGCGTCGAAGTATTTTGCCAAATCTATTTTTGCTGTCAGTGCCACAAAACAACTGATGGAGAACTTTCGATGAATGATTTTCACGGCAAAATAGCAAAACAGCAAGGGCAAGGATAGGACATTGATGTGGCTCGTATGGGTTAGCGTAAATATGCTTTCCAAATTTATCTGCACCAGTTTGGTCGCCTTTATGGCCCTGCTCCTCAATAATTAATGCATCTTCTTGCCAATCTAAATGCTGGAGCATAATAGAATCAACGGATTCACTTCGGCTCATCAAATTCCACATTAAAACAAAATAGGGCCATGCAAAAAGGGTAGTTGACCATGATTGACCACTGTTCTCTGGACAAAGCTGCATCAAGTGTAGAGCCAAAAAGGAATATCCTGTCGACTTCAAATGGCGCTTTCCTTCCATGATGTCCATCAAGCCACGTTTTTTCAAGTCATTTATCAATTTTTCATAGCCATCAAGCATAATTTTCAATTCAGTATTCAATGTAGGATCCAACTCAAGTGACTGGGCTCTGTACAAATCAACTAAAGCACTGCGATATCCCTTAATATATGATGATGACAAAGGTGTAACCGTGTTTGTGTTGCTTTCGTCGCATTGCGATGCATCCTTACATATGTGGCCAAAAAAACCTAAGACAGCATCGTTCGGCAGCGGAATTTTAACGCGATTCTCGAGCTCGTCGACTGTATCAGGATAATTACTGCTCAACCACGTCATCATGCGATTGGTCTTAGACTTGTACGTAAGCTTTGTACTGTCATTTGTTCTCTTTTGCTTGAGCTTCAGAGCGACCGCAGACGGATCTTCTGTCGCCTCGAATGCTACGGGATGTCTCTTCTGACCTCTTGGCATTGCCTGTAAAACAAAAATGGCCAATGAGACACCCCGGTAGATCCGTGATTCAACGAAATCACACATGGCAAGAATCTTACAACCCGAACAAGAGTACACTTAAATTAAGTCATTTGGAGACGTATCGAATCTAGATTCACGTCAAGTGTGATTGAAGAAATATCACATCCAATACAAATTCTGAATTGAATAATCACACATGCAGCAGATATATCAAATTTCCAGTTTTGTACCAAAACGACAATAAGATTTAATTTTAAACTATTTTGAAATATTCAATTTCTACAACTTCTGCAATTTTTCAACCAATTAATTATTGACATTTAATAAAGAATCTACTAGTACTGTACTAGTATTCTTGTCAAATGAGTTTCAAAATAATTGAAAACAAAACCTGCAATATGAACCCTATTTTAAAATAGATTGCAGCTACCAAATACTGTTGTCAGTAGAGTACGATTTATCCACATGATCTGATGGGCAATCGCGCTGGAACGGAGTTTCAGAATGTCCTGGCTCCAGGAGATACGGAACAATATGAAAATATTACTCATTATTATTATTATAGTATTTTCGGATTTAATTAAGAATGCATTTAAAACTTTGTCCAGCTGGATTCTGCGATTTTGGAAATTTAATTTTTAAATATATTTAAAATAGTGTCCATCTCACACAATTTCAACCAGAAAGCTGTTTGAAATATGTATTAAATGCATTTCGAACATAAAATGTGTATTTTAATTATAATTTAAATGCTACGTATCGGATCAACAGAAACGACGGGTGAGCAACACATTCAAAAAAACTTATTGATGGCTGATTTGCGATCCCGTGGCGCTGAAGGCGCTGTTAAGGCGTCGATTGTCGTTCCTACGTACAAAGAATGTGCAAACTTGAAGGAATTAGTGACTCGAGTCTTTAAGGCGCTTGGAGATAGTGCCAAGACGACGGAAATCATCGTTGTGGACGACAATTCAAACGACGGATCGGAAGATGTGATTAAATCCCTTGCTGCCACAGGCTTGAACGTTCGTATCATTGTACGAACGACCGAACGAGGACTTAGTAGTGCAGTCTTGCGTGGATTTGAAGAGGTACGGTTGAGAAAACAATTGAAAGATGCTGATATTCCCGATAGTCCAAAGGATCGTTGTTGTTGTGCATGGATGCCGACTTGCAACACCCACCCGAGAGCGTACCCCAGCTTATCGATGCAATTGACCCTGAGAAAGGCAACGCAGAGTTTGTCATTGGCACGCGATATGGCGGTGAAGGTTTTTCAGTCGACAAGGATTGGCCGGTGTATCGCCAAGTGATTTCCAAAGGTGCTCGCATGCTCGCTCGTCCATTGAGCGGTTTGTCTGATCCAATGACGGGCTTTTTCGGTCTGCCAAAGTCTGTCGCGCACCGTGCAAGAAAGAGCGAAGTGAACCCCGTCGGTTTCAAGATTGCGCTCGAATTGTACGTGAAGTGCCGCGTGAAAAAGCACGCAGAAGTGCCGATCCATTTTGGCGTGCGTGTCCATGGCGAAAGCAAGCTCTCGAGCAAAGTGATTGTACTGTACTTGCAGCACCTTGTCGACTTGTACAACTTTGCCTACCCGTCGCTCTTGTGGTGCATCTTCATCATCCTCTTTACGATTTTCCTCATCCTGTTTGTCTAATTGGGATGCTAACAACTCCTCCTTCTTCTCTTCCTCTTGTCTGCCTTTTGGCAGGCTATAGTTGCGTGGAAATGTTACAATTCGATGGCACGAATGGGGATATCCTTGTCTTGGTTATTCTGCCTCAAGAGTTTGTACAACAAAGTATGCAATCGACGCTACGCTGTAGCTGTTTGTGCATAGCGAGCTTCTGCGGCTTTGACTTGGCTGTCGAGTTCGAGCCAGCTCTCGGGAAAGAGATCACCTGAGATGACACGCTTGGCCATGTCAAGTTTAGGTTCTTTGTGCTTGGGGTTGTTGCACAAATCGATGGTCTTAGCATTCTCTTTCGTCTCGTCACTGCACCAGCTTTCACACCACAGCCATTCCTGTCACAGCGTTTTCAACTTTATTCTTTTCACATGAAATACCTGAGGCAAGGAGAAAATTGGAATTTGGTGCTGGGCATAATTCGGCAAGTCTTGATCCAAGTTCGACAGCGAATTCGGGTCAGCACTCAGCTGATCGTAGATCGCACGCAACGTATCACCAGCAGCCATTCGCTTAAACTTGACCAAATCCACAACGTACAAAGCACTGATGTGATATGGTTTGCCACGCAAATGATCCTTCCAATACCTACGACGCATAGAAATGAGGACCGTCATGAAAATTGGAATGAAGCACCCTTGGCGCCAGAATTGAAAGCCAACGTTTCGGGAATCGCAAAATGGAGTGTAGCCGTAGGGACGTCCTTGCAAATCCATTGTCCATAGCTCGTTCAAATCGGCACGGACAATTTGATCCGCATCGACATAGATGATTTTCTCGACACCAAGGGGGAATAGCACATCCAAAAAGAGAATTTTGTAGCCCCAAATAATGCGCTGCTTTTCTGTTTGGCGACGCAACCAGTTGGGCCATTTGTACGTGACAAGGCGAATATCCATTCCAAATTCAGCTTGCAGTGCTGGCACACTGTTCTTGAAATCTAAAGGTCATCAAGTTCAACTGAACAACAGCATGCATGTCATACCAGGTGATAGAAAGTTTTCGAGAAGCCAAAAAGTGACGGGATTTTTCGTTCTCTTCAATACACTGAGCATCATCAATTTAAGCATGCGTTCGTATAAATGTCCTAAGAAAAGTTTCGAAATTTGTGACTTTCTTGGTGAATGGTGTACCCGTAGCGAGCGAAAAGACATGAATTGTATCTCCTTTGCGCACTGTTGCTGGTGTGGGTTTGCCCCAATTCATCAAAGAGCTCCAATATGACTTGTCTTCGTCCGATTTCTTTTCTTCCTCTTCGTCTTGAGAGATTGCTGAGTCGTCCAAGAGATGAGCCGATTCCTGACCGACTCGCTTTTTCACTTCGAGCTGCATGATTGATGACAAGAAGTCGTACACTACGACCGGCACCGACTCGACTCTTGAATCCTAATTTGTTCAACATTAAGGTTGAAAATACTGCATGAGCAAACCTTGAGCATCAGTTCGTAAATGGAGGCATGACGACCTTTGGCCACGTGCAATTGCCACACACCAGGAGCAGCTTGCAATTGGAAATAACCTAAATTCTTCATCACGACAGTGTCTTTGTGGAAATGTTGCGTTGCGGCTGTTCGTTCCAAGACAAGCTGCAAGCCATTTGGCAAAGACGGGTAATGTGGCATTGTTCGGTCCATGCATTGGCCATAGACCAAAACATCTTTGATGTAGTAAGTCGCAGATGCATTACGCTGAATATTGTCAACGTCGGTATCAGATTTTATCATCTGGACATTCCAAGACTCTGGAGTTTCCAAGTTCATTGTCAACACAGGTTGTCGTGGCAAATTGTTGAAATGGATAGTTTGAGTAGTGCCTGTTCCCCAAAGAAAGCGGTAAAATCGCTTTAGCGGGAATTCTTCATAATCGTGCGAAGGCAACAAGACTAACGTGATTTTAGCACCGAGGACTGACTCCAACATGCGCAATATGCCACTAGCTCTTTGTGCAGTTTCGCTCAGAGGATCCAAGTACGCAATGATATCCATGATGGCATTTTCAGAGTCGTTTGTATGGTAGGAAAAGGCAGGATTGAGTTGAGAAAACACTGGCGAAACACGTGGGGTCTTTAAGTATTCATCGACCATTTCCATCACGTGATACAACGCATGACTCTTCTCCGCCGCTTCTTCGACCGAGAAATTGTCGTGTTTGAATTGTGACACATAGGCTTTCGAAACAGTTTTCGAGCGTGAGTTCGCCTCAAATTGAATTAAGCCGTCCAACAGGTGAGCAGTCAATGGAGAGTCTTCCAAATCCAATGGCCGACCATTGATCAAGATTAGATGCTCGTCGTCCACGAGGTTTCGAAATGGATTGACATGAATTGGAGCATCTACCAACCATTTGCCAATTTGAGGCAATACAGCATCCTCGGGGTTTGCATCCAAATGCAATTGCAGAAATAATCGACTGTGTGTGAGTACTTCTTCCGGGGTTTTCTTGCCCATCATGCGCAAGATCTAATTAAATATGGTTGTGATCTCTTCGAGTAAGTTCGCTTTACCTCCAACACGACACCCCTATAGACTGGCGAATCTGTGTGACCGAGTTGGGACAAAATATATGCCATTCGCTTGCCCAAAGAATTATTGTCGCCGTCTTTGCCATTGTGGATTATACTCAAGCGGAGGTCTGGGTAGTCCGCAATGCTCCTTAAAGCTTGGTACGCACTTTGGGCTCCAAAATGCTTATCTAAATTGGCAAACTATTCCAGAGGTTTGTCAATTTTACTAAAAGCGGCTCATCAATACCAAAAGTATATTTTGGCGCTTGGGTTTTTGAGCAGTGCCAGCAGCATGGAAGGATCCAACACTTTGCCATGCCTACAATTCACTTCATGAGGAAAACATCAGTGGTATGCTTTCGCACAAGATCCTTCCAATTGAGAGAATGCTTTGGCTCGATGAAGTCGCTGTCAAACCATGGGCAATAAATTGAATAAGCGCCTTCGCTTGCGAGGAGTTCATTGAGCATGTCGGAATCGTCTGTGATAACGTCTTCACGCACCAGAGCTTGATAGATTGCTTGATCTCGTCCAAAATGACCCATGATGCCTTCTTGAATATTCAAATTTGTCTGGACAACACCATTAAAAAGGTGCGAGTTCAATGGTAAATTTTTGCTCAAGACTAAATCAGTCATCGCCCAAACGACTTCGTTGTTTTCACTGAGCATAACTTTCTTAGCTTCCTAAATCAATCCAAAACATTATTCTTCTTTCGAATCAAGGCTGGGAATGTTACCTCGAGCCAATCGTCCTTGGAATAGCGCTCGCCAACGGCTTGGCTGTACATAAGCAATATTTCTTTGACGGTCACATCGCCGTTAAGACTGTATAGTTCACGCAGTAATTGGTCGCCAGCCTCGGTGTTGCGCTTGCGAGCTGCATAAAACAATTTTGACACATGGAACACAGTGGCAGGAGCTTTTTCATCGGTCGTTGGGATGTAAGTTTGTCGTTCCTACGGTTTAGAGTCACGGGGAAACAAAAAGTACAAGTCATACCTCACGACTCATTTTCAGAAATTCAGGAGAAGTCCACAAAACGCCAAATTGTACTGGAGCTTGACGCATACGCAAATAATTAACCTGAGATACTTTTTCAGATATTTACCAAGAAGAAATGTACCTGTCGCATGGCTTCGACACCAACATACGTCGTAGGATCTACCACCAAGATGATTTCATACATGACTTTGCGCAAAAAGATTAAATTCCAACTAGGGCCTCGCAACGCTGACATGTCTGTAGACCAGTCTTTTGTATCTTCGTCAGTCTCAATTGAATTCAAATACAACGGCGCCAGGCCATCAACAGTGCCACGAACGGCAACACGCACGTCTTCTTTTTGGCTCGCGAGGGAGGAGAGAGCGGCCTTGATGGCTCCTGATGGATCCACATGCTTCAAAGTATCTGCTAAACGGAGCTCCTTGGACAAAGTTTTGAGATAATCAAACGCATTAAAGCCGTATTCATTGAAATCGAATGCCAAGCCATTGACCACGATGCGGTTGTGCAACCGCTACAAGTTGTCGTATTAATGTTATTTGTCAAGTGACGATAAATATTACCTTGGAAATCACTTGGGCTCTAGCCTTTTTTATCTCTGTAATGTTTTCAGGTGAAGGGCGCGTCTGGGTCAATGCCAACGACGCAGCATACTTCGGAAAATCTTGTGAAATGAGTTGCAATCGCTTGAGCGGATTTTCATCTGCTAGGATTTTTTCCGTCGCCAAATAACCCAATTCAGACAATTGCCAAGGCTAAACAGACGTTAAGAACACGTTTTCACGGTCGTAAGGCTAGTTACCACTGAATTTTCTTCTTCATCCTCTGCTCCTTCATCTTCAGCATCTTCAAATTCCTTTTGGTACTCACGCAATGCTTTGCCAACTTGATCAGTCTTTTTAGTCATAACCGACACGATGAAGTCATCTACAAACACTTGAATAACCTTGACATAAAGAGAAGTCGACCTTCTTCATCGTCATGGCTACTGGAATGTGCCTTGGTTTCTTTTGAGTCATCAATCGTCTTGTATTCCATGTTCTTAATGTTCAACGAGACCCCATAACCCTGTACGAGGACGGGCAACGTGTTTCCTTGAGGGGCATGGCGCACAATGTAGCCAATGTCACCGGACACGGCCAAGGGAAGGAATTTTGAATGAAAGGCTTGAAATGCCGGAGTTGTCACGGCTCCATACACAATAACTTGGGTACTTCCGCGAAGTTTCAAGCTTGGATACACGTGATCAACATGAAATTGGAAATCATGCTGTCCTGAAGCAGCACAAGTCTACGTAAACAATTCAGGGACCATACACTATAAGGCTAGTGGTTTACAGATTGCTCATCTTCTGGACGCTTCTCCAGCATTGCATCGGTAAATTCTTTGATATCGCAGATAATATAGTCGGCGCATCCAATCTCACGGTAAATAATAGCCCAAGCTTCAACAGTTTGATTCGGACACGACTTGTACGCAGACTCGATCGCAAGCTTAAACGCAGTCAGTTTAAAAATCTGAAGATCGGGTCGGGGATATAGAGTACCTGATTGAACATTTCTACTGCTGGGGAGTACGCTCGCGTCTCCAGGACAAATGGCAGCATGCGAGCAACGGATGACTGGTCAGGCAACACGTCTCCAGCTGCTTCCAACGCAATACGCGTGTAATTAACTGCATCCTTGTCTCGAATCGCTTGGAAGCGCATTTGGACGGCATCGATATACGAGTAGAACAACTTGGGATCTTCCTGCGAGAGGAATTCCGACGTCTCCAAGACGGGAAACAATGGAGACGCCAAGTATGGCGTCGTAAGATTGACTTGGACATGACGGTGTCCATCTACTAGGCCCAGATAGGCGCAAGCAAGCCCGAGGAAGGGGCTGAGTCCTGTCATCCTCATCCTGCTTGATCACTTACGTGGCGAAATGACCCTGTCCGGATAAACACATTTCTGATAGGTGGGGGTGCAGGGGTTCTAAATAAGTTTAGGGCGGGTCTGGATGCCACCAAAAATGGCATAAAAATGCCAAAAAATGCCATAATTCGAAATATGCCATAATTTTCAATTTTGACTGTCTGGATGCCACCTTCTCAAAGAATTTTTTGTCACAATTTTCGCCAAATTATGACATATTTTCGTCATGAACGCAGTGATCGAGTCAAGCTTGAGATTCAGCTTGTCATCTCTACAAAAATACACGCACACACTATATATTATCACTGTTGCATATTCTAACACTCTGAGAAGCGACAGTGATCGAGCCTTGCTCATCTCTGGCTCATTTCAAAGTTTCCGGTCGGAAGAGACTGACATAGTAGTTCGTCTGTACCGGAAATGTTGAAGTTTCTTGTGGGCCTCAAGTTGTGGCATCCAGACAAATAACAAATTCTCCAACTATTCCATTTTAAATTGTGAATTTGGAACTTTGGAAATTTTTTGCAAAATGCCATTTCAGTTTTATGGAATAAAAAATTGATGGGCATCCAGACCCGCCCTTATTCTATACAAATTCTCTATACAGTTGCATTCAATATTGAACTGACTGAATTTGCTTGGTCGCCTGCCCATCACTTCGTCATTGGACAGAAACGCCATGGACATTGATCGCCAGCAACGCATGACAAGCATCCAAGAGCTCAGGGATAGCAGGGTTTCAAAGTCAACCAAGAAGATGTATCGCAGTGGTTTAAACGTTATAAAGAAGTGGATTGCCGATCACGTCAACCAAACATGCTTACTCCGATCGGCGACAAAAACGGTGAGATCGACTTGGAAAACTTTGGCTATGATGGCTTTCTTGCGTTTATTGAATGGATGATTCGCAACACAAACAATAAACCTCGAACATTGTGTGGATATCGGTCAGCTTTACGAGATTATTATAAGCAAAAACGCGTGCAATATCCCATTGAATTTGATGATGACATGAAGGAAATCTTTCAAGGTAAGCCACGTGCATGCCAATGTCTCATATCCTCGATTAGGAATAAGGAGAATCTACGCTGAATCGACTCGGTCGGGTGATCTTAAAGAGAGTGGGAAAAGGCCCATGATGTATTCAACTTATGCAACAGCTGCCAAGAATTCGCTTGCTTTACTCGATGGCGGATTCTGTCACCTCTATCTTGCACTCTCGTGGAATCTCATGTGTCGCTCAAAATCAACCCAGACGATACGAATGGAACACTTGTCTTTCGAAGATGATTCAATTGGCGTCGTATTCTACAAGAGCAAAACAGACCAAGGGGGCACGAAACACAAAGATCCCAAACACATTTATGCACATCCCTTTGAACCAGATGTGTGTCCAAACGAACCAATTTGTCGATTGGAAGTTTGTCATGAATCATTTCGTAGTCATTTGCGGCGAAGCTGGAATTCGAATGACAAAAAATCCTAGTGACGACGATATGGTACAGTTGCATCAACACGACGTATAGCAGAGTACCTTCTCCAAGTGTGCGCGGAGAAGCCATCCAAGGCAGCGACGCGTGCCACAACTCAAGTTCATGTCCATCGTTCGGGATGTTCGTGCTACAGTAAAGCGACGCAAGCTTGACGAGTAACAAAGTCTTAAATCTTGACTTGACTTGATAGACCAAATGTCGAAAGTCCATGACTTGTCTTGAGTACTTGTGAGGAAATGATGAAATTGTGACAGAGCATGAGCAAGAATGAAGAAGATACAGTCCAAGCTCCAGCGCGATCCCGCAGATTCGGAACATGCGGCCGACGACGGAGACCAGAACGCTACAAGAGACATTTGACCAATACCGAAGAGTTTCGAGTGGAAAATGCAAGAGGAACTCGTGTGTTTGTGCACCGAGACTGGCAAGCAGGTACAGACCAGATTAGAGTAGATAGAGTAAGTTTGAATTCACTTCCGCTTTTGTTGTGTATGACCCCGAGGTCATCTGCTTCATTGTTGTGAAGTAACCAAGTCTAAGACAGCGTGTTTGGAGCGACCGACCGACTTTATTTGCGGCGGCGTGATCCTGTGTTTGGTTGTCGTACCCACCGCGTACCGACAACACCCCCCCTGTACTGTTTCCCTTGCCAATAGCCCTTCACCGCGCGGCGGCGCACGTCTTTTTGGGCCAAAGACACCCCACCTTCCCCATCGTTTTCCATCTTGTGCCACCCTATGACTTGCAACCGTCGGGTTCGTTCGTTGCCTCCTGTGCACCTCAATTCTATAAGTCGAAAATCTCACAAAGAGCTTTTGACCGACAAATTCTTGTGCGAGTGTGAGTTTCCTTCCGCACTCATCCCCCCTACCACAAGTGGAGCGCCAGACCGGGTCTGATCTTTTAGTATGAGCGCTGCATCAACGAACTATGGAGACTTGCCGCCTCGAGCCGCAAGCATCCACCAAGACGATGAAGTTCGCAAAGCCGCGACTAATCGAACACCCTCTTGGTCACCGAATGACGAAAACTTGGGCCAATCTGGCGGCTCACATCATTCGGCCAGACGTGGGCCTTTAGCCGTTCCCACGGTTCGAGACCTACCTCCGAGCAAGTCACCGCGTCTGACGATGTTGTCACGATGTCTATGCTCAAACGAAACAATGACGATTTGGTCAAAACGCTGATGGCCTTGCTACGCGCAGAGCCTAAAGCAAACGAAGAAGCTGATTCCTATGACTCGGACTCGTCTCCCATCGGAGACTTTGCTGCAGCAAGCGCGATGCTATTAATGTCTGTGGAATCCATCGTGAACTTTGACGGTGACCGCGACAATCGAGATACTGCTGCCTCTTGGTTGCAGCGCTTTGAAGAAACAGCCATCGCTTGTGGCTGGTCTGATAGAGAGATTCTCCGTCGATTCCGTTTGCATTCTGACAAGCCAGTTCACGACTGGTTGCTCCAAGTCAATCCCGAGTTCCTGTCAAGTTGGACAAAGTTGAGAGCAAGATTTGTCAAGGAGTACGTCAAGAGCCCTATCCCGAAAACCGAAGTATATTACAGCATGACACAAGGGCCAGGCGAACACCTCAAGGTATATTTTGTGCGATTCAATGCGGCCGCATTACGAATCAAGCTCGACTATAGAAGACATCGAGAAAACTTGGCAGCCCATATTGATCGGTTTGCTCGAACGCTAACGAATCGAATGCTGGCGCAAGCAATCAATCTACAACAGTTCCGAACGATCGATGACCTAGAAGAGTACCTCGACAAGCAACAACAACAAGAGGCCATTGATCGTTTCCAAGCTCGAGCAAAGTCGGCACAGTCGGCTCCGAGTCATGCCCACATTCCTGTGAGTGACCGAGCCAAGACACGAAAACCGACAGTCCAATTCATGGACTCAGCCGAGTCCGTGGGCGCATCGTGGGACGACCTACAAGCCGAGATATTTGCTCTTGGTCGATCATACGGCTCAGCCAAGCGAGTTCAATGCCATGAATGTGGCCGTGAACATTTCACCATTGACGGTCAGTGTTGGTCCAACATCTACTGCACCCTCTGTAACAAGATGGGTCATCCAGAGACCAACTGTTTCAAAGCCTGTGCAATCTGCACCCCGCCACATAATAAATTTGAGAGATGCGAAAAGCGGGAGAAGATCGCAGCGTTGAAGGCTTTCCTTGAAGCAAACCCCGTGGAAGGCTTGCCTTCCTTGGAGTGTTTAAACTTCTAAGTCCGGGGGTCCCGCGAAACCCCGATCGTGTCGGACACAACGCGCGCAAATCATCGCCAGAAAAAGCAAAAAACAAGAAAACCTAAGAAAAATCAACCCACCAGCCATAAGAGCCCCGGTGGATACATATCAAGAACCATTCCAACAACAAACAACTTTCACAAAGCTAGCCACCGTAGACAACAAGCAGCCCGTAATCTGGAATACATCTCAAGATTCCAACACTGTCTCCCCCATGATACATTATGCGACCAAGGACCACACGATCACGCCTTGGGAATTCGACCTGAAGGATGGGGTGCAGCTTGGTTTCCTCAACGAACCGAAACTCGGCGAAGAAGGGAACCATCAGGCCTAGTTGAGTGCGAAACTCATGGACCGTGACGCCATTGTTCTGGCTGACACGGGAGCTGACATGAGTGTCGTACACCTACGAGCTTTTGAGTGGCTCAACTTACCAATCGACAGAGGAAAATCTACCAAGATCAATGGATTGGGATCAAACTCCATCCGTACGTTGGGCACTGTTCCTGTCAAACTTGTCATTGGAAATGGCATTGCCTATTACCTTGAGTTAGACGTCTGCGACCTGGGCAATGTCGGGTTCAATGCCGTGCTTGGCATGGATTTCCTCTCTCGAGCATGTGTGACCATTGATACGGAGCGTCGAGAAATCAGCTTGCCCGATGGAGAGCGTGTAGCATTGCTCTATCAACCGACAAGATATCATCGGGGCGACGTGCAGTACTTGGAAACCTCGAAGCAAACCTGGATTGCTCCGGGTGAATCAACCGTGATAACCATTTGGCGAATCTTGGCTGCAGACCCTCAAGAATGTGAACATTGGTTCATCGTGGCACACGATGGATCGCTACGTTTGTCTCTGGGGTGGACAGCAATCCAGTCGCAGTTAAGATCACCAACGTGAGCGCGTACAGCATCAGTCTTCTCCCAAGAACAATTGTTGGAGCTATTACAGTGCGAGGGGAACGACCACTGGACGTGCGGATGATCCGAACCAGCAGCAATCGCTACAAAGTCTGGGAAGATGAGGTCTTCGAGGGCACTTACTCAAGCCGCTTCTTGAAGAAGGAAGACAAATTCGAGCCCCCTGTCCACCAACCTCCCACGATAGAAGGTTGGCCAAAGGCTGTCATGACGCGCCTGGGCGAATTACCCTTAAACAAGCAGGACGCGATGGTTATTGCTAGCTCGATATCCCCCACTGATGCCAAGCCGCCAGGACAACTCGAAGAGAGTGGTGAAGATCACCTCGAACCTCCTTGCCCACAGATATTCTCTTTCAGACTGTCCCCGACATTGATCAGAGCAAGCTAGAGCCTGAGGTGATTGTGCGTGAAGGAATCGACATGACAACCGAGGAGATGGAAAGCCAACTAGCTTTTATACCGGAGATTACACCTGGCCCAACATCGATCCACGTCGACGATCTCGACTTTGGCGAGCCTGGCCAACCTGAGGAAGAGCGAGCAAAGATGAAAGCTGTGCTCTCCAAGTACATGCCCTTTTTCATCCAATCTGGCCTGCAGCCAGAGGGGCTGTCTGCGATATTGATATGGGGAACGCCCGACCTATAGCTCAACGGGCTCGACGGGTGCGACCTGAGCACCTGAAGCAGCTGTTTGAATTGCTGAAGGGTCTCCTTGAGTATGGCCTCATTACCTATTCCAAATCCCCATGGGCCTCCCCGATCGTTATAGTGCTCAAGAAAGGTGGCAAGGACATCCGTCTTTGCATTGATTATCGAGCCATCAACGATCTGCAATCTCTACTCCTGTCGCCAATGCCCACACTGGATAGTATTCTGGCCAATTTTGATGCTGTACAATGGTTCCTATCCCTTGACAACGCGAGTGGATTCTGGGTTGTGCGTTCCACACGTCGAGCAAGGTTGATCAGTTCGTTTATTTGCCCCCTAGGCCACTTCGAGTGGACCAGGATGGCTCAAGGTCTCAAAAACGCGCCCATGATCTATCAGAGGACGATCACGAATGCGTTGTTTGGCTTTGTCGACTTACCCCCCGGTGCTGCCGAGCTTGATGAGGACGGAGAACCGAGGGACATGTTCAAGATCAATTACAAATACCCTGAAGAGAGCATGCCCCCTGTCGCCAACCGAACATCCTTCGCGGATGACATCAGCGACGGTGCAGAAATTTGGGATGGTATCGTCGAGCTGACAGATCGAATCCTAAGACGCCTGACATACTTCAACGTGAGCATAAGCGCATCCAAGAGCAAGTTTGGCAAGCGAGAGATTGAATTCTTGGGTCATTGGATCTCACGGCGAGGCGTTGCAGCACGACCAAAAGGTTTGGAAAAGCTGGCTAACCTCGAGTTCCCAGATTCCCGGCAAGGCATTCAGTCGTTCCTTGGGTCTCTAAACTTCTACTCGAGGTTTGTGGAGAATTACTCAATCAAAGCAAGCGCCTCTACGAGATATCACACGAAGAAATTGAAGCTGGAGTGATCTCTGAGACTGCCAAGATGGCCTTCGAGAAGTTGAAGTCAGACTTTGCTAACCTGTCAACCCTGAAGCATGCAGCTCCCGACAAGGAAGCCCACATCTTGATCTACACAACAAGTTGGGCAATCTCTGCAACAGTATGTCAAGAGGACGACGGCGTTTTGTTTCCCATTCGGTTCTGTGGACGCGTGCTCAAAGGCGGCGAAACTCGTTACGAAGGTTGGACGAAAGAGATCCTTGCCTTGCTCCGCGTGCTCAAGACATGCTGATTTGAAGTGCGTGGTCGTGTCGTTGTGGTCTATACGCGATTCGGATTGATGAAATGGTTGCTAAAAGACAAGCAGGCGAAGGCTGAGAACCTCCACTGGGCAGCAATGTTGGCTCCCTGGACAATCAAAGTGGTTTCTGTTGATGAACTTGACGGGCGATGGAATTTATCCATTATGTTGACCGAAACCCTTCATCCTCCCGACGAGTCCACTCACGAGAAACTGGCCTTGTTTGAGTCCAATCGATCCAAAGTCGGACTGCAGCCACGCCAAGTCCAAATGCCAACATTCACCGACCAAGATGAAGGCTACGTGGCTACGTTCGACGGTGCCATAAAGGTCAAAGAGCGATGCCATCGTCTCCGAGAACTTCTAAAAGCAGCCTTTCGTCGTGCTCTGGCTTGAATGAAAACCGCTTCTTCCTCTTCGGAGCATCCTCCTTTGTTTCATTGTTAAGCTGCAACTCCTCGTGATCGATGCATTCCTGCGTTGTTGTCATCTCGTTGCTCATGCGTATTGCGCGACTGTCTGTACGACAACTGCACTGCGATGTTTTATATTGTTCGTACAAGTTTCTACGGGTTCTTCTATGAGAGAGCAAGGTCATATAGACGAAGGCTTTTATGACATTTTCACAAGGCAAATATCATATCGAGATAATGTTTTGCAGTACTCTATGAACTAATAAATTCATATGATATTTTATGCTATACTACCAGTTGCGAAACCTCTCTATAATATTGCATCCACAAGGGGAAGAGTTTCATGTTACATCGAGTTCACGTCTGCTGTGGCCTTGATTTCCGTGCTCAAAACTGATGAGTGAAGGCGTGTGGGTCTTGGGGCTCGGGATTCTTCGGTGCATATGAAAAGTCGATGTGACGTAGCTGGGGCCTCCAAACGCAACTCTTTGCTCTAAAGTGTAACAAAGCCCTGAAGAATTGATAGCTACCGCCCCTTCCTTCAGGCTATTTCACCTTGCGTTCCTCGATTTGTATTTACAATAAATATATTTTGTACTGCGTGGTACAATATATTTTTGTGATTATTTATTTTCTCACACGTCAATCATTTTCGTTTGGAATAAAGGACGATGGACGTCTTGGACGAATTGGACCAACTACTCGCGCAAGAAAGGACGCAAGCGACTCCACCAGTGTCGTACGCTGTGCATCTCAGTAGCTACACGTCGCACGAGCCTCTCTTAGTACCACATACGAAACCGGGGCATCCTCTGACCCTTCCACTGCCTTTAGTTCCGCCTCCGCCTGTCCAGGTAGACGTTCCAATGTATTGCATGCTGACAAAAAGATGGTAGAGCAAAGAGGTGTCAGCTGAAGAGATTTTGGCTCGTGCGTCGTTAGATGAAGCGTCTGCGTTCTTGTGGCAAGGCGAACCCAATCGCACTTTGATCGAAATCCCATTGTCAATCAATCGCATGGACATCAAACCTGTCAAAACGACGATGGTATCTCATCCTCGACGCTTTGCTATAGATTGACATAGATATCGTAGGTGCTCCAACCAACGGATTTGTCGTATGCGTATGAATCTGTCTCTGTGGATGCAAAAACAATGGCGGAAACGTCAAACTTGATGCTTCGCAAACCGACACAGCTACAAGATTATGCTAGAGGCAAAATTGGAAATGTACCTTTCACACCTGGAGGTGATTCACTGGTTCAGTCATCGCCAGCTGATGAGTCAGCTGCCATCGGTCGCCCTATGAAGAAGAGCTCTACTGAAGAGTTGGTTCCTCTAGCTCTCAGCTCGATTTGGGAAGAAGAAGTACGAAGCGTTTTCGCCACATGTTGCTCATACAATGTGTAGTTGGATGCGTTGCTCGTTCGAGCGCCGGGCCTTCCTCACGGATTCACTCGCGATGATATTGATCGCTTGGCTGGAACTTCAACAGAAGAGCCACTAGAGGTTTGTTCCTAACTGAAGCGATTTCCTAAGTGGCGTGCAGTCTATCGCTCAAGAGACAGTTGGCGTAAATCCATCTAATCTTCTTAAGCCATACTACGACGTCGTGGCAGACCAAGACTCGCTCAAAGCCGTCACACGGACAATTGCGGATGAAAAGGCTCTACTTGGTACTCTACATCTATATTTCTAGTTTAACTTGTGTGTAGCGATGGAAGCAAAGAACAATAACACGATATCGATCGAGAGTCTCTTGGCTAGTGCTGCTGACAATGATGATTTGGGCTTTCAAGTAGACGACGAAGAGGACAACGCTACACCGCAAGACGAAAGTCCAGAGCCTCAGGTACAAAGAACTTTTTGCTTTCTGAAATACAAGAATATCTTAGAAACCCTTGGCATTTGAAGATTCTGGCAACCCTGTTCCTGATTTCGACGAGAACGAACTGTCATTGGATTTACAACCATCTACATCAGGATCAAATACAAGCGGGCCTGTACTGGAATGGGCTAGCAAGGCAGAAGTTGACGTGAGTGACTTTCACACAAAAATTCCCGACATGGCGCTCAAATTCCCGTTCGAACTGGATTCATTCCAAAAGCAAGCGATTGTTCATCTTGAGAATCACGAATGCGTGTTTATTGCGGCGCACACGTCCGCAGGAAAAACGGTAATACGACAAGGCCGACATCATAGTAAAGGATATAATTCCTTCTAGGTTGTGGCTGAATATGCTATTGCCATGTCCCAGAAACACATGACGAGAACTGTATATACCTCGCCGATCAAAGCGTTGTCTAACCAAAAGTACCGTGATTTCCGAACGAAATTTGGCGTCGACAATGTTGGGCTTATTACGGGCGACGTGTCTATCAACCCTGAAGCAAGCTGTTTGGTCATGACGACGGAAATCTTGCGGTAAGTGCTAGTTCTAGTGGCCATTTTAACTTATCTCTCGGAAGATCCATGTTGTATCGTGGCGCAGATGTGATTCGAGATATTGAATGGGTTATCTTCGATGAAATCCACTACCTGAATGACAGTGAACGTGGTGTCGTGTGGGAAGAAGTATGTGGTATGCTTAGGAATACATTCAAACATATCTGCGTAGGTAATTATTATGTTACCCGAACATGTATCGATGGTCTTTTTATCGGCGACGACTCCCAACACTTTTGAATTTTCAGACTGGATTGGACGAACCAAACAGAAAAAAATCCATGTGATCTCGACAACCAAACGGCCTGTGCCCCTTGGCCACCATCTTTACGGTACCACCACTAGATTAAATGCAAATTAACTCATGAAGAACATAGCTGGTGGAGAGATTATCCCCATAGTCGACAATACCAACCAATTTCTCACAAATAACCATGCCAAGGCAAATCAGAAGTGCAAACCAAAAGAAACAAAAACCGCTGCGACTCGAGGGGGAGTTGTGGCTAAAGGCGGTCGTGGTGGTGGTGACAAGGCAGATTGGACTAAACTGGTCCGCTTGCTGCAAGAAAAAGAATTGTTGCCCGTCGTTGTTTTTGCCTTCAGTAAACGTCTTTGCGAAGAATCGGCGAATCGTCTTGCTGGAGTACGTCATTTTCCTTGTATCATGTTGAAAAGATTCAATTTTATGTAGTTGGATTTGAGCTCATCATCTGAGCGCTCTGAAATTCATGTATTTTGTGCAGCTAGTATCAGTCGTTTACAAGTACAGTATAAACCCTCACTTTCTCTCATCTTAAATTTGAAATGTAGGGCTCGGACCAACAACTGCCTCAAGTGCTACAAGTGCGAGATATGCTTCTTCGCGGGATTGGTGTCCATCATGGCGGGCTTTTGCCTATTCTTAAAGAAATGGTTGAAATCTTGTTTGGCCGTGGCTTGGTGAAAGTTCTATTTTCTACGGAAACATTCGCTATGGGTGTAAACATGCCAGCGCGCACGGTAGACATCCAGCCGATAGCAATATTTTATGCTCTTTCTCTTACAGGTGGTATTCAACGGCACTCGAAAGCACGATGGCAAGGCATTTCGAGATTTGCTACCCGGCGAATATACTCAAATGGCTGGGCGGGCTGGTCGACGTGGTCTCGATGCAATCGGTACAGTCATCATTGCTTGCTGGGGGTACGTCCAGTAGTTTTGAGAATTTTTATGGAGATGAAACTTTTGTAGGGAAGTCACAGACGCGACATCGCTACGGCGGATGCTCTTGGGGGAACCTACTAAGCTCGAAAGTCAATTCCGTTTGACCTACAATATGATTCTCAACTTATTGCGCGTTGAAGACATGACAGTCGAAGATATGATCAAGCGCTCCTTCAGCGAATTTCGAACACAAAAAGCGCTGGCATCGAAGAATATACCACATGCGATTCAAAAAGCTAAAAAGGTTATTCAGAGCCATGTCACGGAGGTTGTTTATGACTTTCTTTTATTAGGTATTGGCTCATTTGGAGCAGGAGTTAGAACAATCCCACGGGGGACAATTGGATCTTCACGAAGTTCAGCTGTTTTATAACTTGACCCAATCAACGAAGCGTCTCGAGCAACAGCTTGTTCAAATGATATTGGGCTCCAAACATTCATCAGCTGCTTTGTGTATTGGCCGAGTGGTTATCATTTCTACCTCTGGGCTCTCTGATGCGCTTGGCATTGTATTGCAAGGTTACCGTTGCTATATTGTCATTTGCTGATATGGCCATCTAGTAAACAAAACAACGGTGAAGTCTTTTGTCGTTCTAGCACTCTGTCCAACAAACTATGCTCCACCAGAAGCCAAGCAAGCCGATGCACCTCGAGGAAAGTCGGAAGGTCTCAATGTGGGCGACTCGGGCAGTTTACTTGGCAAGCACTATGTTGTCATGGAACTTCCTGAATCGTGCGTGGAATTAATGACCAAGGTATACACAACATTGCTGAAAATAAAATATATGATAAATCCATTCGTCTAGCACAAAGGAAGCACTGGGGTGCGCAATTTGCTGGAAGTCAATGACGTATCTGTTCTTTCGCGTGCAATTGAATTACTTGTGGATTTGGAGCCCAAAATCAAGTCGGCAATACGCAATTCGCCTTATCTAACCAGGTCATTTAGGTATTCGTTGGATCCACGCACTGACTTGAAAATGAGTGACATCGACGCTGTTGAAGTCTATCGGGAGATTCAGTACCAATATTCTCTCATGGAACGAAATATCTGTTTCAATTCTCCATTCTTGCTGCCCGTGCTGTCACAATTTGCGAAGGTTAGTCTCCACCTAGATCGCTTGATCTAAACTCACTCGTCAGATTGCAAAATTACGTGATTACTTGACGGCCATGACGGTAGCACTCTCGAATCATTCGCTTTCTCTCTTCCCTGACTTTCAACAACGCCTAAAAGTATTGACGCGGTTGGGATACATTGCCGAAGACAACACGGTCCAAGTAATCATGGATAGTGAATTTGTAGCTCACGGGATGTGTTAGGTGAAAGGCCGAGTGGCTTGTGAAGTCAATACATGCGAAGAACTGATTCTGACTGAAATCATCTTTGAAAATGTTTTGGCAAACCTGGAGCCCGAAGAAATTGTGTCTGTGCTCTCGGCGTTGATCTTCCAGGAAAAGACACAAAATGAAATCACTTTGACGCCTCGATTGGTCGAAGCGCAAAAGACTGTAAGGTTTGTTATATTTATCTTGCTCACGTTACTGGTAGGTGCAAGCCATTGCTGCGTCGTTGGGTTTGATCCAGCTGGAATCCCATTTGGAAATCGATCCAAACGAATACGTGAAATCCACATTGAACTTTGGATTGATGGAAGTCGTGTATGAATGGAGTCGAGGTACAATCTACTCCTGAAAAAAGCAGCAGAATGATGTTTTATCGTAGGGATGCCTTTCAAATCTATTTGCGATTTGACTGACGTGCCGGAAGGATCGATCGTTCGGTGCATTACGCGCTTGGATGAAGTCTGTCGCGAAGTGCGCAATGCTGCACGCGTATGAATTCTTTTGATTCCTCTTTCCCGCATATTTACATTTTGACTAGGTTATTGGGGATCCTCGCTTGTACCGCAAAATGGAAATTGCCTCCGAGTCGATCAAGCGCGATGTTGTCTTTGCAACGAGCTTGTACTTATCCTGAGCCCTTTGATTGACATAAGATATAATTTGATTGGCTTAATTCAATAAAAGTTCGCCAATTCTATGAATCTTGGCATTGGATTAGTTTAGAACTTCTATATTTGATCCAATCGAAATTAATAGATTAATGGAGATTAGGGGACAAAATATACAAAATCTAGAAGGCATTTCAACATTGTGAAGATGACCGACGTCAGCCTAGCTCGTCGGATCGTGAATGTGACATGGCCGTGTGCTTTGTACCTCTGCTGCTCCTTGAGCATGAACCTCTTGACGAAAACACTCTTGACCGGGTATGGTTGGAGAAGCGTGTACACATTGGCTGCAAGTCAGCAAGTCTTCACAGTCGTGCTTGTCCTGGGAGGTTGGGCAATGCAAATTGTGCGGCTTGAGCCGATGCCATGGCGTTTCTTCTGCTACAATGTTGTTCCAATGGCTCTTTTGAATTCTTTGAATGGCCTCATTGGCTTTGTATGCATGCAACTCGTCAATATGCCCATGTGAGTACTTCATCACGTTTGCTTTGCCTACGGACGGGTTTCCACTAGGTATTTGGTTCTACGCCGATTGACAACTTTCAAAGTTATGCTCATGGAAATCGTCCTTCTTCAGCAAGAAATCCCTGATGCTATGCAAGCTGCACTACTCGGTACATGATATTTCTGGTCATGATTGTCATGTTGGATTTAGTGACAACAATTGGCAGTGTCGTCGCGGGCTGCAATGATGCAACCTTCGACGGCTATGGGTAAATCAACTCGAAATGCTCCTCGACTGACTCACATACCCAGGTACCTCCTCGTGATCTTTCAAAATTGCTGCACGGCGATGAATTTGGTCTTGACAAAGAAGTCCAATTTGACACCACTCATGCTGGTTTTTGTCAACAATGCCATTGGGATGGTGTTCTGCGTTCCGCTCGCAATGCACTTTGAATATGATGACGTGGTTGATTTCTTAGCAAACTTGGAACATCCAACCGAGTTTTACGGTCTTTTTGTTGTCATGAGCACAGTTTGTTTACTCTATCAAGTGGCAATTCATATTTGCACGGTACGAACTTTCAATATTGCACTGAATCCAAACTTTTCTTCAAGATACGCACGTCGCCGCTTGCAACATCTGTCACTGGCAACATTAAAGACCTCGCGTCGACTGTGGCTGGCTTTCTGTTGTTTTCAGACGTTGTAATCACGCCTTGGAACATTCTAGGAGTCGCTTTGTCCTTCCTTGGAGCGTATACCTTCTCGTACGTCAAGTACAACATGCTCTTTGTGCCCCATTCCACTGTGACAAAGCCATGGCGTCTTCGAAAAGTTATCAACTCTCCATCGACCAAACCCAAAGCATACTAACTAATTTCAGTATCTTTGGTTAACTCATCTCTAAATCGTCGTGATCACTGTCGTCACCACTTTGAGAACTCAAACCAAAGTTGTATTCTTCATCCATGCTTCGCTCAAGAGGTGATGCCAGAGGCGATGTACCTAGCACGTGCCACTCATTCCATGTCATTTCAACCTCTTTCTACCATTTTCGACGTGGGAAGACGATTCTGAAATGCAATCCTCGCGATCGTTGACATCATCGACAACCGAGACGCTGTCAATGTCGAAGTCTAATACAAAATCTCCAAACATTTCCATGTCTGGTTCCATTGTACCCAAATTAGCCGGCGATGCAGCAACAGGGGATGATGCTGCTTGGCGTGGAGTGTGGAGCTGACGAAGATCTTCCCTCGGTGTCATCAACGCTGATGCACTCTTTCGAGGGAGTGACCGATCTTTCTTTGGCGAGGAAGAAGATGGGCGAAGCTACACCGCGTGTCAATTACGTATAGAAGACTACCACATACTCTTGTAGCTTTGCGACTAACCATGGATGCTCGTGTCGCGGCATCATACACGACACTCTTGGAGCCTGTGCGAAATATTTCGTCATGTTGTGCAGATAGTCATTTCACCTTTGTCCATAGACGGGCTTGCAGTTCCAAACCAAGATCGCGTTCGCTCGTTTCGCCGCCAGCGTGCCTTCATTTCTGAAACAGACGCAGTGTCTTCAAATGTCAAATCAGGATTTACATCCAGTGCCACGTCTGTAAAACATAACCCAAAATCATTGTCATTTTCTTACCTGGGCCAAATGGGCTGGGTAAACTGGCCCGCCACAACGCAACTTTTTGGATTGCTGTCGAGAGATCAGTATCCTGGAATAACACCTTAGTCGTTAATGAATCATAAAGGTTTCTACCTCCTCTTGTGTGTTCTTTTTATCACGCAGGCTGAGCAAACTACCCACAACGGTTGTTTCTTCGTCGCCATCATCGTCATCTTCATCGTCACCATTTCCTTTGTTTTCACCATCATCATCATCTCCATCGCTAGATGAACTGCTAAATTTATTAATGAGGGCGAACAATTCAAAAATATTTACCTATCTGGGTACAAATGGAACTGGTCGGGCATTTTCTGCTCGGCCAACAACCGCCGAAGAAGCAAGCGCTTAGATACGCGCTGTTTTATGAGTGGCCGCATGGCTTTTCGCATCTAATAATGCAATTAACACACTAAAAATGAGTAGCGAGTTCTTACGCCTTTACTTGACCAGGCTTTATTGATTGCATTCTCATGCTGCTGCGAAAGGAGCACGAACTTGCCTGTTGCTTCATCAATCATATTTTCACCTACGATAAATGAACAAGAATATTGGAGAATGCTCAACCTCGAAGCATTTTGCGCAGTACACGGATCAAGGTTGTCTGGATTGTTACCAGAGACCGGTCGACATTTGTGTTATCGATCTTGGGAATAAGGAACTGGTCAGCACTTTTGCACAAATGCCGCTGGATAATGCGAATGTTGTCGAAGAACTTGATGTACTTATTTTCTTGTGGATCGACCGTCATGTGTTTTGCTCTTACTGCGAATCTACAGCTTTCTGATAAACACGAACTCTTCGCGGATAAATCTACCGCTCACGGTGTTTCATCTCATTAGATATGTAAATGAGAAAAGGAATGCAATTTGGATGGCGTCGTACAAGTTCAGCCATTTGATCCGTGTTGAGATGGACACCTAAAGAATTCAATTCAACTGTGTACAATTTAAGCCCAGCACCTTCGACAACGAGACTTTGCTTACGTCTTTCAAACATGGTCAAAACCAAATCGAGCTTTTCCAACACGGTGTCGCTTTGCAGCGTGTATCCTTTCAATACCTTGCGCTTGTGTAATCGTTTCTCCGACATGAGATTGTTGATATCTCCAGCAGCAATTTGTGCAAGCTCGTCGATTTGATCTGGCGTTAATGCATCCCCCGCTTGATATGTCGATGTAAAAGCGCATGGATTTTCTTCTTTGGTCATAAAAGCGCGCGAAATATGGCGCACTGAATCTGTCGGTAACACCTACATGCAATCATCACTTAAATGCAAGGTATGTCATATACCGTTGTAAGACGCAGACGAGATGCTAGCAAGGACGCGAGTGTGGACTTTCCGGTCCCGGAGGTTCCACCAAGCAAGACGACAAATGACTTGTTTCGTTGCGTGACCTCTTTGGCCAAGTCAAAATCGAGCAAATGAGTCGGTTTGGTATAATCCAACTTGGCCAATTCAGCGTATACATTCTCTTGCAAGTTCTCAAACATCCAGGGCTTCGATACGACGTGAGCATGATACGTATCAAAGACCTGTCCCGTCACTTTTATAGCGTCATTACGACGGCAACCCATGAGTGTGAGCGTCTCCTGAAGCCTATATCGAGTGTACTCTTCCATCGCAGGCTTCTTGCCGGCGAGCAGCGCGTGCTCAACTACCATTTTCTCCATTGGATCGCCCAAATCCACCTGTCCGTCATGGGTTATCTCCATCGGCTTGTCCGCACCAGAGCAAATTGCGTTTTGGATTTGGATCACCACCATCCGGATAAATCGAAAATTTCCAAATAAGTCTGATCGATCATCCGGATAACTAAGAAATTTATCCGATATCAATGAAATTGGACCAACAACACGTTCCAATGTCAACGCATTGGACGACAAATTTGCCCAACAGACCTCGAGGAATTCATGCAACTCGACGGCTGCCACACAATGTATTAATTCGTAGATATATCAGGTGGCTGTGTTCCCCGCGAGGTAGCAAATGCTAATGTTCGTCTGCATAAATCAAGAATCTTCCGTGTCCAACGCCGCCACGTTACGTACGACAAATCAAGAGTATGGCAAAAACAACGTTGACATGAGCATCATCACAACAAAATTAGCTGCAAAATCCCACTTTACGGAAAGGCTTCAAGCACAATGTACCTGTAATGCATTCAAAAGCCTGGTTGCAGGTTGAAAGAAGCAACCTATGCTGTAAAATACCCACACAATCGGCGTCGATCACATGAGACTTATAAGAGGCCCACATTGAATAAATGCTGCGATGGCTAAGAAAGCTGGATCCACAGGGGCATGTACCCCCCCCATCTGCGGTGCTTCATCACAAACGATAGAAAGCCACATCTGAACGCACAACGTCTACTTCAGCCGTGGAAAGCCACCGATACATTGCTCGAGAAGAGGACAACCTTTGATGTATAGCCGCATAAAGTCGAATTCTGTTTTGGGCATGATTGTTAGGATGTGGTAAACTAGAGAACCATAGCGAGTGTCACGACTGGATCGCTCAAAATCGCATACATGTAAGCTGGATCACCACCGACGATTTCATATAGAACGTAGCCTGAAGAGAGCCCAAGATGGCGCAAGTTGGTCATCAGGCGAATATGCTGTTGTAGCGACTCTAGAGCACATAAGCTATACTGTAACTATACACAACGAAAGTCAAACTTGGTCATGCAAAACAACAGCGATTCGTGAGCTTGACCACCCCCAGGCGGTATATTGACTTGGCCCATGCTCGTGGACGATTCGCAAACACAATTCGTCAAACTTAATGGGCAAGATGCGCTTGTGTTGACACATGTGCCCACGACGACGCTGATTCCGAGTTATCGCACTGGGAGGACATTCGTCGCGACTCAGCTACCCTCTTACCTCGTTTTTTATCGACCTCAATAGAAGATAAGATTACTTGGCAAATTGCCAAGTACACATCGCATTATCAACGTCCACGGTCGCGTTGTTGTAGAGCTGTTGGTGGTAGGTTGTGGTGCTATGAATGTCCACATGAATGCCATTCCACGCTGGAAGGTCGTTTGCCACAATGGCCCCAGGTCGAGGCTAAACACCAAGTGAGAGCAAAGATTACATTCTACGCAAAGGACCAACAAGTGCAGACTGTCAGTTTTGACTGTTGTGTCTGTGCAAAGTCGTTTCATCTTCTTACAGAAGAGCTCGGCCCCCTGGCAACAGAATGGACTTTGATACTGCTTGTAGGTTTCTTATGCTTGAGGAGTGGAATGAAGCACCCTACAGCCAGTGTCTCCATGGCTAAGTAGACACACCAGTACACTGCGCCAGTCGCACGCCCAGGTCTACAACGGATCAAGCCTATGTCCCCGTCAGTGGAGCATCATACACTTGTTGCAGACTGTCGCGACTGATGTTTTCTAGTGCACCCCATGAAGCTTAGCGCAATTAAACGGAGCAGGGATGATCGACGCGCGGCCATATTAACAACAGTATGGGTGCCATTTTGGGGATATATTTCTTCGCCCCATTGGCATAAAGTCCCTGGTATGAATGGTTCTGTTCAGGAAGCAATTGTCCTGTTCAAACTGCGAATTCAGCGCGTAGCCACACCTTCAAACGCAGGGGAACGTCAATGGCTCCATGGCTCTCCATGTTTTCAAGCCCACTGTGTTAGGAGATTGCAACCGACATTTTGACTGCCTTTGGCCGTTGATCGTGGGTGTCTTTCTCAATTCATGTTGAGCGTTCAAGTGTTGAATCTTGTGCAACCCAAATCTCTCAGTGATCTACCGGTATACGCATCGTCTAGGTGCAGCAGCCCCCCCTGGACACAACTCATTGCGCAAACTCCAAATCGTCGGAGGACCAATCCATCCTTACACACACATCACGCCACGCTGTCCACATCATTTCGTTTGCGCGATTCCCATGCAAATCGAACTCTAGTTCGAGCGGCACACCGAGAAGGCACCCATGTTCTGTTCAGCTTGGTACGGTCAGAGGCTTCAACCGGCGCATCAACTCGTGCATCACCATCAGACCATCCTGGCTTTTGACGAGCTCCTTCCTCTTTGACACCTAACGTCCCAGCGCTGACACGTCCTCACCAAGTCGAATGATGCCACCGAAATGCACACTGTGACTTGCTCGTTGTATTGGGCACCCATACAACTATACATGGTGGCTTATTCAAAATGCCACATCGCATTGGCAGATTCGCATTACGACATGCAACGTGTGGGTAATTGTTGCCTTACGTTGCAAGCCTCTCTTCAAGACTAAACTGACTGCGTGCCTCATCAGCACTTGATTGGCGCCTCTTGGTCGTCCCGCAACCTGTGACAAACCGCCGCCTTGGACAAGCCACTTCCTCTAGCACGATGATGGGAGCGCGCTCGCCGCTAGACTAGCGCCATAGGCTTCATCTAAGGTCAAATAAGTTAAGACCCAGAGGTTTGCCGCCGCTGGGTGCGGCACTGCGTTGTCAGCAGGTCGTGAGACGCCGCGTGGCCTCTGACAGATGAGAGGCAAGGGCCATCCACGGACTTCCTTGCGGAACTTCAACCGATAATCCGGATAAGGACCAATCAGATACGAGCGATCTTCCGGATAAGAAAGGCGTCGCTCTAAACCTGTCATTTTTTAATTTGCGATTGCGATGCTTTCAAGGATTTCGCGCGCGCGCTCCACGGCAGCCGTCACTGCTTCGTCTATCCGTCCTTTCTCGACGGTATATTAACCTCCTGAAGACTCCCTGTATGTATCCTCCCGGTTTAGGTCGACATTGAGACCAAGGAATCGCTCGCTAAAGCATTGAGCGATTTGCAAAAGGAATCTGCGGCCAAGACTGTCCCGTCCGTGTTTTGTAGAGAAAATTATGTATTCACATTGCATGGATAGATGGTTCTTGGACAACATGCCTGCCGCTTACTTCCGCGCGATCACCCAGGAAGATCGCTTGCAACACTTGAATGCGCTCACTGCCTTGGTGAACGCCCAACAACCAGAAGTCATGTTGAGCTCCCCAGACAAGAAGGTCTACTCGTACATTCGCACTGGTGGTATGATTAATTTCTGAATGGGTGCAGAAGTTAAGTGCCATCGGTGTGTAGAATTGTACCCTGGTCTGCTCTCTGATGTCATGGACCAATTGCCCACCGACAACGGCAACTTGGCCCGCGTCAAGATTTTCTCGTCTTTGGATGAAACCTTGGCTGTGGACGTGTTCCGTTTTGGCCGTCAAGAACCCTTCCTTGGCAACACCCCAGAAGAAAAGGAAGCTCGTGATACCCTTCAAGCTTATATTGCTGACATTCAAGCCGGCAAGTACGCTGGCGTTGAAGGTCATCCAGCCCCAGCCCCATACTTTTCGCCTGAAGCTGTCGATGAATTTTTGTCCTTGTCCAACTCGATGTATATCAAGTACAGTAGTCCACGCCGCTTGGCTTCTCAAATCGCTCTCTTCCACCGTATCCGTGGCACCGAAGGTGTGGCTTTCAGCGTCGAACATGGCTGGGAATCCAAGAGCGAAGAAAACAAATTGAGTGGTGGACAAATCCCTCAAACTATGGTCACCTTGGCTTGTGCTAATGTGTTGACTAAGCACATGCTTCAACGCGCTGCCACTTATTTGGGATTGAAGAACTTGAATGTGCGCCGTGCGCACTTGGATGTCATCGATGACCGCAAGAAGGGTAGTGGCACCGTAAGTTCTTATTTCGCCATCTTTGATCTGAAAGTGAATCTTTAGGTCTCGATGATTCGCATTTTGGTTTCGCCTTCGGAAGAAGACTACCGCAAGAACGCTCCTTTGGACTGGAAGCAAATTGAGTACGATTTGCGTTACCTCAAGTGGTTGGACGACAAGCCCTTGAACATCGCCTTGGCTCACAAGAACGTCGACATTCCCCATGCAGAAATCATCGTCACATACGCGCATATGTTGCATGGCATCCTCGCCAAGGTCGATCCTTACGCTTACTCGTTGCCCCGCATCTTTGAGTTGTTGAACCAACCCATCAACGTGACCCTCGCGGCTTCGATTGCTGACTTGTTCTTGGAACGCTTTGACCCCAATGCACCAAAGAAGATGTCCGGTGAAGTTTTGAAGCAACGTATTGAAGCTATCAAGGTTGAAATCCGCAAGAACGTTGAAGCCGAAGACACCATTCGTCTCCTCAACACCATGGCCGATGCTGTTGGTGCCACTTTGCGCACCAACAAGTACGTCCGCACTCGTTATGCCTTGGCTTTGCGTATGGACCCTGACTTTGTTGGATACGGCACGGTATGCTACATTTTTGTCGAAGATATACTGATTATGAACATTAGGTCGGCAAGGAAACCCCTTACGGTGTCTTCTTCATCCATGGCCGTCGTTTCAAGGGTTTCCACGTGCGATTCCGTGATATTGCCCGAGGTGGTTTGCGTGTTGTAGCCCCTGCTGGTACCGATGCCCATGCCCTTGAAAGCGCTCGTCAATACAACGAAGCCTATAACTTGGCGTTCGCTCAACAATTGAAGAACAAGGATATCCCTGAAGGTACAAAATGTACATGATGTGCCGTTTATTAACACACCTTTCAGGTGGTTCCAAGGCCGTCGTTTTGGTTGAACCTCGTGTGAACAACAACGATGCTACCACCCGTAACTTCATCATTCGCAAGAGTGTGAAGGCCTTCTCCGATGCGCTGTTGGACTTGAACACGACCGATGAAGCTGTGAAGAGCCAAATTGTGGACTACTACGGCAAAGACGAACTCATCTACTTGGGCCCCGATGAGAACATTATTCCTGAAGATATTACCTGGATGACCAAGCGCGCTGCCTACCGTGGCTACCCCATCCCTCGTGCTTTCATCAGTTCCAAGCCTGATGTGGGTATCAACCACAAGGTCTACGGTGTCACCTCTGAAGGTGTTGCCGTCTTTGCTGACGTTGCATTGAAGTCGCAAAACATTGACCCCAAGAAGCAACCATTTACTGTCAAGATCACCGGTGGTACTGATGGTGATGTTGCTGGCAACATTATCAAGATCTTGGCTCGCGAATATGGCTCAAACGTCAAGGTTGTTGGTATTTGCGATGGTACGGCCTCGATCGACAACGAAGAGGGCATTGACATGGGTGAACTCCTTCGTTTGGTTGAGGAATCCTTGCCATTGTCGAGCTTCAACCCAGCGAAGACCCATGGAGGCAACTTCCAACTTGCTGACACCCCCGCCGGTGTCCGCGCTCGTAACACATTGCACAACCGCGTCAAGTCGGATTTGTTCATCCCTGCCGGTGGTCGCCCCAACACGATCAACGAAAACAACTGGCGTGACTACTTGGATGCCAACGGCAAGGCTTCTTCTCCGTTGATCGTTGAAGGTGCAAACTTGTTTGTCACTCCAGAAGCCCGTCAATTGCTCTTTGACAATGCTGGTGTTGTCATTGTCAAGGACAGTTCGGCCAACAAGTGCGGTGTCATCTGCAGTTCTTACGAAATTGTGAGTTCGATGCTCCTCGAACCGCAAGAATTCCTCGACATCAAGGACGAATTAGTGTCCGACGTCGTCGCTAAATTGCGTCAATTGGCCTTGGTGGAAGCCGAATTGCTCTTCCGTGAGTACAAGCAAAACCCTCAAGCTGCTCTTCCTCCTTCGTCTGAACGCATCTCGCGTGCGATCACCCGACTTCACGATTCGATCGTTGCCAACTTTGACAACCTCGCTGAAGACAACCGCGATCTCTTGTACACTTTGATCGAAGAGCACTTGCCCAACAAGCTCCGCGAAGTTGCTCTTGACCGCGTGGCTGCCCAAGTGCCATTGGCTTACATCAAATCTATTGTGGCTGCCAGCTTGGCCAGTAAGATTGTCTACCGTGAAGGTTTGCAATACGTCGAGTCGTTGCCTGCCTCCAACTTGTCCAACATTGCGCTTGCTTACTTGAAGCAAGAAAAGAAGGTGGATGCCCTCGTCAAGGAACTCGAATCGTCCAACTTGGCCCACCGCGACGACATTGCCGATCTCTTGGTCCGTGGCGGTGTCCGAGCTGGCGTTGCCACGTTATAAATGCTAATCTTCTGTTAGATATATCTTCATCTCCATTCCTGTGCAGAATCAAGTCAGCAAAAAGGACATCGCACATTGCTCGAATTTTTTGGTCTAAATGAGCATCTGGTGATCTATTTTTATGGAGCATCGGGGTTAGAATGGTCGAATATGAAAATAGCCAGATGAGACAAGACAAGAGATTACTTGCACATTGAAGCTGGTTCACTTTGCCTTTGACAAGCATGCCAACATTTGACTGTCCTGTGCTCTCGCCTGAAGAAACAGCATCGTTCATTGCGCTCGGAGAGACTATATGCCGCGATACGATCGAGAATGCACTGACCATGTCAAAAGAATGAGTGGTTTCGGTTGTGCAGAATCCACGAACGCAGCGTCGAGCGACGGTAAGTTGCATTAAAAATTCATCCAGGACGATTTTTGTGTAGATTCATCGAGGATGGGATGTAGTTGTTGATCCATCACTTCGTGGCATGTGCTCCCGGACGTTTATTTCGGCCTCCATCGACGATGTGGCGCGGTTTTTCTACCTCGATTCGCCCCAAAAGCTAGAGCATTACGCCTATACAATAGGACAAAAAATTGCCGACAGGCGAAATCTCTACACGATGGTCAAACCAGAAGTGAACCAAGTTCCAACGTACTATTGTGGCATCGCTTGGGTCCTTCATGATATTCCCAAGCTTGTCTCGCCGCGAGATATGTGCTGCCTTGAAGTATACTTTGCTCTTGTTGTCAGTGCACTGACTGGGTCTCATAGTACATAGTACCACAACGAGATTGAAATGATCGACGAAGCACAATGCCGACGACATGGATGGGTTCGATGTATGCACTCGATTGATCTGCGCTGTTGTCCGCCACTTAAAGCATCGTATGGAATTGTTCGTGGTTCCATTTCCCGGGTACATTCCGATAATCCTGTCGTCTTGATCCTTCGATTTCATATAGACTGGTCATATCTTTCTTGAGACGGATGTACCAGGCGTGCTTGAGCTCTACAGCGTCGTCATCGCTAACGCTCATGGCAATTTGATCACGCCGTTCACCATGGCTTTGGCCAAGCGACAATGTCAAATGGTACTCAATTTGGAAGAATTCTTTTCGCTACAACGCGCTGTTCGTACCATAACTTCCATGGACATGAGCATTACCAGGCCAGTGAGCGATAGTACCTTCTGTACTAGATGCCGCAGACATTTTGGCATCTTTATGCGCAAATTTCACTGCCGAATGTGTTTTCAGGTATGGCATTTGTTGTACAACAACAACTGAGTATTTCAGACAATCTGCAATGACTGCGGACATACGTGGAGTTTGCCGATCTCTGGAAATATTCCAGTCAACGTTTTCATCTGCCATGCTTGTTTCTCTCCACATGGTTCGTCGTGAATCAAACTGTATATTTAAGTCGTGTGAATAGGTTCTGCAGCACAAACTCTTCATAGTATTTCAAGCAGTCCGAGTCTACTCTCAATTAGAGAGCTCGAAGCTGTGAAACAGCGCATTCTTCTATCCTCTGAGACTGTTGACGGCCTGGATGCAGTCAACCTACATCGTGACACTGTCCAGCACCATGGTTTGCCTTGGGAGTCTATCGGAAATTCGACACCTCCTTCCTATATGGCGTCAGGCAGACGCAATATTAACGTAGGTTTTGTTCCAGCCGAGTATCCAGCACAAAAGAAATAATTGACCAGATATTATTTGCGTGTTGTAAGTTGTTGTTGAATCAACTGACTTAGTCTAAAACAACATCAGTTTTAACGAGTCAGAGAGGTAACAGCTTACCTAGCTTCCATCTCGAGCAATTTCATTTGCATTTGGCTGTTTTGTCGTTGCATTTCTTGCAAAATGTATTCTTGTGTCGCAAGTGCATTTTGACGACCACGAGCTTCAGCAGCTTGGATCTGTGCCAGCATTTCTTGCTTCGTTTCTTCAATTGTTGTAGAGGATTTAGGCTGCGGCGCAACGCGAGCTCGAGCCTTTGCAGCTAATACTTGGCCAATCTACCAACTCAATGTCATATACGTCAGAGGAGATCACATGTACCTGATGAAATCGAGGCAATACGTGGGTGTACATGTTGTACATATGCGCTTCGTCAACAGGGAGCGTCTTGAGATGCAACTCAATCCACGCCGCCAATTGAGTCAGGGTCTCATCAACACAGAGGAAGTTCACATGAGGTTTTGTCATAGCGAAGTTGAATTGTGCAGCCACGAGTTGTTCACTTGATTCTACGGAAATATTCGGTACAACATGTTTCAAGCATACGTACGTAAATCCATTTCATGCTGACTGTAAATGGCAAACCAAACCTTGTACTCGGCTAGAACTATGGACTGGAGCTCTTCAAGAGCATAAATCCACTCTTGACGCTGGGCTTGGATGCCTTCAACGACCTCGATGTCACTAGGACTACTAAACTCCTAGCACAGAATATGATCAAATGGTTTCATAATTTCAAGAGTAATTACCGACGGCTTCACGATCGATTCGTAAAAGGTAGGATGCAAATAAGCATGGCCAGTTGCATCTGTCATGTACTTGATTTCCGATTGTTCTGATGGACTAAGTGTCCCCTCAAGCCTTATGTATTTTAGCACAAAAACAAAGAGGGCATTTACCGAAGGACAAAGCGGGCATAGCTGGCCAATGCTTCAATTTTAGCAACTTGCAACCCTTCCAAGACGCGTTTGTTCATCGTAGCGACAAGCATGTTGAGTAAAAGGACCGACGAAATAGCCACTTGTAACATGACGATGAAACGACCGTATGCATAAACAACATGATTAGATTGACCAAACTTCTCTTCGACATCCACTTCGCCCACGAGAACAAAGTATGCAAACGTAAAAGCGCGGAACCACGTCTCGTAACCAGCCTCTAACAATGATAGTTTGAGATTAAAGAGAGCCGAGGAAATTACCTCCATTCTCTGGAGGTTTGATAATATGCATATAGGCACATGAGAGACCCCACTGAAGAACCCCGTAGAGTAGAATAAAGTTCCAAACATCACCCAAAAGACCAGACAGCATTGGCAAGAGATAGCCAGCAGTAGGATGCACTTGCAAGTACTAGAAAACCAAGTTAGCATCACGAGTACGGGGGGAAGCACCTGGAGAGACATAGCCCATAGCGATAAGGACAAAAATGTACCGAGGCAAATGTGCACGGTAGCGACATGAGAAGGATCGACAGGGAAAGCGCCCAGTTCCCATGGCACATAGAAAATCAAGATTATAAGATAAACTGTAACTTGACACCAATTGAGCACAGATCGAAAGTATAAACTTCCACGCAAACTGTATCCACCCTTGGATGGATTGAAGCCTGGAATCTTTTTCAAACAAGATTTGTCACACAATCAAACGCACCGGCCATGTAATCATTTGCCATTCCCTTCATTTCAAGGTAAAGGAAGTAGACCGTTGTGCACGCCAAGAGTACAATGTTGACAGTGTTAAATCGTGGGTACCACTCGTTGGTTGCATAGACGTAAAGAAACCAGACAGCAGGAATGCAAGCCAGAATTGAAAGTACAATCGCGCCGATTAATATGTACCATTGTGCGCGACTTCGATTGGATGCCGTGACTGATGCTCCAGCATCAAATGATGTTACCTTACCATCCACGAGATATCTAACGATGAAGTGAATAAAATCTCCAAATATGTCGAGATTCATTGTACCTTGTAAAGCACCAGAGAGGTTTTGGTCGCAGCATTTGGGCTGCGAGCCATCCAAACACGAGAAAAATGCAAACGACTGCGAAGTTGAGAATTGAAAAGAGGAAAACAGAATTCATTGCGGTAGGTTTCACCAGATCGTTCTCTAGGTTTAAGCGTCAGAAAATCAAATTGTGACATTTCGTACTGGAGGTGGTTGCTGATACAGTGATGCATGTTAGAAGCAGCAAGTACATGAGGATCTTTTCAATGTACATTCGTTTGCCAAATAATTCCCACTTAATTTGAAGAATTCTTCGAATGACAATGTGGTCAAGACACAGCTTCTTAGTGAGAAAGCTGTTGTCTGAAACCTTCAAAATTGTGTACAACGCGCTCTTACGAATGCCTTTGTGGCCGTAAACTTTATCCAGCTTGGTTTCAAGTCATATTACGGCCGTAGACGCGACTGTACCTCATGGAAGGCGAGGGCATGGCGTGAGGGTACCAAACAGTCGTTGAGCATCCATCGTCCCAATGTCGGATCGCATTGGATTGCCATCTTGAAAACGCTTTCATCAAATCTAGTGATACGTGAATTGAAAGCAATATCCAAATTTTCAAACCCTTCTTTAAGCCGTTCCAACACTTGATCACGGACTTTGGAACGATAGATGGATGATGTTTCCCTATACTTAGCCTCCTTTTGGATAATTGACGCACAACGCTCAAGCTTTTCCTTCTCAGGTCCATTCATCATGTTCTTTATGGTTTGATCCAGTATACCGAGGACAGTTAGACCCTCCTGTACACCAATTTAGTGAGACAACTTGCCAATAACGTGATGTTTACGTTGTCAAGAAGATCAATATCAGCAAACTGACCCAGTAACAAATCCACGATTAAGGGATGACCTGCCAATGCAGCATACATCAGCGCTGTTCGTCCCATCTACGATTTCATTCAATGCCAAGGTTTCGCCGACTCGAAGTACACTATCTTGTGCATCCAGATCAGGAGAACGCTTTAAAATCAGTTCGACTATAGTAAAATGACCACCATCAGCAGCCAGCATCAGTGGAGTTCGATCTTCCTGCAAACAGAGAGATGTATACACCAAAGAATGTCCACACGAACCTCTGCACGGGCGTCGACTGAAGTTGGCGCCATACTCAGCCACTCATGCACTTTGACAACGTCACCCCGCTGGATGAAACTCAACCTTGCAGGTGGTCGTCGACCTGAGGGCTGCACACATGTATAAGGCGTTGTTGTGGGTTCACTTACCCCAGGATCACCCCCTGCTTGAATGAGTCGCTGAACTATCGCAGTATGTGGAGTTGTTCGAGCAAGATCAAGTGGCGTCCTCCCGTCCTGAGAATGGAATGTGAGCAAAGTCAACTGTGGTCATACCAATACCTTAGTTCTTGAATGGACGATCGCGCCAGCATCCAATAGAGCCTCAATACAAGGTAGGCTCCCTTTGAAGACAGCCCAATGCAAAGGCGTTTGTCCACTCTACATAAATCACCTTGTCATGAGTTAAGACGCATGCCATGGCTGTACTTCAGTATCTGGTGCATTTATATCAATGTTGGTTTGCTGCACGAGAAGCGCAACGACATCACTGTTGCCATAGTAGCATGCCCAATGAAGCACTGTCATGCCAAACTATTGCACGATTCGAGCCAGGACTAACGCAAAAAATACGTACAAAGAGTTCATGGAGATCAGGAGTATGCTTAGATTCCACTCGGAGCCGAATTGCGGGCCAATCTTCAATCCAGGCGAGTTCGGCAAGAGACTTGTCCACAGTCGGCATCCTGTCTTCTTCACCGAGAAAGCAAAGTTCAGACAAATATTTAGAGCCAATCAAATTGCAGTATTTCCAGGCTACCAGCCAATGAGAAGGTCATATTTGATTTCCATTGGCCAATCATATCATCGCATGTCAAAACCATCAACAAATCAAATCGCTTGATGTGACATCACATTCTCGCGCTTTTCTGACGCCGAACCAGGAAAGGCCATTCTTGCGCGATTGTTCTCGGTTCGATGCGTACAGAGTGACGAAAGCAAGAGGAGTGAGAGAAAGAAAGATGATCCACAAACGCCAGAGAGAACAAATGTCAGTCGCCATCATCGACGGTCGCGCGAAGCAATGCTGGGATCAGAGTGACGACATCGTTGTCTTCGGCACGTACTGTAAGACCAGACACACACGTGTCGTCGTTGGTAAGACTGTATCAGCCGGCGCATCTGGAAGGTTCAAGAAGAAGAAGCCACACATCACGCACGAGAACATGGAGTCCGTCCACACACCTCCGTGATCGCCCTCGCTTCTTGAAACGCCACAACGCGAGATGTGACGCCTGTTCGGCAAATTTGGAAATACATTTAAAACAAAAAGTTTCGATTTAAAACGCGTTTTAAATGTCTCTTGGCTTTTCTACATCAATGAACCAAGTGGTCTCGATCGACCAACTGGTTTTGAGCTCTGCAGACCGCATAGACACACACTGCCATGTTGCATGAGTCAAGCATACACATCCATGCGTGCATGGCGCTGGCCGTGCGCCTGCTTTGATGGGAAATCATAACATTGGACTGATCCACACTAAGGAATAACAAAATGTCCAACAGCGAAAGCCGTCTCTGTCGACAGAGTTTCCAGCCTGGACATCGCGTTAAAATAGACCCATCTCGTCCATATATTCTGCTTCACTCTTTGTGTTAGTATAGTCCTCTATGTCGTTAGAGTAGACCCCAGTCTCCATAGTTTCCGAATGCAAGCAAGACCTATTTTAACGCAAATGAGACGGACGTGGTTCGAAAAACTATCGCTTGCGTGCCTGTGGCGTGCGAGTCTATCGACCCAGGATCGATTCGTGACAAAACAAGGTGATTTATCCGCCGCAGTGTCAATTTCAGGTACAGCTCCATGTACGTCTCGATGGCTTCAATTAACCCTTTTTTGGCACGCAGATGCCACCTACACTTTTCGATGTAGGAGATCTCGATTATAGCCACTAAGATCTTATTGTTTGATTCAATTGTAGCCAATCAGAAGGGCCGACCAGACCTGCACTTCCACAAAGGCATAGTTTGACTTGCCACAACATGCAAAATGTGCTCGCGTCCGGCAACGTCGACACGTATAATAGGGAATACTGGCGGATATCTCCGCTACGAGTATCGCCTTTGCGACGTACGCGGTCGTCCACGTGGGAAGACACAGTACAGACCATGCAAACGCTCGGCGTCCAGCGATTGTCCGCCCCATTGTCGCCCGCGCCAAACAACGATGCAACCTTCGATGAGATCAAGTGGAAGATGGAAATTGAACCCCCGCAATCATGTACTCGTGGTGAGCCGACAGAAATCACATGGCGCATGAGCGACGGCAGCACCGACTTTGCACCTCTATTCGTGCGGATTGAAGTGTGGAACAAAGCGTGGAATGTCCCGACAGTCATCGCATTGACTGCCCCCAACACTGGTCACTACATGTGGCCTCGTGTCTACTGGGGTATGCCTATCAAGGACGAATACTTTATCAAAATCTACGGCGCAGACGGTGAAGGACCGCACGAACTCTTGGCCGAGAGCCGCTTGTTTTCGATTGTCAAGTGAGCTGCGATCTTGCGAAGTCGTCCGTCTGTTCAGTGTCTGTTGTGCCTTCCTCCCCCTTACTCCACCCCACCTTCCACCCTGATTTCGCTGCGATGCTAGAGTCTGTGCGCCGTTGAGTTTCTCTAGCTTGTTTGTCTTCGTCGGTCTTCTCTTTCGAGTTATTCAATGTGATTGTTGTCTGTTGTGAGCTTTTTAAGGCAGTTCGCGACTCTTGATGAGGGGTGTCTTATAATATACTATTTTATAAAATTTTAATTCTATATGAGAGTTTGTATACCGAGTCGGAAATATCATAATCCGACTGCAGGTGTCTTCATTTTTGGGAACACATTGCGCACCATTTGCTGCAATCGGCGGCGCATCTTGACGATCCATTTGCGAAGAATCTAGAGGAAAACATCAATGCCTGACTCGATTGATGCAAGATATTACCATTCGTTTTCGTCCCCGCAGTGACACGAGCTGAATGTTTTCTTTGAGGAATGGATGGACGACGAGTTCGTCCATGGTAATCCGCTTGGAGGGATCCACGACCAACATTTTTTCAAGCAGATCCAAAGCTGGCAGTGGAATCAAATGGAGAACTTTCCACGCCCGCAAGACTGAGGTAATACCATGTTGCTTGACATAAGCAAAGACAGTGTCGGAATCGTTTGCTCGGGCAAACGGTGGGGCACCCGTCAAGAGAATCAAGAGCAAAATGCCCAAAGCCCACACATCGACTGGAGCTGGCATGTAGCCTTGTCGCAAGTACATTTCAGGAGCCATATAGAACGCTTTGCCAACAATAGCAGTTGATCGTTCGTTGAGAATTGTGGCCAAACCAAAGTCGCACACCTTGGTGTTACCTATATGGCTGCATTTTCAGACAAAGAATAAACATCAAGAGATTACCTTGGCTGTCGAGTAAGACATTCTCAAGCGAAATATCGCGGTGGGCATATCCTTTGCTGTGAAGAAACACAATAGCTTGGACAATCTGGCGAAAATACTTGGCGGTTGTCATGATTTCCATGGGCAATGTCTGTTGGAAGAGTTCGCCTCCCTCACAGTACTCAAAGACGAAATAACCCATGCCATCTTGCTCAAAGTCATCGAGCATGCGCATGATATATGGATGGCCTGCACCGGCACTTGCAACGCGGTTCACTTCACGTTCCATCTCAATGTCTTCGGCAATCGATGCACCTTGCAACGATGTCCGTCGCGTCGCAGCATCCAATTGCATGCGCTTGATAGCGACTTTCTTGCCGGTGACCGTATCGACGGCCAGCATGACTTCGCCATACAGAGCTTTGGCCAGCTCGCTTTCTTTGGTGTACCGTTCCATCCGGCAGGCGGCGCTGATTCAATACTCTCAGGCCAGCGCTCGAATGTTGCCATCGTTACTTCGGTGCGACACATCCGGATAACTGAAATATCATCCGGATATTCTCCCCGTTTATGTTGGTAGTAATGTGAGTGCCTGATTTGTGTCCAAAGTTCTTGACCAAGTGGGAAATTCACGGGACAATATTATAGAATATATTTTAAACTTAATAATTGTATAGAATAAAATAAATGGGCAATGTGGGGTAAAATTTTGGCCATGCGAAGACGTCACCATTTTCGTACAATGTCGGATGCAGGTGAGAGTGTTTTTCCCAGCTGATTGGTGGGCCTTGAAGTCGTGCACATGAGTTGTAACGTGTACGACAAATCAACACTTTGTCATGGGTTGCGAACGGAGATGTTTAAAGACAGGGCGTCGCGAGAAACGAAACAATTCCACTCACAAGGTGTGTGCTGTCCAGATTTGATGGCGCCATTGTGCCGCGAGATGGTCGTCTGCGGACTGTGACACGTCAAAGCTCGAAAAGCTTCAGGATGTGCAACCAGTGCTTGGATGCTTTCGACCCATGACTGCATCAATTTGAACCAATCGAGCCCATTACAATCACGACACACAAACGGTATCTGTGACAAGAACCATGTTGCAAACGCAGGAGACAAGCATGACGACATGAGTGTGTTCCCACCACGCTGACGTTTGATCACACGTGTCAATCGTAATGCATTTGATTGGCTAGTTTCATAGTCACCCAACCAATCAAATCGAATAAAATATCCATGGTACTAATTGATTGGTTAAATTTAATTATTTTCATCCAATCCAATGGCTTTATTATGTAATTTGTGTAGTTGATTGGCTCAAAAGATATATTTACAGCCAATTAAAATAGAGTATTCAAGTTGAAGCGGTGAATGGACTTGGAATAAGTTATGTGTCTTGGTTATCCATGTCGATGGTCACTTCACTCGGATCGCGCTTGTCTGAAGCTTTTCCAAACACTTTCTGGAAGAACTTACGCACACCACGAGATTTCTTTGCAGGTTCTTCGGGCATGCTCTTCCTCGTGGAGCCGACGGAATCCCGTCTGGCCTCAGGCATTCTTGGAAAGAACGGATGATGGAGAACCTAGGAAAACGTTAGGGATTATTTGCACATGGCGTTAGTGTACCTCGGATATGGAAGGACGATCAAGTGGATTGACAACCAAAAGTTTCTCGACCAAATCCAGCGCTTCGTGTGAAAAGTATTGACTGACTTTCCAGCCACGTAGTATTGTTCGAATGCCATACGTCCCAAACGAGATAAATACGTTGTCGGTCGAGTTGGTTTGTCCAAACGGTGGCATACCAGTCAACATGATGATCAATAAAATCCCCAACGACCACATGTCGGCTTTCATAGCATCGTACGAGACGCCAAGGTACATCTCAGGTGGCATGTAAAAGAACTTTCCCACTGCCGTGGAGCGTTGAACTAGCCCATGGTGAGCTACAAGTTCATATTTCGCGTTACCGTGCGATGATTCGGCTGCAAGACCAAAGTCCATAAGCTTGCATTGATCGCTAGTCGTAACGAGGACATTTTCCAGTGAGACGTCACCATGGGCAATCCCAACTACGTATTGAAGTCACCAGATATTCTCCTAACACGACAATTGACCCGAGTGAAGGTATTCCAGACCACGACAGACTTGGGTAAAGTAATGCAGAGCTTCCTTGGCTCCAAACCGTTGATGTGGTGTGTTTCGGAGGATCGTGAACAGATCGCCATGGGCGCAATATTCGAGGACAAAATATTGCGATCCATCTTGCTCAAACGCATCGAGCAGTCGCAGTACATTCGCATGTCCTCCTCGCTTATTTATATATTGATACACGCGCTTTTCGACATCCATGTCTTCGTGTACCTAGATCATTGACTTCGATCAATCCAGCTTTCTGGCACTCCCGTACCAACGTGCCATCCCGTGCGACGTGTTGATTCCCGCTTTCAATCGTCATGCGCTTGATCGCAACATAGTCACCCGAGTTTTTGTCGAGACAGAGCAGTATTGATCCAAACAACGCCGGAGCAATCTCGCGCTCAATCTTGTACGCGTCCATCGGTTGAGCCGAAATCTCGAAATGGCGGAACGGCGGTTTCGATATTCTACACCCGAACTCTGATTGGTGGAAATGAGATATTAAAGTATATTTCATTGGCTCATAAGATCTCAGTCACATTTGATTGGATAAAATTATTGCATCTATTTATAATTAGACTCTTTTCATTGGCTAAAAGCATTTGAATTGGAATGATTGGATTGGTGTACGCATGATATTTGTTCGATTCATGACGTGGCACGCTGAGAGATGACCAAGACGTCAACGACGCGACAACGAAGCCATGACACCATCCAAGATGTGTCATAGAAGCTGATCCTTGAAGTCGACGCAACACTTGATTTCTATTCTATTGCACCGTATGGTGATCGTCATCCAAGTGCAACTTGAACTCTTCTCAATTTGCCTACGTGTGGCAGCGTCTTGGAGTCCACGATGTGGGTTTCAATCCATCCGACCATGTTCTTGCCCACATTCTCATCTATTAATAGAGAGTTTTCGAAGCACCAAATTTTGGGTTTCTTGTATAAAATGATAAACCTCTAAAACATTATTCCTGAAGGAGGAGTGAAACCTGAACTCACTTCAGGTTTTCATTCGTGGACTTGTTTGAAGTGCTAAGTTCAGGTTGGTCGTCAGCTTGTCCTGGTATTCACGACTGGTATTTCGCTCCTTTCACATCGATTCCAGCAGTCGCTACGACGAAGCTTCACCAAATCGTTGTCATGTTGGATCGTAGGGAAAAATCTTGTTCGTTGGTTGGGATTCGGAGAGAAGTCGTATCCGTGCATTTAATACATATCCGTATTGAAAAAGCTCTTGTGTGTTGACCAGTGTAGAAGTCATGCCAAGACAAGACAAAGAAGCGCATGACTCCGAACATGTTGAGCCATCCTTTGGCAAGTTTGCGTGCAGCCACGACATCGCCTTGCTCCGTCAAGTTGTTCATGAGAAGCCATGGGAGGCTGACCATGGCTTCGTCATGGAGAAGTGGTCACGAATTGCTGACGACCTAAATCGGCGGCAAGAATTTGATATGCCGCTGAAGCGCTTCCAACTCGATGAAACGCGGTCCAAGCGCAAGTCTGGTACGACGGAAGAATACAACGAGCGTGATCAAGTTCTGACTGATATCAAGAGCCGAATGGATGACCATGCAACGCAAACCGCAACGCTGAAAGAGCGGGCTAAACGCAAAGCCGAAGGCATCGAAAACTCGGGCTTGCTCATGCGCCAAATGGCCATGAAAGAGATCATTCAAGGCGATAGCAACAACAAGCAACGTGTAAAGCCTTCGCTTTCAGACGCGAACGCGCTGCTCGACACCATCCAACGAGGTATCCAGCAAAAACAAGAAAACGAGGCAAAACTTGTCCAACTCATGCAAGACCGTCTTGAATTTGACAGAGAGCAAGCGACACGGCAGGCTGAGCAGCACGCTGCAATGCAAGAAATGATACTTGCACTTCTCCAAAGACAACCAAATTAACAATAAAAATATACACTGACATTCATTCATGAATTTCCCTAATTAAAGTTCAATATTTGCCAAAAATATGAAAATTTGGACAAATTTAGTTAAGAATTTCAACAAATATGTAATAATTATTCAATTTTGAAACAAAATCGCAAAATTTGTATCTTTTGAAGATTATTTAAACAGAATGTTTGCGGATTGAGTAATATTATTCCATTTTATTGCTGTTCAAGGGTTTTATGAACCGTGCATTATACAAACGTTAGTATAATCAAAACGAAAATCCTTTTGTTATACAAAATCACCAATTCAATGGATTAACATCCTTTCATGCCAAATATTCATCGAGACTTGGTTGCCGCGAGACTTCATGCAGGTGTGGCAGTTGGTGAGCAATGTTGCAACAAGCCAAAACATTCCAATTGGAGAGTTACGCACCTTCATTTTCTTGTCATACGACACAAATCCCCAAAGGCTTTTCACAAGATGAAAGCTCCATTCCACTGACTCCCTCACAGAACTCATAGAGGAGTTGAATATCGCTTGAAACGAGCCAGGGGAAGCATTTCCAAAGGGACACGACAAGCACTGACGGCAACCATACGCGGGATCGCCATACAAACAGTAGGATTTCAGGATAGGATCATCCATCATTCGCTCCAGCACACGACTCATGGACAGGACAGTCGCATCATGCCGACGTCCCTCAACGGGGCCGAACATGCTGATGATGATTCCGTCGGGACACACAATGCCTTGCCAATTCTTGCAATGACGACGGGGGTTTAGAAGTTACTAGTATATATTGTGTGATAGCAATCCACCTTGAAACACCACCCGGCGACAGAGCTCACTTGGATCAATAGGTCGATACCACGACATGGCATATCGGTAGTTTCAATTGCATATTGACGCTTGCAGTACACAGCAGTGCAAACATGAAGTTACTCCAAAACACTGAAGCTGCTCTTTGGTACTGCTGATATTCGTGCAATTCGATGAGCTTTGGATGGGCTCATCACAGATCAACAGCACCACTGGTCTGTGAATCCCTGCAGAAAAACATTATTCTACTACCCGTCTACTGCCCATCATTCCATTGCTCAGCCATCCACGTCACAACATGAAGGTCGATGCTGACCGCGTACTATCAAGTTGTTCAGGTAACTTCTAATTTTAGTCGTAAGTCTTCTATTTATAGCGTTGGGTAAATCGCATTCGACGGTGCTTATGGCATGGTGCAGTCGAACATCCCGAGATGCTGCGCCTCGTCAAGCTGCTACTGGATCGATTGGACCTGGTAGCTACCATTCAAATCTTGACAGTATTAAAAAACCCAAGCCTGGATTTGCTGCGTTTGGTTCCACAGACGTGAAAGATGCATATACGAAAGAGATGAATCTCAATACACCAGGCCCTGGAGCATACAATTATTCACATCATAGCCATCCTGTCATGGAAACCTCTTCCATGTTCAAATCCACGTCCGAGCGCACAAAAGCCAAGACGATGATGAATACGCCAGGTCCTGGGGCATATCCAGCAGCGACTCGCTCCGCATTCAATACTAAAAAGACCACGCGCACGTATGATTTACAGAAACAAGTACAAGTGGAGCTTATTTTATGCTATAGGCGGCGCAGCGAATCGGACAAAACGCCTGGCAATAAAGTAAAATGGGTCCGAGTCCCCACGGCACCGTCGATCCCAATTGCTGCGCAAAGTTTTGGCTACGAGCAAGGTCCAAAAGGTCAAATGGTCCTTCAGAAACCCATCACGACACATGGGGGGGATGCGCTCGGGCCAGGGGTCTACGACCCTTTGAAAGCAATTCAAAATCTCTCTTCGACCCGCGCGGCGAATTTCTCCAAGTCGAGAACGACTAGGGATAACCCCACAGTGGCTAAAGCAGCTAAACTACCAGGTCCTGGCTCGTACAATCCAGCCATCGAGCCAACGCCTTTGACCACGAAACCAAGTGCAGTTTTTAAATCGAGCCTTACACGTGACCGTGCAGCAAACCCCGTCACCAATGGAGCAAATTTGCCTGGCCCAGGAGCGTACAACAACACGGTGGGCTTGACCCCACAGAGAAAGCCACAGCATCTCCAGTTCTTCGGAAGCACTAGCTCACGGTTTGAGCAAGACAAGTTTGCTCCACCACCACCGCAACCTACTCCAGCTGAAACACCGCACCGGTACGTTCCAATACCAAGCAGCAAGTCCAAAGTTGGGTTTGCGTCGACCAACCCACGTTTTGAAAAATCCGTCCAAGCTGGAGATGTTGTCGGTCCTGGATCGTATGAAGCGCCAAGTCTAGTGCAGGAACTGCAACATCGTCTGGTACTGCCGTCACTCTGTCTAGGTCTTAGTTAGTCAACAAATAGGCTGGCCGTACCGGTGCGTTTGGATCGACAACCAAGCGGTTCGAGTCACCGAAGTCACAATCACTTCTTGAAACACTTCTCGAGCAAGAATCATCGCCAGTTCACAAAACAAATCAAGGTTTGAGCTGTGTCTAGAAACAAGTCTCTCATCACAATCGAGTAGAAGAGCCACCCAAAGCGACAAAGAGCTCGTCGTTTGCCTCGACGACAGATCGGTTTCGGTCGCAGTCAAATCATGATAGCGTTCCATGTCCAGGCGACTATGAGGTTACACCCCTGATATCCCACAGGTCCTTATAATTGCTGCTGTAGACTTCCATGCGCTGGGATAAACCAGGAAGTAAAGCTGTCTTTGCATCACACTTGGATCGAGGCTCGTACATGAACAAGCAAGCAGCAAATCTTCCGGTGGATATTACTCTGAAATTAATTCATCTCACTAAAACGAACATATTTAGGGCCCTGGATCATATTCTACGCCCCAAGCTCTCCACCAAGCTAAACCTTCCAGTCATCGTAAGGATGTGTTTGTCTCTGCTGTAAATAGCATCATTGCATTGTGTCATTAACGGAGATTTTGTAGGAGCCACGATTCAAGACGAAATTGTCTCCTCTCGACAATGTGGTAAGCTAGAGACCATTTCAATAGTCAATATCATAATGCGATAGGGTCCTGGTGCGTATAACCCCGACACAATCGAAACGGATTGGAATCGACCGACTTACAACATTACAATTGCCACGGAAATGGAAAAACGAATATGATTCTGCTCACACAAGGGCTCCAACATTGGGAAATTTTCTTTGGTAGTCATATCAACAGCAAATATCACATCTATCAAGTTCTTACCACATTTGACATGCTCCTCTCCTCGCTAACGCTATAGTTCATCGTTAAACTTTTGCATCTACATTTGGCACTTGCACACTACAGATGAGTCTCATCTCTAAGATCTAAGAAGCGATATGAATGCCGTTGGTAGCGATGCTCTGGACCTAAATTGCAAAGTATGAGACTGCGCTCGCATTGTGAACAGTGGCGAATTTGCTCAAAACCTCGTCATCTGATCTTGTTCCAAAGACCATCAAGGATTACACGAAGGAAGTTGGTGCCATTTTTGTCGTGGTAGGTTGCAGTGATGCTATTCAGAGTTAAGAAGTACGGGACACGGGGCGTTCCCAAATTTAGCAACCCAATTACTTGCTCCTGCTTGAGACGTTGGAATCTCGGACAGTCGAGTATTTGGCTATCATGGGCATGACCAAGGTCGAGCAAATACGACAACCATCGGCGAGAGCGTCATGCACACGTTGGTCAGTCGTGTACAATATCTTCTTTGTTCTTAACTTAGCACCGACGGTACTTATGCTACGGCCAGTCTGCATGTCTGACGTGCTATGTAGCCTTTCATGGCATATCTCGCGGAGCCTCGGCCTGTTGGAGTCGTTTCAATTATGCCTCCCACTTGGACTACATTCGGCGAGTACGTTCAAGTGACGGCAACGTATTTCCAACAGCTCTACAACAACGAAACGATGGAATTCCATCAAGTTAGCCGACGAGATTTTAAGACCAACACATTTGCAATGCGTCACGAAATGACACTGCCGTTTGAAGTCCCCAAGGGTGACATCTTTGAGTATCTCATAAGGATGCGTACTTCGACTATGATGACAAGCTGAAAATCGTTCCTCAGCGCCAGGTTTCTTTGGAAATGGAATTCGAAATTTGATAGATGACCTATGTAACCTTTTTGCCTCATCTTGTGACACCATCAACTAGCTGAGAGAACGGACTTCAATTAAAAAGCTGGACTCCCTCATAGCCAGGTGTTAGAGGCCATAAAGTCAGGAGACAAAGCGCACGGTCACAAAACTACACCATTTGCAGGTTTAGTTCGTTCAACTTGCGATATATTTCGTACCATTTGCAATATATTTCGTATGACTTGCATTTAATTTCGTGGCCCGCGACGAAAATCGATTTATATTTCGCATGACTTGCATTATATTTCATACCTCTTGCATTTAATTTCGTATTTTTAGCTTATATTTCGTATCCCATGAAAAAGGCAAAGAAGTTGCCGATATAACAAGAAGAGTTACGTTTTCCTTCGTCGACTAGCCGATATAATTGTGTCTGTCAACTCAGCTTGGAAGTTGGCGGGATGTAGAGAGATATGCATTACTTTTTCGTAGACTTATTTCTTCAATTCAATTGAAACAGGGTTTTACATGACCCACTGGCACTTGGAGTCCGCTACATGAATACATTGACGAGTCTTGGCGGAGGCCTTGAAAGTTTCGCAGCCTTCTTTATCGATGACGCAAACGCAACGGGAATGTGCTGACGAACACATTGGAATAGCGAGATCAGGATCATTTTCTAGTCGATCCAAGCACGAGAGTAAACTCAATCGAACTTGCATATCTAGTTCGCCGTCGATGTTGTAACATAAGACAAAACAATCGGCAGCTCGATGGCTAATCAACGGCAATTTGCGATAGCGTGGATTCTTGTAATATAAAGCGTGCAGTGAGCCTCCGATTGATTCCTTTGGGAATCTTCTCACAGTCAAAGTAAGGAAAAACAGCGCTTTCAAGTCGTTGAATGAAAAATTGCTCACCTTTTGCCTAATAACGATGGAGTTTGTTACGTCTACGCGGTCTACAAAATATCATTTCAAACAAAATCCATGTTACCGACGACAACTTACTGCGTTTGCGTTGACTCCACGCCAAAGATGCATGTGAAAGTGGAATAGGTAGAGTTGCCGTGAGATAAGCCACCAGCAATGAAGCTGCTTGATTTGTAAGATAAATAGTAGTTGGAATACTTTGATTTACCTGAGAAAGACTCGACAGCTTGATTGTCAAGCTCGGCCGACTGGAAAAAACAACCAAAGGTGTAGAAAGTCCAAACAATGGGTGTTGAGCACATCAGAGTCATGAGGGGTCCGCATTGAAAGTATGTTGCAATGGCGATAAAAGCTGGGTCGATCGCGGCATAAAATTTTTCCCATCGACGTCGTTTGGCCACAAAAGAGAGAACCTGTGCTCCGTAGTAGGATACCCATATCTACAACGCTTGTCATCCGGTCATGCAAGCCAATAAATACTTACAAATCGTGCGAGGTACATACAACCGCAGACGTACACCCAGGCGTCATGGAATTGAGTCACGCGCATAATTGCAAGAATAATATACCCTGTACCCCAAAGGCCATCTAGGGCCGTTAAAAATACCAGGACCGGTTCGCTTAAAATTGCATACAAGGGATCTCCAACCACAATTTCATACCGATCGTACTTGGGATCAAGTCCAAGATGACGCAAATTGGTCAAGAGTGGAATGTAATGGCGGTAGTATCGAGTCCAGAGCACGTAAGATAAATAACTTGCAACAAAACATCGATAGGCAAACTTGGCCCAACAAGATTCTGGGGACTCACGTACAATGGCTGCCCCCCAAACGATATACTGATTCGGCTCAGTGTCGCTCAATATCCAGAGACACAATTCGCCGTACGTGAACGACATCAGGCGCTCGTGTTGACACATGCGCCACGGTTGCATTTCATTCCGCAGTGTCTCGTTGGACGCAAGAAAGTTTGTGACAAATTCACGTACGCCGTTGCTGTACAGCGCCGCCCCTATTGTTGTTTTATTAACTGAGGTAGACGAGGCAGGAGTACCTGGCATTCTGATGTAGTAGCCAAAGGCTTTGTTGCTGGGAACTTCAGATGGCAGTATCATGGAATACCTGAGCGCAAACGAATTGGTAGCAATGTCATGGGCACTGATAGAATACACGTCCACAGTCATATTGTTGTAAATCCTTTGAAGAAACGTTGCTGTCCCATTAACGTATTCATCAAACGAGTCCCACGACGGAAAGTTGCTTGCTTCAACGCCACCAGGTCGAGGCTCAGTGAGGTAGGCCGTGAAAGGCTAAATTTGATGGATCAGAAGACCCGTCAAAGGCAATAAAGGGCTACATACCGTTGAAACCAAGTTGACTGCAAAGAAGACATTGTAAGCGATCGACCAGCGAGAAAACGTAGTTGATCTTGCGACTGGTTGACGAAATTCTTCGACTTTAGTCATGCTGTCAAGGTCACAAGGCTTTGGTCTTTGCTGTTATTTTGGTTCATGGCAATTCACTTCTAACAATAGATTGAAAGTGGTTACAAAAATAGAGACTTTTACATACCCTTTGGGTGCGTCTGGTTAAATCTCAAAATCAAAATGCTATTTTCAGCTAGAATGGGATCAACGACTTATGGCATACTACACCCTTTTGCGTTTAAGTTAGGTCGATGTTTGATTGACATATTCTGTTCAAAAGAATTCAAGGTCAATGACATTTCAATAAACACAACTGCATTTCAATTAAGTCTCAGTTTCATCAACAGCATTTTAAATGAGGATGCCATTTTGAGGCCAACAATAATTGAGGTCAAAACATGAAGTTGTTTATCTCACAGTGTTTTGCACCAAATCCAATATGGGATGGGATATACTCGCTGGAGGCTCCCAAAATACCATTTTACTGGTACGAAATGGCCAGTGTTAACTTTTTTCCAAGTGATGTTGTCCTTTCCAGTCGCGGAGTTGACGGTTTCTAAATGCCATTGATGGGCCAATTTATTACTGGTTACCAGACGCTCGCTAAGAAGTGCGCAAGGTTTGCGATAAGCACAATATGATAGTCGTGGAAGATGTTATGTCAAATCAAAAGCCTGACATGTGAAAACCCCAGCTCTGTTCTTTTCTTCAGAAATCTAGCAGTTCGTTCTTATGACAAAGCAGACATATACAGCTGCATCTACCGGTAGATAAACATATTGGATGTGTGCTTTGAGTGGGATGCTTTACACCAACCGAGTTAATGAGCACGACCATTTCCCCACAGAAAGATATCACTTGTACCATCTGGCTTGCGTTGTTGTGGTCATGCTAGAACATCGTATTTACGCAGCATAAGCGATAGACTCTCTTGAGTATTCACTCAAACAAGTCAATCAGTGTGTTGAGCGCGATGAGTCGTGAGTGCATCGAGTAGCCTCGTGTATTGCGAATATGCTATAAATTGTAGCGCTTGAAACCAAACGACGGAGTTGACAGACGCAAAGAAGTGGACATTGCAATGTGTATCCGTCGATAGCAATCTGTTCCAATCGTGCCAAGGAAATCGTGGGACCACCTTGCGAACGCTTCATGTAACACTTCTCCTCAGATTATGCATTCAACATTCATAATGGTTACATAACCCATTGACAATTTGCTTCGGCGAGATGAATACATGGTGTATTCTTGGAAGTCGCACAGTCTTCTTTATCTATAACACAAACACAGCGAGGGTGAACTGTCGAGCACTTGTGGATTGCATGACTTGGGTCGTCGAGTAATGGATTTATCCACGATAATAAGCTCAATCGAACTTGTAAGTCTAGGGTTCCATCTGATGTGTAGCACAAAACAAAACAGTCTGCAGCTCGGTGGCTAATCAAAGGCAACTTTCGATAGCGTGGGTTCTTATGGTATAAAGCGTGGAGTGAGCCTCCAATCGAATTCTTAGGTTGATGTCTCACGGTCAATGCCAGGAGTAGAAAAGCTTTCAGGTCATTGTACGAGCGGTGGCTAACTTTTTGTCTAATAACGAGTGAATCTGTCACGCCAACGCGATCTACAGCATTTTCCATCAGACAAATCTAGTCTATCGAGGACAATTTACTGCGTTTGCGCCGCCTACATTCCATGGCAGTGCGTGAAAATGGAATAGGCAGAGTTGCCGCGAGAAAAGCCACCACAAGTGTTGCTAGACAAACTAAACTAGTATGATCGTTCTCGACCTACCTGTGACAGCTTCTACGGCTTCATTGTCATGAGAAGCTGGCTGAAAGAAACATCCCGCGGTGTAAAATATCCAAACAAGTGGCGTCGACATCAAGAGACTCATGTAAGGACCACTTTGAATGTATGTGGCAATGGCCAAGAAACCAGGATCAACTGGGGCATACCATGCTTCCCACTGTCGTCGCTTGACCGCGAATGAGAAAATCTGCATTCCGAGGTAGGATAGCCAAATCTACAATTAATTCAAATGAGCACAAGTCATGACATTCAGTAGATACACATCGAGCGAGGAACATGCAACCGCTGACATATAACCAAATGTCGTGGAACTGCGAGACACGCATGATTCCGAGAATAATGTACCCTGTGCCCCACACGTTGTCAATAATGATTGCTGTCACCACGAGGGGATCACACAAAATGGTATATAAGGGATCTCCGACGACAATTTCGTATCGAACGTATTCAGGCTTAACGCCAAGTCGTTGTAAATTGGACAAGAGAGGGATGTAGTGACAGTAGTAGCGTGTCCAAAGCACGTAGCAAACGTAGATAGAGAGCAGACAGCGCAGAATAAATTTGGTCCAGCATGTGGCTGCTGATTCATGTATCATTGCCGCTCCCCAGACTGTATATTGAGTTGGCTCAGGGTCTTTCACAATCCAGAGGCATATTTCGCCATAAGTAAAGGATAATAGACGCTCGTGTTGGCACATTCGCCACGGTTGCAATTCGTTGCGTTTTGTTTCGTTGGAGGTAAGAAAGTTGGTGGCAAAGGCGCGAACGCCATTGCTATATAGCCCAGCTCCTAAAACATGAATGCTTCGTAATCAAAGATAGCAAAGAAAGACTTACCAGGCATTCTTATGTAGTAGTCGAACGCATTGCGGTTTGGGATCTCAAAAGGCAGAGTCATGGTGTATCGGATCACAAACGAGTTTGTTGGAATATCTCGACGACCAACTGTGTTGATTTCCATCGTCTCGTTATTATAGAGTGTTTGGAGGAACGTTGTTGTGCCATTGACGTAATCTTCAAACGAATTCCATGCTGGAAAGTTGTTTGATCTGTTTCGACCAGGCGGTGGCTCCGATAGATAGGCCATGAATGGCTACAGACATTCGATCAGACGCCATGACCATGTAGATAACGGGTGCGTACCGTGGACACCAAATTGACAATAAAAATGACATTGTGTGCGATAGACCAGCGAGTGCATCTAGCAGGCCTTGCCGTAGGTTGTCGAATCTCGTCAACTTTGTCCATGCAGTCAAGACGATACTATGCGCTGTCAATGTGTCGGTTTTGCTGTCTGGAGGGCCTTTCGCCAAAATTAGAATAGATCAATGACGTCTGGAAGGATTGTTGATTCGTTGTTGTCGATTTTGTCAACTGTTGACTGCGAGAGGAATCGGAACGGATGCGGTAAGGCAAACGACTTGAGACCAAGGAAGTAAATCGAAAAGTGAATTAAGCACATTGATCCAGCTGACCCTAGTCTAACTACTTGTTTCTCGTATCTACATAGTTCGTTCTTCATGTCCTTAGGAGACGTTGCTCCTCGCGTCTCTGTCTTCTGTTCAATGTCAATGGTTCATCCCGTTCAACTTCGCCAAAGTTCAAACTCGTGACATTTTCACATCTTTGAGATGTCCAGAGAGTTCAACACTCCCCTAACTTTGGTGAATGTTGTCTTGTGTCCGTTTTTTGTTGGCGGGTGTTTGGTGGTCGGTCGTTGTCTCCATGTGCCACTTGACGAATTTTTGGATGCCATGTTTGGTTGACGTCTTCGTTAATGCGTCGGCGTGCATGTCAGCGGTCGGAACGAAGTTGAGGGTCAATGTGCCTTGTTAAATGAGCTCACGAAGGAAGTGGTGTCTCACGTCGCTGAGTTTCGTTCGCTCATGTATGGCTGTAGACTTGGCGGTGGAAATTGCAGACATGTTGTCGCAGTTGAGATGCATTGTCTTTTGGATGATGCCAAGGTCTCTCATGAGTCCGTTGAGCCACACCGATTCTCTTGCTGCCTCGGCTGCTGCTACGTACTCCGCTTCACAACTTGATAAGGCTGTGATACGTTGGCGTACGCTTTTCCACATTAGTGGCCCGCCAAGGAAGGACCAACAAAAGCCAGTTGTGGATCTTCGGTCGGGTTTTGTTGCCCAGGAGGCATCACAGTAACCTTGTATGATAGGCTTTCCGTGTCCAAACATGATACCGTGTTGTCTTGTGCCTGCTAAGTATCGTAGCACTCGCTTTGCGCCGACCTTATGCGGTGCTCTTGGATCGTGAAGGTGGCGTGATAATCTTTGAACGGCGTGGGCGATATCGGGTCTTGTACAAACCATCAAGTAAACCAGTGATCCAACGATTGCTCTGAACTCCCCTTGATTTGCATTCTGCTGCGCGTCGTCATGCCAAAGGTCTTCTTGGTCGGGTACTTCTGGCGTTGCTACGGGGTGGCATTTGGTCATATTGAAACGTGCCAGGACCTTGTCAGTGTATGCATCTTGTACCATTGCAAGCGTCTTGTTCTCGATACTTCTTGTAACTCTGATGCCCAATATGTAGCTGATGGGTCCCATGCGTTTGAGATTCATTTTTGATGCAAAATCTTCCATGATCTTGTCCATGAGTGATTGTTTTGTGGTTGCAACAATAAAATCGTCAACGTATGTATCAAGAAATTCCAAACCTTGGTCATGATCACGTGTGAATACGCATGGATCGTGTGCGCATTGCTTCCACCCAAGCTCGGCGATTTTCTGCTTGCAATGAATTTCCCATTCGTGGCCACTTTGAGTCCGTAGAGCGCCTTGTGTACATGTGCTGCGAGTCCTGCTTGAGTTTCATATCCTTCGGGTTCGACTGCCCATATCGGTCGCTCTAACTTGGCTTGGATGTAGGCATTGATGGCGTCGGCTTACTCAATGACCAAATTGCGGGCGGCGGCAACAGCGAGTATCGCTCGCACGGATGTCATTTTGATGACGTTTGATGACGACTCATCGTAGTCAACCCCTTCGACTTGGTTGAAGCCTTTTAAAACCCATCTCGCTTTCCAGCGAATGATGTTGCCAGCTGCGTCAGTTTTGCGGGCATATGCCCATCGCCCGCGGATGATTTTGCGATCAACTGGAGGCTTGGCAACGGTCCAGGTCTTTAAAGCTAAGAGTTGCGCGACTTCAGCTTCTTCAGCCGCTTTCCAGTTTCGCCAGTCTGGAGATGCCATGGCTTCTTTATGGCTTTGTGGTACGGGATGAAGGTGGACAGCCGCGTTGCAGGCGTATTCGACTCCGTCAGAGCGGTACGTGATTTCATGTTCAGGCATAAAATTTTCAATGTGGTAGCGCTCTAGGTTCGTGTCCAAGGGTGTGATTAGTGCTGCTGAATCTTGGTATCGTGTGGTTGGTACTCGGAGTCTGGATGACCGTCTTAATGGTGTTTGTGGAGGGGGCATGTGCTCGAGATCATGATGCACAATGTGGCTTTCGGCTCCAATTTGTTGCGTTTTTCGGGATTGCGCACCATGTTAAAACAATTGCAGTCGAAAACGCGCATGTTTTTCAGTGTTGGTACGTGACCACTGAAAGCTCTATTGGAGTCTTGGTGCTCTTGTTGGTGTGTAGGGCCCGATTCAAGATAAATACAGCAGTATTGACAGCGTCCGCCCACCATTTTTTGTGCAGTCGAGCATGAATGAGCATGGCCAAGGCCATTTCCATAATGGTACGGTGGGCTCGTTCGGCGACGCCATTTTGAGATTGGTTATCGGCTGCTGAGCGTTCATGCTTGATACCGCGCCTCTTGAGCCAATTGTTGAAGGCTTGTGACTTGTATTCGGGGCCGTCGTCAAAGCGGAAGACTTTTACCTTTCTTCCTGTTTGACGTTCTGAAAACGCTAGAATCTCGGCGAAATTCTTTGCCTGGGTTTCGGTGTCTGTGGAGTTGATGATGCGTACGATTTTGTACCCAGTGGCGTCATCGACGTAGACTGTATAGAATCGACTACCGCCGTTGGACATTGTCGGAGGTGATCCTTTTGTGTCTGATTGCCAGCATTCTCCGGCTTTGAAGGTGCGCGTGTGCGTTTTGGGCATGGATGATTTATGCATTTTCGCTCTAGGGCAATCCAAACATGATGCAATTTGATTTCCAAGTGGCTTTGGAATCACAAGTTCGTTGTTGGCGCACAATTGTAGAGCGGCCAGTGGCAAGTGTCCAATACGGTTGTGCCACAGTTGAGCTGTGTCGTTTAGTGCTGTGTTCGCGTGCTCTTGAGTTGGTATGGCGTCAAGAGTGTAAAGCCGTCCATCAGGGGTAACACTTGCTTTAGCGACTTCCCTTCTTCCGTCGTAGATTGTGCACTTGTCTTTCTCAAACTTCACACTAGCGTTGGGAGCAGATCGCATGAGAGCTGGAATGGATAGCAGGGTTGTTGGCATGCCTTCGACGAACAAGACATGGATCAAGAAGATGTTTGTACCGAGGCTGGTCTTGAATTTCATTGTGCCGTAGCTGTTTGCCACCACGCTCTTGCCATCAGCGACCACGACACGTCTGTTGCAAGGCTTTATGTCTTGTAGGTAGGCCTCATTTCCCGTCATGTGAGACGATGCACCGGAGTCGACGATAATTGTATGCGCAGGTCCTTCAAAAATTGACAATGCAAAATGCAGCTGTCGAAAATCGTGTGCGACTTGCATGTGGATCGTTTGCAAGGAGAGCAATTCGTCCGCCTATCGTGGTGTTGAGCCTTCTACTTTGTGAATGTACGAGAAGTACGCGTCCTTTTCCATCCATTCGTGCATTGTCATGGGATTTTCACAATCATTTGCCCAGGCTGTAGACTGACGTGGTTACACAAGGTTCTTTGTATGCACTTGGTGAGTAGCACGTGACCAAATACCTTGATGTGAGGAATGCTGGCAGAGGTCGGATTTGCGATCCGTCGGGGTCTAGCATGTGGATTGCAATGAGGATGTCCTCCTTGCTCATGAATGTGACTGTCGTTTCAACACCTCGGACGTTGATTGTTCTTGTAGGCCGATAGTCTGCTGGCCCCCATTGTGCGTCGCTCCAAAATGGTTCGGGATCTGCCGGTTCTGTGTTTTCGATTGAGATATCGGCGTGTTGAGCGGGTGGATCCGTTTTGACATCTTCAATCACATGGCCATCCTCTGAGTCATGGTTTCCATTTTGCCGTCTTGTTCGTCACAATTTTGATAGTTTTCACTATCAAAGTCCACTGTGTCATCGGCTGTGAACATGAACTCTTCGTCAGTTGCTTGGTTTGATCTCTCTTGGGGGTTTTCGGCTTGATCGGCCATTTTCTTTCGACATTCTGATGCCCAATGCCCTTCTTTTCCACAGTAGTGGCATGTCCCCTTCTTGGCTGCGCTATTACTCTTGGTGGCTTGGTTGGCTCCTTGTCCATGGGCTTGCCCTCGTCCCCGGCCATGACCACGACCACCTCTTCGACCGCCGTCTGCGGTAAGAGCTCGCTCACTGTTGAACATCTCATCGTTCTTGCTCATTGCTCAATTGCGTAGTGCCGCCTTCCATTCTGCCTCGAGAGCAACTTTCACAGTTGATAAGCTTTGGTCCGCCGTGTGAAGCAGTCGGTCAACAATATGCCGAAAACTCCAAGGCGTCAATGCCAATAGCTTGGCTACCAAGTTTTCGTCTGACTCAGTAACACCGATGTCTCGTAAACGTCGCGCAAGGACTTCAAATCGATGGATAAAGTTGGGTAAGTTCTCTCTCTTGCAGTTCCATTCAATTTGAGACCACTCCTTCAGGATTTCGATGCGATCGGCCTTGGTTATGGGTTCGTGATACGTTTGCAGTGCCTTGAATGCCAGATCGACAGCCGCAATGCCATCAATGTGACGGTACTGTTCCGTCTCCAGCGTTTTCGATTAAAATCCCGTACGCTTTTTGGTTGTCTTCATCGCTAATTGGGTTGTTTTCTTGAGGGGATAGCGTTCCATAAAGTCCTTTCATCATCAAGCGTCCTTTGAGATACGTTCGCCAGTCGCGAAAGTTTCGGTTGTTGAGTTTAATGCTTGTTGTCGTTCCAGACATCTTCCTTGCTTGGTGTTCCGGTTCTTGGGCTTAGAACCTGTTGATTCGTTGTTGTCGATTTTGTCAACTGTTGACTGCGAGAGGAATCGGAACGGATGCGGTAAGGCAAACGACTTGAGACCAAGGAAGTAAATCGAAAAGTGAATTAAGCACATTGATCCAGCTGACCCTAGTCTAACTACTTGTTTCTCGTATCTACATAGTTCGTTCTTCATGTCCTTAGGAGACGTTGCTCCTCGCGTCTCTGTCTTCTGTTCAATGTCAATGGTTCATCCCGTTCAACTTCGCCAAAGTTCAAACTCGTGACATTTTCACATCTTTGAGATGTCCAGAGAGTTCAACAAGGATGGTCATCGGTATCTCGACTTGAAATCTTGACAAAGGCATTTTGAATCATTGGAGCATTGAGAAGTTCTGGTATCATCAATGAAGATATGTGGTGCATTCAATACGCAACAAGCAAGACGGTTCAGTTCTCATTCTCTATCTCTGCTACATGCCTTGCTGCAGCATCCTTCCTCACATCCAACGAGACATCTTGCCAGCACCTCAAACCTTGGCAAATGTGTCAACATAATCGCCTCCTCTCGTTGCCATACAGCCAAATGTGCCTTTGGATTGTCCAAGGCACTGAAGCAAATCAATACACAGTCTGGTTTGCTTCGCACATTGATGAATCGATCGAAACTTGCTGGATCAAGTTTGTCTTGCGAGTGATCCTAGCTTTGTACATCCTGTACCTTCTTTGGACACGCTATTACTGCCACTACAAGACTCTCTTGTTCAATCTACGACAGCTCGGGTTTTCACCAGAGTATATACGATACGAAGTCGTCGTGGGCGACCCAGCGTATGCAATCTTGAGCGACCCTGTCGTGTACCTGGGCATGGTCTTGGATATTTGGATCGGATCTGGATATGTGACTCTGAGTCTCATTCGTGTGAATCAATTCCATGATGTTTGGATGTACATTAGCGGCTGCATGTATCTCTCTCGATTCGTAATCTGCATTTTAGTTGAAAGTCTCACTACGATTTTGTAGGTTTGGTTCGCATACCTTGGCATGAGAGCCCTCTCGTCATTCATCAAGTGGAGGCGATGGGAAGCATAGTATGTCCCAGTGGATCCAGCTTTCTTGGCGATTTGTACATATTTGTACAATGGACCAGGAATGAGTTTGTTTTGTACCACCAAGATGGTACTGATGTTTTACGACTTGGCTCTCCACTTTCAGCCAGCCTATCTCGACAACCAAGCCATCGAAGGAATTTCAGGTATGGCCACATGTCGAGCCTTTGACTGAATTTGATTTTGAATAAGCGATCGCATCCATGTCGTTTCTCATGTCGATTCTGCCTTTCATATATTCTCGCTCTCTCCAACGCATGCTCACGGTGCAAATCTATTTGTACTAGTCTTTCAATTATATTTGTTCATGGATGTGTCTAGATCGAGTACGACCCATGGGTTCACGTCTTGAATCTATCAAGTTGAGCCAGTTTTCTTACAACGATGTGAAAGCACGTATCTTATTCGCAATAACGATGAAAACACATGCCAAGCGGAGTACGGGAGGAACGTTGCACAAATTATACCAAGACAATCCGCGATATCGAAAGATTCCGCTCGCAAGCCATCGTGCTGGAGATTGTTTTGTTCTGTGCTACAAATCTGATGGAAGCATAGACCAGCAAATACGTCCGAGTTTGCTTGCATGGCTCGATCCTCTACTCAGCGATCCCAAGTATGCAATTCCGCAGTGCACATCCCGGCATGAAAATTGCGTTTGTCTGATCAACTTTGAAAGCTGCAGCACTCTCGCAACACCTTCAATGACAACTCGTTGCATTCATGGTAGCGAGTTGAGTTGTCAAAGGGTCAAATGAAAAGTCATTTTATCGTCTGTAGATTTGGCTTTCATGTCAGAGCTACACGTGCCTCTCAAATATCTAAAGTCGAAATGTCGCTAACATTGTCGGCTCTCAACAACAATCTTCGCGAAAGTTACTCCAAGAAAGTCAACTCGACTTCAGCTATATTCGTCATGCTATCGACAATGAGAAAAACTAGTTTTGTGACCGTGCGCTTTGTCTCCTGACTTTATGGCCTCTAACACCTGGCTATGAGGGAGTCCAGCTTTTTAATTGAAGTCCGTTCTCTCAGCTAGTTGATGGTGTCACAAGATGAGGCAAAAAGGTTCCATGGGTCATCATGCAGCAAGGCATGTAGCAGAGATAGAGAATGAGAACTGAGCCGTCTTGCTTGTTGCGTATTGAATGCATCACATATCTTAATTGATGATACCAGAACTTCTCAATGCTCCAATGATTCAAAATGCCTTTGTCAAGATTTCAAGTCGAGATACCGATGACCATCCTTCCGGACGTCATTGGTCTATTCTAATTTTGGCGAAAGGCCCTCCAGACAGCAAAACCGACACATTGACAGCGCATAGTATCGTCTTGACTGCATGGACAAAGTTGACGAGATTCGACAACCTACGGCAAGGCCTGCTAGATGCACTCGCTGGTCTATCGCACACAATGTCATTTTTATTGTCAATTTGGTGTCCACGGTACGCACCCGTTATCTACATGGTCATGGCGTCTGATCGAATGTCTGTAGCCATTCATGGCCTATCTATCGGAGCCACCGCCTGGTCGAAACAGATCAAACAACTTTCCAGCATGGAATTCGTTTGAAGATTACGTCAATGGCACAACAACGTTCCTCCAAACACTCTATAATAACGAGACGATGGAAATCAACACAGTTGGTCGTCGAGATATTCCAACAAACTCGTTTGTGATCCGATACACCATGACTCTGCCTTTTGAGATCCCAAACCGCAATGCGTTCGACTACTACATAAGAATGCCTGGTAAGTCTTTCTTTGCTATCTTTGATTACGAAGCATTCATGTTTTAGGAGCTGGGCTATATAGCAATGGCGTTCGCGCCTTTGCCACCAACTTTCTTACCTCCAACGAAACAAAACGCAACGAATTGCAACCGTGGCGAATGTGCCAACACGAGCGTCTATTATCCTTTACTTATGGCGAAATATGCCTCTGGATTGTGAAAGACCCTGAGCCAACTCAATATACAGTCTGGGGAGCGGCAATGATACATGAATCAGCAGCCACATGCTGGACCAAATTTATTCTGCGCTGTCTGCTCTCTATCTACGTTTGCTACGTGCTTTGGACACGCTACTACTGTCACTACATCCCTCTCTTGTCCAATTTACAACGACTTGGCGTTAAGCCTGAATACGTTCGATACGAAATTGTCGTCGGAGATCCCTTATATACCATTTTGTGTGATCCCCTCGTGGTGACAGCAATCATTATTGACAACGTGTGGGGCACAGGGTACATTATTCTCGGAATCATGCGTGTCTCGCAGTTCCACGACATTTGGTTATATGTCAGCGGTTGCATGTTCCTCGCTCGATGTGTATCTACTGAATGTCATGACTTGTGCTCATTTGAATTAATTGTAGATTTGGCTATCCTACCTCGGAATGCAGATTTTCTCATTCGCGGTCAAGCGACGACAGTGGGAAGCATGGTATGCCCCAGTTGATCCTGGTTTCTTGGCCATTGCCACATACATTCAAAGTGGTCCTTACATGAGTCTCTTGATGTCGACGCCACTTGTTTGGATATTTTACACCGCGGGATGTTTCTTTCAGCCAGCTTCTCATGACAATGAAGCCGTAGAAGCTGTCACAGGTAGGTCGAGAACGATCATACTAGTTTAGTTTGTCTAGCAACACTTGTGGTGGCTTTTCTCGCGGCAACTCTGCCTATTCCATTTTCACGCACTGCCATGGAATGTAGGCGGCGCAAACGCAGTAAATTGTCCTCGATAGACTAGATTTGTCTGATGGAAAATGCTGTAGATCGCGTTGGCGTGACAGATTCACTCGTTATTAGACAAAAAGTTAGCCACCGCTCGTACAATGACCTGAAAGCTTTTCTACTCCTGGCATTGACCGTGAGACATCAACCTAAGAATTCGATTGGAGGCTCACTCCACGCTTTATACCATAAGAACCCACGCTATCGAAAGTTGCCTTTGATTAGCCACCGAGCTGCAGACTGTTTTGTTTTGTGCTACACATCAGATGGAACCCTAGACTTACAAGTTCGATTGAGCTTATTATCGTGGATAAATCCATTACTCGACGACCCAAGTCATGCAATCCACAAGTGCTCGACAGTTCACCCTCGCTGTGTTTGTGTTATAGATAAAGAAGACTGTGCGACTTCCAAGAATACACCATGTATTCATCTCGCCGAAGCAAATTGTCAATGGGTTATGTAACCATTATGAATGTTGAATGCATAATCTGAGGAGAAGTGTTACATGAAGCGTTCGCAAGGTGGTCCCACGATTTCCTTGGCACGATTGGAACAGATTGCTATCGACGGATACACATTGCAATGTCCACTTCTTTGCGTCTGTCAACTCCGTCGTTTGGTTTCAAGCGCTACAATTTATAGCATATTCGCAATACACGAGGCTACTCGATGCACTCACGACTCATCGCGCTCAACACACTGATTGACTTGTTTGAGTGAATACTCAAGAGAGTCTATCGCTTATGCTGCGTAAATACGATGTTCTAGCATGACCACAACAACGCAAGCCAGATGGTACAAGTGATATCTTTCTGTGGGGAAATGGTCGTGCTCATTAACTCGGTTGGTGTAAAGCATCCCACTCAAAGCACACATCCAATATGTTTATCTACCGGTAGATGCAGCTGTATATGTCTGCTTTGTCATAAGAACGAACTGCTAGATTTCTGAAGAAAAGAACAGAGCTGGGGTTTTCACATGTCAGGCTTTTGATTTGACATAACATCTTCCACGACTATCATATTGTGCTTATCGCAAACCTTGCGCACTTCTTAGCGAGCGTCTGGTAACCAGTAATAAATTGGCCCATCAATGGCATTTAGAAACCGTCAACTCCGCGACTGGAAAGGACAACATCACTTGGAAAAAAGTTAACACTGGCCATTTCGTACCAGTAAAATGGTATTTTGGGAGCCTCCAGCGAGTATATCCCATCCCATATTGGATTTGGTGCAAAACACTGTGAGATAAACAACTTCATGTTTTGACCTCAATTATTGTTGGCCTCAAAATGGCATCCTCATTTAAAATGCTGTTGATGAAACTGAGACTTAATTGAAATGCAGTTGTGTTTATTGAAATGTCATTGACCTTGAATTCTTTTGAACAGAATATGTCAATCAAACATCGACCTAACTTAAACGCAAAAGGGTGTAGTATGCCATAAGTCGTTGATCCCATTCTAGCTGAAAATAGCATTTTGATTTTGAGATTTAACCAGACGCACCCAAAGGGTATGTAAAAGTCTCTATTTTTGTAACCACTTTCAATCTATTGTTAGAAGTGAATTGCCATGAACCAAAATAACAGCAAAGACCAAAGCCTTGTGACCTTGACAGCATGACTAAAGTCGAAGAATTTCGTCAACCAGTCGCAAGATCAACTACGTTTTCTCGCTGGTCGATCGCTTACAATGTCTTCTTTGCAGTCAACTTGGTTTCAACGGTATGTAGCCCTTTATTGCCTTTGACGGGTCTTCTGATCCATCAAATTTAGCCTTTCACGGCCTACCTCACTGAGCCTCGACCTGGTGGCGTTGAAGCAAGCAACTTTCCGTCGTGGGACTCGTTTGATGAATACGTTAATGGGACAGCAACGTTTCTTCAAAGGATTTACAACAATATGACTGTGGACGTGTATTCTATCAGTGCCCATGACATTGCTACCAATTCGTTTGCGCTCAGGTATTCCATGATACTGCCATCTGAAGTTCCCAGCAACAAAGCCTTTGGCTACTACATCAGAATGCCAGGTACTCCTGCCTCGTCTACCTCAGTTAATAAAACAACAATAGGGGCGGCGCTGTACAGCAACGGCGTACGTGAATTTGTCACAAACTTTCTTGCGTCCAACGAGACACTGCGGAATGAAATGCAACCGTGGCGCATGTGTCAACACGAGCGCCTGATGTCGTTCACGTACGGCGAATTGTGTCTCTGGATATTGAGCGACACTGAGCCGAATCAGTATATCGTTTGGGGGGCAGCCATTGTACGTGAGTCCCCAGAATCTTGTTGGGCCAAGTTTGCCTATCGATGTTTTGTTGCAAGTTATTTATCTTACGTGCTCTGGACTCGATACTACCGCCATTACATTCCACTCTTGACCAATTTGCGTCATCTTGGACTTGATCCCAAGTACGATCGGTATGAAATTGTGGTTGGAGATCCCTTGTATGCAATTTTAAGCGAACCGGTCCTGGTATTTTTAACGGCCCTAGATGGCCTTTGGGGTACAGGGTATATTATTCTTGCAATTATGCGCGTGACTCAATTCCATGACGCCTGGGTGTACGTCTGCGGTTGTATGTACCTCGCACGATTTGTAAGTATTTATTGGCTTGCATGACCGGATGACAAGCGTTGTAGATATGGGTATCCTACTACGGAGCACAGGTTCTCTCTTTTGTGGCCAAACGACGTCGATGGGAAAAATTTTATGCCGCGATCGACCCAGCTTTTATCGCCATTGCAACATACTTTCAATGCGGACCCCTCATGACTCTGATGTGCTCAACACCCATTGTTTGGACTTTCTACACCTTTGGTTGTTTTTTCCAGTCGGCCGAGCTTGACAATCAAGCTGTCGAGTCTTTCTCAGGTAAATCAAAGTATTCCAACTACTATTTATCTTACAAATCAAGCAGCTTCATTGCTGGTGGCTTATCTCACGGCAACTCTACCTATTCCACTTTCACATGCATCTTTGGCGTGGAGTCAACGCAAACGCAGTAAGTTGTCGTCGGTAACATGGATTTTGTTTGAAATGATATTTTGTAGACCGCGTAGACGTAACAAACTCCATCGTTATTAGGCAAAAGGTGAGCAATTTTTCATTCAACGACTTGAAAGCGCTGTTTTTCCTTACTTTGACTGTGAGAAGATTCCCAAAGGAATCAATCGGAGGCTCACTGCACGCTTTATATTACAAGAATCCACGCTATCGCAAATTGCCGTTAATTAGCCATCGAGCTGCCGATTGTTTTGTCTTATGTTACAACATCGACGGCGAACTAGATATGCAAGTTCGATTGAGTTTACTCTCGTGCTTGGATCGACTAGAAAATGATCCTGATCTCGCTATTCCAATGTGTTCGTCAGCACATTCCCGTTGCGTTTGCGTCATCGATAAAGAAGGCTGCGAAACTTTCAAGGCCTCCGCCAAGACTCGTCAATGTATTCATGTAGCGGACTCCAAGTGCCAGTGGGTCATGTAAAACCCTGTTTCAATTGAATTGAAGAAATAAGTCTACGAAAAAGTAATGCATATCTCTCTACATCCCGCCAACTTCCAAGCTGAGTTGACAGACACAATTATATCGGCTAGTCGACGAAGGAAAACGTAACTCTTCTTGTTATATCGGCAACTTCTTTGCCTTTTTCATGGGCTCAAATCCTTCCTGGCCTACTACGACCATTGGAGCCTTGCAATTTTGATAATCGAAGGCATTTTGTTGGACTATCGAGCAAGTCAAATTCCTATATCTTGGAAGTAGTGCTATTTCGTTTGAATGCGATCAAGAAGTCACGAAAAATTGTCAAAACTTGGCATGCATGATTCAGAGCAAGCTAGCAGTACTTGGTTTTCAGTAAAGGTGAAGTCTGCTTCAGCTTACAAGCTAGCACATCATTGGATTCCAAGCCATTAGCTAGAGAATGTAAGCCATTAAATCATTTTCTGATGGAATGCAGCGTTGGGTTACAAAGAGTGTCGATTTCCAATGAATTTGGTAATACATCCTCGAGCAAGGAGCTACCTTCCTGGAAGAATCCTTTACAGGTCAGGTTCGCGTCAGGTCACGGGTGCTGGTCACAGGTTTTTACTGTTTTTTCTAAGGTTTTATTCAAGTTTCTGTTCAGATTTTAGGTTTTCTCATTCCAGCAGCGATTGCGAAGCCTTAAACTGCGCGGACGACGTCATACATCCGCCCAGAAAATTGCGCGAAGCGGAGGTGGAGTGAAAAAATTTCTGCAGGCGATAACTCGGAGGAGGGAGCCCCCAACGTGCATCAAAAAGGGATTTGTGTATATTTTCATGCGACAGGCATGTACATAAATCTCGAGAATCGCCCAACGAATGAATCGACATGGAAGAATGTGATGCTTGTCACCTTTCCAGTGGTCTTTCAAAAATGCATCGAGTGACACTAATGTTGCTATCAGTGTAGCTGGGGTAAAAGGTAAGCCAGACACAATATTTTCATGTTGGCAAGTGTGGTGGGGAATAACTGTCAGACTTTTTCAACACAGATTCATGACAGCCACCTGGGACGAATTTTTTTCTTGTCACCTTCATCAAGTGTATATCACAAGACAACACGTTTGATCGAGGATATCTTCGGCATAATTGAATGGAGCCTCCTACCAATTCTTGTCACTATTTCGAGTAACTCGCCCCTCTATGTGATAGTCCCACATGTGGGCCTTCGCTTGCGTCATTGAAACGCCAAACTTTCCATCATAGACAGTTAGTTTAAATTGTACTCGTGACATGACCCATTGACAATGCGAATCGCCTGCATGAATGCATTTCGCTGACTTCGAAACTGGCATGAAGCTTGGGCAGCCTTCGTTATTGACGATACAAACGCATTGAAAGTGCAGCGATGTGCACTCGCGAATGCCAAATTTGGCATCGTCAAGCTGCGGATCAAGCCATGAAAGCAAGCTAAGGCGGGCTTGCCGGTCTACACCTCCGTCGGCTTTGTAACACAAGATAAAACAATCGGCAGCTCGATGGTTAAACAGTGGAATGCTGCGGTATCGTGGGCTGTCTTGGTATAATTCATGAAGCACAGCTCCCGTTGCACGTTTGGCTTGCTTCTTCATCGTTAAAGCGAGCAAAAGGAGTGCTTTCATGTCGTTGTACGAGTAGTCGCTCACCGACTTTCTCATTGACTGTGAAGACGTGAGAGGATGGACGCGATCTATACCATCGCCGTTGATCAGCATAAATAGAAACTATTTTGCTTACTTGTTGTTTTGCGAGCCCATACAGCTGCCAAACTCGAGTAAATGAATGGGAGTATAGCCATGAGAATGGACGTACTCGAAACTGTAAATTTTAGCACAAGGTCAGCAGATATGAACCTGTAATGCCTTCAATCGCTTGATTTTCCAGCTCTGGAGGTAGAAACAACCCAGCCATTTCATATGATTGATACACCATGCTTGTTGTCAACATGAGCGTCGTAATAGGGTCGCTGTACACGTAAGCACACACGGCTAGGAATGCTGGATCCACTGGCGCAAATGAAGCTTCCCACCGCCGCCATTTGACCAGTGACGAGAGTACGCGCATTCCGAGGTAGGCTAGCCAGACCTAACAACCCCAAATTAGTCAGGGGCAAATAAAGTTTGAATACATATCGGGACAGATAAATACAACCACTCACATACAAAAACATGTCTTGGAATTGACTCACACGAATGAGTGGCCAGAGTAACATAGCCCATGCCCCACCAATTGTCCACAACCATCCCAAATGTTACAATTGGATTGCTCAAAATTGCATACGCTGGATCGCCCACTACGATTTCGTACCGAACGTAGTCGGGGGCGAGTCCAAGTTGGACAAAAGTGGAATGTAGTGACGGTAGTATCGATTCCAGAGGATATAGACGACATATGAGGCAAGAAACATCGATACACAAACTTGAGCCACGAGGTAATGAATGATTCGACTAAACCAACAGCGGTCCACACTGTGTATTGATTTGGTTCTGATTCTTCGACCATCCATAGACACAGTTCACTGTACGTCATTGATAGAATGCGATCATGTTGGCAAATTCGCCATGGCTTTAGTAAATTGCGGCTGGTTTCGTTTGCTGTCAAGAATGCAGCCACAAAATCACGCATGGCTTTCCCATACAGCATTGATGCTAAGACACATGTTATCCTTAGAGTGAGAGGAGAGCAAAGAATTACCTGGCATACTGATAAGATGATCAAATATATTTTCAGCGGGCATTTCATAAGCTAAAGTCATATTCCGTCGCATACCATGTCTCGCCGCTCGACGGCATCCATATCCATCATCTCGTTGTTGTAGAGCTGTTGGAGGTACGTCGCAGTCACGTTGACGAATTCATCAAACGACGTCCAAGGTGGAAGGTGGTCGGTTGTGATTCCCCCAGGACGAGGTTCTGCAAGGTATCCCATGAATGGCTGTAGGACTGTAAGACTCTTCATCCAGTGCATCTATTGCTTACCGTCGTAGCTAAATTGAGTACAAATATGATGTACGCAATCGACCAGCGAGTGCACGAAGCTGTAGCCGAGGTGCATCGGATCTCATTAACCTTCGTCATGTAGACATGCGCTTGGAATAGCTGTTACTTGCTATTTTTGAAGTCTACATCGAGCTGGCGTTTCCCACGACTGCTCCGCCTTATCTTTTCAAGGCTCATCATAGCAGAACAAAAGGATTTAAAGGATGTTACGAGTGGTGAAATTCTCAAGATCGTCCTGTAGTCCTCATCGAGGTGCAGAATATTTTAATAGTTTTCAAGCAATAAGTTCAAGACGATTACGTTTTCCAACGTGGTTGAGTGAAACGACGAATTCTGTCGACTTGGCGAACTGAACTGACAATGTTTCAGAAGCCAGGAGTCAAGAAAAATGCTACGAAAGACCAGCATTACCAAGATAAGAAATCGTAAATGTGATTCAGAAGGGCACAAAACTTCATCGACGGACAATCTCATGATTGCCAAGAGATTGCTGAATTCTTTTCTGACTGGCCATCAACTTGAAACCCAAGTTAAGTATTACGTGGCCATCCCCAGGCGGCGAATCTGCATTGCTCTGCTTCTCACATGACCCATTGACATTTGGACTCTGCAACATGTATACTCTGAGTTGTCTTGCCCCTGGCTATCAATCTTGTACAGCCATTGGAATTGTTGATACATGCGCTGCGAGGATGTATTGTGGTGCACTTGGGAATAATTGCATGTTTAGGCTCGTTGAGAAGTGGATCCATCCACATAAGCAGCTCAATCGAACTTGGAGGTCGAGGCTGCCATCAGATTACAGTCTGCAGATCGATGGCTGATCAATTATAATTTTCGACGCCTTCGGTTCTTATAGTATAAACTGTGCAAAAAGCCTCTGTGGTAGGGGGGATGAGTGCGGAAGGAAACTCACACTCGCCAAGAAATTGTCGGTCAAAAGCTCTTTGTGAGATTTTCGACTTGTAGTATTGTGGTGCACAGGAGTCAACGAACGAACCCGACGGTTGCAAGTCGTAGGGTGGCACAAGATGAAAACGATGGGGGAGGTGGGGTGTCTTTGGCCCAAAAAGACGTGCGCCGCCGCGCGGTGAAGGGCTATTGGCAAGGGAAACAGTACAGGGGGGTGTTGTCGGTACGCGGTGGGTACGACAACCAAACACAGGATCACGCCGCCGCAAATAAAGTCGGTCGGCCGCTCCAAACACGCAGTCTTGGACTTGGTTACTTCACAACGATGAAGCAGATGACCTCGGGGTCATACACCCGCGTTCCTCTTGCATTTTCCACTCGAAACTCTTCGGTATTGGTCAAATTCTCATGTAGCGTTCTGGCCTCCGTCGTTGGCCGCATGCTCCGAATCTGCGGAATCGCGCTCTCCTCGCTGCAGCTTGGACTGTATCTTCTTCATTCTTGCTCATGCTCTGTCACACCTCCGATTACATGCTTCGGACGTTCAATGTGAGGATTGGAAAAGCTTTCAAGTCGTTGTATGAGTAGTGCTTGCATTTTGTTTCAAGATGAGCGCGCTTGTCGGGTCAACAAGAAGCACCCATGACGTCATCAGAATATCGCATTCCAGGGGATTTCTCATTTCTTACTCCTCGATGACTAAAGAGCGGAATCCGTTTGTATCGTGGGTTGACTTTGTACAGTTGATGCAGAGTTGCTCCCGTCGAACGCTTGGCTTGCTTTTGCATCGTCATGGAGAGAAGGATAAGCGCTTTCATGTCGTTGTACGTGTAATTGCTAACTCGTTGAATGGCGCCGCGGGAGCTCATTGAACGTACTCGATCTAGAAATTTTCATGAGGAGTCTTAACAACAAATTGAAGCATGTACTCGATTTTTGAGATTGCAGCACCATGGAGAGTCGAGAATATATCAAAGGAAGCGCTCCAAAAATTGACGTCATTATACACGCAGCTACAACACATGAAAGATATGAGGACGAAGTCTTCGCAAGATTTTGTACATGTGATGCCTTCTGCCGCTTGATATTTTTGTGAATCAGGTAGAAATAGAGACCACATTTGGTAGAACAACCACATGACCGGTGTTATACCCATGACGCTAATGATGGGCCCGCTATATACGTAGGCAGTGACAGCCAGTAGTGCAGGATCAACGGGGGCAAACGTAGCCTCCCATCGCCTCCACTTGACAACTGAAGAGAGAATGTGCAAGCTGAGATAAGAAAACCAAATCTCATGAAAATTTTCAGCCGTGCGGATGACCAAGGGTTTTACATATCGCGACATATAGAGGCAACCATTTGCATGCAACCAAAGGTCTTGGAACTGCGTCACGCGAATGAGGCCCAATGTAACATAGCCAGAGCCTCCAAAGATATCGGCAACCATAGCTAGCGACACGACTAGATCGCTCAAAATTGCATACGCTGGATCGCACACCACAACTTCATAGCGTGTGTATTCTGGGGAGAAACGTCGTAAGTTGGATAGCAAGATCTTGCAATGGCGATAGTAGCGCACCCAGAGTTGATATAAGATGTATGCAGCAAGTAAAGTTCTGAGACCAAATTTGATCCACCACGAGGCAACTGTTTCGTAGATGTGCGTGGCAACCCAGATTGTGTATTGCGTCGAGTCGGTCTACTCGATCTATAAACACAGCTCACTGTACGTCAGGGTGAGCATGCAGTTGTGTTGGCATATTCTCCACGTCTTTATCTGATCTCGGTGTGTTTCATTGGATGTAAGGAAGGTCGATACTAAAGCTCGAATTCCATCACCAAAGAAGGGAGCCGCTAAAAGTACAGAGCTCGGTAAGCTGGGGCGAGAAATTACCTGGCATGCGTATTGGGATGTCAAACACATCGTCGTCGGGGATTTCAAACGGTAGAGCCATAGTCATGCGCATTCCAAATGAGTTGGTCGCAGTGTCACGCAGGCTGACGGTGTTTGTCCCCATGGTGCTGTTGTTTTAAAGCTGTTGGAAATAGTTTGTTGTCACGTGGACATATTCATCGTATGAGCTCCATGTTGGAAGAAGTTTTCTTTCACTCCCCCCGGCCTAGGCTCAGCGAGATACGAAGGGCTACAGAAAAAATATTCCGTTGAGATGAGCCATCAGTCAAAATACGACGTACCGTCGAAGCCAAGTTGAAAGCACAGATGACATTGTAGGCCATTGACCAGCGAGTGCAAGAGGCGATTGCAGTGAGTCGTCGAACTTCATGGACCTTGGTCATGAACAAGGTCCTCTCGGCCTCGTTGAATGTTCTATCCGTTAGGATCGTTACTTTAGTGTATTTTTCGTCAACGTTTTCACCAAGCCATCAAGTTCAGAATGGTTTGTTCGTACAAGCTCCTCGAAATCTGGAAGTAATTAACTATCGAGTGAATAGGATCAACTATACTGAGTACTACAGCATACGCATCCCTACGGTTTGCCTCTTCTACTACATAGAGGCTGGAAATCTTGCAGACTGCACAGGTTCCATGGAGCCCAGCGAAACGCTTCACTCTCCTGCAGAGGTACGAATGGGCAATTTATCGTCGCAATTGCATTAGATGTTTGAATTCGGTCATTGATCTCCTTGCTTTTGAATTGTTGCAGTGAATGGCCAACATTGAAATGGTTTAGGCGGACATTCAAGAGAAATGCATTGCGATCAAGTATTTTTATCTGCTCTACGAAGAAAACGACGACCCCTTTTCAGCATCCTCGCGGGGGGGGGTGAGTCAGTGAACGAATTTTTACCTCTCCAGAGGAATCAAATAGCGACACGATTCCTCGTTGGTGTACACGTGAAGCCTGCACCTCGACCATCTCTGCGTTTTAACCGTGTGCAGTGTGCAATCAAATTGGACTTGTCAACCTTTATGCGCTCTACTTCAGTGAAGTCAATATGATTCATAAAACAATGGCAAACTCAACTAGGAGTTCAGGCGAATCGAACGTCACTTACGATGATTCCCATTGAGGTACTGTCCCTTGTCTAGCAAAAGTAGGAGGGGTTCTCGTAACGTAGTAACGTCGATTTCAAGCCTTATTGGAGAAGGCGTGCACAGCGATGAAGGAGGTATTCGCCATATTGCATCAAGCACAACAATTGGAAAATAATTATCAAACCGGTACAGACGAAAGAATTCTTCGTTCTGGTCGGAGTGCGTACGTCAGTGTCGACAAACATTGAAGATGATAGAGAAAGTGCATTGTGCAGCTGACGTGCCAAGGATCTTGGCGTCTCTCGCAGAATTGAAGTACCTCTTCGCTTTGCCAGTGTCCAACGGGGGAAACGCACGTGCTTCGATGACATTTTGGCTTTCCCCATCATGCAACAGCTCTGGTTACAACTCGCAAGTCAACCGCTACAACTCGCCCGCGCCGTCGCAACCAAACACGACGAGCTATCATTACTCCAATAACGACGGTTCCTACTATTACTCGTAAGCTGTCTTCGTCTTACTATGGCATCTAAACAAGTTGTAGGAATTCGAACGGGTCGACGTACTACAACAACGGCCGTGGATATTCCCAATACACGACTCCATCGGGCGACAAAGTGTCCAAGTTTTCGTCTGAATAAGCTGGTAGAAGCTGTAGACAATCTGCGCTGTGATTATCCGCCTGTGGCTCTCTCGGAAGCCTTGACGTGTAGTTCATTGAGCCCATGACTTGGATTGTTCTATGGGTAATAAATGTGCGGCCATTCCACATGCCTGGTTCCCAAGAAGTTGGCAGGGATTGCGTTCAGTCCCAACGCTGTTTTAGTTCCCAAGAAGCGTTCAGTCCCGACGCTGCTTTGGTTCCTAAAAGGCTGGCCGGGATAGCGTTTGGTCCCTACGTTGCTTTGGCTCCCAGACTTATGGTTCGCATGTTGAAGGTTTGCTATGTTCCCCATACTGTAGCTGCCCTTTAAAAGTTCAAAGTGGGGTCGAGGGGCGAAGAAGTCATTTACGAACTCATCAACAACAGGTGAATTGCCTATAGCCTACAATATTTTCATGCTCCTTCTGCTAGCTAACGCAGACAACACAATCTTTGCGCACGAATATTGCTTTCGACTCGAATGGAAGGGTAAACTGTGTCTGATCAGCTATATTTAGATTTTAAGGAACCTGGCCTGCATGACAAAGGTCTATGAGCTTCGACATATCACAGCCGTAGCGTCGTATACTCGATGGTCTATCGCGTACAATGTCATGTTCATCCTCAGCTTGACTTCGACGGTATGCCACTTGCCATCTGGTAATCTCGACTTACGTTGAACTTGTCCTCCCCAGCCGTACATGGCATACCTGGCGGAACCACTTCCCGGAAGCGTTGAGGCAGAATACATGCCAACGTGGAACTCGTATGAAGAATATGTCAATGTGACGACGATATATTTCCAACTACTCTACAACAATAGTACCATGGGCACAAATGCCGTCAGTCGGCGAGACACTGCGACCAATACATTTGGTATGCGTTTGAATCGGGTTTTGCCGTGTGAGATACCAGACGACGAAGTTCTCGATTACACGATAAGCATGCCAGGTAAGCCTGAAATTGATCTTGAGGACGATCAAAATGATGGATTGCATCTAGCGGCACCTTACTATGGCGAGGGTATTCGAGCTTTTCTATCAACCTTCTTAACATCGAACGAAACCTATCGGAACCAAATGAAGCCATGGCGAATATGCCAGCACAATCGAATTCTCGCTTTGACATTCAGTGAATTATGTATATGGATCGAAGAAACAAGCGTGACGCATTACACAGTCTGGTCGGCCACACAAATCTATGAAACCGCGACGTCGTGTTGGATCAAGTTTGGCTTCCGTTCTTTGCTTGCCGGGTACATTTCATATTTGCTCTGGGCGCGCTACTATCGCCACTACAAGACATTATTGTCAAACTTACGACACGTGGGGATCTTCATCGACTACACTCGTTACGAAGTTGTGGTGGGTGGTCCAGCGTACGCAATTTTGAGTGATCCTCTCGTATCTTTGGCCATGGTGGTGGATATCTACGGTGGGCAGGATATGTAACTTTGGGTCTCATGCGTGTGACGCAATTCCAAGACCTCTTGCTCTATGCTAGTGGCTGTGTGTATATGTCACGATACGTATGTCAATCGAGCTTCTGCAATTCTGACATTTGGTTGACTTTTAGGTGTGGTATTCTTATCTTGGGTTACGAATCCTCTCCTCAGTTGTCAAGTGGAGGTGATGGGAAGCGACTTACGCTGACGTCGATCCAGCCCTTTTGTCGATCTCTGCGTACATTTACAGCGGGCCGATTATCAGCATGCTAGGAACAACGCCTATCATGTGGTTGTTTTATCAAATGTGGTCCATTTTTGTCCCTAGTGCGCTGGAAAACGAAGCCATTGAAGCTATCACGGGTATCACAACATGTAATGAATTTGCCCTCACATGTGCTACTCCAATAGCATCACTGATTCTGACGTCAATCTATGGAGCACTTCCTTTTATGTATTCTCGACTCGCCGTTGCATTGAAACCTCTTAAATCGAGTCAGTCGATCCTCATTAAATTTTCTTGGCCTCATGTGAACGATTAGGTCGAGTACGCTCCACTAGTGCACGCAATATGCTTCATCGAGTTAGCAATTACACGTACAACGACATGAAAGCACTTATTCTTCTTTCGATGACCATGGAAAAGCAAGCCAAGCGGTCTACAGGAGCAACTCTGCATCAATTGGCCAAAGTGAATCCACGATACAAGCGTATTCCGCTCTTTAGTCATCGAGCAGCCGACTGCTTTGTCTTATGCTACAAAGCGGATGGAACTTTGGACCAGCAAATACGACTGAGCTTGCTATCCTGGATGAATCCTCAGCTGGACAATCCAAAGTGCGCCCTTCCGATGTACAAAACATTGCATGCCCAATGCGTGTGCGTTATCAACAAGACAGCATGTCCAACATTGACTTCATCCTCGAAAACGGCAAAGATCATTCATCGAGCAGAGTCGGACTGCGAATTGGTCATGTAAATCTGTCTAACTGCTGAATTACAGAAGTACCAACTCTGCTAAACGAAAGGGAGATTTTGTCACCTCGCTCTGGTTCTTCAAGGCAAACAAGCAATCAAGATCAACATCTCCCAAGATGTAATTAACTTTTCTGGCCCCAAGAAGCTGATTGCTCCAAATGTCGAGTGGGTCATTTAATCGTCATGTCAAAAGTTGAGTGAATCGTACAAATTGACCCATGCATTCAAGTCCAGCACAAAAAACATCGCCAGCCTCACACATCATTTCGTTTTGAACAAGTACATCGTTGCGGTAATTTCGCTGTACATGATACCCTTGTAGAATTGAGACTGGTATTCAAGTCAAGTGCAAACTTCCTATGAACTACGGGTTCAAAAAGTTTTGAACCCGTAGAAGAAGAAAGTGTATCGTGCGCTGTGGGTCAATCTCAAAGGAGCGTTAGTGCAACCACAGTTCTTTTGAGGTTGCAGGTTTGTGCATTTGATTGATATTCTTTGCCCCAGTCAGTCGATTGAACCCAAGTGCTAGGGCGAAGAATTGACCTTTAACCCATTGACTATCAAACTACCTATGGTCCGTGAATAATTGTGGTTGCCTTCGACGAATGTTTTTAAGCGTCACACAACTTTGAAGCCATCAGAGTGGCTGCGTGAGTAGCTCCTGATATAATCTAGCCTTCTCCTCGAATTTGGGTACAATCATATCATGCTAAGCATGACAATGATGACTACTGAACTGCTGAACGATTTGCAATGGAACGAGACTTCGTTGGGTGTTGAGTTTAATGAGATCAGCGCCGGCGCTATCAAACACAATTAACTGTCATGTGAAGAATGGAAGAAGTACCAAGACTTGGAAAAGCTGCGGAGCTGGTGAGGCATCTCCAACCCTACACCGTAGACAGCTACCAAGCACGTAGAATGCTCAAAGCCATTTCGAAATCAGGTAACTCTTCGCCGTATTACAAGGTCCTGTAGATCGTAAATCGGATAATACGCATACGATTCACGAATCTAATGGTAATTTATAAATTGAGAAGCTCGAAAGCTTGTAACGAGTCCAAGTTGGACGGTATGACCAAGGTGCATGAGATCCGACGTGCAATAGCCACCGCGTCGTGTACTCGATGGTCACTTCCGTACAAACTCATCTTTGTCATCATTTGGTAACGACGGTAAATTAATCTTGTACGGACTGCTGCTAATTGCTGTAGCCTTTTATGGCCTACCTTTCTGAGCCTCGCATACCTTCAACAACTCTACAACGACAATACAATGGATGAAAGCTTGGTCAGTCGACGGGATATTGCAACCAACACAAGCGTGATTCGATTTAACATGAGTCTACCCTTTGTGGTGTCCAGACATGATGCGTTTGACTACTACATCAGAATACCAGGTAAGGATTGCTTAAAGTCACCCGAAATCTTATTGGAACTCTTAGTTTCTCCGTTTTTCAGTAGTGGGGTCCGCGATTTTATGACGGACTTTCTGACTGCCAACAAAACAAGTCGCAACCAAATGCATCCTTGGCAGTTCTGCCAACACAATCGGATTTTAACAATGACGTACAGTGAACTTTGCATCTGGATGGTGGAACAATCGGAATCAGAGCAGTATACTGTGTGGTGGGCAGCCTCTCAATTGGAATCACCCACGACAAGCTGGATTAAATTTGCCTATCGCTGGCTTATCTCCAGCTATATTATCTATTTACTATGGAGACGCTATTACTGCTACTATATCCCTCTCTTGTCCAATTTACAGCACATCGGGCTTGCTGCTGATTACGTTCGTTATGAAATTGTGCTCGGCGACCCTGCGTATGCAATTTTGAGTGATCCAGTCGTCTCCCTTGCCATGGCAGTTGACCTCTGGTGGGGTATGGGATATATGATTCTAGCCATCATCGGAGTGGCGCACTATCACAACTTCTGGCTGTACGTGAACGGTTGCATTTATCTCTCTCGATATGTAACACAGTGAAGTTGCACATCACTGACGAGAGCTTATAGGTATGGTTGTCTTACCTGGGTATGCAGTTGCTTTCGGCTATTGTTAAGTGGCGTCGATGGGAAAATTGGTATGCTCAAGTCGATCCAGCCTTCTTGGCAATCAGTGCTTACTTGTACAGTGGACCGATCATGAGTCTACTCTGCTCCACACGCATCGTCTGGCTATTTTATACAATTATGTACCTGCTTCTTTCAGTCCGCCAAATCAGACAATGAAGCGATTGAATGTATCTCAGGAAAGGGTTTTCCCTTTCGAGAGGCTTGTATCCGAAGCTCTTGGCATTTTGTCGTCTCAATGGTTATGTCCACGTTGCCATTCCAATACTCGCGAATCGTCATGGCGTGGTGTCGACAAAAGTCGAGTATAACCTTGTGTCTGGTCCAACATAATTCATGTGTAGATCGAGTGGGTCCAAGAAAAATCCGTAGCATCGAGGGCAATGTCAGCAACTACGAGTTCAACGACCTGAAGGCTCGTCTGATCCTTGCATTCACAATGAAGAAGCAGACCAAACGATTGGCTGGTGGCATTCTTCACACTTTATATCGCAAGAATACAAGACACAGAAAACTACCGCTGATTAGCCACCGAGCTGACGACTACTTTGTCTTTTGCTATCAATCCGACGGAAGTCTAGACCAACAAGTCCGCCTGAGCTTAATTTCATGTTTGGATCCACAACTCGGCGAGTTCAACCTTGCAATACCGACTTGTAATTCTTTGCATTTCCACACTGTGAGTGTAATCAGCAACGATGGGTGCGCGACATTTATGCCAACATCCAACTCAACCTTGTGCATTCATCCTGGTGGTTCGAATTGCCTGTGGGTTATGTGAGTCAATCAAGAAGAAAATTATATCCTACACACCCAGCCTGAGGCATGAACTTGCACTATGATGACACGTGGCAAAACATCTTTTCAAGTGGCAGTGTGGCCGCTCTATGTCTACGCGTATATCTTTAATGAGCACGAGTAGTTGCTGCTGTCGTAGAGCACAAAATTAGTGAGAATCGCACAATAAATAAAGGGTCAAGAAAGCTGTCGGTTGAATGTCATTTGTCATGTTCAAGTGAAACACGGCAAATGTGTTTTGAAGCTATTAACTGTATGATTCGCACTTGCCGAGTCATCGTTGGGTCTAGCGAGGTGGATATAACGAACACAAACCCATCACATGACCCATTGGCAATTGGATTCAGCTCTGTGTACGCAGTTTGAAGTCGATGAGCTCGGCATGAAAGATCCACATGCATCGTTATTGATGACACAGACGCAATGAGAATGTGATGACATGCACTTGGCAATCGCGTTGGTGGTGTCGTGAACAAGCGGATCCAGGCATGACAAGAGGCTTAGTCGCACGTGTTGGTCAATACTTCCGTCAGATTTATAGCACAAGACAAAGCAATCAGCTGCTAGATGGCTGATCAGTGGCAATTTTCGATACCGTGGGTTCTTTCTATAGAGATTGTGAAGGGAACCGCCTGAAAATGTCCGTGCAGTGTGTTTCAAGGTAGCAGCAAGGATTATGAAAGCCTTCAAGTCATTGTACGAATAGTGGCTCACACTTCTTGGCATCGCGTCTGGGGTAGGCCTTGGACCCACTCGATCTATGCAATTCGGTTATTAAATGGCATTTTGACTTGATTGAGTTACTTTTTCGACGTCGCCAGCCCATGACTAGACGTGAATACTGAAACGGCAACGTCGACATAATCAAGAATACAACAAGTAAACCTGTGACACAATCATTTAACAAATAGAGAACTCCACTTTGGCTACCTGAGATGCACTCGATAGCTTCATCGTCTGACTTTGCGGATTGAAAGAATTTTCCCATGTAGTAGAAGCTCCACACGATGGGCGTGGAGCTCATGAGACTTAATATCGGGCCGCTGTACATGTAAGCACTGATGGCCAAGAAGGCTGGATCGACTTGAGCATAAGACATTTCCCATCGACGCCACTTGACGATGGCCGACAGAATTTGCATGCCAAAATAGGATAGCCATACCTGCAAGCTTAAATCAGTCAATTACGATGTAAAATCTTTTTACACTTCGTGAGAGGTAGATGCAGCCTCGAACATACAACCAAAAGTCGTGAAATTGGGCCACACTACTGTCAGCAAGGACCGTGTAACCCATGCCCCAACAGAGGTCAATGGCCATTGCAAACGACACAACTGGATCGCTCAAAATCGCATATGCAGGATCTCCCACCACAACTTCATAACGTGTATAGTCGGGGCCAAGTCCGATGTAGCGCAAATTGTACAAGAGAGGGATGTAGTACCGATAGTATCGTAGCCAAAACATGGATAAGATGTAGCTAGACACCACACATCGAAAGATAAACTTGGCCCAACTTGTTGTGGAATATTCTCGCTGAATGGTTGATCCCCAGACAGTATAACGGCCTGCCTCTGGTTGTTCGTCCATCCAAACACATAATTCGCTATAGGTAATAGTCAAGATTCGATTGTGTTGGCATATTTGCCACGGCTGCATTGCTCTCCGACTTGACTCGTTTGATGTGAGGAACTGAGATACATAATCTCGGATTCCATTGCCAAAAAAGGGCGACGCTATGTATTGTCAGCGAATTGAAGGTACATGTCAATGACATTTTCTACCTGGCATCTTAATGTAGTAGTCAAATACATCGTCTTTGGGGATTTCAAACGGCAATGCCAAGCCAAATCGCATCACAAACGTGTTTGACGCAATGTCTTGATGACTGACTGCATTCGAATCCATGGTTTTGTTATTGTAAAGCTCCTGGAGATATGCCGATGTGACATTGATGAATTCATTATACGACGTCCAAGTCGGAAGGTCGTGTGAAATGACTCCACCTGGTCGAGGCTCGGCGAGATACGCCATAAATGGCTATAGAGATGTCAAACTTCCCAACAAAGAGATTACGAATTTGTACCGTAGTCACCAAACTGAGGACAAAGACGAGATTGTACGCAACAGACCAGTGAGTGCATGATGCTGTGGCCTCGTTGCGTCGGATCTCTTGAACCTTGGTCATGTTGTCCCAAAATGACCAGTAGTAACTCTTGTTTTCCTGTCTATTCTATTTATAATTCAACGTCGTAACCGATGACAATAGACAAATTCTGCTAACGTGAAGTGCCAGTAGTCGGCCGGAACTACACCTTTTCTCGGCCAAGTTGGATTTAATTTCCACCAATGTGGAAAGGAACATTATAGAAAACGCCAATCGAACACAAAAATCAATAAAAAACAGTATATTTTCATTCAATATGAAATCTGTTTCATGCAAAGTGAACATTTCAGCTTCCATACTGCATGTCCTCAAAATTGAGGGCTTTCACTAGGTTCCTTTGGCAAAACAAAGCCTCGCGCGTAGTAGTCGGCCGCTTTTTGTTAAGCCAATCAGATTAAGAGTGAATCTTTATTGGTCATAAAGAAAACTCTGCAAATCGAGTTCTCTCAGAAATAAATACAGTACTTAAGTATAATGTTTCACGGGTTTTCTCTACCAGGCCATTCAATTTGACAAAATGGCGCGAAAGACAGCTTATACTCCTGACGACATGGCCAAGGCGGTGAAAGAAGTCCTCGAAAACACTGCAAAACCCGGGGTTATAAGCAAGAGATACAAAATTCCGGCAAGAACACTTCGAACGCACGTTGCATTAGCAGCAAAGGGTACTTCGACAAGCTCAACCATGGGACCCGCGCCATTACTGCCGCACAACATTGCAGCATGGGTAACATGCATGCAGCAAGATGGGCATTCGGCCAAACGAAAACAAATAATGGAAAGGGCTGACAAAGCCTTGGCCGAGCTTCATGGTCATGGCGAGAGAAATGTAACGTCTGGTTGGTTTCGTGGTTTCATGAAACGCCACGACGATCTCATCTCTAAAAAGGCTAAAAAAATTCCAAGTCGCGCTCAGCAGTGACCCAAGAAATCGTCCTCGACTTCTTCCATCAATTGGTTCTTGCTCTGACTCAAGTTGGCATGGGTCCCTCAAGAATGTTCAACATGGACGAGACGAGCTTTTCGCCAAGCAAGTCGTCTGAGAAGGTTGTCGTTAGCAAAGCCTCGAAGAATGCATGCACGTCAGATCCTCAAGTGTCTGATCACATCACAGTTGTTGCATGTGTCGGGGCTGACGGCTTCAAGATCCCACCCTTGTTTATATTTCCCGGAGAAACGGTGTCGACTGAGGCCTGTGATAGCCTCACTTATCCTGGATCTGCTGTGACTACGTCTGAGAAAGGATGGATCAACTCGTTCATTTGCAACAAATGGCTGTCTATGTTCAATGATGCCGTTCCAACATCAACTCCAGGACCTATCCTACTCATCATGGACGGCTGCTCGTCGCATTTTTCGCGCCATATTGCTCAACATGCTGTTGACCTTGGTATTTTGCTTCTCTTTTCCCCGTCCAATTCCACCCATATTTTGCAACCATTGGATGTCACGGTGTTTCGGCCATTCAAGCAAGCTGTGCGTCAAGAAGTTTCCGACCTCAAATGGATCGATGACTCCCCCAACGTGAGCAAAAAGGTTGCAATTGACATTGGCTGCCGTATGTGGGCTGAGAAGACCAAAACGTCGAGTATTGTCAATGGCTTTGTGTGCACGGGGCTGTTCCCGCCATGAGTGGACAAGATGATGTACAGATTGTCTCTGTTCAAGCCTCAAGAAGAGCTTATGGAGATGGTGAAACCAATGTGGATGCAGCGCGTGACGGCAATTCAGAAGTCAGTGCTTCTCTTGCCAATCAAGCCCTCTGCAAAAAGAGCTTCACGGAACACTCTTACAGTCAGCGGTAAGTTAATTACTGTGGAGTATCAGGAGTTATTGGAAGCTCAAGCCAGAAATTCAAAGCGCAAGAAGAAACCCACCCCTGCGATTCAAACGACATCACTTTTCAATGTTGTAGAAGCAGCCATTGTATAGATTACAACAGATTTGCATTTTGAAAGAAAATAACACAGCAAATATCCGCTAGTTTTGCGCATGTATCCGCTAGTTTTGCGCAAGTATCCGCTAGTTTTGCGCAAATATCCACTAGTTTTGCGCAAATATCCGCTAGTTTTGCGCAAAGCTAGAGATGATATAACGTTAGCTGGAGCATCTCCTCGCACTTCCTAAGCAACATTAATTTTTCCATTTTTGAAAGTCTGGCCAAAACTCTATTAAGAGATACGTGTAGTATTTTATATTTCTCTTAAAATTTATAAATACAATGGGTACAATCTGGGTAGATCAAATCCATACATAATATACACACACGACAAAAAACCGACAAATTTCAGACTTGTGATTGGACAACCGACACCAAATCTTTCGCTTATTGGTCGAAATTTCATTCCTCACACTTGATTGGACGAGGAGGTTGTTGCGGCAGACACATATCGTTAACATTTAACATGTACAGCGTTTGATTGGCTAAATCCCTAAGAGCATCTCCACCGGTCGATGCTATGGCTATCATATAGACATTTCCTCTCATATTTTATAAATTCTCTATTCACCCAAGAGTTCTATGGCTAAATATTTAGCACTTGGACCGTTTCAGTGTCTATGAAGAGTCACCATAGACATCGAGTGCTATAGACCCTTGCGAGGAAGAGACCTGACAAAAATGCCCCGTGGGAAAGCATGGAGTGATATTGAAGACCGCAATCTCTGTTTGGCTTGGTGTGCAGCATCGGAGGACCCAATAAATGGGATTGATCAAAGATCAGACACGCTCTGGACTAGCATCCACAAGCACTTCATGGAGAATAACAGGGGAAGCTCCCGATCCATGTCTGCTCTCAAAAGTCGGTGGGTTGACATCAACCGAGAAGTTGGACGCTTCTCGGGATGTATGTCTGTCGTTTCAAGGCTGAACGAGAGTGGTAAGACGAGTGACGACATGTTTAAAGATGCTTTGACGATGTATGAAGCACAGCATGGCGAGCAATTTGTGTTTCACGCGGCCTACAATGTTCTATCAACTAAAGAGAAATGGAAGCATACAAATACGAAAAAGCGCCATGCAGATGGGATGAGAGACTCTGTTCGAGATGGCGAAAGGGAAGGCGCCACACAACGACCTGCTGGTGCAAAAGCAACAACATTGGCAATTGCCGAGGCCAAATTTCGTCGAGTCCAACTGAGTACATCTCAATCAATCGCCAATTCATTGGTCCGCAAGAATGATATCTTGATTGAGATGGCTTGTATTGAGCTCTTCAACATGCCGGACGTTGATCCACTTGAGCGAAAACAATTCTTTTCGGCTTTGCGTCAAAAGAAGCTTGCTGAGTTCATGTCAAAAGACTCTAATGCAGATTTATTTATGACCCAAGACAATATGCAAGAATACTCTGCTGGTTCTGTTGAGTCTGCACCATTTGAGACAAAAGAGGCTGAAGATTAGTCTATAAAGAAATATATTCAAATTGGAGCTTCACAGATTTCATAGAGTCTCTTCTCTGTTGCCACTGAAGTTCCACACGTGGTTTACGAGGTCACTTTGCAATTGGACATGCTTTGATTCATCTGCGATTGCTTTCCAAGTTGATACCATACTGTCGATTGTAGGCACATATCTTTCTCGTGTCAAATCGTCCGATTCAAGGTTCATTTCAACAGTCATATCTACGACCGCATCATGTCCACGTCTTTCCTCAACAATCATATTGTGGAGTATAATGCAACACTGCATCACACTGTCCAAGCGGTCAATGGTCCAAAAACGAGCGGGTACTGCCAGAATGCGCCAGCGCTTTTGCAGGACACCAAATGCTCTTTCGATGTCCTTGCGTAGACCAGAGTGTAGTTGAGTGTACAGCCGCTCTTTTGCTGTGCGAGGAGTTGAGATTCCTTTTGCAAATATTGGCCAACAAGGATAGATACCATCTGCAAGGAGATATGGCAGAGTTCTGTAAGTGCCATTAACGGTATATCCAACTTGAGGAACCTCTTCGGATAAGAGTTTTTTAATGAACGGAGATCGTTGAAGCACATTTATGTCGTTGTTTGAACCAGCAACACCAAAAAATGCATGCCATATCCATAAATCAGCAGACGCAATGGCATCTAGCACCACAGTTGGCTTCTTCTCCCACCCTTTGTATTGTCCAGCAAATGCACGAGGACACAGCGCCCATTCCCATTTCATGCAGTCAATCGAGCCGATCATACCAGGAAATCCTCGTGCTTGGTTCTGATCCATAAGCCGGATTATATCGTCATTGTTTGGAAATCGAAGGTAGACAGATCCATACAGATCCATGACATCGTTGCAGAATTTGTACAGTATTTCGAACATTGTAGACTCCGCAATTTGGCAGATTTCGTCAAGTTCATCGCCTGCCTTTGCGTATGCAAGACAGCGAATCGCTGCAGTGACTTTGACATATGAGCTTATGCCCGGCTTGCCGGTTGCATCACGTCTCTGCTGGAAAAATGAATAGTTTGCTTCCAGGTCATGGTGAATACGGTTGAAGAGCTCTCGCGGCATGCGGAAGCGTCGTTCAAATATGACTGCATTGTACGTTGGTGTTTGACAGAAATACCGTTCAACCAACATGGTGTGAGCGTCCATAAATGATCTTGATCGATTTTGGGCTTTACCAGGTAACGATCCACCATGTCGCTTCTTCGTTTTCATATCAAGGTCGAGAGCTGTCGAAGTTATGTAGACTTCGTCATCGTCATCCAGGATCTCGCGCACGATTCTCTTTCGCCACATTGGTGAATGGCGTTACAATGTGGCTATGCTCTATAGATCTATGCCAATCAGAATCAAGGATAAATTTGGTCATAGCACCAACCGGTGGAGATGCTCTAATACTCACTGTGTGATTGGTCTGTCATAGATCTATCGTCGTGCAGATTGAGCTTCACGGTAAAGGAAACCTCAATGAATGAAATCAAGCAGCTTTATCCTACATTCCGCAGAAGACGCTTCATTGCCATATAGTCATATAGGGTTAATATGACGCTCCTTAAACAATGTGACCAAAGGTGATGAGTCTCAAAGATACTTGGTTTATCTTACTGCATGATCAATGTCCGCTTAAATATTACGTGATTTTGGAGCGACACCTTGATGTATGTGTGATGCTCTCGATCAAAAATTGAGCGCACCAAGCCTGAATCCGAAGTTGGCTTCGAAATCGCCTGATTTTGCAGCGAGATCTAGATACATGCTCTAGACACAGTATGAATAGTAAAACGCACTGTGGAAGCACAGCAAATCCAGAATCATATGTATATTTCGATGAAAACTATCTTTGCAGTTTCTCTATGCTTATGATTACTCTCTATGCCCAGCTGTATGTCCACGAGTGAAAATCGTAACGTTTCCAAAACACACTGTAATTTGAAGTAATTAATCTGTCATGGCTGGCCGTCATCCAGATTGAGTATAATGGTTAAAGAAACCGCAATAAACGAAATCAAGTAGCTATATTCTACGTTCTGCACGAGACTCTCACTTGCATATAGCACTTATGGTGTTCTTGAATCTATGCGACCAACTATAATGAGTCTCAAAGATGACTCTTGCGTTATCTACGGCATGATCGAGAGCGTGTATCAAAAGTCACTTCAATTTCAGACGATATTGGAGCGAGATCTTGATGCACGCTACGTGCTCTCAATCAATGATCAAAAGTCTTAACTAGTTTGCATGCTGAATTAATCATATTGAGTTGAAAGCTATAGTACTGACACAAGACATTGTCTTCTGAAATCACATAGCATGTGTTGTAGAGTTAGAATGTGAGGCCTTAACTCGAGGGGTGTCGATTCCTATGTTGACGAAGTCAATGAGAATATCATACTCTCATGCTTTTCGACCAATCATAAAATTGTCGGATAAAATTGTCGTGTCGTCCATTTTATCTATACACATATTGTCCTTTTCAGTGAAATGTGGACTTGGCAGATCATTGGCCAAATCGCATATTAATCGACTGTACTGAAATTAATATGCAATATTGTATAGTATACAAATTTAAGTACATTTTCTTGCTAGCAATTGTTCTGAGCTAAGTTCACTGACACCTGCATCCCAGAATACCACCACGCATGATTTCTACGCCAACTACTACCTCGCTATGAAGCGTCAAGACGCCGCGCGTATCTTCTGCGAGTCAGCGTCCATCATGGCCTTTCCCCCAAGTCACAAAACTAAGGTGATTTGATTGGTCAAAATATGGAAAATACTGATCTATGATTGGTTAGTCGATTGTTAGTCGATTCTGGTAAGTCGATTCGATTTGGAATCGAATGAATAATACATTAATCAATAGGGGGTTTCAAAGCTGCACAGGAACTCGCACAGAAGGGATAATTTGTCGTTGGTAATGGCAAGTTATAGTCCAATCGAAATAAGCGGCATGGCCACCTGTGAATCGAGTTCTCTGAGGCACAGATCAGATGAACTCTCAAAGATAATACACATCTCCGTCATTTCTCCTTACCAATTGTTCGCTACTCTGAGCGCCAGACGATGATCAGCAACATGCAGCGGCTGATTGCTCTCTCCACCACACAAACTCCCAACTCAAGCGAATCCATCGGTGTGTGCAACGAAGCATCTACAAACCATCAACTCGAACCTTTCGACACCGAATTCCGACTCTTAGTTTCCATTGTCTTTGGTGCCACTTCGTCTCAGCTCGGTCTCAACTTGGATCAGCTTCTTGTCATGTATGGAGAACTCTTGTCCCAGCGATATCTACGCCACCGTTACCCTGTCCCCAAACGAGAGCCGCCGTTTGATTTCTTGATGCGTTTGGATGATGGACGCTTTCGCCAAGAGGCTCGAATGAACAAAAACAGTTTCCGACAAATCGTTATGCTAATCCGAGAACACGAAGTCTTTTCAAACTACTCAACATTGGCCCAGGCTCCTGTTGACCATCAGCTTCTTGTCTTCCTTGCAAAGGTTGGACGGTTTGGAAATGGCAGTTCAGTTGGAATCTTGGCCAGACATTTTGGACTTAGCGAAGGCTCAATTTCATTGTATTGTACTCGCTGCCTTGTCGCTCTCATGGCTTTGGAGCATCGCGTTGTATATTGGCCAAGCTCTGAGGAGCGTAAAATGATTGCCAATCGAATCAATGAAGAGCATGGCTTTGAGGGATGTGTTGGGTTTGTTGACGGGACGTTATTCCCTGTGTACGCTCGTCCTTCTATTCATGGCGAAGATTTTTATAGCCGAAAGGGTTATTATGGCATGGCTGGAATGGTTGAATGTGGTGATAAGAAGCGCGTGCGTTTTATGGACCTTGGATGGCCTGGTGCTGTTCATGACATGCGAGTTTGGTCTAATAGCAAGCTGGGTACAAAGCCTGCGATGTATTTTGGTCAGCTTGAGTTTTTACTAGCCGACTCTGGCTACATGTTGTGTGACTTCTTGCTGCCTACTTACAAACGAATTCGCGGGCATCGATTGTCAGAAATGCAAGTGAACTTCAACACTCGTGTAGCACAATGCCGGTCTGTCAACGAGCACTGTATTGGCCTCTTGAAGGGGAGATTCCAATCGCTCCGGGGAATGCGGATGGATATTGCCAAGAGGGTTGCCGCAAAGACCATGGTTCTTTACATCAGATGTGCAACCATTTTGCACAACTTGCTTATTGAAATGAACGATCCTGAAGACGACTGGGATCTTGACATCCAGGCTTATGATAGTACCGACCAACCTGTTGATGAAGGGAAGTCGGTTAGCCATGGCTATGACACAGCTAAAGATCGCCGTGAGTATCATTGCAACAAGTTTTGGAATGAAAGACAAATTAGCAGTTAAAGTCCTAGTCTTTCTTTCTCTTGTCTGGCATGATCGAGTATTTCTTGCTTTGGAATGTCCATTTGATACATCAATCTACATTCATCCATGATAGCATTGTGCATTTCCTTTCGATGGAGTATTTCCATCTCGCGAGCCTTCACAGTAACCTCTCTGTCACGTACTTCGGCTTCCCACTCTTTCGAACGCATGAACTCTTTTGCCATTTGAAGCTGCACCTTGCCTTGCCCTTCAAGAGCCGACGCTATCGTCTCACCGAACGACTTTTGTCTTGAATCACTTGATTGCTTCAGCTTCTTTTGTGGCGGCTTATTTTCACTTGCTTCGTGTACTCGACGCGGCGGTGACCCATGTCCGTCGGCTTCATAGTTGATGTCATCTTGTAATTCATTGGTATTTGTTTTCAACAAAGCATTAGCTGGAAAGTCGATAACATCGCCAGTACTTGAATGGTAGACAGGGGTTGACAATGGTTTATCGTTGAAAACAATTGAAAGCTCATTGTAGTACTTGCAAAAGTTCAGCTTAGCCTCCTCGATCGTTTTCTATTTCATGCTCGTTTAAATACTGAAAAACATCCTGTAATTGTACCTCGTTTTGCGCTTGGATTTCATGGTGATCATAGTTGTTTTCGTCGCATGCAAAGCTATCGGACGTCGACGCAAGCAAACCGCGACCCGTATTGCGCTCTCAGTCCTTTGCTCTATTGAATGACGCGACAATCCTAGCAATCTTGTCGATAACGGCTGCTCCATCACGTTGTAGTCCATGCTTGCGTAGTAGAGTTGAGATTTCATTCGCTACAGTGCGTTTGTTCGCTCCTGTCTTAGTCTTCGTGGCGCCTTTGTAGCACATCCAATTGAAGAACTCGCCCGCCCTGTTTCGATGCGTGATCCAGCCAATAAGTATGTCAACGGAGCTGCGGTCGTCAATTGAGACGCTTGTGCACTCGGAGCACTTGCAGTTGTCTCCATCCCATGCGACCACCATTTGCTTTACCTTCACAAACTGATAAGCCTCCGCCAGGCAGAGCTGTGCAGGCCTCTGAGCCAAAAATGCCACAGACCACAGGAAAGAACACAGATCAGAGGCTTGTAATTTTGACCAATTACAGCGGCGTATTTTCTGTGACATATTTCTGATCTGATTTCCTGTGCAGCTTTGAAACCCCCTAATATAAAAAGCGGCTGACAACTGGCACTCCGTTGAAATTTGAGCAACTTCACAAAATCCTTTCACTACGAATTTCTTGTTAAATTTGATTATTGCTAGGTTTAAATGGAAGAGCATATTCTGCGCTTCTCAAAAATGTCCTTAAAATTCCCATACGACTGGCACTTCATGTTAGTAGAAATCCTTGTGAGAAATTGCTTGTGGGGATCACACAAGGAAATATCCGGTAAATTTTTTGACATTTTCATGATAGCAAAATTTGTCTAATGCCAACTTCCTTGGGCAAACGTGCATTGAATGGCAGAAGATGACAAAAGATTTTTAACTCTGCTACATTCTCTCACATTAACTCAGCTCCATCCTCTCACATTGAACTTTCCCAAGTCGATTTGAAGTCAATGGGGGCAGTTTGAAAAAGAAATGCTTGTGCCATCGTCCTGCCATTCAGTCCATTACATGTCATAATTAGCTCAGATCACGCTCAACGCACCATTCTTACATTAGGAAGAGAATCATGACATTGTCTTGCTTTCTTTGATTGAAACAGTGTGGTCGATAAATAGTCTCTCCTGTGTATCTAGAAGCGCTGATGGACAAGTAGGTATTCGCAGGCGAATCAACTCACAGATTGGTGTCCCCTCGTCGGACTGGACTATAATTTTGGAAGGATGTTATTGAACCCTGTTTAAAGTTGCGACGATTAAGTGCCGTAGGGAAAGTAACATGTGTGTTGAAATAATTTCGTACCATCGGTTTATGCCAACTTGGCTCGAATTGGCGAGCGGCAGTTCGTTTTATTAAACTATCTCCCTCGAATGCCTTCACAAATCATTCCAGTTTTGAGCAAGCTGGGTTTACTACGTCGTTTAGCACGATATCATTGCGAAGTGCCACCGAGAGCGCTATAATCGGTTCGAATTTGAACCTTTGAGGGGCATGGAAAGAAAAGGCTGGAAAATGCAAAGTGCAATGGTGATAGGCTCTTCAAGGTGAATGCAGTTTACGACAGCCCTCATTGACTGCACACTCTTCCTTGCTGACGGCACGGAAATGCAATGAAGTTGCAATGAAGTGCTCTTGAGTATGACATTATTGGAATTTTAAAGCAACACGAACACAGTCAAACTTGCTAGTCAGTTTGACGTACGAAATGTAGCAATCAGCAACTTGATTGCCGACGAGAGGCACATTTTGCACGTTGGATTTGGGTCTATGAGTTAACATCCGTCCGTCGACCCAGCATCTTAGAAGTCAAAAGCGGCGTCTTTAGTTTCAAACGCCAATGTCATGAGAACCCAACTTGGTGACTCTATTGGCATGTTTTCTTAAATAATATTCAAGCTGGAAGTTAAATTGTTTGTAAGGACTTCATGTGGCGGATGCTTAGTGAGTTAAGCCATAAAGTGTGATGAAGGTAATATACATTGAATCCAGTCGACCAAGGGCTGATGTTATTGATGCCAAGTTGAGAACAAAGATGAATTTGCGTGCCAAAGATCAATAGACATCGAAGCTGTTGTCTCAGCTCCTGGGGGGTCTTGCACTTTGTTCAAGTTGGACCAAATTCACGCCGTTTCCTTGTGTCCACCGAGTTCAACATCCTTGTTTAAATTTCCCCGATAATTATCTCGCCGTTTGGAAAACTTCTCTTATGCTTTGCAGCCCTTTTAACAGCCAATTAAGTGTTGTTATAGTTGCTTTAAAGATATTAATCTTGGCAAACTTATTCTTACGAGCACAAACATAGTGGTGGTCATTCGAAGGATTAATTTCTATGATATCATGCTTTTACTTATCTTTGGCTGTATGCACCAAGCTGGGTTGCCCACAAAACCTGGAGCTTTTCGATAGATCGCTGTTTTTCCTCGAGCCAACAATACATGTTGTCTATGTGAAGAAAGCCAAAGAAACGAGATATAGCTTGTCAAGACTGTCACATGCCACGTTTAGTTGTCCGTCGTGTTTCGCTGTTTTTGTATCAAACGACGGCTTTTTGCTTGATATATGTATCACGATTAAAACTTCATTTATGCATCCTGACTTTGATCCAGCGGCGGCCACGAATTTCTCCGTCCTCACTGTCGTTGTGCGTTTCCTTGTGACGGCGCATGTTGACGTATACGGTCAAGATACCAATAAGATGTTTTTCATGATTTGACAAAAAATGGTAGGAACCCATTGTCGTCTTTTGTCATTTCAGTCCATTTTGCATGCGCTTATATCTGATGATCACCCTCTTTTGAAACAAATGGAGGATTTTGATTGGTCCAATCTGTGACGATCATGTGAATCAATGATGATGACCAATCGTACGTTCGTTGTACGACAACTGTACAATTCAGTACATTTAAGGTCCCCTGGGTTTAGAAACACCAAGCTTGAGTTGTGCAGAAAAAGGGCTCAACACTGTGGAATATATGAAGAATCAACGAACACACCAAACTACACTTCTGCAATGATATATCTACGTCTTTCAGAAAGTAGAAGGCTGTGCAAATATACGGCATTCAGCTGACAATGAGGTCCAATTTTTCGTGACACTAAAAATGACACCGTAGAAGCTGGGTTTATATGTCGTTATACCAAGGGAGATGTACGCACTCTGAATGTACGACTCGAACACAAATACGATATGTCAATGCACGTGAATGTATGATCGTACATTGTCGTGCATCCACAAGGCTCAGGTTTGGTGGTCGAGTGGAAATCCATGACCTCAGTCGACGATTTGCTGTCCTTAGCATGTGTCAGCGTCCTGTGTCTAAGAAGATTTCGTGGCAGGCCGTGCGCAAGCACAATAAGGCCGACAATGCCTGGATTGTGATCCACCACAAGGTCTACGATATCTCGCACTTTGACAACCATCCAGGGGGCGCGGTCATGCTTACTCAGGCTGGTGAAGATGCCACTGATGCGTTTGCAGTGTTTCACCCATCTTCTGCCTTGAAGCTTCTTGAGCAATACTACGTTGGTGATGTGGATGAATCGACGGCCTTTGTTGACTCGTCCTTGACGGAATCCGAAAAGCAAGCCCAATCCGAGTTCATTACTGCCTACCGCAAGTTGCGTCTCGAAGTCAAGCGCATGGGCTTGTACAATGCCAGCATGATGTACTACTTGTACAAGACCTTGTCGACGTTGAGCATTGCATTGATCGCCGCGTACATTTGCTTCAACACTGAAAGCACGACCATGTACATGGTGGCTGCCTGCATCTTGGGTTTGTTCTACCAGCAATGCGGCTGGCTTGCCCATGACTTTGGTCACCAGCAAGTTTTTGCCAATCATGCCTTGAACGACCTTGCAACCATGATGATCGGTAACGTGTGGCAAGGTTTTTCGTGTGGATGGTGGAAGAACAAGCACAACACGCACCATGCCATTCCAAACTTGCACACCGACCATGACATTGGTTACCTCGGTGATCCCGATATCGATACTATGCCCATCTTGGCGTGGTCGTTCAAGATGGCCAAGACTGTCGAGAGCGGATCGTGGGGCGTCTTCTTTGTCAAGAACCAAGCGATCTTGTACTTCCCGATCCTGCTGTTGGCTCGTGTGAGCTGGGTCCACCAGTCGTACAAGTATGTCTTTCAAGGCCTTGGTCCTGCTGGTACTTATGACCCATTGAAGTACCCAATCTTGGAACGTGCGGGCTTGATCACATACTACTTGTGGAACTTGGCGTTGGTTAACTTCTCGGGCATGTCGTTCCTCCAAGCGATTTCGTTCATCTGGGTGAGCCAAGCTTCTTGCGGTCTCTTCTTGGCCCTTGTGTTTAGCATTGGTCACAACGGCATGGCTGTCTTTGACCGTGATGAAAAGCCTGACTTCTGGAAGCTCCAAGTGCTCACGACCCGCAACGTGTCTGGCTCGTGGTTCATTGACTGGTTCATGGGTGGTTTGAACTACCAAGTGGACCATCATTTGTTCCCAATGGTTCCTCGCCACCATTTGCCAGCGCTCAACGTTTTGGTCAAGTCGCTCTGCAAGCAATACGCTGTGCCATACCATGAGACTGGATTCGTCGATGGTCTTGTCGAAGTGGTTGCCAAGCTCAAGGAAATCTCGACTGATTTCATCCGTGAATTCCCAGCCATGTAAATGCGCACATTGCTTCTTTTTCTAACGATGAAATCAACCTGTGTGATGTGATGATGCTTGCTATCATTCTGTATATGTCGTTCGTCATGCAATCAAACTTCGCGAGCTACTACTGTACAACACCAAAGACTTTGACAAGTTCTACAAGCCACTGAGGTGTTCTCATCGATGGCGAGAGCTTCCCAGTGCTAGATTCAAGGCCGACGACTCCGAGAAAACTATCGGACTTTGGACTTCAGGACCATTTTCCTTGACATTGTGGTCCCACTTCTCAAGGTATCCTTGAGATTTTCAGTGCCTGAAAACGATAAAGCTACTTCGTTTTGTTGATGAACGCTGGTTCAATGCAGACAGTGAGTAGTGTAGCATAGTTCGCTCACGCCATGGCTATAAATGTCGTCGCCATGAAGAGAGAGCGGGATGATGGGATTCTAAGGACTTTTTTATTTTAAATGCGTTTTAAATGTCGTCCTCATTGTGACGGAATATTTTAAAATATTTTAGAATGCAACTGTGTTGTTAATGCATTTTAAACTGATTTGAAGCGTCATTTTCGAGATTGGCGGGAAAGATCCGAGGTGGAGAGATACTCTTGATGTTGTGCGTCATGGAACGAAGTGTATCGTGTGGGAAAGGAATATTTATCTTCAAATGTGTTGTTGACTGGCTGGATCACTTCAAAATCAAGTCGGTATGAGACAAGAACTGCCAACGGGCAGAAAGTACAACCGAGCCACAACGAGTGACAGTTTGACATTATGCGCGTGGTGAACATATTCGTGGGGCTTGCACTACTCAAAGTCGCAATGAGCGACTTGCTCAATGTACCATTGGCGTTCTCCTCGGCAGCTGCATGGTGCGACTACTATTGCTCAGTCTTCAATCCAAGAAGTCCAGGAAATTGTGCGTCAAAGTGTCCGCGATCTTTGCGCCAGTTAAGAGTTCGCAATGCAAGTACTCTGCAGTTGATTCACTGCGACAGCTCACCCATCGAGGGGGTGTCTTTGGATGTCACGTCAAAAGGAGTGACGTTTGCGTCCTTTTTCAGAGATTTCAAGACTGCAATGAATTGGACATTGCAAGATTCCAACCCAGACATGTCTAGTTGTAAGCTGGTACATAGCTTTGCCTCTCCTAAGGTGTACTGTGCCATGTTCTATTCAACTTATCTGTCATGTTTAGCCAGCAAATGCAAACTTGACGTTTCCTACATTGATTAAGCTTGTTCGATCGCCTGGGGAATACAACTGCATCCATCAGATTCGAAATTTCTTAGACAATTCGAATTTACCATTGCGACTACTTAGTCAAAGCAACGGAGCTGATGAAGGTACGACAAGCGAAGTCTCTATCTTTATTTGTGAAGCAGGAAATACTGTTGCTCTCCTATACATCAATGCATCCTTGGCTAGCAAATTAAACAGTCTTGACTGTGTATTTCAAGTGACAGTTTTGCCCCTATTAATGAAATTGAGCCCTTTCGCGCGGTCCATGTCTGCTTTGTCAAGCATGTCACCCCCGATAGAAGTTGTTTTGGGCGATGGAGTGTCCGAAGAATTGCAACTGCCTCGTTTTAATTCGGGACTACAAAACATTACAGGAATCGTCAACATTTTACAAACTAGTCCTTCGAGTACAATGTACGTGTAGTTATTATTGTTTTGTTGGTATGACCGTCCTTTAGATACCTCCGCCCATTATCCAATTTCAAAACATGGATCAACGTAATCATTTGGCTCTGTGAGCAGCAAGAAGTGTTATACTTGACCATTTACGGAGGTCTTAGTTCCCAATCTATGTCTTGGGATACTCGCTCGAGAAGACTCGACAATGGATTAGCCAGCGTTGTCGGAATCGACGAAGTGCAAAAGCAAGGCATGTATGTATAAATGTGAATTTGTCCTGTTTCTCTGAATTGGACTTGAATAGTTTGGGAAATGGAGTCGTCGTTGGAATCACGGATTCAGGACTGTATCTCGACCATGACCAATTTGATCAGCCTGGTCCCCGTGAATTTAATCGCATCAACTTAAACGCACGAAAAGTAAGGACTAATTGCTTGACTACCTGATTAAGCTGTAGATTGTTCTTTATCATGTTTTTGGAGACAAAGTCGATCAATCAGAAACAGTCACGTGTGGGCATGGGACGCACGTGTCAGGAGTGCTCGCTGGTAATTCCTACAGCAGCAAATCGTTTAATGTTGGAATTGCACCGAATGCAAAGATTGCTTTTGCAGATATCGGAACACAGGTAAGTTCACGTTGCCTTGAAATAAATATTCACTGTGGACTTAGGATCCGCAATGCGCAAATATTGAAGGAATTAAATGTCCTGTTAATCTTGCCACACCGAGTAATGTCAAGGAATTACTAGGACCGCAATTTAAAGCGGGGGCACGTATTTTTTCGTTTTCATGGGGTCTACCTGGTGATGACTACAGTCGGGTAATATTCTAACTGAAGGATAGTTCGGCTCATTATTTCGTGTACGACGATAGCAAGCGCGAGACTTGGACCAGTTTGTATTTGAAAACCCCGAGACGCTAATCGTTATTGCAGCTGGTAATTCTGGCGAAGAAGGTGCTCGTAGCATCACTTCACCTGCAGGGGCGAAAAATGTTATTACGTAAGTGACTGCGACCATTTCTTCTTCAAATTGCTCAAAATTTAGAGTTGGGGCATCTTTGAACTCATGTGAAAGCCTATCGAAATCGTTTGATTGCCCAAATGTCTTCAATGCTCGGAGTGTCGCGGCATTTTCATCTCAAGGTCCAACAAGCGACGGTCGACTGAAGCCCGACCTTGTTGCTCCGGGTCAAATCTTAATATCTGCCCAGAGTGAAGCTTCAAATTCCGTAGCGAAATCAGAAAAGATGTGTCCTTTACAAGGCACATCACAGGTAATTCGTTCTGATGGAAGATGAGGAAATGAATGGATTGCAGGCAACACCAGTGGTGGCAGGCCTTGCAGTATTAATCCATGAATGGCTGCGCGATGGATGGTGGAAAGCAGGCGTTATGGACAAATCTTTTGGTATGCCACGAATTCCTGCCGCACTAGTGAAAGCGCTGTTGATTCACAGCTCACGTGGGCTGAACAGAAGACTCCAAAATATGAAGGGATTAATAACTTGTAAATATGTCGAGCAACAAGCTGCGCATCTTCAATATCCAGATATGAATCAAGGTATTTACACAAACAAATGCGACTGAAGACGACTAGGTTACGGCTTGCCAAATTTGACGAATTTGGCATTTTTTGGGCCTCACAAGCATGCCGTGGTGTCATTTTTGCCCAACACGACTCTAAACGATTCACCGTCTTTGACGCATAAGGCAGTTCACGTGCACGTTTTTGAAGTCCGTCCTAACGAGATACTGCGTGTGACATTGGTTTGTAGAATAAAATTTGAGGTCATGAGTTTTATGGTAGGTGTGGAGTGACCCGTCCGGCAGTCTTTACGCAATGAAAATGCTGCAAAATGATTTGGATTTATCTGTCACCATTCCAGACTGTCCAAAGGTCTTTTACCCGCTGAGTGGATCTGGGGGAGCCTCTAGAGATGCTCTTAATAACGTTGAAATGGTCGAGGTGTCCTATGACAATCTGACCCACTTCATCCCCAATGCCACGATTAGTTCAAGTATTCGAGTCGAAGCTCGCGTTACTGGTTCATCTGTTCTTGCCACTCCCTCTCAACCGTACGCTTTGGTGGCCTCATCTGAACTGAGCTCGACGTTAAAAATACCTGGAATTGCATCTCCCCCGACCCATCCGCCTCCAGTCACCACCGATATGTATCCATACACAGCAACAGATCCCGAGACGCCACTTGAATGGAAGACTTGGATGACTATCGTCATTGCGGTGCTTGGCGGCGTTGTTTTGGCATTTGTCGTATTTGCCGTCGTGCGAAAGAAAGATGTGAACGTGATCGACTCCAATTATGTGCAAGCCGCTGGAACCCCTCGAAGTGATCAAGGTCTGAATGTGCTTATTTCTCTGTCTTGACTTTCTTACTTGCACTAGCGAGGCTGGTGAGTACAGTCTGCACTGAAGTATGCCCCATCTGCGGCTTTAACGCCTGGAATTCTGCTCTATTGGTCAACCATGTACAGAGCCTACACTTTCGCAACACCAGCGTGTGAAGACCGAGTTCCCTGTGCACTTTTAGAGGATTTTCGACTTGATTTATAGATTACAAGTTTGAAAGTGCCTTCTGATGTGCATACGGCAGAGCAAGCGGAAGTACATTTATTTGACCGATCACCAGCCACAGCCAATATCCCTCTTATTACAAAGCTGCATCGGCATGCCTCTTTGCAGCGACTTGGACTGCCCAATTTTGAGATCTTACCTCCTTGTCGACTGGGCCTCCGAGCTTATTCGTGGTTTCTCTTCTCCGATACTAGTATTTCACATGACCCATGCGAAATTACTCATGAAGTCTTTTCGCATGGATTATAAACATTTCCTTCAGGCTGCTTTTCGCGTAATGATTCACACTTCGTTTGGTAGTGCTTGCACTCCTGGGACCCTTTCGAACAATCCATTCCATGTGCGATGATGCTGACGACAAGACAAATAGAATGTCGACCGTCTGAGCCATTACTAGGTGTGAATACTGAAAAGGCATTGTCGCCATTTTCACGGCTACGAAAAGTATTCCTGATGCTTCAGGGTAAACTACAACGTCATTAAAAATCCAAACAAGACGAGTGGAGCCCTTGAAACCCATGATAGGACTGCTGTACAAGTTTGACTAATAGCTAAGAGTTGGATCGACCTGGGCGCAGGGTTCTTCCCACCGATGCCATTTGACGCACAAAATTTCTCTCAACGATTCATGCCTGCGCAGCTTTCAAGTAATCGAGATCAACACATAACGCAAGCTCAATTCAATTATTGTGGGATGTCACAACAACGTGAAGGCATTGCATTAATTTGACTTCAAGCCGAGTATGCCTTCTATTGAGTAGCGCCGAGCAAAATAGACACAACAGCATGAATCCAATACGCGACGGCCATAGCACCTGGATCTGGCACACCCTTGACAAAGTCAGCACCAACGTAACTCGTCCGGCCCATGGCGTCACGAGGCGAAATTTCTTTGGTGTTTTCCGCTCCTTCACACGCTGCTTTTTCTACAGAAGGCAACCAGTCCGAGTACGAACCAAGCTCCGCCTAAATGATCACTTTAAATTTACCATTATTCATATTTTCATACCTTTTTTGCAGCGCGCAGAGCCGGCAACAAGGCGTCTACCATCGTGCGAGATCCTTCAAGCGCTCCACCATACTTTTGGATAGCTGCAACACCTGCCTCAAAGCAATCGACCCAACCATGGGCCGATACGGTTGAATTCTCCTGGCCTTTGTCATGGGTTTGCATGGCTGTTCCAGCGGCCGTGAAGAAGATTGTGTAGAGTACTACGAGTCCATGAGGCCAAAGCACATCCGTACGAATATATTACCTCCAGAAGTTCCCCCAATCGATTTACCGATAGTAGCAGCGATAGCATGAAGCGCCAACGATGGAACATTGAGTGGATAAGATGCAAGGTCGTCGAGAATTGCTTGAGCCCCACCTTTCAACGTATGGCCACAATCCCCATCACCAACCTGCAACTCCAACTCAACGCTATATTTAAGGTAATTAGCTTACCTTGGAGTCCCATTCAGTCAATTCGGGCTCAGCTTGAATAATACGTCGAGCTGCTGCTTCAATCGCTTGTTTGAGAAGAAGTCCACGAGCGGTTAGTTGAGAATTACCAACTGACGTTGGCTGTGAGGTTGTTTCCTTTGGAGCGTTCACGAATTGATTAGCCTTGAAAGGTCGAGCAATCCTAGCTGGCCATGCCGGAGCCGTCACTGCAAAATCCAACCATGCCAAGAGGGCATGCTGTTGCATCGAGTCTAATTTCCACACCGTGATGGAAAACCCGGACATATCCAGCGCCGTCATGAAATTACCGACAACAATTCTTTCAACATTGAGATCTTGACGGCGGCAGAATTCTAAAGTGTCATTTGCAATCACGTTCAATTCCATCGCTGTTGTTGATCCCAAATTGTTCACCATCAATACAACGCTGTCGTGGCCTATTCGAATCAAACATTCATCTTAGAAAATTGCTACGTACGTTGGACACCCAAATCAGTGTGAATCGTCTCGAGAAGCTCAGCGACGGTGTCTTTGGAGGATTTTTGGGATGCTGTGCGAACGCCAGGCTCGCCGTGAATTCCAAGCCCAAGTTCCATTTCATTTGAGTTGATATGGCGACTACAAAATTGGTATAAATGCATTATTGCGCAGAGTCACCTCGTCGATTGGCCTGGTAAAGTGCAAGATTTCCATGCCACACCCATTGTTCCAATTGTCAACTGGCGTAGTTTGTTTGCAATCACGTCCAAAGGATATCCTTGAGCTGCCATCGCTCCGGCAATTTTGTGCACGAAGACAGTGCCAGCAACGCCGCGTCGTCCTGCTTTAGCTCCTACAGTATGTAGTTTGTGAAAACTTGTTCTTCGGCAACTTTTCTTCACCTGGAATGGCAACGTCATCACCAATGACTACCATGTCCACGTTGAAACCTTCAGCTTTGGCCGTTTCAATGGCCAGGCCAAAATTCAACCTATCGCCCTATGGATAATCCATTAATCGAATCGCAAGCGTGGAGTCCTGCCGTGTAATTCTTGACGATGATTAAACAACCATGCTCGCCAGCCACAAGTCGAATTGCTGCGAGTACTTGCTTCGTACTTGGCGATGCAAAGACACCGCCGCAAATGACACCCGTTAGCATGCCGTCTCCAATGTAGCCTGCATGAGCTGGCTCGTGGCCACTTCCGCCCCCAGAAAGCAACGTCACTTGGTTCTGCTTGACAGCTTGGTAGTCTTGATGAAGTACGACACGGTGCTCTGGCACGAGACTCAAATGCGGCGACGTGTGGACAAGGCCTTGGAGCATTTCGTCCACAACAGACGTGGATTCATTGATCATTTTGAACAATCCAGAGGAGCTAGCAGTCGCCATGGAATAAAAAGGCAGCAAAAGACTTGGGCGAGGCGACTTGACCACAACACGGACAAATGAAAAGTGATCAAGAAATGAAGAGCCAATCGACGAATTTCTTGTCGAGGCAGTTGGAAAAAGCAACTTCAATGTGAGGCAGCATCATCATCAAAGCTTCGCTTTCATCGCTTTATCTTGACGACTGCTTGGCAATTGCAGCCAAGCAGCTTGGCGTTGTGCACTCAGGAGAAGGATTGTTGTCAAAGCGAGTCAATATATTGTGATGTATTTTTAATGCACAATATTTGAAACAATAATTTATCTACAAGAAACTGGGTTTAAGGCAAGGAATCCATGAGAGCTTCTGATATTCTCGATACGACCCCGACTTGCTCTTTACTGTGTGCACATCGGCTTGCATTCAGTTGACGAGAAATTAGACTCAGAAGCGCAACATTAATAGTAGTTATCAATGTCAAAGATATTTGTTGAAAGTTATATTGAGAGTAAAATATCGATGCGACACTTGTGTATCTCGTATGCTAGGACCACAAAAATATGTTTGCTAACAGTGAAAGCCTCAAAACATATCAGAGTCCTCGATATGTACATTGTGCGAAACCTGTAAATACCATTCACAAGAAAATGTCGGATAAAATATGACGAAATATCGGAGTCGTCGGAAAAATAGTCGACCCTTTTCCGATAATATTTTTGTGATGGGTATACAAATCTCAAGTCATAGAGATATTACACATGAAATTGTCGGAAAGATAATCGGTGCTATTTGATTGGTAGTTAATATAAATTCTACAGACAGTCGTTACCATCAAAAAAGGATTTCATGCTCCGCAATTTCAAGGTGAAAATTACAAGCCCCATGCAGCTATTACGATGACTCTAAACGTCTCGTAGTTGATTGTTATCAACATGAATATTGATCTAATTTAAATGAATTGAAATAAGCTTCAAGTGCCGGTACTTGTGTAGGTTGAATTGCTGTCCAAATATCTTCGGAACTATTGAATCACAAATAAACGAGTGGGGTTTATCTGAATACATTGTATGTAGGATTGACATGCATTAGCACCTCTACATTCCTTTAAAATGTTCGTTATCCTCTCAGACAAGGAGTCATTTTACCATTTAGAATCTCAACCTTGTTGATCAAACTGCATTACGTTTGCAGACAAACTCAAGTACTTTAGCTTGCAACTGAATAATAATATTTCATGTTTAATCGAGCGCAACATCTCAAAGCTCCCTTTTGCGCTGGAATTGTAGGACAACATGCTATTCAACACATACACTTAAAGTCTCTCTCTAATTCAATATCGCTTCAATTTACTACTCTGACGGGATGTAAAACACGTCAAAATACTCACTATTTGAAAATAGTGGCTGTGATGCATGTCGCTGCCTGATATTTGGCTCACATGAACTCCATGAATAACTTAAACCTCAGAAATGTCCAAGGCGATCATGACATTCAAATTTATTTATAATATTAACCAATCACATCACCAACGTATCAATTCCGAAACCTCGTCCGACAAATTCCCAGTACAATACAAGAATTTTCTTCAGAAACACAGGTGTTGATAACGATAAATAATTTTGTCATGTGCAATATATTGCAGTACTTCAAAGTTGGGGGTGCAGGGGTTTGAGTTTGCACATCTGGATTGAAATGGCAGTCTGTTTTTTGCGACCACGGACAGAAGCGTGCCATCATGGGTTGGTCCATGTCTGCAAAAGCATTGAGCGCATTGCCGTTTGTATCGATTGCAGGATGGAGTGGATTTGTTGTCATGGCGAGATCGCAGGCGAATAATCCACCTCGTGGATATAATTTTATCACTGGATCCATGGACGACGTCATGTCGGACACACTCAAGACGGGAGATCTCATTCTCTTTCGACGCAATTGTGCCTACATGCAGGTAGAATCGAGCATATTGTGGATATATGATGGATGTGTTTGTAGCCTATGGATGGTCTTAGCTGTTTTCTCACAAGTCAAGTGGATCAGTGGAAATCCCAATTCAACCATTGTGGATTCATTCTTGTCAATCATGTAGGCGACAAATTTGTCGTCGAAGAGACGTACTCTGGAGTCAAGTGCCGACCTTACAGTGCTCGGATTCTAACGTCGCTGTCAACGGACATTGTCGTTGTGCCATTGCGAGTCAAGGTAAACTCGATCGACCCAACAGCTGGACTGACTTTTGTACTTCTATCAGAGAACCAAAGAAATGGAAGCAGCTGCTGCACAATTCGTCCAAGAAAACCTCAATCGTCCATCTCGTTTTTCGTTGAGTACCGTGCTGAATCAATTGGCATCGCCAGGAAAAACAAAAAATTCTCCAGTGTTCCCAGCCGCAGGTAGAAAGTAACTTGGCACTCTGTTATCTCAAATGCCTCTTGCGGACTAGGGCTTATTGCAGAAGCATATCAAAGGATGGGCCTGCTGCCAGTAGAACCTACCAGAGGGTACATTTCTCCAGCCACTTGTACCATCAAAGTACGTCTGACGTCGTTCAGTGCAAAGATTTCTCACATTGATGTTAGGATTGGAGCAACTTTTCGAGACTAAATCTCTTGCAAGATGCTCAGTTCGATCGACGTTTACAAATCCGCCTTCTGTAGACTCATTGAAACAATTCAATCAAACTTTGACAAACTAATGAATGGCTGAGTGTTCTGAGATCTCTACGAAATACAGTCTATTTCTGAAAGTACCAAAGTAATTCTCTTTGCTCTTCATGGCAATACGAAATGATACTTGAGACTAATCTTGCGATGAAACACGATGAAAATTTAATGGCAAATTTAAACTTAAAAGTACTTACTCAGGGCTACGTCGAGTGGACAGACTTCAATTCGCCTCCGATGAAGCTGCAGACAAGAAAACCCGAACGAGACGTATCGGTCGCTTTGTTGTCTGCCATGGAATTACTACTGGAAGCGGCGGACGACACAACGCTTTCTCTTGGCTGAAGATCTCTCATGCCAAAAGATTCCATTGAGGATGTTCGTCTTGACTTTCGGTGCTCTATATCACCTCGCAAAATCGCCTTTGCTTCCTCAACAAGCATCGCAGTGGACATTCCGTCTTCTTTTCCAGAGTTTGAAAATGTCGTTGTCGCGACAACGTCACCAAATGCTCGTGACTTGTCTGAAAAGTTGAGGGGTCGCATTGAGAGTTGATTCTTGGCATTTCTCACACATTGCTCGCAAACTTTATGTTCTAGCATGGCGTTTTTCGTTGGACTCGAATGCAAAAAGAGTGGAGTGTATGCAATTCGAATCGAGCAAGCGCTGCACATGATCTAAGGGAGTTTATATTGATGTCAAAGGAAATTTCACCATACATCTCCACATGCTCGACAATGATGACGGGATCGAAGTGGATTGAATTTCTTAGAGCACACCGAGCAGCTCTTGCGATCCCTAATACATCCATCGTAGGTGACTCGACCGATCATATTATTGTGGATTTACTTGTCTGGCACCCATTGAGTTAGGAATTTCTTTTCACTCACAATCCAGCGGGTTTCAGGAAGTGAAGACAGACGAACTAACGTTTGCCAGTATGAATAGGCAGGAAACCTTTCAAACAGTTATAGAACTCGAAATCAGAGATAAAAAGCTCACCATGATGGAATTTCAGGATTGTGAGATACATACGACTCGACGGTGAAATGCACTCGTCCTCCAGACAATTCATGTAGTAGATACACCATCGTAATCGCTTCTCGTGTTATATTTTTGTACGGAGGCACTACAAAATATACACGTTTGCTGGGAAAAGAGTCGATGGTTACCGAGTTTTGAAGTCACGCTGTCTTGAACAACGAATAAATAGCGTCCACCGTTTGGAATTTGTCGACAGCCAGAATACTACATTGCAATAAGAGATTGGTCACATGGGTTGTTGCCTTACTTCGTAAAACAACGAGTCGCGCGTCGCACACGACGATTGAAGGGGCATTTGTGATTTCACGTACTTGATGCCAGAAAATTTGAATGAATCGTCGTCATCTTTGGTCTCAAACACCCTCAATACTTGTGCATCGATGAATTCGCGCTCGTATAAAATTGATGAAGCAATTCGCTGATCATCAGACGAATCAGCGTGCAAGCCATAGCTCAGACGCGGTAACGAAGTATTCATGATGCCGACACAAACATACTTATCCAGCTCCTTGTCTGGCAGATTCTGGCGAAATACCCTCACCCCTGAAGATAATGAGTGCATGATCAAAATCGAACTAGACGGACCTTGTTTGTTGTGGCGAATGCTCCATCCACGGTCAGAGGCAGAATGCTCATCAAATGGCTGGATCAATGCTTCACGTAGCAAAGATTCACACTTTCGACGAAATAAGAGTTCGTTGTCCAACGATGGATCACTCGGGATGAATTCCTTCGAGAGGTCTCGAGACGACATGAGGCTTGCCCAAACGGAAATGTCAGTCGGGAATCTATTCATAGTCCACATTACTGAGTCAATCATCTCAACACTAATTCCGGGGGAGCTGATGATGTCTTTACAAATCGCTCGGGATCAATTATAACCACGCTAGGCATCCTTGTAGAGTGCAACGCCATTGCGACGTCAAACCGTGTATTTCTACGGTTGATTTCCAAGGCACTTGCAGCGTTCCTCCATGGTCAGGTTCAAGGAAAAGAGATTGAGCTAAATGTTTCCCGAGTTCCTAGCAACAAGTGGGGGAGTACATGCATTCACAGGTTGAATGGGAGGTTCTTCATCTTGCATCTTCTCCATTGAAACAACCTTGGAGATCGAAATCTTCAAGAGTCAATAAGACCATCGATAAATGCATGATGTACATGACATGACTAGTTCCATCAATCGCTTTGTTCTCCACATGTCATCTTCTTTCCTCCATCAATCAAAGTCCACGTCGATCGGCGGCACTCGAAATTTGAAAGTTTACTTGAATAAAAATCCAGTGGAAGGTTTTTCTAGGGTTTTTAGTTCATTTTCCTTCAAAAATTGAGTTGAAAATCTGCACGTAGGTTTTTAGGTTTTTCTTTTTCACTTGATTTTACTATGTAGATACCTGATAACGATGTGTTATATTTCTTAGGTTTTTTAAGGTGGTCGTAACGACACCGTCGCATACAAATATCAAGTATAATTTCAAGTCATGAACCATGACATGATGCCGGCCCGTGTCGAATCAGCTGGATCGAAAGCATACGGAGCGAACTGGTGCACCATTTTGCTTTCATCCTCGGGACGGCCCGTCGCTGTCCTCTCCCATCCAAACGACGGAGCTCCATTCTGTGTGACTCTCAAGAAGGACTGCCCCACCGCTATCTCGATGCAATTTGAACAGGTGCCCGTGTCCTCTCCGTCCGTTGAGTCACTTACTGCCATGCAAAATGACTCAAAAGCCACAGTGGACGAAGCGCAACGCAAGCTTGAATGGGCTTGTCTCTTCTGTGTCGTCTTCATGGTGGTCGAACTGCTCGGTGGTTATCTCGCTGGCAGTCTTGCGATCATGTCTGACGCCGCACATCTCCTCAGTGATGTGCTGAGCTTCATTCTGTCGCTCTTTGCGCTCTACTTGTCGAAACGACCAGCTACGGTAATCGCGAAAGCTATCACTCTGATAGATTGTATTTACGCATTTTCCATTTAGGCATCCATGCCGTTTGGCTACAAGCGAGCTGAAGCCATCGGTGCACTTGCAAGCATTTTTGTCATTTGGATGTTGACGATTGGCTTGGTTTGGGCTGCTATCCAGCGCATTCTGGCTCTAACGAAAAGCCACTCACCTCATACGATCCCACAAGTCAATGGGCGTGTGATGTTTATCGTGGCGTTCATGGGTTTGATTGTCAATATTGCATTGATGAAAATTCTTGGTCATGGACACTCTCACGGTGGACATGGTCATTCTCATGGACATTCTCACGAAAAGCATGGCCACTCTCATGGAAGTCACGGTCATTCTCATGGAAATCATGGGCATTCTCATGGAGATCATCATCACGGTCATGCCCATGGCGGTCACGACGAATCAACATTTCAAGCATCGTGTGAAACTCCTCATTCGCACGAAGAACATGATGATAACCACAACGAGAAGGAATGTAGCCATAATATGTGTGAACTGGAAGGCTCTTCGAGAAGCACCGTGGATTCGTCCAGTGATTGCGAGTCCGACTTGGTGTCAGAGTCGTGTGCTGCTGAAAACTTGAACGTTCGCGCTGCGTATTTGCATGCGCTGGGCGATTTCCTCCAGAGTCTTGGTGTGTGTCTTGCTGGCGCCTTGATCTGGTAGGTCTTGCTCATCTGATCGGATTTTTGCTGATGAAATTATTAGGTATGAGCCATCGTGGCAATTGTGCGATCCCATCGTAACGTTGTTCTTCTCCATAATTGTTGTCGCAACGACTGTGGGCATTTGCAGAACCACGTTGCATTTATTGATGGAAGGAACTCCATCTGCTGTTGGTATGCTCCTACGAGCATTTGAACACTTTCTAACGTTATATGTAGATGTCATGGCAATTGAAGAAGCTGTACGAGCTCTCCCAAATGTCAAAGACGTGCATGATGTCCGGGTATGGTCCATCTCATCGAGCAGCTTTGCACTGGCCATGCACGTCGTCGAGAGCAAAAATATTCAGTCAAAATCCCTCGTCATGACTGTCCAAGAGTGCATTTTAACCCACCACGAATTTGACTTCATGACGATTCAAGTCGAGCAAGAAGGCGATGCGGCCAAATGCTCATTCAATCAACGGCTAGGTGTAGATGTGGTAGTTTAGATAGGACATGTAACTTTACCTGATTTGGCTGTTCAACATGCACTTCAAACAGGGTTTATTAACCCCTACACCTCTCTTAACTTTAATCCCTTAAACCCTGCACCCCGTTATTAAATTGTCAAGCCTTTCATTTTCAATCCATAACCATGGCAACGACGCCGCCAACTCCACCGCAAATTACGCTCACGTTGGAAGAGAAAGCGTGGTTTGACCAGCGCAAGACTGATTTGCAACAGTACAGCTCGATCGGTGCTGCTGCTGGAGCTATCGTGAGTGGAGCTGTGACTGGTACGTTGATGCCATGATGAACATCGGTGTGATTCTTGTCTTTGTGCAGCCGTGGGGCCATTTCCCCGACGATACCAAATTGCCGCAATTGTGGGGTCTGCATTGCTCGGCAGTGTATCGGGCTATTTGTACGCTGATACCAAAGCCCTTGAACGAGTGAACGAATTGAGCGCAACGTCGCAACTCCGCAAGCAACTGAAGAAGTTGTGAGCTCGTTGAAGGCAATGATCAGTGTTGCTAACACTTTTGTATAGAGAGCAAACCAAGAAGGCACAACAGGAAGCGTCCACTGCTCAAAAGGAAAGCAAGTAGAATCATACAAGAAGTAACTCTTTGACAATGAAAACAAGTGTTTTCATTACGTGCAAGGGTTTAAAGGAAATACAAGAGAGAATCTACCAGCATCGCAGTTCCAGAGAATGCAATGAATGGAAGGCTGCAGTAAATTTAACTGCTGGGTTCGAATTGAGTAGCACGGATCATTTCCTTGAAGTTGAAAGGATGGAACTTGCGACCATCGGCCTTGTAGAACTTGCTTTGGAATTCCACCCAGTGCAAACGCAAGGCATGCAAGAAGCATTCCAACACGTCCATGCACAAAATGACACCAAATGTGACCGCAGCAAAGAGAGCAAAGCCGATAAAGATGGCCAAGAACGAGTCCATGTTGATGGCAGACAGCATGGCTTTTTCAAAGAAGACTGTTGACAACTCTACAGGACAATATTAGAGAAAAAATATCAAGGGTGCTTACCAGAGTGAGCCAAACTCAAAGCCCAGAGACGCAAGTACGACGCAGTGTTGGAAACCATACCCAGCACAAATTCAATCGTTTCAATTGCTTGATGGATCACCACTTCAGAGAAAATAAATTCTTCGCCATGACCATGACCATGCGAGGAACTCGCAGCAGGGGCTTGCTTGGAGTGAGCGTCGTCATCTTCTTCCAATTGTTCAAAGTCGACTTGGTGCGACACCTCAGGGGCTGATTGTCCATGAAGCATCTTCAAGTAAAGAGGGTGACCCAAAAGCATGACTGGCACGGAAAGCACGGCAGCAAGCAAAAGCCATTGCTGGGTTTTCTTTTGTCCATCGTACATAGGATCAGCCACAGCAGTTGGTTGCAAGGCAATATTAATCAACGTGTTGATCAAAGCGGGGGGACGGCAGCCAGTGTGAGGACCTTCAAAGTTGAAAGGGCACACTTCGTAGGCCATACGCTCCGACCAGTTGATAAACCACTTCATGACGATCAAAACAACCATGTAGAAGAACAACGAGCCAGCAAAGACAAGCTGAGGAATAAAATCGAGGAAGAAGAGCGCATAATCTCTGAAGTACAGTGCGTTCCAACCTTTGATAAGAATACCAAAGCCCATTTGAGTGATACCCAAAATGACACTCAATTTCATCTTGAACGAGTTGAAAAAGAGCAATTCATTTTCAGAAGTCTTCCAGATAGGATCCAATCCAAAGCCATACACATTGTGGCCGTTTTGGACATTTGAAAGGGAGGTATTGGTGACACCATCGTAGCTGTAGTAAGCTTCGCACTTCAAATGCTTCTTTGCCAACTCTTCGCAGTTGTCTGGGTACTTCCACTTGGATCCAAACAAATTCAATGGTAGCGAGAAGAAATCATTATAGACAAAGCCGGCATACACGGCGAACACACCCATGAGTGTAATCATGTATCGTCCACCATACAATTGAGCCGTCATTTCGCCCACTCGCCCCTTTTCCAAAATCTTCTCGGTGCCAATCATGTACATGCCAAACAAAAAGACGCAGAAACCGTGACCGATATCGCCGTACATGACACCGAAGAGGAACGGGAAGGTAACCGCAGTGAACACTGCAGGGTTAATTTCACCGTATCGAGGGACGCCATATGTATCGACAAACGACTGGAATACTTCAGTAAACTTGTTCGTTTGGAAATACGTGGGAGGGACAGGCCATGGCTTTGGCACTTTGTCGACAAGCGAAGGCATGGATTTATCATCAGCGTTGTGAGCTCGTTCAACTTCTCGGCGAACTTGGTCGAGCGCGGACTTGACAACCCATCCTTCACCACGAAGCATGCCGCTCACATCAGCTTTGAATGTATTCAACGTGTGGTAGGTGGCTTTTTCCTGCAGAACGGACCACTTCCACGATTCATAATGCTCAGCCAATTCACGGCAAAGCAAGACGCAGCTTTCACGATTGCGACGCAAAATATGAGAACTTTGGTTCAATTCGGCATTGTTGCTTTGGATCAGGTTGGCAATCTAACGACATTGTAAATGTTGATCAGCAACGTTTGACATACCGCGACACGGTCATCCACAGATGGCAGCGTGTAGAGACGAGCATGGAATGCATCACAAATCTTATGGAGCTTGGTTTCAATAAATTGTGATTGGAAAAAGATCACGAACGCATGTTTTTCAACAGCAACACCAGTGCCTGGATCGACAAGCATTTCATCGATGGCCGAAAAGCGCGACAAGCAGTTGCCACGGGTAGCACGGAAAATCATACGTTCAAACTTGAGGCGTTCATCTGCAGGGACAACACCAGTGATGTTCTTGAAACGGATGGCCAAATCAGTCTCGTTGGCCTCCACAGGGGTAGCAGTGAGTTGCATACTACTTCCTGTGCGAGAACTCATGCGAGAACCTGGGCGGGCGACTTCAGGGATATCAATCTCAAAGAATTCTCCAACACGCGAGATAATTTCTTGTAATTCCTTGCGTTCATTGTACTCGCGAGTCAACTTCTCGTGCATAGTGTTCAACTGCAACAATTCTTGTTCCTTGTCTTCCAAGATGCGTTCCAACGTGTCTAATGCACGCACTGCCGTGTCTTGACTGCCATATCTGGACATACACTAAGACTCAGATTCGAGATCCTCTTTGTACCTGACATCAGCAGAGCCGGCCAAGAACGATTCGATGCTGCCAGCACTCTTGGGATAAATCTTAAACTTGGCCATTTCGCCAGCAAAGAAACGGAGCTTACGATCCATTTCGTCGCATCGTTTCACGTACGACACATAGCGTCGCTGGAAAGGCGTCAATTCGGGATTCAAGTCCGTAAACTCGACAACTCCAAGGTCGCCCAGCTTCTGCACACAGTCATGCGCAGCATCTTCGTTTACAATCAACGATATGTACTCGACTTCTTCCGAACGGAGCCACTTCATCGTGGGTTCTGTCCTTTCTCTCCGCCGCAGAAAGTTGAAAAGTGTGGCTGGAGGGGTTTGATACACTTGGTTTGAATATGGTATACGAACTTTAATATAAAATCAGGTTGGAGTATTTTTAAACAACAGTTTCCCTCAGTACAATGACATCATATGCAATGACATCCTTGATGTCACTATCTTATGACATACCCAACGGAGGAGGCGGCTAAGCTGCCGCTCAGCACACTTTGTTTGCTGGCCAGGGCTCTCGGAATGGAGTGAAGTATCGACAAAGCTGGTCTACTTTCTCTTAGAGCACCGAAAGAACTTCCTTCATAGATCATACATGTATTGTGCTGTCGTTTGCCTGTGGAGTCAAATGAGATTCACAATGAAATGTCACCATGCTCATATGCCTCTCATTCGATGCAGCACAGGCAGACCTGCACCTCTAGACGTCACAGATGTCCAAATCCTTCAGCGTGTCTGGGTCAGTTCCGTGCATCTCGTCGGTTTCCCCCTCTTGAATGACTTGACAAGGAAGGTGGATGTCACTAAATCCTTAGACTGGTGTCACACCTCTTATCGCTCGGATCTTGCTCCTGGCATCCGTCAATCCGACAAGGAATTTGCAGCGCTGCTAATATATCTTCTCTCATGAGTTGAGAGGTATCAATAGGTGCGCAGTCTTGTCATAACATGAGCACTTCATAAGCGATAGTTTATACAGTTTAGTTATCCAACGTTGAATCGTCCATGTCCTGCTCGTTGTCGCTGTCACGCTCTTGGAAACGGGGGTTTTCTTCCTTCTTATCGTCGTCCATGGAATCGCTTTGCCGTTGATAACTCTGTTTGCGAACGTTTCGATCGTCATCACCGGTCATACTGTCAGTGCGAGAGCGTTTACGCATGCCTGGTCGACGAAAATGCATCGTGTGGAGGCCATAATCGTCTTCTTTCTTGCCGTAGCCACCACGACCAGGATCGTAATCTTCCTTGGATCGTCGGTCATCGCGAACTTGGCCGCCAGACGTCCCTCGGCCATATTGCCGGCCTTCGATAAATCCTCCATCCAAGTCGCATCGAATAACGCGCTGATCCAACTTGGTGCCGCTGATGAAATTCGAGCAGGCTTGGGCATGTTCTTTAGTGAAATACTCGACAAAGCAAAAGCCACAAGGAGTCTTTGTGAGTTGGTTCAACCCCATGATGACAGCTTTGACAGGTCCAACCACTGAAAACAGCTCGTAGATCTGTGTTTCGCTCGTAAAGAAGCTGAGATTGCCCACATAGAGAGTACTCGAGTTTCGTATCGCTTCTTGTTGCTCTTCGAGGGATGCATACGTTCGACGGTCCCAGTACTCTTTCTTTTTTGGGCCGCCAGCTTCGGCCAGACCGGCGTACAGTTCCATGATCCACACAAATATGAAATACTATGTAATATTATATATAAGATTATAGAGTATTCTTTAACTGATATGTGTATCAACATTAAGCTCAAGAAAGGTTATCAAGACATTTTTGTCTACGTTGCCTACTTCATTGCTAAAACCAGCAGTCTCGAGCATCCTGCTGAAACACTTTGTCGTTGAACAATGTTCAAAAGCTATAGCTTTGGAATTTCAGCAAGGAACCTCCATGTTCTTCAGTATGAGACTCCAACGCTAGATACAATTAGCATATTCGGCCCAGAAATCCCTCTATCACTCAAGAGCATATCCTCGGCACAGTGAGAAAACTTCATCGTCCGACTCGTTGTAATTGAGAATCATTAAATGATTCTCAACGTTTTTGACTAAAAAAAAAAAGTAATAGTCAAAAACTGTTGATTAAGACTAATTTTGTTTTGAATACTCTCACAGTCAACAAAGACATGAATGATGTGCACAAAGGAAGCTCCATGGAAGGAACAAAGCGATCAAAGAAGACTTTCAGTGCAATGAATCCAAACATACATGAGTTCGGGTGCAGTGGCTTTGATACTGTAACATGCTTGTAACAGTTGTGCATCCAGCGGGTTTCAACGATCATCCGGATAAATAACCGGAAAATTTCCCTTCAAGATCTGATTTATCAACCAAGCCAATCAAACGGAAGGATCTCCAGGTGTCACTGGCAGAGTGCAATTTACCGCGGATGGATTGGAGGTCGGTCTTTGACGATGCTGGTGACAATTCCAAGGATGAGAGGCAGCCATTGAAGATGATGCCGCTTGACGACAACACAGTCGAAATTGGTGAAACGCGCTCGTCGCGTGCTGCGCATCAGCTCATTTCGTTTTCGCTCTCGAGGTCGCTAAGTTTCAATCCAGCCGACTCGTCACCTGGATATTCGCCACTTGTTGCGTACTCATTTACAGTCAATTATATCCTTGGCGTGGGCAGTCTCGGAGTGCCATATGCACTCTACAAGGCCGGTATCCTCTTCGGTTCGATCATGCTCGTTGTCGTGTCGTTTATTTCGTACATGACTGTCATGTGGGTTAGTGAAACAACTGCACGAGCACGCGAATTGGACGCGAAAAATTCCAAGACCAAGCTCCTTCGTGATCCTTTTCATTTCCCAGAAGTAACCACACTCTGCTATCGATTTCTTGGTGTCGTCGGTGCCAGTTTGTACCAAATTAGTCTGCTTGGTTTGATGTATGGAGGTTTACTTGGATATTCGCAAGTCTTCGTCAACAGTTTGGTATCACAATTGCCCGACTTTCAGCATAGCAATGTTATTGTCGCTGCCATCTTTGGCTTGATTGTCGTGCCACTTTCCTGCGTTGGTACAATTATTCCCTCGATAATCTCATGACCTTCACGGCTAGATTTGAACGAACAGATTCACGTCCAAGTCATAATGGCCATTGTCAGATTTGTAGCTCTGACGACAATGATTGTCAGCGCTACGATTGCAATATTTACTGATCCAAACGACAGCGGTAATCCCTTGATACGGCTCTGGATGTCATAATATCGCTCTGTTGTAGGAGCTGTCGTCAAAGCTGCGCATGCGCCATACACGAGCACGGTTCCATTGATTGATTTGGATTCATTTGGGCTATTATTCAGCACAGCTGTATTTTCTCAGCTATTTCAGCACTCGGTTCCAGGTTTACTGGCTCCTCTGGCTCGAAAAGATCAAGCAAAAGCGTCAGCCATATTCGGGTCTGCGCTTGGCACCACAACATTGTTTTACTTGGCGTTGTCTTTGTCCTGCTGCTACTTTTTTGGCCCAAAAATTAGCTCCAGTGTCAATTTGAATTGGGCTGTATTCTCGTGGGGATTTGAAGGTGCAGTGCCGTTATGGGCGAAATTCTTGACTCTTCTGGTGGTCTTATTTCCGGCTCTGGACACGTTAAGTGTTTTCCCCTTGATTGCAATCACACTTGGGGACAACTTGGCTGCGTCGCTCAAGGGTCACTGTGGCTGGTTCAAATACAAAAAAGTGTTTTGCCGTCTGGTCGCGTCTGTGCCCCCACTGATCGTGGCCGTGATGGTCACCGATTTGTCAGTAACACTGAAATTTTCGGGCATTTTTGGAATTTACGTCGCATTTATTACTCCAGCATTGCTTCAGTTGGTCTCCCAGAGAGAAGATCCTCGCTCGAATGTGTACAGCGGTCCATTTAGCAGCGAAAGCTTTGTATACATCGTGTTTGTCTTCGGTGTCGTTGCACTGATCATCGCAACGTTGCAGATTTTCATGAATGTATAACTTGGTTAATTCAGAAAGTCTGAAGTTCATAAGGTGAGTTTTCTGCATGGGAATTCTCCCACTTCCAGCTTACTGGAAGAAAAATCCTCACACATCGGCCAAGGTGGCCTTTTATCCCCCCAATTTTACTATCAGCTTAAGATTCCACTGTCAAACTTGTTGGAACTCCTTCCAGATCTGCAAGACCATCAATTGAACGGATTTTAATGAATGATAGTTCAGCATTCTTGTTCAATTTCTGATGGAATATGGAAAGCAACCGCCTCGTCTGGTTTGTTCTGGTGGATGGAAATGGTCAAGCGTACAAGAAGACGACAGCAAACGCAGTGAAAATCCCATCGAAATCTTTAATGTCATACTTCAGAGATGCTGTGAAAGGCAAATATGCGGACAGTCATCTGAAATGAATCCCTCCATCAAATCTTCGTGTCTAATAAAGAGGCATTTGACCGAAAGGAGGAGCCTATTGGTTCTCTCGTTGAGATTGGAGAACAACTCGGCAACACGGACGAATTGTATGTGGTTGTCCCTGATACCCTCGTGGTGGTGGCTCCTACTCACGATAAATCACGGAAAGCGCCGGATGCAGGGCCATTTCCAAAGAAAGCCAAGATCACGTTGTCTTTCAAGGGCCAGTTTGTGCTGAGTGCTACTCTGTTCCAATGAAAACAATCCCCGTGTACGTATAACGGAGTGACTTACTGTCTACTGAAAATGTCTGCTTTACGGGCCTCGCCAGTTTGGAAAAACAACCATTGGTTATCGGATTCGGAAATTATTGGCGGTCGACGCTTCAGTTTTAGTCCTTTATCATTCGACAACGGAAAACTCAGTGAAAACAGAAGGGGCCTTTTGGATGGCACTAAGTCGCCTATGTGGTGATGTCGCGTCAACGTCCAAAGCACTCTTGAGTATTATGATTCGCCGGAAGCAACGGTTGTTTCTCATTTTGGACGAAATGGACGGGATATTTACCAATACAGACCTGACAAGTAATTTATTGGATGTTCTTCGTGAATGGCAAACGTCTCCATTTTTTCGAGGGTTCCTTGGCATTGGAAGTTATGACTTGGTGTCCCTCTACAAACACCACAAAGGAAATATCCATGTCAGTCCATTCAATTAATGTGCTATTTTCAAAACCGACCGTTTTTCTGTCGATCAAATGATCACGTTTTTCGAGCTTATCAAGCCACAGTACCCCTTTGCTGATACGACACGCGTTGCCGTTATGGAGTATTCAGGTTGTGTGCCTGGTGTCTTTGGGTCATTAATCCGGTGTTCGATTGATAATGTAAAGTGGACAGTCGAGCGGCATGAATGGGAAACATGGTTCAAGATCACAGCATTTGCTGATTACCTCGAAAAGTACAACTGGGCTTATACAGTCGGATTCGGAATGATTTGAAGAAAATGCCCGCAACAACTCGGAAAACACTCCAAACTTTGTTTATGAGTGGTGTGAGTGTTCATCGTTCATCAATAGGCTCTGGTACTTTGCTGCGGATGGGAATTGCCATTGAAGGAACGGATTCAAATGTGATATTTTCGTCCGAAATGATACGTCGAGTTTGCTTGGACGCTCTCGCCGATTCGCGATATCAAGCAAGTTGTACTGTACGTTCTGACGACCCATTTGAATTGTTCGCTGCATCGCTTCAATTTTGAGACCACGAGCAATTACCCAGTATATAGTGACAAACCGGCAATTCCCCAGAGATGCCGTTTTTCAGTTTGAGCTGTATTCGTCGATACAAGACATTTTGACATCGACCAATTCCATATGGCATATTCTAGCAGAAGCTGGAGAACATGATGACCGACGAAGATTGGACTCATTTGCTGCAACAACTTGAAATATGGGTTTGAAATCATGTCCAATCAACTGACAGCAACTGATATCACAGCGGTAGTGAGGCAAGGGGAGGGTCACAGGACCCTTCTGGCAATCGACAAAATGTCCATGGTAAACATCGTTCCTCGAAGTCACTCGACAGACGAAATTTACCAAGTGGACGAGTTTCCTCACCTTCAGATCATTCATTTCAGTTTTCCTGAGTACTGCACCGAATACGAGATTTGTCTTCTAGGACAAAATGGAACTTTAAGTCGCAATGTTAAATGCATTTGATAACCATGATTACTTGACAACTTGCAGCAGAGTTGTGATACGTTACGATACGTTATAACTTAGGGCCCGTCTGGCAACCGAAAATATTACAATAAATAGGTCCAAAATGCCATTTTGAGGCCAAATTCAATATTTAGGTCAAAATATGAACTTGTTTATCTCCAAGAGTTTTGCACCAAATCCAATATTTTTGGTTGGGATATACTCACTGGAGGCTCCCAAAATGCCATTTTGAATATGCCGTATAAATCGTTGATCCCAATTTTGCTGAAAATGGCATATTGATTTTGAAATTTTGCCAGACGCATTTTAGTACGAAATATTTTAAGCTTAGCGTATTCCTGTTTACGTTATATTTAACGTAACGTATTACAGTACTAGTAATACGTTTGGTACGTTATTTTGAGCCTATATTTCAAGTAACATTGATGGTGAGCCAAACAAAATCTATTTACAAGATGAAGTCCCTGTATGAACTCTGTTGATAGAAACAAGTTGATGGATGCCAAACGTGATCATAACGAGTTCATTAACTGTGTTGCTATATATATGCTCCTCCACTACATGGACGTCGTCATTGTGGATAAGTTTCGTGTGATAACTTGGACGTGAAATTGAGCTATCTGCCCCAATACTCACTTAATTTCCGTGGAGAAGTTTGAGTGTGTTGCACATATACACAAAGAACTAGTGCTTTTGACCCGGCTTCGCCAGGGGGGGCAAGATGAGTTGACGTGGCATGGTTATTGATTTGCCATATGTCTGCTGGTTTCGCTAAGAGCTTGAAACGCTAACTTAAGCATTCGTCCAAGATGCTATTAAGCGTAGAAGAACACTAACCATTTTGGCTATCTAAGCCTAATCTGACCGTAGATTCACCGCATTATGGCATGTTCTTATGCCTTAGATAGAGTTCGACTAAGCCTGAACTGGTAGTAACTACAGTGCATTGCAGCCCCAACTCCGCTAAGCAAACCTTTACAGTCACGTTTATTCATTTAATCACAATGCTTCGTTGAACTTTTACCATTATGAAGTACCTTTCCAAAAGCGCATAGCGCAGACTTCAAGCGATCATCGATGATTTTATTAAGCTTAGGTGAATACTGACAAAAATCGGCAGTCTAAGCTTCATCGGGCATGCTAGCATGTTTGTTAGTCAAATGTAGAATTCAACTCAACCTAAAGGAGGAACTACTTAAGCACATTTCAGCTCTAACTACCTAATCTGAGTAGTCGTTTTCTCGTTATTCATATTGCTAAGTTTCGCTATGCGTAATCAGGCGTTCGTTTACGTGTTATAGAGTGGTTCTGCAAAGCAACTTGTACGTGTAGAAAGTACAACATAACCCAAACCCTTCACTAAACTTCGATTTACACGTTCGGGTTCTTTCCCCAAAACGTGTAAACAAAATTCTACCAGTTCGATCGTGTAAAACCAAACTGCATGTGTAATCCATGTTACTTTCGCCACATACGTCGTCATTTTACACGATTTGGCAGTCGGATTATGTCAGGGAACTGACAGAGCTGGGCAAGTTGTAAAACATGAGTCTTCGCGAATCGAAAATGAATGCGGCATTCGAATTCGCTGAATCGATCGATGTTAAACCGATCGCCAAACGTTATTGCGCGTGAAGGCCTTTGCATGGCCATCAAAAGAGGAAGGGCTTCGTCTTCGCTCAGAGCACCGCAGAGAACAAGCATCCAAAGAAACTCTCGTTCCATGATTTGAATAATGCTCTTACTTTCTACTGTGAGGAATGAGTAATGCATAGTGTGATACTCATCTAATCGATCCCAGCACTCAGCCTTTTCTAATCCTGTATCTGTCTCAGCGTTTTGTCGTTTGCAGTATCGCAGCCTAGCTAAGAACCTAAAAACCTAATAATCTGAGATAAATATTTTCATGCCATAGTTTTTTATTATATTTTCGTCAATTAAGCAATTGTTGAGACCTCATATGACTCAGGACGAATGCATACCTAAGGATCAGACAAAGCGTAGTAGTTTGGAGATGAGTGATCAAGTAGGATGGTTGACATGACGACGAATCCTTTGGTCAGAACATTACTGCCGCATGTCTACTTTTCTGTCGTTCAATTTGTCACCTCTCCCCATCACCTAAAAATGTATAGTATCGTCCAATCAACAGACTTTTCTGGACTCTCGCGAGAGCTCTCATTTTATTTAATTATTTTATTACGATGAGTACATACAATTATCAAGTGTAGTGAGGAGAGTGGTATACTTGAAAAAGGCAATTTTTGAGTGTAGAACCCCCAAAACAGGAAAAGGAGGGCTGTTTTGTCCAGTGGATGGTGGTAGAGCGCACAGACATTTTGAGTGTGCACAGACACACAGACTTTCTTTCGCGTTTACATAGTAGTAGTTATATTGTCGTTTGGGTCCAAAACTGGAATTTGATATGTTTTGAAAATGTTTCAATTAATTGACGCAACACTATTTAAAGTTTACGCAAACATTTTCTTATATTGACCTCCATCGTGACCATTAAATAGTGTAATTTCAAACGTTTTAAATATTTGAAAACATGTTCGAAACATTCAATTTCTTTTCACTTGAAATTTGTATGCGTCAATTGTTGCGTCAAAATTTATCAGTTAGCGACACATTTTGGGTCAGCGACACATTGTGGGTCAAACTGTATACAAAAACTTTGATTGGAAAAGATGCGAGTGGTTAAAAATGAGATACTTCAAGTCGTCTGATTGGCTTGAAACTTGTAAAATATAATCCTTCAATTCTCACGAATTCTGAAGTATTTTTAGATCATTCTTATTCCCTCATGCGCCAAAGTTGAGCAAGGCAGCATTCACATACAAAACTCAAGATAAAACTTTGGAATGATATTTTTTTTGGAGGAGAAATGGATAATTAGAATACTCGAAAGACACTCTTAACAAGCTTTGAAGTCGCGTTCCACAACACAATCAGCTCAAAATATGACTGCCAATTGCTTGGTATCCTTGGTTGATGCCAATCGCGCTTCAGATCGCAGCAATGTGGTTGTATGACTCACAATATGTCGCATCCAGTTTTCCTTAAAATTTGACATTTTGAACTGTGAAGTATTCAATCATGTAGCTTCGTTGTGCAATGTCATGGGCCTAAGTGAACTACGTTTTCTTTCTTCTTTGTAGTAATGTCATCTATGACTATAGATTCCATGTGGAGGCGAAGATATCGCCCGCTAGTCTTTTGACCCACTACTTGTCGCTAACGGATATTCCGCACGACTCCAGTTTTTTATTAAAACCACAATATCATCGTTCATTTATCCATCAACACTTTTGTGTCATAGCCTGTCATTGATTTTTGCAAAATTAAGGTTACTATAGCCCCATTATTTCGGTTTATATTCACAAAACAAAGCTTACTTTAAATTGATGAAGTGTTCCGCTTCGGTTGCAGCCTCATGTTACCTCATAAATCCTTTAAAATGATCAAGTTTATGTATCGTCTGCATGCTTCATCCCTGCGAGGCAGCGTAGGCAAGTAACTGCACCTCTGCTTAATGCACAGGTTTTGGCCATTTTGGAGTGGTTGGCATATGGATTACTGATAGGGGTGCACACTTTTGCAACGAAATGCTCCAGCAACTGGCAACAGCCCTAAGCTCTCAACATCACTTCACAGCAGCATATTCACCATGGGCGAATGGACGAGGTTTTGAGCAGGCAACTCCCAAGGTGCCTCCGTACGGTGATCATCGAGAAACAATTACAACCTAATCAATGGTCTTGTCTGCTTCATGCAGTACAAACTGCTCTCAAACATTTACCGTCAGACCGAATTGGAGGCCATGCCCCCGTAACCGCGTTCACAGGACTGCCAGCAATGTCACCAATTCAAGCTACTGTTTCTCCCACCTTTGACGTCATAGGCATTTTGGCAAAACTGTCCAAAACTGCTGAAGCCATGACGTTAATGCATCGTGACATGGCGATTTCAAGCGGCAACCGTCGTACCCAGGCTCAAGAACGACGTGCCAGACGAGCCTTACCGCCACAGTTCACTGTGGTATTGTTTGTGAAAATCTGCTGAAATTTGCCCTGGAGGGTGCGGGAAACGACTAAAATTCGTATGAAAATTTATTTAGTGTTAGAAATGCTAAAATTAGAGTTGGATAGAGTACAAAGGCGACTCGTATTCCAGCCCAATTTGAACGAGGTTTGCAATAGCATAAAAACAAATTGGATGCTTTTCAATGGAGTGGCGGAAAATGCCTCTGAGGACCCCGAATTGTTTCGATCGGGCATTCACTGTTTCATGGCGGGCCATGATTTGTTTTTGTTGAGCAGATGATTGAGGGTGATATCTTGGATTGACAAAGTAGTTTGCGTCCATATACCCACGATCTGCTAGGGTCATTTCGTTTGGGCCTACGAAATGAACATAGGCATCTCGAGCTAAGGATAAATCAGGCCATTCTCCACATGGTTTACCCCCGTAGGCCCAAACGATATGACCCGTTTGGATACAAATTCCAATTTCGTATCTCAAACCAGCCCGATTCAACTTGTGTGACCACCATTTGCGGTCGAAAGGGGTTGGCTCGTTGATCGCAAAGTCTGTCCCGTCCAGTGAGACGAACATGGTAGCGCCGTCATGAGCTCCAACAAAACGGTTAGAAAACTTTATCTAAGTAAAAAGTCATATCTATTCAAAATCATCGGCTTACCGCGTCTAACTCTTCCAAGCTATCCAAGATAAGCCAGCACCATTTTCGAAAGGTCTTTTCGTCGGCGCCCGCAATAGTAGCATGTACATTTTCTGAGCTGTAGATCTTTAAAATCATGAGAGCCCAGAGAAGATGCCACGGTTGAGCTCCCTCAGGCCGTGGCATCTTCTCCCATGTAAGAGTTGCAACTGAAATAGAGACACCAAAGAGAGCTGTGAACCGTCTTTGATTTGTCGTCGAAGTCGCAGGAGAGCGGCGAAGCATAGGGATCGCTGCCATGTTCATGGCGCACATGATTGATTCGCTTGCCATGATGGATTCTTGACTGTCTTCAAGCAAAAAGAGCGCGAAGATTGTGCCGATTAAGTACGGGAAATATTTTCTATAAATTTATGGAAATTTTTGGAAAAATGTGGAAAAGTTTTGAAAAGTTTTCTTGTGTCGAAATATCCAAATATTTTGAGAAAAATGTAAAAATCTGGGGCATTACACAAACTTTTCGCATGTATTTCCAAGCCCATGGTGCGCCCATGGACGTGAAATCAACTTCATAGAAAACCATGTGGTCCAGTCTATATGTCCTTTAAACAGATGTCTAAATTGATCACTACACTTTGAGTTACACGAGGTCAAACTTCGACTTTTTTCAAAAGCGAGCATTTGTGAGACTATCTTTCAAAGCTATAAAGCAGATGTACGTTATCATTGACAGCTTAATTTTAAGACCAATATGTCAACAACAGATGGACATATAATGCGTGGCTGAAAGTAAATTGTAGCTTGGCCAATTCCAGCTCAAAGTTGATATACAACTCAGATTTCACGCTTTTCAAAACCAATTGAAATTTTTGTAAAAATTTCCAGAAAAGTTTAGAAATATCCTGCAATAAAAAGAAATAGAAAACGTACTTAGAAGGGCCAGATAAAATCAAAAACCATCGTTCGACAGTTTGTCTGATGGCACAGCGCTAGACCAAAGACTCGGTTGCGCAAAAGACATTTGAGGCGCTCTTTGACAGTGGCGAAGTTTCATCAACGACGAAAGCACACGAGGCATACAAGTTGCACCCACTCTTCCAGGCGTACAACTTTCCAGCGTTTCTAAAACACTTTGATTCCACGGCAAAAATGAGGTTTGGAAGCGCTAAAAGCGGTGTGTACTCTCTGATCTATCTTTTCATGTATCTCTAGGTAAACGAAAAGTTTCTGTTGTGCAAGAGTCAGACGATGAGGTGCCATTTCAAGGCTCGAAAAAGGTTATTCCTCGAGGTGGAGGCTCAGATGAATTGGATTTGAAATCGCCAATAACGATTTCAAATCCAGAGTGTCTAGTCACTAAGTTCTATGACTACAAAAAGCGCGAAAATGTGGCGGTTGTGGTGGTGACACCACCTAATGGCGCAAAAGGGCGTTGTGAAGTCGATCCTGACGATTTATCCCTTTTGAGGGTAATGTGGCCATGGACTGAAGCCGTTTGCAACGCCGAGGTCCTTCTTGGAAAAGAATGCCAAAGCTCTAGTCGTACTCACCAAATGATCGGGGCCATACAAGAAGCATTTATGGAAAGGTGTGGAAGAAATGGACAACGTCCAGAAACGGAGTGTCGAATTCGCCTGCCATTTCCTGTCCGAGTCCAGAAAGAATGCATGAAAATCACAAACATTGATGGCCCAGTTCAGCGCATGGTTTTTGAACTCACAGCCGACACAGGAACTCAACACTCAGAGCTAGTCGCAGAATTCAGCCTTTAATCTAACATGATTACTGTTTGCATTCATACATTGGCTATATAGCTCATAAATATTCATCGTGCGTCGTAGTACCACCTGCTCAACTCTCCCTTGTTGGGCTCAAAAGTCTGATCTGGTATGAACGACCTCAACGTTCTTGATATATTCCTCAGTTCCCGCAGCCTCCTTCAATGGCGAGGCCCAAAAGTTGTATTGAGGCGTTATCCGACTGGATTTACGTGGTAGAGGACTTGACGGAGCCCAAGGTCACATCAATGCATCATTCAAGTCGCCTCTGTCACTTTGCTGAGTCGAAATACAATGTTACTGACGACCTTCTCAGTTTTGCACGATATACAGAAGATGGCCATTGTGTGCGTTCCATTGCGGATGTTAGAAAACAAGGTTCTTCCTATCAGCTGTATGTTCAATGGATGGGCCTGCACCTTCAGCCAGCGAGACAGGCAAGAGCACCACCCACAACGAAAGGAAAAGCCCGAGTTCTTCGCGCACAGCAGCAAGACTTGACCGACATTGTCCATGCCAGAGCTGCAAGAAGACCATTTGAATTTTCGCATTTTCACAAGCCAGGCTAGCAGCATGGTCTCCATCTCGACGAAAGCAGCAGCTTTGAAACCTGTTCGATTTGCCAGGACTCGGGGAGGTACACTTTCCGTTCGCTGCTGCACAACGCCGCGCTTCTTCCACAGCTGCCTGATTGCAGACTCACCCACTGCATACGTCCTAGCAATCGCTCGGATTGGCCAAACTCTCGTTCCTGACAGCTCGTCGATGATGGACAACCGCTCTAGCTCTGTCAGGCGGCTGCCTCCACCTTGCTCCATACTTGTGGTCATTGTAGCTCAAATATTTTTTGTAGTGTGCGGAGCTCATGAAGTACTACGGTTACAGTTTGAAATTCTAACACTCGCCCTGAAATTGTCTTCGTTAATTTTCCGGCTGAGGGTATCGTCTCCTTGATTCCAACTTGTTTCTAGGTGGGTGTGGCTTGCGCTGGTCAGTTGCTTGGTGAAGATGTCGACTGGCATCTTGCCAGTTTTGCAATATTTGACGAGCATTTTCTCTGTTTCTTGGTCAGCACGACAACCAATAATATTGCATTATCTAGACGCTACTCAGCGTCATTCCTTGTATTCCAAGAAAACTTAGACAGGCTAACCGTATCTCAGACAATGTGACATTCGGCAATTAAGGATAACGGAGGAATTGCACGGGAGCGGGTGTGGGACACCCGCTTTGACCAAAAAAACACCCTCTCTCATGTAATCCGTATAATTACCTAAAATACCGGATAAAACAATCGAAATTGTCAGAGATGAGAGAAACACTCTGAAACACTTCTATTGGCTAAAAATAAAAAAAAAAATATGATAGGCCATAATTTGTCTTTATTCAATGCCACCAAAATCATTTGTCCATTCGATACTGACGTCGACTGGGATGGAGAACCACAAGCGTCGGTGGTGGTGCCGTGTCGACGGTTGCATCCACTAGGGGCCATTTTCCAACAACCAATTCCCACAACAAGTTATGAAGATGCACCCAAATGTCAATTGGTTCCACGGCGGCCGTCCAATCTTCGGCGAACTGGGCGATGAAGAGAGCCCAGAAGCGCCACCGCGACGACAACGTGTGGCCGTCGCTGCAAATCGCCCGCAACAAACCCAATCTGCGGCAGTTGTCACCTTGACTGACCAAGAACAAGATGTCATTGCCCATATTGAGCGTGAAAACGCACTCGCGGAAGCAAGCATCCGCCTTGGTGTTTTGATGTGCCGACATGTGGGTATTGACCCTGTTGTGACTCTTGACGACACTTTGCGCAATATTCTTGAAGAACGTATCCAAGATCATGCCGAAACCACTGCTGCGGATCAAGACGATTCAATGGAGGAACGCCCATCTGCTCGCCGTAGCATGCGAACGTCGGTTCCATCTCGTAAAAAAGGAAAAGCGCGAAAGTGTTAGAGTCATTTGATAATTTGATAAATCAATATTTGACTTTGCCGACGGTCATGTTTGTATTATTCCTGTTTTATACTAATCTCTCCTTGTACAAATCCATACATCACAATAGATATGTTTTAATCCTATATGTAATGTCATATACAACATTTAATGTTATTGTGTGTCTTTTCTTGTATATTTCACACTTTACCATATTATCATGTTACCAATGTGATCTACTGTTATAGAATGTGATATCACGCAATATAATGATATGTCCTACACTTTACTTTATAATAATGTTAACCAATATGATCTATTGTTATTGACTGTGATTCCTCCGTGCAACATGCAATAGAATGTTATATCCTACATTTAGCGTTATATTGTGCATTTTCGTCTATATTCCACACTATACCTCATTTGAATGTTAACGAATGTGATATGCTGTTATCAAACGTGAGAGTTTATAACATATACTGATATGATACGATTTCATTATTCAGAACGCCAGAATATGGGATTTAATGATCTCAAACGACACTCAATGGGTATTATCCAGACGGGGTAAGTATGAAAGCTGACATTATTTACATTCCTTTGGATCTTTTCCTTCTCTTTGGCTTTGGACCTGGCTTTGTCGAGGATTTTGTCGGATCGCACGTTACAGGGGCCATGCCTGGGTATTCCGCAGCAAGTTTTGTGGTGGTAGCGGCGTTACATGGCCACTGTAAATAGCCCTGAAGGAAGCAATGGAATATATCTTGTCGTACAAAGTAAAAGGATCCACGCCGATGGAATTCAAACATGCCACGGCATGAATGCATGGCCTCTTTCTGTCGAACCACATGCGGCATTGGCAGGTGTTAGCTTCAAGATCAACAAGACGCCAAAGGTGCTGATTAGTCGTTTCGAGATCGTAATACATGGTCAAGAACGTCTTGCCAGGGTTAACGACTTCAATCTAAAATACGGTAACACAATCATACCAGTCGAGCATACTGAACTTCCGAATTTGCCTCGTACCCCTCAAGTCAAGAAGTTATCAAGTGCCGCCGCGCTCAAAATGTCCAACGCCACCAGCTGTTCCGAGCTCAGTGAGACCAACACTCACGGAGTCACCATCATTCCAGGTATTGTATCACCTCACCCACTTTCGTCGTCCAATCAGGATGGCGGAAGTGGTGTGAGTAATGTTGCTACACCTAACCCTAGGGCCGAAGTGGAGGTCGAGTTCGACCCCAACAGCGTCTCTGGAGACCAATCTGCGTTTCGCTCCACCAGCGCTTCACCTGGTGCTCCACTCGCCGGAGTTCCAGAGGGGGGTCAACCTCAGTGGGTCAGTGGTTGACCCCCAGACCACTGTCGTTAACTTGTCTAGCGAAGCCCTCACTCAGGAGGGCGAACCACTGGGGCCTTGTGCCTGTGGTGGCTGCTTCCCTGGACTCCAATTGGAGTCGATCCCCAGTGAAGGCGGCGAGAAAACGGGGTCCATGCCAGCCCTAGAGGCTACGAGGGCCCTCCCTATGGGCACACCCTGCGGTTCTGTCTACTTCCCCCCAGGGGCCTCTTCGGAGGGGCGGGGGCGGTATCCCGATTTGGGTTCTCGCCGGAGCAATGGTGTACCCCAGTCACCGTGCTGCGGGGATGGCATGGATTCCCCTTCTACCCCTGTCACTGGGGGTCTGGCCCCGGCCTTTCTCGTGACCAATGAGACTGAGCCAGCAGCCACCAACCGCGTCGCCCCCTGTGCTGAGCCTCCTAGAACGGGAGAGGAAGAAGAACAATCTCAAGAGGACGTGGATATGGTCTCTGGAGACGCCGAGGGGAAGGATTCTACTGAAACCGAGGCCTTAACCGACGAGGGAAATACTCAAATTCACTCGGAGGTTGATGGGTCAGGCGACATTAACGGCCAAGCGAAGCCGTGTGATACTCCTGGAGAAGTTATTCAAGAGGAACATTCGACAAACAATGACAATGACCAGTCAAATCAAGACATTGTCGACAAATCCGTTGCTCAAGGAAATGGCGCTGTTGATCCTCCTACCGCGGCAGACAAAATACAAGGCGATCAAGAGCAACAAAACGCTGAAAAGGCCAATCCATGGACGCAAAAGACTCCCGGCAAGGATTCAGCTTCGTCCAAGAAAGATTCCAAGCAAGGCAATGCCCCCAAAGGCGCGAAACATCGCAACACTGGTGCTCATGCTATTGCCGATGACGATATTGCGCGATGCGAGGCCATGGCGGACGCATTCTACAAAGACTCTGGTGACATGGACGCCTTCATTGAAAACATTTTGCTCACCCCCCAGTCCCAAGTGTACGAGCTCACAGTCAAGTTGGGCGAAGGCTACAAGGACTGGTCCGAAAAAGTCATCTGCGATCAATTTGTCAAGGAAAATCCTGGTTCGTTATGGGGCTCCAAATTTCCGAACATTTTGATCCACAAGAAGAACCCACAGACCATTGTGATCTCAAGTTACAACTTGTCTACGTGCGTGGAAATGGGAGGCACAACGTTTCGACTTGGTGGCAAAGACTTCTTGGTTCCCAAGTACTCGCGTTATGGCAACAACTACTACGTTACGTTCAACAAGGTCAGTCACCCTTCGATGGCCAAGGCGATTGTCAAGAAAATGGCTGCATTGACCAAGTCAGTGATAGCAGCATTCAACCCTACTGCTGGTCAGAACATCAAGTCGCCGCATTTGAGAGTCATTTTCAAGTCGCCTGCGCCTCCTGCAGTGTTGGTGCCAAAATCCGGCGACGCACTACGCGAAATCACCATTACGGATCCGTCGGGTCAGCCTTTTGTCGTCGTGTTTCAGCACAAGATCGCTGCTCTGAACAAGACATTGCCTCCGTCGATTGTTTCACGACGTGCAGAGGCCAAGGCTGAAAAAGCGAAGGCAAAAGCGGCCAAGGCAGCGGCAAAATCTCCTCCGTCAGGAGAAAAAGAACCTGAACATGATGGAGACGATCATGATCAAGACCCTGGAACAAATGCGGAAGGCCAGGCCGACTCAACTGAGGCATCTGAAGATGGTCAAGATGAACAACCACAGCCAACAGCTCCTTCTCATGGCTCTGATGTCGATATGTCTGGTGACAGCGATCCCCCTAACAACAATGGACAAGACAAACAACAAGAAGATGTGGAAATGTCTACCAACGAATCGCCCGCTCTTGCTCCACCAAGTGAGCAGCCCAAGAACTCGCTGGACCTTCAATTGGTAACGGGCTACCGGTCTGGACCAGCTCCAAAACGTACTTTGCCTTCGTCCCCACGTTTGGATCCCCTGCCGACAACCAACCGTTTTCATATCCTCGAAGAAGACGACGTGGAACTCTCGTTTGAAGACTTTGCAGTGCCTCGAATTGTATTGGAAGATTCAAGTGCGCCACGCCCGAAAAAGACCAAAGGCAAAGCGAAGAAACAACGACTTAACAAGTCTGCTGCAGCCCACCTCGAATTGGCGAAGAAGATCATTCGAGACAAGAAAGTCGAAGGCAGTATCACCGAATGTCAACGCATTTTGCGAGATGACCCTCAGCTCGTTGCACATGCTATGTACGCACAAGATGAATACCTCAGTTTGTTTCAGTCACTTGTTGCAACCAAGACTATTGAGCGCAAGATGGATTTGTTAAAAGCTCAAGGCAAGCCTCACAACTACAAACATCACGTCAACTTCATGGCTCAATACAAGATTCACCCGTCAGAAATCTTGGAAGAATTGACCACGGACATACCAGAGATCAAGCGCATCCTCTTTGCACTTGCTACGATTGACTTATTCCTCTCAAATCGGGCCCCAGACCTCTACACAAACTCGGAGGCACTGACTGTTCTATTGAACCAAGAAGCAACAAGATTGCCTGACACCAACTGCTTGACGGACTGGTCGCTGTTTGCTTTGATCGAAAACTTCAGCGACAATCTCGAGAAGTTCACTTTGCCGGCTCCCGTCTTGTCGGCCATCTCGATGCTCAAAAGCATCACCAACAATTACCACATCGACGAGCTCTGCAGCAAAGCTCACCACTCCATGAACGCCGACGAAATTGATCCCCTCGATTTGGAGGACGATCAACTCTAAGGCTTCTATCTCGTGCTTCAATCCATTTCAACCTCCCCTCTGACCCCTCCATTCTACTCATTTTCATCTGTACTCGTGATGATTGACAACCAACTTCTCCGATATCCCAACTGAACTCGTGGACTGGGACCCACAAATCATCTCCCTCAACACCAATGGCTTCTCCAACAGTCATCGGTACATCCTCGACAAACTATCAAGTGTTCACGACGTTTCCTTTATCCAAGAAACCCGTTTCCGCACGCCAAGTCTCCACGACCGTGTTGCGTTCCATTGGCAACGCATCACAAACCACGAAGGCTCTTTGTTCTTTGAAGAGCCTATTTACCCTGAAGTATCCACGTCGCCAGCCACTGGAGGTCTGGCTACGTTGATACATCCTCACTCTCCTTTGAAGAACGCCACTCAAGTCCCTCATGACAACCCAGTGCTTCGTGGTCGTTATCTACAAGTGCGATGTACTCTGGGTCCACTGACAGTCGTTCTCCACAATATCTATGCGCCGGCAGCCTTCCAACAACGAGCAAGTTACTTCGAAGAATTGCCACGCGACTTTCCTCCACATGCGCTCCACATTGTTGGAGGAGATTTCAACTGCACTCTCAACAAAGATTTGGATTCGTTGAGACCCAGTACCTCCACCATGGCCGGCACCCTTCAACTGGAACAATGGATGCACAGTTTGTCTCTGGTGGATCTGTTTCGCCGTCAAAACCCCGTGGCACGAGCCTTCACAAGTCCCACACTCACCAACCGACTTGACTACATCTTTTGTTCGTCCACCTTGGCGGGTCTTCGTCATTGGAAGGCGACGCACATGCCACACGTTCCACAGGCTGACCACGTGGCTTGTCGTATCATCACAAAGCGTCAAACATTGCGCCATGGCTCTGGATCATGGAAAGCTCCAACTTGGCTACTTCGTCTACCACGAGCGGCCGAGATTGTTCATGGATGTCTGGATCGATTTTTGGACAAGTCTCCAACATTCCACAATATCTCCAAGGCCTACGACATGCTGGTCAATGATATCCGCTCCCAACGCAAAGAATTCCATTCTCAACGATTGGAGAAACAACGTCTGCCGTTGAAGAAGTTAGCTGTCGAGATCGCTTCGCTTTTGCAAGTCCCCAACATGCGTCAAGATTCAGTGCTGGTGGATCGAGTGCGAGACCTTCAAAAGCAAATTCACGAGCTGCAAGATCGAGACAAGCAGTTTCGTCAAGACCAGGCGTTCCAACTTCACTTGTACAAAGCAGAGCGCTCGTCCAAGTTCCACTTCATGTCCCCTGTCCCTACCCCCTTGAAGAAGACAGTCTTCAAAGAGTTGGTGGATGTCAATGGAAATGTTGTCTCCAATCAACAAGGCATGTCTGACGTCCTGGTCGACTACTACAAGGACTTGTTTGCAGCTCCCGAGGTGCAGCGATCTGGAGACGAAGTGTCGTCATTTCTGACCCCATTGACTCGACACAAGCAACTGCCAGAGCAAGCCCAGAAAGAGCTGTCGGCTCCCTTGCGCGCCAACGAGTTCTATCATGCTATTCGACACAGCAGTTCGAACTCAGCGCCAGGTCCCAACGCTCTGCCATTCGAAGTCCTCAAACTTGCACCTCACAAGTGGTCGTTGGTATTGGAGCTGCTATTCACACACCAGCTCCATTCTCACCCTCGCTTGACTCCCATGCAACTTGTCAGTACGCTGGTGTTGCTGCACAAGAAAGGCCCCAAGTCACAAGCCAAGAACTATCGGCCCATTAGCCTACTCAACACGGATGTGAAAATCCTGACGAGTATCCTGGCTTATCGACTCCAGCGCCACATTCGACACATCATCCACCCGGACCAGCAAGGCTTTATCCGTCGAAGCAATATCCAAACCAATATTGCACGACTGGATGACATGCTGCACCACATCAAACTACACAGTCCGTCCTCGATGGTGGCACTGCTTGACTTTGAGAAAGCTTTTGATCGCGTGGACCACGCGTACTTGCTCCGCGTCCTCCGTCACTATGGCTTTCCCGAAACCTTTGTTGACATGGTTCGCGTACTGTACTCGGGCCGCAAGTCTCGCATCTTGGTGAACGGCTTCTTGTCCAAGCCAGTTCACATCTCACGCGGTGTGTTGCAAGGTGATCCACTGTCGCCACTTCTGTTTGTGATCGCTTTGGAACCGATGTGCCAACTCCTACGGCAACACTCCAACTATGGCATCAAGTGTGGGGATCGCTACCACACTGGGAGTTACTTTGCCGACGACTCGCAACTCTATGCGGCAAATGAGACGTGCCTCCACCGGCAGCTTGCATTGGTTCAAACCTTTTGCGACAAGTCGGGTTTCCGACTCAACGTAGACAAGACCCAAATTCTGACCTACAGCCAGTTGAATGGGAACCTTGCCTCACTACAAGTTACTTCCGACAGTCCCGTGAAGGCTCTTGGTATCTTGGTTGCGCCCAATCTTTCTCCATTGGCACGTTTCAATTACGTGTTTGAGAAGTTTGTGGCTCGCTTGTCTTTGTGGCTCTACAAGGCTCGAACCATGGCCGGAAAAGTCACTATCCTGCACAGCATATGTCTGCCTGTGTTATGGTACCAACTGGCTTTTGTTCCTGCCGACAAAGACCTGGCCAAAAAGATCGACAAGGCCATGCTTCAATTTATGCATGGTGAAGAAATCAACCCATCCTCCTCTGTCCATGGCCTCCGTTTGATCAAAAAGGAGATCCTATTCATGCCGAAGAAGTCCGGTGGCTTAGGCCTGCACCATGCACTTGCTTTATGGCAACAACACAACCGCTCTGTCATGATCAGATGCATTCAAGACATCACCACCCCACCCCACAAGTCTGCCATGTCCGCCTGGATTACGCCGGGCTATACTCTCCTCGAGAAGGGTTTTCATCCATGGTTAAATGAGTTGTATTAACCTTATTTTTGAGCAAAGGCCCTAATGACTTACTAATTTGCCTCGTACTGTATAAATAGAACTTGGAAAACAGAATATGGCAAAGTGGTCATTGAACAGGAGATGAAGTGAGTGAGCCGTCAGCTCTCTCATGAAACGACGCTGTCAGGAATGGCGTGTTGATGTAACCAGGGGTCCGAAGATAGATGCTTGAGCATATTGAATACCTTGGTGTATCCCTTCTTGAGAGGGAGATCAACCAGGAGCTGTTGTAGATGTAGCTTGATCAAAGAGGCAGCATGAATGGCAACTTCCATCGGACTCTTCGCTGTGAGGTCGGGTCGAAAGGTGCGATCGGCACGTTGGAGCCATATTTGATAATACACGCAGGCTCGGACAATCGGCCAGATCTTCAGATAGCCACGGATGTAGTATCCATCGGACGGCTTGGGCGTCTCGTAGAACATTTCCAGACACGTGGACGGAAAGGAACACTCGAGCAGTCGCTGGATTGTCTTGAAGGAATACCAAACAGATTGACCATATCCACAAGAGAACAGGAAATGCTCGTACGTCTCATTGACACGACAGAAGACACACGTCGGCTTGGGGTCTTGGTACTGAAACAGATATTGCATGGCGTTGGCGCGGAGAAGGGTCTTGAAAATGAACTCTCCATATCGAGGGAGAATGTGGTCGGGTTGGAGGAAGGCGGCAAGTTGGGTAAGGCGCTTGGGGTCTTCGTAAAAGTTGGATGGCAGGTTGAGATGCTTGGTAGGAAGAATGGACGAGCTGACAGCTGGAGAAGCTCTGATCTTAGCCGATTTCGAAATCGCAAACGCCAACAAGATCGGACTCGAGTCAGGGTGAATCATCCAGTGCCATTCCATCCATTCAGAGCTAGGCGTCGGCAAGTGGAACACGGGAGCATCCTCTTCAGAAACAATCTCAAACAATCGTGATAACTTGGTCACCAAGATTGAGATCCATTGTTTCGTTGGAGGGACAAAATTGGCTTGGCGGCAGGCACGGTTGATTTTGTCGAACAAGATCGAAGCTGGCCAAACTCGCTGACACGGAGTCAACAAATGCGACAACTTCGTGATGTGAAGCGAAGCCAATACATTGGCTTGGTCTTGCGTCGATGTAGAGCACTGATCGTATAGGTCTTCGAGTCCAGGCAGATACGAGTTGTGCCAAAGGGGAACATCCAAAGATGAGATGTGATTTGGACAGCCGTACGGAGTCCAGCGAGATTCAAACCAGCTACTCAATAAGGCTTTCCACATTGGAGTGATATTGGGATTCTTGTACAGTTGTCTGATGAATGCAGAAGAGCCATTTGCCAAGAGGAGATCTCGGGGGGAACCCCATGGATGAAAAGCCTTCTCGAGGAGAGTATAGCCCGGCGTAATCCAGGCGGACATGGCAGACTTGCGGGGTGGGGTGGTGATGGCTTGAATGCATCTGATCATGACAGAGCGGTTGTGTTGTTGCCATAAAGCAAGTGCATGGTGCAGGCCTAAGCCACCGGACTTCTTCGGCATGAATAGGATCTCCTTTTTGATCAAACGGAGGCCATGGACAGAGGAGGATGGGTTGATTTCTTCACCATGCATAAATTGAAGCATGGCCTTGTCGATCTTTTTGGCCAGGTCTTTGTCGGCTAATGGGCCGATAGTTCTTGGCTTGTGACTTGGGGCCTTTCTTGTGCAGCAACACCAGCGTACTGACAAGTTGCATGGGAGTCAAGCGAGGGTGAGAATGGAGCTGGTGTGTGAATAGCAGCTCCAATACCAACGACCACTTGTGAGGTGCAAGTTTGAGGACTTCGAATGGCAGAGCGTTGGGACCTGGCGCTGAGTTCGAACTGCTGTGTCGAATAGCATGATAGAACTCGTTGGCGCGCAAGGGAGCCGACAGCTCTTTCTGGGCTTGCTCTGGCAGTTGCTTGTGTCGAGTCAATGGGGTCAGAAATGACGACACTTCGTCTCCAGATCGCTGCACCTCGGGAGCTGCAAACAAGTCCTTGTAGTAGTCGACCAGGACGTCAGACATGCCTTGTTGATTGGAGACAACATTTCCATTGACATCCACCAACTCTTTGAAGACTGTCTTCTTCAAGGGGGTAGGGACAGGGGACATGAAGTGGAACTTGGACGAGCGCTCTGCTTTGTACAAGTGAAGTTGGAACGCCTGGTCTTGACGAAACTGCTTGTCTCGATCTTGCAGCTCGTGAATTTGCTTTTGAAGGTCTCGCACTCGATCCACCAGCACTGAATCTTGACGCATGTTGGGGACTTGCAAAAGCGAAGCGATCTCGACAGCTAACTTCTTCAACGGCAGACGTTGTTTCTCCAATCGTTGAGAATGGAATTCTTTGCGTTGGGAGCGGATATCATTGACCAGCATGTCGTAGGCCTTGGAGATATTGTGGAATGTTGGAGACTTGTCCAAAAATCGATCCAGACATCCATGAACAATCTCGGCCGCTCGTGGTAGACGAAGTAGCCAAGTTGGAGCTTTCCATGATCCAGAGCCATGGCGCAATGTTTGACGCTTTGTGATGATACGACAAGCCACGTGGTCAGCCTGTGGAACGTGTGGCATGTGCGTCGCCTTCCAATGACGAAGACCCGCCAAGGTGGACGAACAAAAGATGTAGTCAAGTCGGTTGGTGAGTGTGGGACTTGTGAAGGTTCTTGCCACGGGGTTTTGACGGCGAAACAGATCCACCAGAGACAAACTGTGCATCCATTGTTCCAGTTGAAGGGTGCCGGCCATGGTGGAGGTACTGGGTCTCAACGAATCCAAATCTTTGTTGAGAGTGCAGTTGAAATCTCCTCCAACAATGTGGAGCGCATGTGGAGGAAAGTCGCGTGGCAATTCTTCGAAGTAACTTGCTCGTTCTTGGAAGGCTGCCGGCGCATAGATATTGTGGAGAACGACTGTCAGTGGACCCAGAGTACATCGCACTTGTAGATAACGACCACGAAGCACTGGGTTGTCATGAGGGACTTGAGTGGCGTTCTTCAAAGGAGAGTGAGGATGTATCAACGTAGCCAGACCTCCAGTGGCTGGCGACGTGGATACTTCAGGGTAAATAGGCTCTTCAAAGAACAAAGAGCCTTCGTGGTTTGTGATGCGTTGCCAATGGAACGCAACACGGTCGTGGAGACTTGGCGTGCGGAAACGGGTTTCTTGGATAAAGGAAACGTCGTGAACACTTGATAGTTTGTCGAGGATGTACCGATGACTGTTGGAGAAGCCATTGGTATTGAGGGAGATGATTTGTGGGTCCCAGTCCACGAGTTCAGTTGGGACATCGGAGAAGTTGTTGTCAATCATCACGAGTACAGATGAAAATGAGTAGAATGGAGGGGTCAGAGGGGAGGTTGAAATGGATTGAAGCACGAGATAGAAGCCTTAGAGTTGATCGTCCTCCAAATCGAGGGGATCAATTTCGTCGGCGTTCATGGAGTGGTGAGCTTTGCTGCAGAGCTCGTCGATGTGGTAATTGTTGGTGATGCTTTTGAGCATCGAGATGGCCGACAAGACGGGAGCCGGCAAAGTGAACTTCTCGAGATTGTCGCTGAAGTTTTCGATCAAAGCAAACAGCGACCAGTCCGTCAAGCAGTTGGTGTCAGGCAATCTTGTTGCTTCTTGGTTCAATAGAACAGTCAGTGCCTCCGAGTTTGTGTAGAGGTCTGGGGCCCGATTTGAGAGGAATAAGTCAATCGTAGCAAGTGCAAAGAGGATGCGCTTGATCTCTGGTATGTCCGTGGTCAATTCTTCCAAGATTTCTGACGGGTGAATCTTGTATTGAGCCATGAAGTTGACGTGATGTTTGTAGTTGTGAGGCTTGCCTTGAGCTTTTAACAAATCCATCTTGCGCTCAATAGTCTTGGTTGCAACAAGTGACTGAAACAAACTGAGGTATTCATCTTGTGCGTACATAGCATGTGCAACGAGCTGAGGGTCATCTCGCAAAATGCGTTGACATTCGGTGATACTGCCTTCGACTTTCTTGTCTCGAATGATCTTCTTCGCCAATTCGAGGTGGGCTGCAGCAGACTTGTTAAGTCGTTGTTTCTTCGCTTTGCCTTTGGTCTTTTTCGGGCGTGGCGCACTTGAATCTTCCAATACAATTCGAGGCACTGCAAAGTCTTCAAACGAGAGTTCCACGTCGTCTTCTTCGAGGATATGAAAACGGTTGGATGTCGGCAGGGGATCCAAACGTGGGGACGAAGGCAAAGTACGTTTTGGAGCTGGTCCAGACCGGTAGCCCGTTACCAATTGAAGGTTAAATGAGTTGTATTAACCTTATTTTTGAGCAAAGGCCCTAATGACTTACTAATTTGCCTCGTACTGTATAAATAGAACTTGGAAAACAGAATATGGCAAAGTGGTCATTGAACAGGAGATGAAGTGAGTGAGCCGTCAGCTCTCTCATGAAACGACGCTGTCAGGAATGGCGTGTTGATGTAACCAGGGGTCCGAAGATAGATGCTTGAGCATATTGAATACCTTGGTGTATCCCTTCTTGAGAGGGAGATCAACCAGGAGCTGTTGTAGATGTAGCTTGATCAAAGAGGCAGCATGAATGGCAACTTCCATCGGACTCTTCGCTGTGAGGTCGGGTCGAAAGGTGCGATCGGCACGTTGGAGCCATATTTGATAATACACGCAGGCTCGGACAATCGGCCAGATCTTCAGATAGCCACGGATGTAGTATCCATCGGACGGCTTGGGCGTCTCGTAGAACATTTCCAGACACGTGGACGGAAAGGAACACTCGAGCAGTCGCTGGATTGTCTTGAAGGAATACCAAACAGATTGACCATATCCACAAGAGAACAGGAAATGCTCGTACGTCTCATTGACACGACAGAAGACACACGTCGGCTTGGGGTCTTGGTACTGAAACAGATATTGCATGGCGTTGGCGCGGAGAAGGGTCTTGAAAATGAACTCTCCATATCGAGGGAGAATGTGGTCGGGTTGGAGGAAGGCGGCAAGTTGGGTAAGGCGCTTGGGGTCTTCGTAAAAGTTGGATGGCAGGTTGAGATGCTTGGTAGGAAGAATGGACGAGCTGACAGCTGGAGAAGCTCTGATCTTAGCCGATTTCGAAATCGCAAACGCCAACAAGATCGGACTCGAGTCAGGGTGAATCATCCAGTGCCATTCCATCCATTCAGAGCTAGGCGTCGGCAAGTGGAACACGGGAGCATCCTCTTCAGAAACAATCTCAAACAATCGTGATAACTTGGTCACCAAGATTGAGATCCATTGTTTCGTTGGAGGGACAAAATTGGCTTGGCGGCAGGCACGGTTGATTTTGTCGAACAAGATCGAAGCTGGCCAAACTCGCTGACACGGAGTCAACAAATGCGACAACTTCGTGATGTGAAGCGAAGCCAATACATTGGCTTGGTCTTGCGTCGATGTAGAGCACTGATCGTATAGGTCTTCGAGTCCAGGCAGATACGAGTTGTGCCAAAGGGGAACATCCAAAGATGAGATGTGATTTGGACAGCCGTACGGAGTCCAGCGAGATTCAAACCAGCTACTCAATAAGGCTTTCCACATTGGAGTGATATTGGGATTCTTGTACAGTTGTCTGATGAATGCAGAAGAGCCATTTGCCAAGAGGAGATCTCGGGGGGAACCCCATGGATGAAAAGCCTTCTCGAGGAGAGTATAGCCCGGCGTAATCCAGGCGGACATGGCAGACTTGCGGGGTGGGGTGGTGATGGCTTGAATGCATCTGATCATGACAGAGCGGTTGTGTTGTTGCCATAAAGCAAGTGCATGGTGCAGGCCTAAGCCACCGGACTTCTTCGGCATGAATAGGATCTCCTTTTTGATCAAACGGAGGCCATGGACAGAGGAGGATGGGTTGATTTCTTCACCATGCATAAATTGAAGCATGGCCTTGTCGATCTTTTTGGCCAGGTCTTTGTCGGCTAATGGGCCGATAGTTCTTGGCTTGTGACTTGGGGCCTTTCTTGTGCAGCAACACCAGCGTACTGACAAGTTGCATGGGAGTCAAGCGAGGGTGAGAATGGAGCTGGTGTGTGAATAGCAGCTCCAATACCAACGACCACTTGTGAGGTGCAAGTTTGAGGACTTCGAATGGCAGAGCGTTGGGACCTGGCGCTGAGTTCGAACTGCTGTGTCGAATAGCATGATAGAACTCGTTGGCGCGCAAGGGAGCCGACAGCTCTTTCTGGGCTTGCTCTGGCAGTTGCTTGTGTCGAGTCAATGGGGTCAGAAATGACGACACTTCGTCTCCAGATCGCTGCACCTCTCGGAAGCTGCAAACAAGTCCTTGTAGTAGTCGACCAGGACGTCAGACCTGCCTTGTTGATTGGAGAAAACATTTCCATTGACATCCACCAACTCTTTGAAGACTGTCTTCTTCAAGGGGGTAGGGACAGGGGACATGAAGTGGAACTTGGACGAGCGCTCTGCTTTGTACAAGTGAAGTTGGAACGCCTGGTCTTGACGAAACTGCTTGTCTCGATCTTGCAGCTCGTGAATTTGCTTTTGAAGGTCTCGCACTCGATCCACCAGCACTGAATCTTGACGCATGTTGGGGACTTGCAAAAGCGAAGCGATCTCGACAGCTAACTTCTTCAACGGCAGACGTTGTTTCTCCAATCGTTGAGAATGGAATTCTTTGCGTTGGGAGCGGATATCATTGACCAGCATGTCGTAGGCCTTGGAGATATTGTGGAATGTTGGAGACTTGTCCAAAAATCGATCCAGACATCCATGAACAATCTCGGCCGCTCGTGGTAGACGAAGTAGCCAAGTTGGAGCTTTCCATGATCCAGAGCCATGGCGCAATGTTTGACGCTTTGTGATGATACGACAAGCCACGTGGTCAGCCTGTGGAACGTGTGGCATGTGCGTCGCCTTCCAATGACGAAGACCCGCCAAGGTGGACGAACAAAAGATGTAGTCAAGTCGGTTGGTGAGTGTGGGACTTGTGAAGGTTCTTGCCACGGGGTTTTGACGGCGAAACAGATCCACCAGAGACAAACTGTGCATCCATTGTTCCAGTTGAAGGGTGCCGGCCATGGTGGAGGTACTGGGTCTCAACGAATCCAAATCTTTGTTGAGAGTGCAGTTGAAATCTCCTCCAACAATGTGGAGCGCATGTGGAGGAAAGTCGCGTGGCAATTCTTCGAAGTAACTTGCTCGTTCTTGGAAGGCTGCCGGCGCATAGATATTGTGGAGAACGACTGTCAGTGGACCCAGAGTACATCGCACTTGTAGATAACGACCACGAAGCACTGGGTTGTCATGAGGGACTTGAGTGGCGTTCTTCAAAGGAGAGTGAGGATGTATCAACGTAGCCAGACCTCCAGTGGCTGGCGACGTGGATACTTCAGGGTAAATAGGCTCTTCAAAGAACAAAGAGCCTTCGTGGTTTGTGATGCGTTGCCAATGGAACGCAACACGGTCGTGGAGACTTGGCGTGCGGAAACGGGTTTCTTGGATAAAGGAAACGTCGTGAACACTTGATAGTTTGTCGAGGATGTACCGATGACAGTTGGAGAAGCCATTGGTGTTGAGGGAGATGATTTGTGGGTCCCAGTCCACGAGTTCAGTTGGGACATCGGAGAAGTTGTTGTCAATCATCACGAGTACAGATGAAAATGAGTAGAATGGAGGGGTCAGAGGGGAGGTTGAAATGGATTGAAGCACGAGATAGAAGCCTTAGAGTTGATCGTCCTCCAAATCGAGGGGATCAATTTCGTCGGCGTTCATGGAGTGGTGAGCTTTGCTGCAGAGCTCGTCGATGTGGTAATTGTTGGTGATGCTTTTGAGCATCGAGATGGCCGACAAGACGGGAGCCGGCAAAGTGAACTTCTCGAGATTGTCGCTGAAGTTTTCGATCAAAGCAAACAGCGACCAGTCCGTCAAGCAGTTGGTGTCAGGCAATCTTGTTGCTTCTTGGTTCAATAGAACAGTCAGTGCCTCCGAGTTTGTGTAGAGGTCTGGGGCCCGATTTGAGAGGAATAAGTCAATCGTAGCAAGTGCAAAGAGGATGCGCTTGATCTCTGGTATGTCCGTGGTCAATTCTTCCAAGATTTCTGACGGGTGAATCTTGTATTGAGCCATGAAGTTGACGTGATGTTTGTAGTTGTGAGGCTTGCCTTGAGCTTTTAACAAAGCCATCTTGCGCTCAATAGTCTTGGTTGCAACAAGTGACTGAAACAAACTGAGGTCTTCATCTTGTGCGTACATAGCATGTGCAACGAGCTGAGGGTCATCTCGCAAAATGCGTTGACATTCGGTGATACTGCCTTCGACTTTCTTGTCTCGAATGATCTTCTTCGCCAATTCGAGGTGGGCTGCAGCAGACTTGTTAAGTCGTTGTTTCTTCGTTTTGCCTTTGGTCTTTTTCGGGCGTGGCGCACTTGAATCTTCCAATACAATTCGAGGCACTGCAAAGTCTTCAAACGAGAGTTCCACGTCGTCTTCTTCGAGGATATGAAAACGGTTGGATGTCGGCAGGGGATCCAAACGTGGGGACGAAGGCAAAGTACGTTTTGGAGCTGGTCCAGACCGGTAGCCCGTTACCAATTGAAGGTCCAGCGAGTTCTTGGGCTGCTCACTTGGTGGAGCAAGAGCGGGCGATTCGTTGGTAGACATTTCCACATCTTCTTGTTGTTTGTCTTGTCCATTGTTGTTAGGGGGATCGCTGTCACCAGACATATCGACATCAGAGCCATGAGAAGGAGCTGTTGGCTGTGGTTGTTCATCTTGACCATCTTCAGATGCCTCAGTTGAGTCGGCCTGGCCTTCCGCATTTGTTCCAGGGTCTTGATCATGATCGTCTCCATCATGTTCAGGTTCTTTTTCTCCTGACGGAGGAGATTTTGCCGCTGCCTTGGCCGCTTTTGCCTTCGCTTTTTCAGCCTTGGCCTCTGCACGTCGTGAAACAATCGACGGAGGCAATGTCTTGTTCAGAGCAGCGATCTTGTGCTGAAACACGACGACAAAAGGCTGACCCGACGGATCCGTAATGGTGATTTCGCGTAGTGCGTCGCCGGATTTTGGCACCAACACTGCAGGAGGCGCAGGCGACTTGAAAATGACTCTCAAATGCGGCGACTTGATGTTCTGACCAGCAGTAGGGTTGAATGCTGCTATCACTGACTTGGTCAATGCAGCCATTTTCTTGACAATCGCCTTGGCCATCGAAGGGTGACTGACCTTGTTGAACGTAACGTAGTAGTTGTTGCCATAACGCGAGTACTTGGGAACCAAGAAGTCTTTGCCACCAAGTCGAAACGTTGTGCCTCCCATTTCCACGCACGTAGACAAGTTGTAACTTGAGATCACAATGGTCTGTGGGTTCTTCTTGTGGATCAAAATGTTCGGAAATTTGGAGCCCCATAACGAACCAGGATTTTCCTTGACAAATTGATCGCAGATGACTTTTTCGGACCAGTCCTTGTAGCCTTCGCCCAACTTGACTGTGAGCTCGTACACTTGGGACTGGGGGGTGAGCAAAATGTTTTCAATGAAGGCGTCCATGTCACCAGAGTCTTTGTAGAATGCGTCCGCCATGGCCTCGCATCGCGCAATATCGTCATCGGCAATAGCATGAGCACCAGTGTTGCGATGTTTCGCGCCTTTGGGGGCATTGCCTTGCTTGGAATCTTTCTTGGACGAAGCTGAATCCTTGCCGGGAGTCTTTTGCGTCCATGGATTGGCCTTTTCAGCGTTTTGATGCTCTTGATCGCCTTGTATTTTGTCTGCCGCGGTAGGAGGATCAACAGCGCCATTTCCTTGAGCAACGGATTTGTCGACAATGTCTTGATTTGACTGGTCATTGTCATTGTTTGTCGATTGTTCCTCTTGAATAACTTCTCCAGGAGTATCACACGGCTTCGCTTGGCCGTTAATGTCGCCTGACCCATCAACCTCCGAGTGAATTTGAGTATTTCCCTCGTCGGTTAAGGCCTCGGTTTCAGTAGAATCCTTCCCCTCGGCGTCTCCAGAGACCATATCCACGTCCTCTTGAGATTTTTCTTCTTCCTCTCCCGTTCTAGGAGGCTCAGCACAGGGGGCGACGCGGTTGGTGGCTGCTGGCTCAGTCCCATTGGTCACGAGAAAGGCCGGGGCCAGACCCCCAGTGACAGGGGTAGAAGGGGAATCCATGCCATCCCCGCAGCACGGTGACTGGGGTACACCATTGCTCCGGCGAGAACCCAAATCGGGATACCGCCCCCACCCCTCCGAAGAGGCCCCTGGGGGGAAGTAGACAGAACCGCAGGGTGTGCCCATAGGGGGGGCCCTCGTAGCCTCTAGGGCTGGCATGGACCCCGTTTTCTCGCCGCCTTCACTGGGGATCGACTCCAATTGGAGTCCAGGGAAGCAGCCACCACAGGCACAAGGCCCCAGTGGTTCGCCCTCCTGAGTGAGGGCTTCGCTAGACAAGTTAACGACAGTGGTCTGGGGGTCAACCACTGACCCACTGAGGTTGACCCCCCCTGGAACTCCGGCGAGTGGAGCACCAGGTGAAGCGCTGGGGGAGCGAGACGCAGATTGGTCTCCAGAGACGCTGTTGGGGTCGAACTCGACCTCCACTTCGGCCCTAGGGTTAGGTGTAGAGACATTACTCACACCACTTCCGCCATCCTGATTGGACGACGAAAGTGGGTGAGGTGATACAATACCTGGAATGATGGTGACTCCGTGAGTGTTGGTCTCACGGAGCTCGGAACAGCTGTTGGCGTTGGACATTTTGAGCGCGGCGGCACTTGATAACTTCTTGACTTGAGGGGTACGAGGCAAATTCGGAAGTGATGCATTTTGTGGGGTATGCTTGGGACTCTCGCGTGTTGATTTCGGACCAAGTTGATGCTTGGTCGTCCACCACACGAGCATGACACCTTTCAAACATGCCAGACGTGGCGAGTGGGTATCTCGATGGGGTCGAGATGTGCATGTGGCACGTGGGTACCAAAAGTGGAGAAAAAGTGGCATCGAGATGCATTTTGTGGGGTATGCTTGGGACTCTCGCGTGTTGATTTCGGACCAAGTTGATGCTTGGTCGTCCACCACACGAGCATGACACCTTTCAAACATGCCAGACGTGGCGAGTGGGTATCTCGATGGGGTCGAGATGTGCATGTGGCACGTGGGTACCAAAAGTGGAGAAAAAGTGGCATCGAGATGCATTTTGTGGGGTATGCTTGGGACTCTCGCGTGTTGATTTCGGACCAAGTTGATGCTTGGTCGTCCACCACACGAGCATGACACCTTTCAAACATGCCAGACGTGGCGAGTGGGTATCTCGATGGGGTCGAGATGTGCATGTGGCACGTGGGTACCAAAAGTGGAGAAAAAGTGGCATCGAGATGCATTTTGTGGGGTATGCTTGGGACTCTCGCGTGTTGATTTCGGACCAAGTTGATGCTTGGTCGTCCACCACACGAGCATGACACCTTTCAAACATGCCAGACGTGGCGAGTGGGTATCTCGATGGGGTCGAGATGTGCATGTGGCACGTGGGTACCAAAAGTGGAGAAAAAGTGGCATCGAGATGCATTTTGTGGGGTATGCTTGGGACTCTCGCGTGTTGATTTCGGACCAAGTTGATGCTTGGTCGTCCACCACACGAGCATGACACCTTTCAAACATGCCAGACGTGGCGAGTGGGTATCTCGATGGGGTCGAGATGTGCATGTGGCACGTGGGTACCAAAAGTGGAGAAAAAGTGGCATCGAGATGCATTTTGTGGGGTATGCTTGGGACTCTCGCGTGTTGATTTCGGACCAAGTTGATGCTTGGTCGTCCACCACACGAGCATGACACCTTTCAAACATGCCAGACGTGGCGAGTGGGTATCTCGATGGGGTCGAGATGTGCATGTGGCACGTGGGTACCAAAAGTGGAGAAAAAGTGGCATCGAGATGCATTTTGTGGGGTATGCTTGGGACTCTCGCGTGTTGATTTCGGACCAAGTTGATGCTTGGTCGTCCACCACACGAGCATGACACCTTTCAAACATGCCAGACGTGGCGAGTGGGTATCTCGATGGGGTCGAGATGTGCATGTGGCACGTGGGTACCAAAAGTGGAGAAAAAGTGGCATCGAGATGCATTTTGTGGGGTATGCTTGGGACTCTCGCGTGTTGATTTCGGACCAAGTTGATGCTTGGTCGTCCACCACACGAGCATGACACCTTTCAAACATGCCAGACGTGGCGAGTGGGTATCTCGATGGGGTCGAGATGTGCATGTGGCACGTGGGTACCAAAAGTGGAGAAAAAGTGGCATCGAGATGCATTTTGGGGGTATGCTTGGGACTCTCGCGTGTTGATTTCGGACCAAGTTGATGCTTGGTCGTCCACCACACGAGCATGACACCTTTCAAACATGCCAGACGTGGCGAGTGGGTATCTCGATGGGGTCGAGATGTGCATGTGGCACGTGGGTACCAAAAGTGGAGAAAAAGTGGCATCGAGATGCATTTTGTGGGGTATGCTTGGGACTCTCGCGTGTTGATTTCGGACCAAGTTGATGCTTGGTCGTCCACCACACGAGCATGACACCTTTCAAACATGCCAGACGTGGCGAGTGGGTATCTCGATGGGGTCGAGATGTGCATGTGGCACGTGGGTACCAAAAGTGGAGAAAAAGTGGCATCGAGATGCATTTTGTGGGGTATGCTTGGGACTCTCGCGTGTTGATTTCGGACCAAGTTGATGCTTGGTCGTCCACCACACGAGCATGACACCTTTCAAACATGCCAGACGTGGCGAGTGGGTATCTCGATGGGGTCGAGATGTGCATGTGGCACGTGGGTACCAAAAGTGGAGAAAAAGTGGCATCGAGATGCATTTTGTGGGGTATGCTTGGGACTCTCGCGTGTTGATTTCGGACCAAGTTGATGCTTGGTCGTCCACCACACGAGCATGACACCTTTCAAACATGCCAGACGTGGCGAGTGGGTATCTCGATGGGGTCGAGATGTGCATGTGGCACGTGGGTACCAAAAGTGGAGAAAAAGTGGCATCGAGATGCATTTTGTGGGGTATGCTTGGGACTCTCGCGTGTTGATTTCGGACCAAGTTGATGCTTGGTCGTCCACCACACGAGCATGACACCTTTCAAACATGCCAGACGTGGCGAGTGGGTATCTCGATGGGGTCGAGATGTGCATGTGGCACGTGGGTACCAAAAGTGGAGAAAAAGTGGCATCGAGATGCATTTTGTGGGGTATGCTTGGGACTCTCGCGTGTTGATTTCGGACCAAGTTGATGCTTGGTCGTCCACCACACGAGCATGACACCTTTCAAACATGCCAGACGTGGCGAGTGGGTATCTCGATGGGGTCGAGATGTGCATGTGGCACGTGGGTACCAAAAGTGGAGAAAAAGTGGCATCGAGATGCATTTTGTGGGGTATGCTTGGGACTCTCGCGTGTTGATTTCGGACCAAGTTGATGCTTGGTCGTCCACCACACGAGCATGACACCTTTCAAACATGCCAGACGTGGCGAGTGGGTATCTCGATGGGGTCGAGATGTGCATGTGGCACGTGGGTACCAAAAGTGGAGAAAAAGTGGCATCGAGATGCATTTTGTGGGGTATGCTTGGGACTCTCGCGTGTTGATTTCGGACCAAGTTGATGCTTGGTCGTCCACCACACGAGCATGACACCTTTCAAACATGCCAGACGTGGCGAGTGGGTATCTCGATGGGGTCGAGATGTGCATGTGGCACGTGGGTACCAAAAGTGGAGAAAAAGTGGCATCGAGATGCATTTTGTGGGGTATGCTTGGGACTCTCGCGTGTTGATTTCGGACCAAGTTGATGCTTGGTCGTCCACCACACGAGCATGACACCTTTCAAACATGCCAGACGTGGCGAGTGGGTATCTCGATGGGGTCGAGATGTGCATGTGGCACGTGGGTACCAAAAGTGGAGAAAAAGTGGCATCGAGATGCATTTTGTGGTTAAATGAGTTGTATTAACCTTATTTTTGAGCAAAGGCCCTAATGACTTACTAATTTGCCTCGTACTGTATAAATAGAACTTGGAAAACAGAATATGGCAAAGTGGTCATTGAACAGGAGATGAAGTGGTGAGCCGTCAGCTCACTCATGAAACGACACTGTCAGGAATGGCGTGTTGACGTAACCAGGGGTCCGAAGATAGATGCTTGAGCACATTGAATACCTTGGTGTATCCCTTCTTGAGAGGGAGATCAACCAGGAGCTGTTGTAGATGTAGCTTGATCAAAGAGGCAGCATGAATGGCAACTTCCATCGGACTCTTCGCTGTGAGGTCGGGTCGAAAGGTGCGATCGGCACGTTGGAGCCATATTTGATAATACACGCAGGCTCGGACAATCGGCCAGATCTTCAGATAGCCACGGATGTAGTATCCATCGGACGGCTTGGGCGTCTCGTAGAACATTTCCAGACAAGTCGACGGAAAGGAACACTCGAGCAGTCGCTGGATTGTCTTGAAGGAATACCAAACAGATTGACCATATCCACAAGAGAACAGGAAATGCTCGTACGTCTCATTGACACGACAGAAGACACACGTCGGCTTGGGGTCTTGGTACTGAAACAGATATTGCATGGCGTTGGCGCGGAGAAGGGTCTTGAAAATGAACTCTCCATATCGAGGGAGAATGTGGTCGGGTTGGAGGAAGGCGGCAAGTTGGGTAAGGCGCTTGGGGTCTTCGTAAAAGTTGGATGGCAGGTTGAGATGCTTGGTAGGAAGAATGGACGAGCTGACAGCTGGAGAAGCTCTGATCTTAGCCGATTTCGAAGTCGCAAGCGCCAACAAGATCGGACTCGAGTCAGGGTGAATCATCCAGTGCCATTCCATCCATTCAGAGCTTGGCGTCGGCAAGTGGAACACGGGAGCATCCTCTTCAGAAACAATCTCAAACAATCGTGATAACTTGGTCACCAAGATTGAGATCCATTGTTTCGTTGGAGGGACAAAATTGGCTTGGCGGCAGGCACGGTTGATTTTGTCGAACAAGATCGAAGCTGGCCAAACTCGCTGACACGGAGTCAACAAATGCGACAACTTCGTGATGTGAAGCGAAGCCAATACATTGGCTTGGTCTTGCGTCGATGTAGAGCACTGATCGTATAGGTCTTCGAGTCCAGGCAGATACGAGTTGTGCCAAAGGGGAACATCCAAAGATGAGATGTGATTTGGACAGCCGTACGGAGTCCAGCGGGATTCAAACCAGCTACTCAATAAGGCTTTCCACATTGGAGTGATATTGGGATTCTTGTACAGTTGTCTGATGAATGCAGAAGAGCCATTTGCCAAGAGGAGATCTCGGGGGGAACCCCATGGATGAAAAGCCTTCTCGAGGAGAGTATAGCCCGGCGTAATCCAGGCGGACATGGCAGACTTGCGGGGTGGGGTGGTGATGGCTTGAATGCATCTGATCATGACAGAGCGGTTGTGTTGTTGCCATAAAGCAAGTGCATGGTGCAGGCCTAAGCCACCGGACTTCTTCGGCATGAATATGATCTCCTTTTTGATCAAACGGAGGCCATGGACAGAGGAGGATGGGTTGATTTCTTCACCATGCATAAATTGAAGCATGGCCTTGTCGATCTTTTTGGCCAGGTCTTTGTCGGCAGGGACAAAAGCCAGTTGGTACCATAACACAGGCAGACATATGCTGTGCAGGATAGTGACTTTTCCGGCCATGGTTCGAGCCTTGTAGAGCCACAAAGACAAGCGAGCCACAAACTTCTCAAACACGTAATTGAAACGTGCCAATGGAGAAAGATTGGGCGCAACCAAGATACCAAGAGCCTTCACGGGACTGTCGGAAGTAACTTGTAGTGAGGCAAGGTTCCCATTCAACTGGCTGTAGGTCAGAATTTGGGTCTTGTCTACGTTGAGTCGGAAACCAGACTTGTCGCAAAAGGTTTGAACCAATGCAAGCTGCCGGTGGAGGCACGTCTCATTTGCCGCATAGAGTTGCGAGTCGTCGGCAAAGTAACTCCCAGTGTGGTAGCGATCCCCACACTTGATGCCATAGTTGGAGTGTTGCCGTAGGAGTTGGCACATCGGTTCCAAAGCGATCACAAACAGAAGTGGCGACAGTGGATCACCTTGCAACACACCGCGTGAGATGTGAACTGGCTTGGACAAGAAGCCGTTCACCAAGATGCGAGACTTGCGGCCCGAGTACAGTACGCGAACCATGTCAACAAAGGTTTCGGGAAAGCCATAGTGACGGAGGACGCGGAGCAAGTACGCGTGGTCCACGCGATCAAAAGCTTTCTCAAAGTCAAGCAGTGCCACCATCGAGGACGGACTGTGTAGTTTGATGTGGCGCAGCATGTCATCCAGTCGTGCAATATTGGTTTGGATATTGCTTCGACGGATAAAGCCTTGCTGGTCCGGGTGGATGATGTGTCGAATGTGGCGCTGGAGTCGATAAGCCAGAATACTCGTCAGGATTTTCACATCCGTGTTGAGTAGGCTAATGGGCCGATAGTTCTTGGCCTGTGACTTGGGGCCTTTCTTGTGCAGCAACACCAGCGTACTGACAAGTTGCATGGGAGTCAAGCGAGGGTGAGAATGGAGCTGGTGTGTGAATAGCAGCTCCAATACCAACGACCACTTGTGAGGTGCAAGTTTGAGGACTTCGAATGGCAGAGCGTTGGGACCTGGCGCTGAGTTCGAACTGCTGTGTCGAATAGCATGATAGAACTCGTTGGCGCGCAAGGGAGCCGACAGCTCTTTCTGGGCTTGCTCTGGCAGTTGCTTGTGTCGAGTCAATGGGGTCAGAAATGACGACACTTCGTCTCCAGATCGCTGCACCTCGGGAGCTGCAAACAAGTCCTTGTAGTAGTCGACCAGGACGTCAGACATGCCTTGTTGATTGGAGACAACATTTCCATTGACATCCACCAACTCTTTGAAGACTGTCTTCTTCAAGGGGGTAGGGACAGGGGACATGAAGTGGAACTTGGACGAGCGCTCTGCTTTGTACAAGTGAAGTTGGAACGCCTGGTCTTGACGAAACTGCTTGTCTCGATCTTGCAGCTCGTGAATTTGCTTTTGAAGGTCTCGCACTCGATCCACCAGCACTGCATCTTGACGCATGTTGGGGACTTGCAAAAGCGAAGCGATCTCGACAGCTAACTTCTTCAACGGCAGACGTTGTTTCTCCAATCGTTGAGAATGGAATTCTTTGAGTTGGGAGCGGATATCATTGACCAGCATGTCGTAGGCCTTGGAGATATTGTGGAATGTTGGAGACTTGTCCAAAAATCGATCCAGACATCCATGAACAATCTCGGCCGCTCGTGGTAGACGAAGTAGCCAAGTTGGAGCTTTCCATGATCCAGAGCCATGGCGCAATGTTTGACGCTTTGTGATGATACGACAAGCCACGTGGTCAGCCTGTGGAACGTGTGGCATGTGCGTCGCCTTCCAATGACGAAGACCCGCCAAGGTGGACGAACAAAATATGTAGTCGAGTCGGTTGGTGAGTGTGGGACTTGTGAAGGTTCTTGCCACGGGGTTTTGACGGCGAAACAGATCCACCAGAGACAAACTGTGCATCCATTGTTCCAGTTGAAGGGTGCCGGCCATGGTGGAGGTACTGGGTCTCAACGAATCCAAATCTTTGTTGAGAGTGCAGTTGAAATCTCCTCCAACAATGTGGAGCGCATGTGGAGGAAAGTCGCGTGGCAATTCTTCGAAGTAACTTGCTCGTTCTTGGAAGGCTGCCGGCGCATAGATATTGTGGAGAACGACTGTCAGTGGACCCAGAGTACATCGCACTTGTAGATAACGACCACGAAGCACTGGGTTGTCATGAGGGACTTGAGTGGCGTTCTTCAAAGGAGAGTGAGGATGTATCAACGTAGCCAGACCTCCAGTGGCTGGCGACGTGGATACTTCAGGGTAAATAGGCTCTTCAAAGAACAAAGAGCCTTCGTGGTTTGTGATGCGTTGCCAATGGAACGCAACACGGTCGTGGAGACTTGGCGTGCGGAAACGGGTTTCTTGGATAAAGGAAACGTCGTGAACACTTGATAGTTTGTCGAGGATGTACCGATGACTGTTGGAGAAGCCATTGGTGTTGAGGGAGATGATTTGTGGGTCCCAGTCCACGAGTTCAGTTGGGACATCGGAGAAGTTGTTGTCAATCATCACGAGTACAGATGAAAATGAGTAGAATGGAGGGGTCAGAGGGGAGGTTGAAATGGATTGAAGCAGGGGATAGAAGCCTTAGAGTTGATCGTCCTCCAAATCGAGGGGATCAATTTCGTCGGCGTTCATGGAGTGGTGAGCTTTGCTGCAGAGCTCGTCGATGTGGTAATTGTTGGTGATGCTTTTGAGCATCGAGATGGCCGACAAGACGGGAGCCGGCAAAGTGAACTTCTCGAGATTGTCGCTGAAGTTTTCGATCAAAGCAAACAGCGACCAGTCCGTCAAGCAGTTGGTGTCAGGCAATCTTGTTGCTTCTTGGTTCAATAGAACAGTCAGTGCCTCCGAGTTTGTGTAGAGGTCTGGGGCCCGATTTGAGAGGAATAAGTCAATCGTAGCAAGTGCAAAGAGGATGCGCTTGATCTCTGGTATGTCCGTGGTCAATTCTTCCAAGATTTCTGACGGGTGAATCTTGTATTGAGCCATGAAGTTGACGTGATGTTTGTAGTTGTGAGGCTTGCCTTGAGCTTTTAACAAAGCCATCTTGCGCTCAATAGTCTTGGTTGCAACAAGTGACTGAAACAAACTGAGGTCTTCATCTTGTGCGTACATAGCATGTGCAACGAGCTGAGGGTCATCTCGCAAAATGCGTTGACATTCGGTGATACTGCCTTCGACTTTCTTGTCTCGAATGATCTTCTTCGCCAATTCGAGGTGGGCTGCAGCAGACTTGTTAAGTCGTTGTTTCTTCGTTTTGCCTTTGGTCTTTTTCGGGCGTGGCGCACTTGAATCTTCCAATACAATTCGAGGCACTGCAAAGTCTTCAAACGAGAGTTCCACGTCGTCTTCTTCGAGGATATGAAAACGGTTGGATGTCGGCAGGGGATCCAAACGTGGGGACGAAGGCAAAGTACGTTTTGGAGCTGGTCCAGACCGGTAGCCCGTTACCAATTGAAGGTCCAGCGAGTTCTTGGGCTGCTCACTTGGTGGAGCAAGAGCGGGCGATTCGTTGGTAGACATTTCCACATCTTCTTGTTGTTTGTCTTGTCCATTGTTGTTAGGGGGATCGCTGTCACCAGACATATCGACATCAGAGCCATGAGAAGGAGCTGTTGGCTGTGGTTGTTCATCTTGACCATCTTCAGATGCCTCAGTTGAGTCGGCCTGGCCTTCCGCATTTGTTCCAGGGTCTTGATCATGATCGTCTCCATCATGTTCAGGTTCTTTTTCTCCTGACGGAGGAGATTTTGCCGCTGCCTTGGCCGCTTTTGCCTTCGCTTTTTCAGCCTTGGCCTCTGCACGTCGTGAAACAATCGACGGAGGCAATGTCTTGTTCAGAGCAGCGATCTTGTGCTGAAACACGACGACAAAAGGCTGACCCGACGGATCCGTAATGGTGATTTCGCGTAGTGCGTCGCCGGATTTTGGCACCAACACTGCAGGAGGCGCAGGCGACTTGAAAATGACTCTCAAATGCGGCGACTTGATGTTCTGACCAGCAGTAGGGTTGAATGCTGCTATCACTGACTTGGTCAATGCAGCCATTTTCTTGACAATCGCCTTGGCCATCGAAGGGTGACTGACCTTGTTGAACGTAACGTAGTAGTTGTTGCCATAACGCGAGTACTTGGGAACCAAGAAGTCTTTGCCACCAAGTCGAAACGTTGTGCCTCCCATTTCCACGCACGTAGACAAGTTGTAACTTGAGATCACAATGGTCTGTGGGTTCTTCTTGTGGATCAAAATGTTCGGAAATTTGGAGCCCCATAACGAACCAGGATTTTCCTTGACAAATTGATCGCAGATGACTTTTTCGGACCAGTCCTTGTAGCCTTCGCCCAACTTGACTGTGAGCTCGTACACTTGGGACTGGGGGGTGAGCAAAATGTTTTCAATGAAGGCGTCCATGTCACCAGAGTCTTTGTAGAATGCGTCCGCCATGGCCTCGCATCGCGCAATATCGTCATCGGCAATAGCATGAGCACCAGTGTTGCGATGTTTCGCGCCTTTGGGGGCATTGCCTTGCTTGGAATCTTTCTTGGACGAAGCTGAATCCTTGCCGGGAGTCTTTTGCGTCCATGGATTGGCCTTTTCAGCGTTTTGTTGCTCTTGATCGCCTTGTATTTTGTCTGCCGCGGTAGGAGGATCAACAGCGCCATTTCCTTGAGCAACGGATTTGTCGACAATGTCTTGATTTGACTGGTCATTGTCATTGTTTGTCGATTGTTCCTCTTGAATAACTTCTCCAGGAGTATCACACGGCTTCGCTTGGCCGTTAATGTCGCCTGACCCATCAACCTCCGAGTGAATTTGAGTATTTCCCTCGTCGGTTAAGGCCTCGGTTTCAGTAGAATCCTTCCCCTCGGCGTCTCCAGAGACCATATCCACGTCCTCTTGAGATTTTTCTTCTTCCTCTCCCGTTCTAGGAGGCTCAGCACAGGGGGCGACGCGGTTGGTGGCTGCTGGCTCAGTCCCATTGGTCACGAGAAAGGCCGGGGCCAGACCCCCAGTGACAGGGGTAGAAGGGGAATCCATGCCATCCCCGCAGCACGGTGACTGGGGTACACCATTGCTCCGGCGAGAACCCAAATCGGGATACCGCCCCCACCCCTCCGAAGAGGCCCCTGGGGGGAAGTAGACAGAACCGCAGGGTGTGCCCATAGGGGGGGCCCTCGTAGCCTCTAGGGCTGGCATGGACCCCGTTTTCTCGCCGCCTTCACTGGGGATCGACTCCAATTGGAGTCCAGGGAAGCAGCCACCACAGGCACAAGGCCCCAGTGGTTCGCCCTCCTGAGTGAGGGCTTCGCTAGACAAGTTAACGACAGTGGTCTGGGGGTCAACCACTGACCCACTGAGGTTGACCCCCCCTGGAACTCCGGCGAGTGGAGCACCAGGTGAAGCGCTGGGGGAGCGAGACGCAGATTGGTCTCCAGAGACGCTGTTGGGGTCGAACTCGACCTCCACTTCGGCCCTAGGGTTAGGTGTAGAGACATTACTCACACCACTTCCGCCATCCTGATTGGACGACGAAAGTGGGTGAGGTGATACAATACCTGGAATGATGGTGACTCCGTGAGTGTTGGTCTCACGGAGCTCGGAACAGCTGTTGGCGTTGGACATTTTGAGCGCGGCGGCACTTGATAACTTCTTGACTTGAGGGGTACGAGGCAAATTCGGAAGTGATGCATTTTGTGGGGTATGCTTGGGACTCTCGCGTGTTGATTTCGGACCAAGTTGATGCTTGGTCGTCCACCACACGAGCATGACACCTTTCAAACATGCCAGACGTGGCGAGTGGGTATCTCGATGGGGTCGAGATGTGCATGTGGCACGTGGGTACCAAAAGTGGAGAAAAAGTGGCATCGAGATGCATTTTGTGGGGTATGCTTGGGACTCTCGCGTGTTGATTTCGGACCAAGTTGATGCTTGGTCGTCCACCACACGAGCATGACACCTTTCAAACATGCCAGACGTGGCGAGTGGGTATCTCGATGGGGTCGAGATGTGCATGTGGCACGTGGGTACCAAAAGTGGAGAAAAAGTGGCATCGAGATGCATTTTGTGGGGTATGCTTGGGACTCTCGCGTGTTGATTTCGGACCAAGTTGATGCTTGGTCGTCCACCACACGAGCATGACACCTTTCAAACATGCCAGACGTGGCGAGTGGGTATCTCGATGGGGTCGAGATGTGCATGTGGCACGTGGGTACCAAAAGTGGAGAAAAAGTGGCATCGAGATGCATTTTGTGGTTAAATGAGTTGTATTAACCTTATTTTTGAGCAAAGGCCCTAATGACTTACTAATTTGCCTCGTACTGTATAAATAGAACTTGGAAAACAGAATATGGCAAAGTGGTCATTGAACAGGAGATGAAGTGGTGAGCCGTCAGCTCACTCATGAAACGACACTGTCAGGAATGGCGTGTTGACGTAACCAGGGGTCCGAAGATAGATGCTTGAGCACATTGAATACCTTGGTGTATCCCTTCTTGAGAGGGAGATCAACCAGGAGCTGTTGTAGATGTAGCTTGATCAAAGAGGCAGCATGAATGGCAACTTCCATCGGACTCTTCGCTGTGAGGTCGGGTCGAAAGGTGCGATCGGCACGTTGGAGCCATATTTGATAATACACGCAGGCTCGGACAATCGGCCAGATCTTCAGATAGCCACGGATGTAGTATCCATCGGACGGCTTGGGCGTCTCGTAGAACATTTCCAGACAAGTCGACGGAAAGGAACACTCGAGCAGTCGCTGGATTGTCTTGAAGGAATACCAAACAGATTGACCATATCCACAAGAGAACAGGAAATGCTCGTACGTCTCATTGACACGACAGAAGACACACGTCGGCTTGGGGTCTTGGTACTGAAACAGATATTGCATGGCGTTGGCGCGGAGAAGGGTCTTGAAAATGAACTCTCCATATCGAGGGAGAATGTGGTCGGGTTGGAGGAAGGCGGCAAGTTGGGTAAGGCGCTTGGGGTCTTCGTAAAAGTTGGATGGCAGGTTGAGATGCTTGGTAGGAAGAATGGACGAGCTGACAGCTGGAGAAGCTCTGATCTTAGCCGATTTCGAAGTCGCAAGCGCCAACAAGATCGGACTCGAGTCAGGGTGAATCATCCAGTGCCATTCCATCCATTCAGAGCTTGGCGTCGGCAAGTGGAACACGGGAGCATCCTCTTCAGAAACAATCTCAAACAATCGTGATAACTTGGTCACCAAGATTGAGATCCATTGTTTCGTTGGAGGGACAAAATTGGCTTGGCGGCAGGCACGGTTGATTTTGTCGAACAAGATCGAAGCTGGCCAAACTCGCTGACACGGAGTCAACAAATGCGACAACTTCGTGATGTGAAGCGAAGCCAATACATTGGCTTGGTCTTGCGTCGATGTAGAGCACTGATCGTATAGGTCTTCGAGTCCAGGCAGATACGAGTTGTGCCAAAGGGGAACATCCAAAGATGAGATGTGATTTGGACAGCCGTACGGAGTCCAGCGGGATTCAAACCAGCTACTCAATAAGGCTTTCCACATTGGAGTGATATTGGGATTCTTGTACAGTTGTCTGATGAATGCAGAAGAGCCATTTGCCAAGAGGAGATCTCGGGGGGAACCCCATGGATGAAAAGCCTTCTCGAGGAGGAGTATAGCCCGGCGTAATCCAGGCGGACATGGCAGACTTGCGGGGTGGGGTGGTGATGGCTTGAATGCATCTGATCATGACAGAGCGGTTGTGTTGTTGCCATAAAGCAAGTGCATGGTGCAGGCCTAAGCCACCGGACTTCTTCGGCATGAATAGGATCTCCTTTTTGATCAAACGGAGGCCATGGACAGAGGAGGATGGGTTGATTTCTTCACCATGCATAAATTGAAGCATGGCCTTGTCGATCTTTTTGGCCAGGTCTTTGTCGGCAGGGACAAAAGCCAGTTGGTACCATAACACAGGCAGACATATGCTGTGCAGGATAGTGACTTTTCCGGCCATGGTTCGAGCCTTGTAGAGCCACAAAGACAAGCGAGCCACAAACTTCTCAAACACGTAATTGAAACGTGCCAATGGAGAAAGATTGGGCGCAACCAAGATACCAAGAGCCTTCACGGGACTGTCGGAAGTAACTTGTAGTGAGGCAAGGTTCCCATTCAACTGGCTGTAGGTCAGAATTTGGGTCTTGTCTACGTTGAGTCGGAAACCAGACTTGTCGCAAAAGGTTTGAACCAATGCAAGCTGCCGGTGGAGGCACGTCTCATTTGCCGCATAGAGTTGCGAGTCGTCGGCAAAGTAACTCCCAGTGTGGTAGCGATCCCCACACTTGATGCCATAGTTGGAGTGTTGCCGTAGGAGTTGGCACATCGGTTCCAAAGCGATCACAAACAGAAGTGGCGACAGTGGATCACCTTGCAACACACCGCGTGAGATGTGAACTGGCTTGGACAAGAAGCCGTTCACCAAGATGCGAGACTTGCGGCCCGAGTACAGTACGCGAACCATGTCAACAAAGGTTTCGGGAAAGCCATAGTGACGGAGGACGCGGAGCAAGTACGCGTGGTCCACGCGATCAAAAGCTTTCTCAAAGTCAAGCAGTGCCACCATCGAGGACGGACTGTGTAGTTTGATGTGGCGCAGCATGTCATCCAGTCGTGCAATATTGGTTTGGATATTGCTTCGACGGATAAAGCCTTGCTGGTCCGGGTGGATGATGTGTCGAATGTGGCGCTGGAGTCGATAAGCCAGAATACTCGTCAGGATTTTCACATCCGTGTTGAGTAGGCTAATGGGCCGATAGTTCTTGGCCTGTGACTTGGGGCCTTTCTTGTGCAGCAACACCAGCGTACTGACAAGTTGCATGGGAGTCAAGCGAGGGTGAGAATGGAGCTGGTGTGTGAATAGCAGCTCCAATACCAACGACCACTTGTGAGGTGCAAGTTTGAGGACTTCGAATGGCAGAGCGTTGGGACCTGGCGCTGAGTTCGAACTGCTGTGTCGAATAGCATGATAGAACTCGTTGGCGCGCAAGGGAGCCGACAGCTCTTTCTGGGCTTGCTCTGGCAGTTGCTTGTGTCGAGTCAATGGGGTCAGAAATGACGACACTTCGTCTCCAGATCGCTGCACCTCGGGAGCTGCAAACAAGTCCTTGTAGTAGTCGACCAGGACGTCAGACATGCCTTGTTGATTGGAGACAACATTTCCATTGACATCCACCAACTCTTTGAAGACTGTCTTCTTCAAGGGGGTAGGGACAGGGGACATGAAGTGGAACTTGGACGAGCGCTCTGCTTTGTACAAGTGAAGTTGGAACGCCTGGTCTTGACGAAACTGCTTGTCTCGATCTTGCAGCTCGTGAATTTGCTTTTGAAGGTCTCGCACTCGATCCACCAGCACTGCATCTTGACGCATGTTGGGGACTTGCAAAAGCGAAGCGATCTCGACAGCTAACTTCTTCAACGGCAGACGTTGTTTCTCCAATCGTTGAGAATGGAATTCTTTGAGTTGGGAGCGGATATCATTGACCAGCATGTCGTAGGCCTTGGAGATATTGTGGAATGATGGAGACTTGTCCAAAAATCGATCCAGACATCCATGAACAATCTCGGCCGCTCGTGGTAGACGAAGTAGCCAAGTTGGAGCTTTCCATGATCCAGAGCCATGGCGCAATGTTTGACGCTTTGTGATGATACGACAAGCCACGTGGTCAGCCTGTGGAACGTGTGGCATGTGCGTCGCCTTCCAATGACGAAGACCCGCCAAGGTGGACGAACAAAATATGTAGTCGAGTCGGTTGGTGAGTGTGGGACTTGTGAAGGTTCTTGCCACGGGGTTTTGACGGCGAAACAGATCCACCAGAGACAAACTGTGCATCCATTGTTCCAGTTGAAGGGTGCCGGCCATGGTGGAGGTACTGGGTCTCAACGAATCCAAATCTTTGTTGAGAGTGCAGTTGAAATCTCCTCCAACAATGTGGAGCGCATGTGGAGGAAAGTCGCGTGGCAATTCTTCGAAGTAACTTGCTCGTTGTTGGAAGGCTGCCGGCGCATAGATATTGTGGAGAACGACTGTCAGTGGACCCAGAGTACATCGCACTTGTAGATAACGACCACGAAGCACTGGGTTGTCATGAGGGACTTGAGTGGCGTTCTTCAAAGGAGAGTGAGGATGTATCAACGTAGCCAGACCTCCAGTGGCTGGCGACGTGGATACTTCAGGGTAAATAGGCTCTTCAAAGAACAAAGAGCCTTCGTGGTTTGTGATGCGTTGCCAATGGAACGCAACACGGTCGTGGAGACTTGGCGTGCGGAAACGGGTTTCTTGGATAAAGGAAACGTCGTGAACACTTGATAGTTTGTCGAGGATGTACCGATGACTGTTGGAGAAGCCATTGGTGTTGAGGGAGATGATTTGTGGGTCCCAGTCCACGAGTTCAGTTGGGACATCGGAGAAGTTGTTGTCACTCATCACGAGTACAGATGAAAATGAGTAGAATGGAGGGGTGAGAGGGGAGGTTGAAATGGATTGAAGCAGGGGATAGAAGCCTTAGAGTTGATCGTCCTCCAAATCGAGGGGATCAATTTCGTCGGCGTTCATGGAGTGGTGAGCTTTGCTGCAGAGCTCGTCGATGTGGTAATTGTTGGTGATGCTTTTGAGCATCGAGATGGCCGACAAGACGGGAGCCGGCAAAGTGAACTTCTCGAGATTGTCGCTGAAGTTTTCGATCAAAGCAAACAGCGACCAGTCCGTCAAGCAGTTGGTGTCAGGCAATCTTGTTGCTTCTTGGTTCAATAGAACAGTCAGTGCCTCCGAGTTTGTGTAGAGGTCTGGGGCCCGATTTGAGAGGAATAAGTCAATCGTAGCAAGTGCAAAGAGGATGCGCTTGATCTCTGGTATGTCCGTGGTCAATTCTTCCAAGATTTCTGACGGGTGAATCTTGTATTGAGCCATGAAGTTGACGTGATGTTTGTAGTTGTGAGGCTTGCCTTGAGCTTTTAACAAAGCCATCTTGCGCTCAATAGTCTTGGTTGCAACAAGTGACTGAAACAAACTGAGGTCTTCATCTTGTGCGTACATAGCATGTGCAACGAGCTGAGGATCATCTCGCAAAATGCGTTGACATTCGGTGATACTGCCTTCGACTTTCTTGTCTCGAATGATCTTCTTCGCCAATTCGAGGTGGGCTGCAGCAGACTTGTTAAGTCGTTGTTTCTTCGCTTTGCCTTTGGTCTTTTTCGGGCGTGGCGCACTTGAATCTTCCAATACAATTCGAGGCACTGCAAAGTCTTCAAACGAGAGTTCCACGTCGTCTTCTTCGAGGATATGAAAACGGTTGGATGTCGGCAGGGGATCCAAACGTGGGGACGAAGGCAAAGTACGTTTTGGAGCTGGTCCAGACCGGTAGCCCGTTACCAATTGAAGGTCCAGCGAGTTCTTGGGCTGCTCACTTGGTGGAGCAAGAGCGGGCGATTCGTTGGTAGACATTTCCACATCTTCTTGTTGTTTGTCTTGTCCATTGTTGTTAGGGGGATCGCTGTCACCAGACATATCGACATCAGAGCCATGAGAAGGAGCTGTTGGCTGTGGTTGTTCATCTTGACCATCTTCAGATGCCTCAGTTGAGTCGGCCTTGCCTTCCGCATTTGTTCCAGGGTCTTGATCATGATCGTCTCCATCATGTTCAGGTTCTTTTTCTCCTGACGGAGGAGATTTTGCCGCTGCCTTGGCCGCTTTTGCCTTCGCTTTTTCAGCCTTGGCCTCTGCACGTCGTGAAACAATCGACGGAGGCAATGTCTTGTTCAGAGCAGCGATCTTGTGCTGAAACACGACGACAAAAGGCTGACCCGACGGATCCGTAATGGTGATTTCGCGTAGTGCGTCGCCGGATTTTGGCACCAGCACTGCAGGAGGCGCAGACGACTTGAAAATGACTCTCAAATGCGGCGACTTGATGTTCTGACCAGCAGTAGGGTTGAATGCTGCTATCACTGACTTGGTCAATGCAGCCATTTTCTTGACAATTGCCTTGGCCATCGAAGGGTGACTGACCTTGTTGAACGTAACGTAGTAGTTGTTGCCATAACGCGAGTACTTGGGAACCAAGAAGTCTTTGCCACCAAGTCGAAACGTTGTGCCTCCCATTTCCACGCACGTAGACAAGTTGTAACTTGAGATCACAATGGTCTGTGGGTTCTTCTTGTGGATCAAAATGTTCGGAAATTTGGAGCCCCATAACGAACCAGGATTTTCCTTGACAAATTGATCGCAGATGACTTTTTCGGACCAGTCCTTGTAGCCTTCGCCCAACTTGACTGTGAGCTCGTACACTTGGGACTGGGGGGTGAGCAAAATGTTTTCAATGAAGGCGTCCATGTCACCAGAGTCTTTGTAGAATGCGTCCGCCATGGCCTCGCATCGCGCAATATCGTCATCGGCAATAGCATGAGCACCAGTGTTGCGATGTTTCGCGCCTTTGGGGGCATTGCCTTGCTTGGAATCTTTCTTGGACGAAGCTGAATCCTTGCCGGGAGTCTTTTGCGTCCATGGATTGGCCTTTTCAGCGTTTTGTTGCTCTTGATCGCCTTGTATTTTGTCTGCCGCGGTAGGAGGATCAACAGCGCCATTTCCTTGAGCAACGGATTTGTCGACAATGTCTTGATTTGACTGGTCATTGTCATTGTTTGTCGATTGTTCCTCTTGAATAACTTCTCCAGGAGTATCACACGGCTTCGCTTGGCCGTTAATGTCGCCTGACCCATCAACCTCCGAGTGAATTTGAGTATTTCCCTCGTCGGTTAAGGCCTCGGTTTCAGTAGAATCCTTCCCCTCGGCGTCTCCAGAGACCATATCCACGTCCTCTTGAGATTGTTCTTCTTCCTCTCCCGTTCTAGGAGGCTCAGCACAGGGGGCGACGCGGTTGGTGGCTGCTGGCTCAGTCCCATTGGTCACGAGAAAGGCCGGGGCCAGACCCCCAGTGACAGGGGTAGAAGGGGAATCCATGCCATCCCCGCAGCACGGTGACTGGGGTACACCATTGCTCCGGCGAGAACCCAAATCGGGATACCGCCCCCGCCCCTCCGAAGAGGCCCCTGGGGGGAAGTAGACAGAACCGCAGGGTGTGCCCATAGGGGGGGCCCTCGTAGCCTCTAGGGCTGGCATGGAACCCGTTTTCTCGCCACCTTCACTGGGGATCGACTCCAATTGGAGTCCAGGGAAGCAGCCACCACAGGCACAAGGCCCCAGTGGTTCGCCCTCCTGAGTGAGGGCTTCGCTAGACAAGTTAACGACAGTGGTCTGGGGGTCAACCACTGACCCACTGAGGTTGACCCCCCCTGGAACTCCGGCGAGTGGAGCACCAGGTGAAGCGCTGGTGGAGCGAGACGCAGATTGGTCTCCAGAGACGCTGTTGGGGTCGAACTCGACCTCCACTTCGGCCCTAGGGTTAGGTGTAGAGACATTACTCACACCACTTCCGCCATCCTGATTGGACGACGAAAGTGGGTGAGGTGATACAATACCTGGAATGATGGTGACTCCGTGAGTGTTGGTCTCACGGAGCTCGGAACAGCTGTTGGCGTTGGACATTTTGAGCGCGGCGGCACTTGATAACTTCTTGACTTGAGGGGTACGAGGCAAATTCGGAAGTTGTGGGGTATGCTTGGGACTCTCGCGTGTTGATTTCGGACCAAGTTGATGCTTGGTCGTCCACCACACGAGCATGACACCTTTCAAACATGCCAGACGTGGCGAGTGGGTATCTCGATGGGGTCGAGATGTGCATGTGGCACGTGGGTACCAAAAGTGGAGAAAAAGTGGCATCGAGATGCATTTTGTGGGGTATGCTTGGGACTCTCGCGTGTTGATTTCGGACCAAGTTGATGCTTGGTCGTCCACCACACGAGCATGACACCTTTCAAACATGCCAGACGTGGCGAGTGGGTATCTCGATGGGGTCGAGATGTGCATGTGGCACGTGGGTACCAAAAGTGGAGAAAAAGTGGCATCGAGATGCATTTTGTGGGGTATGCTTGGGACTCTCGCGTGTTGATTTCGGACCAAGTTGATGCTTGGTCGTCCACCACACGAGCATGACACCTTTCAAACATGCCAGACGTGGCGAGTGGGTATCTCGATGGGGTCGAGATGTGCATGTGGCACGTGGGTACCAAAAGTGGAGAAAAAGTGGCATCGAGATGCATTTTGTGGGGTATGCTTGGGACTCTCGCGTGTTGATTTCGGACCAAGTTGATGCTTGGTCGTCCACCACACGAGCATGACACCTTTCAAACATGCCAGACGTGGCGAGTGGGTATCTCGATGGGGTCGAGATGTGCATGTGGCACGTGGGTACCAAAAGTGGAGAAAAAGTGGCATCGAGATGCATTTTGTGGGGTATGCTTGGGACTCTCGCGTGTTGATTTCGGACCAAGTTGATGCTTGGTCGTCCACCACACGAGCATGACACCTTTCAAACATGCCAGACGTGGCGAGTGGGTATCTCGATGGGGTCGAGATGTGCATGTGGCACGTGGGTACCAAAAGTGGAGAAAAAGTGGCATCGAGATGCATTTTGTGGGGTATGCTTGGGACTCTCGCGTGTTGATTTCGGACCAAGTTGATGCTTGGTCGTCCACCACACGAGCATGACACCTTTCAAACATGCCAGACGTGGCGAGTGGGTATCTCGATGGGGTCGAGATGTGCATGTGGCACGTGGGTACCAAAAGTGGAGAAAAAGTGGCATCGAGATGCATTTTGTGGGGTATGCTTGGGACTCTCGCGTGTTGATTTCGGACCAAGTTGATGCTTGGTCGTCCACCACACGAGCATGACACCTTTCAAACATGCCAGACGTGGCGAGTGGGTATCTCGATGGGGTCGAGATGTGCATGTGGCACGTGGGTACCAAAAGTGGAGAAAAAGTGGCATCGAGATGCATTTTGTGGGGTATGCTTGGGACTCTCGCGTGTTGATTTCGGACCAAGTTGATGCTTGGTCGTCCACCACACGAGCATGACACCTTTCAAACATGCCAGACGTGGCGAGTGGGTATCTCGATGGGGTCGAGATGTGCATGTGGCACGTGGGTACCAAAAGTGGAGAAAAAGTGGCATCGAGATGCATTTTGTGGGGTATGCTTGGGACTCTCGCGTGTTGATTTCGGACCAAGTTGATGCTTGGTCGTCCACCACACGAGCATGACACCTTTCAAACATGCCAGACGTGGCGAGTGGGTATCTCGATGGGGTCGAGATGTGCATGTGGCACGTGGGTACCAAAAGTGGAGAAAAAGTGGCATCGAGATGCATTTTGTGGGGTATGCTTGGGACTCTCGCGTGTTGATTTCGGACCAAGTTGATGCTTGGTCGTCCACCACACGAGCATGACACCTTTCAAACATGCCAGACGTGGCGAGTGGGTATCTCGATGGGGTCGAGATGTGCATGTGGCACGTGGGTACCAAAAGTGGAGAAAAAGTGGCATCGAGATGCATTTTGTGGGGTATGCTTGGGACTCTCGCGTGTTGATTTCGGACCAAGTTGATGCTTGGTCGTCCACCACACGAGCATGACACCTTTCAAACATGCCAGACGTGGCGAGTGGGTATCTCGATGGGGTCGAGATGTGCATGTGGCACGTGGGTACCAAAAGTGGAGAAAAAGTGGCATCGAGATGCATTTTGTGGGGTATGCTTGGGACTCTCGCGTGTTGATTTCGGACCAAGTTGATGCTTGGTCGTCCACCACACGAGCATGACACCTTTCAAACATGCCAGACGTGGCGAGTGGGTATCTCGATGGGGTCGAGATGTGCATGTGGCACGTGGGTACCAAAAGTGGAGAAAAAGTGGCATCGAGATGCATTTTGTGGGGTATGCTTGGGACTCTCGCGTGTTGATTTCGGACCAAGTTGATGCTTGGTCGTCCACCACACGAGCATGACACCTTTCAAACATGCCAGACGTGGCGAGTGGGTATCTCGATGGGGTCGAGATGTGCATGTGGCACGTGGGTACCAAAAGTGGAGAAAAAGTGGCATCGAGATGCATTTTGTGGGGTATGCTTGGGACTCTCGCGTGTTGATTTCGGACCAAGTTGATGCTTGGTCGTCCACCACACGAGCATGACACCTTTCAAACATGCCAGACGTGGCGAGTGGGTATCTCGATGGGGTCGAGATGTGCATGTGGCACGTGGGTACCAAAAGTGGAGAAAAAGTGGCATCGAGATGCATTTTGTGGGGTATGCTTGGGACTCTCGCGTGTTGATTTCGGACCAAGTTGATGCTTGGTCGTCCACCACACGAGCATGACACCTTTCAAACATGCCAGACGTGGCGAGTGGGTATCTCGATGGGGTCGAGATGTGCATGTGGCACGTGGGTACCAAAAGTGGAGAAAAAGTGGCATCGAGATGCATTTTGTGGGGTATGCTTGGGACTCTCGCGTGTTGATTTCGGACCAAGTTGATGCTTGGTCGTCCACCACACGAGCATGACACCTTTCAAACATGCCAGACGTGGCGAGTGGGTATCTCGATGGGGTCGAGATGTGCATGTGGCACGTGGGTACCAAAAGTGGAGAAAAAGTGGCATCGAGATGCATTTTGTGGGGTATGCTTGGGACTCTCGCGTGTTGATTTCGGACCAAGTTGATGCTTGGTCGTCCACCACACGAGCATGACACCTTTCAAACATGCCAGACGTGGCGAGTGGGTATCTCGATGGGGTCGAGATGTGCATGTGGCACGTGGGTACCAAAAGTGGAGAAAAAGTGGCATCGAGATGCATTTTGTGGTTTAAATGAGTTGTATTAACCTTATTTTTGAGCAAAGGCCCTAATGACTTACTAATTTGCCTCGTACTGTATAAATAGAACTTGGAAAACAGAATATGGCAAAGTGGTCATTGAACAGGAGATGAAGTGGTGAGCCGTCAGCTCACTCATGAAACGACACTGTCAGGAATGGCGTGTTGACGTAACCAGGGGTCCGAAGATAGATGCTTGAGCACATTGAATACCTTGGTGTATCCCTTCTTGAGAGGGAGATCAACCAGGAGCTGTTGTAGATGTAGCTTGATCAAAGAGGCAGCATGAATGGCAACTTCCATCGGACTCTTCGCTGTGAGGTCGGGTCGAAAGGTGCGATCGGCACGTTGGAGCCATATTTGATAATACACGCAGGCTCGGACAATCGGCCAGATCTTCAGATAGCCACGGATGTAGTATCCATCGGACGGCTTGGGCGTCTCGTAGAACATTTCCAGACACGTGGACGGAAAGGAACACTCGAGCAGTCGCTGGATTGTCTTGAAGAAATACCAAACAGATTGACCATATCCACAAGAGAACAGGAAATGCTCGTACGTCTCATTGACACGACAGAAGACACACGTCGGCTTGGGGTCTTGGTACTGAAACAGATATTGCATGGCGTTGGCGCGGAGAAGGGTCTTGAAAATGAACTCTCCATATCGAGGGAGGATGTGGTCGGGTTGGAGGAAGGCGGCAAGTTGGGTAAGGCGCTTGGGGTCTTCGTAAAAGTTGGATGGCAGGTTGAGATGCTTGGTAGGAAGAATGGACGAGCTGACAGCTGGAGAAGCTCTGATCTTAGCCGATTTCGAAGTCGCAAGCGCCAACAAGATCGGACTCGAGTCAGGGTGAATCATCCAGTGCCATTCCATCCATTCAGAGCTTGGCGTCGGCAAGTGGAACACGGGAGCATCCTCTTCAGAAACAATCTCAAACAATCGTGATAACTTGGTCACCAAGATTGAGATCCATTGTTTCGTTGGAGGGACAAAATTGGCTTGGCAGCAGGCACGGTTGATTTTGTCGAACAAGATCGAAGCTGGCCAAACTCGCTGACACGGAGTCAACAAATGCGACAACTTCGTGATGTGAAGCGAAGCCAATACATTGGCTTGGTCTTGCGTCGATGTAGAGCACTGATCGTATAGGTCTTCGAGTCCAGGCAGATACGAGTTGTGCCAAAGGGGAACATCCAAAGATGAGATGTGATTTGGACAGCCGTACGGAGTCCAGCGGGATTCAAACCAGCTACTCAATAAGGCTTTCCACATTGGAGTGATATTGGGATTCTTGTACAGTTGTCTGATGAATGCAGAAGAGCCATTTGCCAAGAGGAGATCTCGGGGGGAACCCCATGGATGAAAAGCCTTCTCGAGGAGAGTATAGCCCGGCGTAATCCAGGCGGACATGGCAGACTTGCGGGGTGGGGTGGTGATGGCTTGAATGCATCTGATCATGACAGAGCGGTTGTGTTGTTGCCATAAAGCAAGTGCATGGTGCAGGCCTAAGCCACCGGACTTCTTCGGCATGAATAGGATCTCCTTTTTGATCAAACGGAGGCCATGGACAGAGGAGGATGGGTTGATTTCTTCACCATGCATAAATTGAAGCATGGCCTTGTCGATCTTTTTGGCCAGGTCTTTGTCGGCAGGGACAAAAGCCAGTTGGTACCATAACACAGGCAGACATATGCTGTGCAGGATAGTGACTTTTCCGGCCATGGTTCGAGCCTTGTAGAGCCACAAAGACAAGCGAGCCACAAACTTCTCAAACACGTAATTGAAACGTGCCAATGGAGAAAGATTGGGCGCAACCAAGATACCAAGAGCCTTCACGGGACTGTCGGAAGTAACTTGTAGTGAGGCAAGGTTCCCATTCAACTGGCTGTAGGTCAGAATTTGGGTCTTGTCTACGTTGAGTCGGAAACCAGACTTGTCGCAAAAGGTTTGAACCAATGCAAGCTGCCGGTGGAGGCACGTCTCATTTGCCGCATAGAGTTGCGAGTCGTCGGCAAAGTAACTCCCAGTGTGGTAGCGATCCCCACACTTGATGCCATAGTTGGAGTGTTGCCGTAGGAGTTGGCACATCGGTTCCAAAGCGATCACAAACAGAAGTGGCGACAGTGGATCACCTTGCAACACACCGCGTGAGATGTGAACTGGCTTGGACAAGAAGCCGTTCACCAAGATGCGAGACTTGCGGCCCGAGTACAGTACGCGAACCATGTCAACAAAGGTTTCGGGAAAGCCATAGTGACGGAGGACGCGGAGCAAGTACGCGTGGTCCACGCGATCAAAAGCTTTCTCAAAGTCAAGCAGTGCCACCATCGAGGACGGACTGTGTAGTTTGATGTGGTGCAGCATGTCATCCAGTCGTGCAATATTGGTTTGGATATTGCTTCGACGGATAAAGCCTTGCTGGTCCGGGTGGATGATGTGTCGAATGTGGCGCTGGAGTCGATAAGCCAGAATACTCGTCAGGATTTTCACATCCGTGTTGAGTAGGCTAATGGGCCGATAGTTCTTGGCCTGTGACTTGGGGCCTTTCTTGTGCAGCAACACCAGCGTACTGACAAGTTGCATGGGAGTCAAGCGAGGGTGAGAATGGAGCTGGTGTGTGAATAGCAGCTCCAATACCAACGACCACTTGTGAGGTGCAAGTTTGAGGACTTCGAATGGCAGAGCGTTGGGACCTGGCGCTGAGTTCGAACTGCTGTGTCGAATAGCATGATAGAACTCGTTGGCGCGCAAGGGAGCCGACAGCTCTTTCTGGGCTTGCTCTGGCAGTTGCTTGTGTCGAGTCAATGGGGTCAGAAATGACGACACTTCGTCTCCAGATCGCTGCACCTCGGGAGCTGCAAACAAGTCCTTGTAGTAGTCGACCAGGACGTCAGACATGCCTTGTTGATTGGAGACAACATTTCCATTGACATCCACCAACTCTTTGAAGACTGTCTTCTTCAAGGGGGTAGGGACAGGGGACATGAAGTGGAACTTGGACGAGCGCTCTGCTTTGTACAAGTGAAGTTGGAACGCCTGGTCTTGACGAAACTGCTTGTCTCGATCTTGCAGCTCGTGAATTTGCTTTTGAAGGTCTCGCACTCGATCCACCAGCACTGAATCTTGACGCATGTTGGGGACTTGCAAAAGCGAAGCGATCTCGACAGCTAACTTCTTCAACGGCAGACGTTGTTTCTCCAATCGTTGAGAATGGAATTCTTTGAGTTGGGAGCGGATATCATTGACCAGCATGTCGTAGGCCTTGGAGATATTGTGGAATGTTGGAGACTTGTCCAAAAATCGATCCAGACATCCATGAACAATCTCGGCCGCTCGTGGTAGACGAAGTAGCCAAGTTGGAGCTTTCCATGATCCAGAGCCATGGCGCAATGTTTGACGCTTTGTGATGATACGACAAGCCACGTGGTCAGCCTGTGGAACGTGTGGCATGTGCGTCGCCTTCCAATGACGAAGACCCGCCAAGGTGGACGAACAAAAGATGTAGTCGAGTCGGTTGGTGAGTGTGGGACTTGTGAAGGTTCTTGCCACGGGGTTTTGACGGCGAAACAGATCCACCAGAGACAAACTGTGCATCCATTGTTCCAGTTGAAGGGTGCCGGCCATGGTGGAGGTACTGGGTCTCAACGAATCCAAATCTTTGTTGAGAGTGCAGTTGAAATCTCCTCCAACAATGTGGAGCGCATGTGGAGGAAAGTCGCGTGGCAATTCTTCGAAGTAACTTGCTCGTTGTTGGAAGGCTGCCGGCGCATAGATATTGTGGAGAACGACTGTCAGTGGACCCAGAGTACATCGCACTTGTAGATAACGACCACGAAGCACTGGGTTGTCATGAGGGACTTGAGTGGCGTTCTTCAAAGGAGAGTGAGGATGTATCAACGTAGCCAGACCTCCAGTGGCTGGCGACGTGGATACTTCAGGGTAAATAGGCTCTTCAAAGAACAAAGAGCCTTCGTGGTTTGTGATGCGTTGCCAATGGAACGCAACACGGTCGTGGAGACTTGGCGTGCGGAAACGGGTTTCTTGGATAAAGGAAACGTCGTGAACACTTGATAGTTTGTCGAGGATGTACCGATGACTGTTGGAGAAGCCATTGGTGTTGAGGGAGATGATTTGTGGGTCCCAGTCCACGAGTTCAGTTGGGACATCGGAGAAGTTGTTGTCAATCATCACGAGTACAGATGAAAATGAGTAGAATGGAGGGGTCAGAGGGGAGGTTGAAATGGATTGAAGCAGGGGATAGAAGCCTTAGAGTTGATCGTCCTCCAAATCGAGGGATCAATTTCGTCGGCGTTCATGGAGTGGTGAGCTTTGCTGCAGAGCTCGTCGATGTGGTAATTGTTGGTGATGCTTTTGAGCATCGAGATGGCCGACAAGACGGGAGCCGGCAAAGTGAACTTCTCGAGATTGTCGCTGAAGTTTTCGATCAAAGCAAACAGCGACCAGTCCGTCAAGCAGTTGGTGTCAGGCAATCTTGTTGCTTCTTGGTTCAATAGAACAGTCAGTGCCTCCGAGTTTGTGTAGAGGTCTGGGGCCCGATTTGAGAGGAATAAGTCAATCGTAGCAAGTGCAAAGAGGATGCGCTTGATCTCTGGTATGTCCGTGGTCAATTCTTCCAAGATTTCTGACGGGTGAATCTTGTATTGAGCCATGAAGTTGACGTGATGTTTGTAGTTGTGAGGCTTGCCTTGAGCTTTTAACAAAGCCATCTTGCGCTCAATAGTCTTGGTTGCAACAAGTGACTGAAACAAACTGAGGTCTTCATCTTGTGCGTACATAGCATGTGCAACGAGCTGAGGATCATCTCGCAAAATGCGTTGACATTCGGTGATACTGCCTTCGACTTTCTTGTCTCGAATGATCTTCTTCGCCAATTCGAGGTGGGCTGCAGCAGACTTGTTAAGTCGTTGTTTCTTCGCTTTGCCTTTGGTCTTTTTCGGGCGTGGCGCACTTGAATCTTCCAATACAATTCGAGGCACTGCAAAGTCTTCAAACGAGAGTTCCACGTCGTCTTCTTCGAGGATATGAAAACGGTTGGATGTCGGCAGGGGATCCAAACGTGGGGACGAAGGCAAAGTACGTTTTGGAGCTGGTCCAGACCGGTAGCCCGTTACCAATTGAAGGTCCAGCGAGTTCTTGGGCTGCTCACTTGGTGGAGCAAGAGCGGGCGATTCGTTGGTAGACATTTCCACATCTTCTTGTTGTTTGTCTTGTCCATTGTTGTTAGGGGGATCGCTGTCACCAGACATATCGACATCAGAGCCATGAGAAGGAGCTGTTGGCTGTGGTTGTTCATCTTGACGATCTCCAGATGCCTCAGTTGAGTCGGCCTTGCCTTCCGCATTTGTTCCAGGGTCTTGATCATGATCGTCTCCATCATGTTCAGGTTCTTTTTCTCCTGACGGAGGAGATTTTGCCGCTGCCTTGGCCGCTTTTGCCTTCGCTTTTTCAGCCTTGGCCTCTGCACGTCGTGAAACAATCGACGGAGGCAATGTCTTGTTCAGAGCAGCGATCTTGTGCTGAAACACGACGACAAAAGGCTGACCCGACGGATCCGTAATGGTGATTTCGCGTAGTGCGTCGCCGGATTTTGGCACCAGCACTGCAGGAGGCGCAGGCGACTTGAAAATGACTCTCAAATGCGGCGACGTTGTGCCTCCCATTTCCACGCACGTAGACAAGTTGTAACTTGAGATCACAATGGTCTGTGGGTTCTTCTTGTGGATCAAAATGTTCGGAAATTTGGAGCCCCATAACGAACCAGGATTTTCCTTGACAAATTGATCGCAGATGACTTTTTCGGACCAGTCCTTGTAGCCTTCGCCCAACTTGACTGTGAGCTCGTACACTTGGGACTGGGGGGTGAGCAAAATGTTTTCAATGAAGGCGTCCATGTCACCAGAGTCTTTGTAGAATGCGTCCGCCATGGCCTCGCATCGCGCAATATCGTCATCGGCAACAGCATGAGCACCAGTGTTGCGGTGTTTTGCGCCTTTGGGAGCATTGCCTTGCTTGGAATCTTTCTTGGACGAAGCTGAATCCTTGCCGGGAGTCTTTTGCGTCCATGGATTGGCCTTTTCAGCGTTTTGTTGCTCTTGATCGCCTTGTATTTTGTCTGCCGCGGAAGGAGGGTCAACAGCGCCATTTCCTTGAGCAACGGATTTGTCGACAATGTCTTGATTTGACTGGTCATTGTCATTGTTTGTCGATTGTTCCTCTGGAATAACTTCTCCAGGAGTATCACACGGCTTCGCTTGGCCGTTAATGTCGCCTGACCCATCAACCTCAGAGTGAATTTGAGTATTTCCCTCGTCGGTTAAGGCCTCGGTTTCAGTAGAATCCCTTCCCCTCGGCGTCTCCAGAGACCATATCCACGTCCTCTTGAGATTGTTCTTCTTCCTCTCCCGTTCTAGGAGGCTCGGCGCGGGGGCGACGCGGTTGGTGGCTGCTGGCTCAGTCCCCATCGTAAGCCGGGAAGGGCCGGAGCAACCCCCAGTGACAGGGGTAGAAGGGGGATCCATGCCATCCCCGCAGCACGGTGACTGGGGTACACCATTGCTCCGGCGAGAACTCAAATCGCGATACCGCCCCCGCCCCCTACCGAAGAGGCCCCTGGGGGGAAGTAGACGGAACCGCAGGGTGTGCCCATCAGGGGCCCTCGTAGCCTCTAGGGCTGGCATGGACCCCGTTTTCTCGCCGCCTTCACTGAGATTGGGTCCAATTGAATTCCGAAGCAGCCACCACAGGCACAAGGCCCCAGTGGTTCGCCCTCCTGAGTGGGGGCTTGGCTAGACAAGTTAACGACAGTGGTACTCGGGGTCAACCACTGACCCACTGAGGTTGACCCCCTGGAACTCCGGCGAGTGGAGCACCAGGTGAAGCGCTGGTGGAGCGAGACGCAGATTGGTCTCCAGAGACGCTGTTGGGGTCAAACTCGACCTCCACTTCGGCCCTAGGGTTAGGTGTAGACATTACTCACACCACTTCCGCCATCCTGATTGGACGACGAAAGTGGGTGTCGGTGATACAATACCTGGAATGATGGTGACTCCGTGAGTGTTGGTCTCACGGAGCTCGGGAAGCGCTGTTGGCGTTGGACATTTTGAGCGCGGCGGCACTTGATAACTTCTTGACTTGAGGGGTACGAGGCAAATTCGGAAA